>CM034539.1:42206809-42641809 GCA_020002185.1 Paraescarpia echinospica
GGACAGTGGCCCAGGCATTACTAGAAACAAAGACAGTTCGACAGTTCTAGTGACTACAAAAAACTGGGAAAGAGATCAAAGACAAACCTGTCCTTGGTGCTACAGGTTCTCCAGTCGGCACTGACGGCAGTTCTGCTGCTGCAGCAGGGCCAACTTCTAGTAACTGTTCATCCAAAGCCTCTTGTTCCAGCTCCTCTAGTTCAGCCAGCAAGTCATCCTGGAACACATGGGACAACAGATGTGTTCAGTAGCAAACTAAATTCACAATACTGTTATGGGGACAGCAAAGGTGACAGGCACTGGGACAACAGATGTGACAGGAGACAACAGAGGTAACAGCAAAGGTGACGGGCACTGGGACAAGGTAATAGGTATATCACAACAATAACAAAGATGGTACAGCACGCAGGTGAAAATTATTTTATATATAATTATATATAGAGTCAGCAGGTTGTTGTCCGGAGAACTTCAACATGCGTTGCTTTGAATCTCACGAGATCTAGCCATTAATCTCTGTGTATGACTTCCTAAGGCAAGTACATCCATAAGGATACCTTTTGCAGATTTTTCTTCAGATTTTTAGGAAAACAGCATTTTGCTCGTTGACAAAACCATATATCGCAGATGTGGAAATGATGCCTCATATTTTGTGATGTTCCCATTAAGGATGAAATTAGCTTATAACATAGGTATAGCCAGAATAAATTCAATGTCATGTCAACCGAAACGTGATGTTTGCATGACATACCTCATCAACATCTTGGCCAAATCCAACCGGACTTGAAATGGCTTCTGATATTTCATTAGCTATTTCTTGTTGTTCTGCCACTTCATCCATCAAATCGTGTACATCGTCAACATCCCTAAAGACAATCAATTATTAATACAAATATCAATGTCATTTTTACTTCTGCTGTTGTATTGTTGAACTATGGTGCCAGAGCGAAAGCAAATAAGGCCGCGGGCATTCAGACGTAATCACTATGGACAAAATCAGGTCTCGCATGGGTGAGACCTGAGGAAGGAAATTGTGTTTCACAAGCTTACCATATTGCAAGCAGTTGGTATTTGCTGGTTATTTTATAATTCCTGTGTTGTCTTGTGAGAAGATAAGAGTAGTGGCTGGTCAGCTATTAGATGTACAGAGCCTGTACACACATAGGCAGTGAAAACTATACGGAGGCTGCATTAGCTGCTGTCAAGAAAACTTGACTACTAGCAACGCAAGTCCCATAAGCACATACCAAGCCTGGCACTATCTTTTTTATGATCACACCTTCTTTTACTTACATGTTCTTGTGGGCAGTCTTCAGTGCCTTGGCAGCATCACCCATCACTTTGAGAACCTCAGTGTTTGTACTTGAGTTCTCCAATGCCTCTCGCTGGAACTCAATTGTTGACAGTGTGCCATCGATCTGTGTGAGTTGCTTCTCATATCGCTTCTTCCTCTTGAGGGCCTGTAGAGCAACTACAAAACATGTCTATTAGTGGAGCGTCCCATCAGAATCAACGAACTGTGTAGACACATTTTAATAGTACAGGCAATAAATATTTGACTCACAAAGCTTGTGGACAACAATCACTACAATAGTAAATATTTTTTGTAAAAATAAATGTAAGAACAGGAACATTAGAAAATATATACCATCGTTCAATTTGAGAGGAACTATGGCCGGTCATCAGACCCAACATTGTAAATGGTCATTGCCAAATTTTATATTGGATTTAGTAATCTTATGAATAATGGTACTGTGTAGGACAGCTTTTGATATTGTAGCAGTTGTGTTGAATCCAGACCCACTTCGATTTTGTCATTATAAAGTTAAATATTTTTGCCAGAATATGATAACTCAGTTATTAAATTCTATCATTCCACATCATCCCATTTACGTTTTTAAAATAGCATCTTAGTGTACCTTTGTGGCCTAAATAGTGGTCCAATCTACATCAATGCACACTGTATATAATTCATTTCAAGCATGCAGTGCAGTAAGCAAGTAACATGGCTGCAGGGGCACAGACTTGCACCAACTTGTGCATTATTTAGGCCCCAAAAGTGCACTATGGTGCAATTTTTATAGAATAAACATGCCTGTGATGATGACTTGATGTGGAATGATGGAATTAACATACTGAGTTATCAAAGTTTCGCAAAAATATAGTTTTGCTTCTATTATTAATTGGCAGGGTCCATTCTCGAACATTAGCTTTACTGGGGGTTAGACAATGAAATCCCAGCTCAGCGAGTCCACACCAGATTTGTTAAACTTTTACTTCCCCTGGCAGAGACAGCATATAGATTTAACAAATTTGCCACTCAGAGAATTAACTCTAGATGGCAGGTGGACAAGGAAGCCTTTTGGCTTATCGAGAGTCCAATTCTGGACTAGGTGAGGCCCTGAATGGAACAGGTTTGAAACTTGCAGCGCACAAGTTTATTTAAATAAAAATGAACATAATTTATATAGGATCAACAATTTATTGATCAAACACAACTTAGTTATTACGGCATGTCATAAATCGCATTTTAGTATAATAGATCAGTGTGATGTTTGTGGATGCTGTAATAGCTCGATGGCGGCAGAAATTTTGGGTCCATGACCGACTGCGTTATAGGTATCTGAATCCGCATTATAACGAGGTGTGGGCAATCTTTTACTTTCTGACCTAACCATGAAAAGGACCACCTACAGCCGCCAAACTTCTCACATATACACACACTATGTTACAAAACAAATTATTTTATATTCCTACCACGATCAAATTTAGCAAAACAAACGCAAGTAAAACTCGACTTCTACGGCGGCGACTATGCGTTGCTCCGCAGTTACTATAAAATTGATACTGTGTCGAGCTTCACACACTAATTGTGTTCGTATACATGTGTGTGTGTGTGTGTGTGTGTGTGTGTGTGTGTGTGTGTGTGTGTGTGTGTGTGTGTGTGTGTGTGTGTGCATGCGTGTATGTCTGTGCACGTACACTAACACATTCTTTTGATAAGAAAATGAATACAAATTATTATTCTATTAATGAAATATAATGCTACCATCAGATAAGTATTAATAATAATAATATTAATACATTTTTTGACATTCATTACTTCTTAAGTAGTTTCCTTTCACATACAGAGTGGCAGCAAATTGTGCATAATTTGTTCCAAACCTGCACTTGTAATGGTGTCACAAAAAACTAGCTGGAAATGAGGAATGCGTCTTCTTAGTTGAGTTTGTCACATTAACTAATTACAGAAATGACTTTCCCAACTTAGCCTTAACCTTTCATTACCTGCAAACCATACTGATGATAATAATTATGCCTTAATTAATCGAACTACTTTTTAACAGAAACAATGGTCAATAACTAAGACACGCACACACACCCGTATGTATTAATGATACAGGAAGAAATACAGTATTGACAAAGCTGAAATAAAAATAGATGGAATCAAATAAAACATGTCCAATTCACTAAATTTCTCGGAATAAGTATAGATGAACACTTTAACTGGAAGACTCATATTGACAGTATATCAAATAAAATAGCACGTAATGTAGGAATACTAAACAAACTAAAACACTTTCTTCCTATCTCCATTATGAAAACTATTTACATTAATTTAATCACCTTTACAATATTGTACTCTACTATGGGCAAATTCATATAGCACAAACCTAAGCAAACTAAAAATACTACAGAAGAAAGCTATTCGGATAATTACATTACCCCAATATATTGCACACAAATCCACTGTTCGCGAAGTTAAAACTATTAAAATTGGATGATATATACAAACATCAGTTAGGTATTTTTATGTATAAAGCAACAAATAAACAACTCCCAGATAATATGTCATCAATGTTATTGCGAACTGATAATGTACATAAACACACGCTGAGAAACCATAATGCATATTACATCCAACAAATAAGAACAAACACAAAGAAATTCACAACAAATTATTCAGGACCAATATTCTGGAATGCACTACCTCAAAACTTACAACTAATTGTATCCATCAATCAATTTAAGAAGAAACTCAAAGTGCTGTCATTGTCAAAATATCATTAATTCTTATAATTTTTAAATATCGTAACTTATAAATTAACCATAAGCATACCATAATTTTATTATGGTATAAATGTTAAGTTTGTATTCATGTTTTACTTGAAAATTAGTTAATTTATTCTTTATATATTATGTTATAATGAGTGCAATTTAATTAGTAGTCAACCTGTATTATTTATGTATTGTTAGTAATGTATATGTATGTGTATACATCAACTGCATCTATGAGATGATTTATTCACTTTGTTCCAGAAGAACTTACTGTCCTACTTTTATGCTTTAATTTTACGGAACAAGGAAACTACTGTTAAATTATTATTTCTGGTGGTCCTCGCTATTAGCCCGTAGGGGTTTCTAGAGGATCTCCACGATTACAATATTTGCTTTTTCTTCTGTTTTTTTAATCCATTGTACATGTGTTCACTAATTTGTACTTGTAACCGAAATAAAGTTCATTCATTCATTCATTCATATATTATATATATATTTATATCGCACGCGAACATGCGTACAGTAATTATAGTGCCCCTGTACGGAATTTCTGTGAAGCTCGACACAATATCAATGTTACGGTAACTGCTGAGCAATGGATAGTCGCCGCTGTAGAAGTCAAGTTTTACTTGAGTTTGTTTTGCTCATTTTGATCGTTGTAGGAATGTACAATAATTTGTTTTGTAATGTAGTGTGTATATAATATGTACGAAGTGGCTAGCACTCCGGATCCGCAAGCGTAATTTCTCAGCTATTGGTCCGGCACTTTTCCGCAATGTACGTGCAGCAAGCGTGTGCGCATCTTCCTTTTCGATCCGTTAATGGTAACGGCCATGTCTTGTATTGTAAGGTTGCTGTCGGGGACGCATTTAGTAGTCATTGTGATTTTGAACTTTTGGCCTACAATATACGACGTTTATTTTACAAATGTTATACCGTTATAATATACGACGATGTTGCTTTACTACTTGTTACCTACCGGTTTTGAGGCTGCTGCAAGGCCTCCTGAGATGTGTCTTAACTTGGAGTGATTTTGGTCAAATTTAGGATTCTTGCTTATCTTACCAAAGACTTTCACCAAACTGATTTAGTCAAAAATCTAAGAGATGAGGGCAAAAAATTTCAGGAATTTTTGTTGCGTTCACATGGAATCACCCATATAGCGAATTATCTTACGGTGTCCTCTTAGTAGTAGCAGAGCCACTGTTACTGTTAGTTATATAGTTATCGCCGGAGCTATAGCCAAATCATACGGCGTCCGGCAGGCAGTGCCGGAACTGTACTGTGTAGTAGATGCATCCGGCAGTCAATCAGTGCCGGACCGATACTAGATTCGCACGGTGTCCGGCAGTCAATTAGTGCCTGAGCTATAGCAGGTTCGTACGGCAATCAGTGCCGGAGCTGTAGTCGATTTATACGTTTTCCGGCAGTCTGCCGGAGCTACAATCACTGTCCGGTAGGCGGCACTGTTGCCATTGTTTACCGGTAGTTTCGCATTGTGCATATGAAGTGCCGGAGCTATAGCTACTTTATCGTATGTCCGGGTCCGGACCAATAGCAACGGCCTAATATGTATGTAAGATGGGTCCCGGATGGTTCGGCCCCTGACGAGTTCGGCCCACGCAGACGGATGGTTCGGCCCAGATGTTTCAGCCCACGCCGACGGATGGTTCAGCCAAATTCACCGAAAAGTCGACGGGCGGTGTCGGATGTTTTGGCCCATTGATAATTATCAAAAGCATCGGTCGCCTCAGTCCTGCCTCAGCCCACTGCGTTTGATTCGGCCCGTTGCGTTTAAAGATTGTTTTTGATGTTTCACAATAAATTACCTACCACCTCTGTAGTGTTTGTTGGTTTATTTATTTGAACTCGCACTCTTACCTGGATTGCTTGTATGTGTGATATTTGTTTGTTTGTTGCAAAGTATCCTAGCAGTAAGCTAAACAAACACGGTAACGGAGCACACGGCAATGTGCTCACTCCCTTTATGTAGTTGATGTGGGACCCGTTGATGTTGATTGAACAGATAAAATGTGTTACCACACTTTTCAAAGACGCATTGACGAGGATGTTATTCTACAGTTCACAGGTCTATTGTAACAATTTTTCAGAGGCTGTATGATGATGACGAATGTGTCTGCTTTCAAGAATAAGTTTTATCAAGGTTTTACAATAGATACTATATTAATTCTTGAGATATATATATCAAGAGTTGATATAGTATAATATATTATATATGTATATATAATGTATTAATATATATATAGGTTCTTACATATAGTGATATATATATATTTTTATTGTTTGAGGTAACACCCTTACAATACCTGTTAGTGAGTTTTTTGTGTGCAGTAGCAGCATCCTTTCTAGTAGCCAAAAACAACACCGGCCTACGCTAATATGTTTGAAGATGGCTGAGCACATTGTTTGTGCTCAACCCCTTGGTTCTGGTGTGCCACTGAGCTCAGACTGTCTGAAGATATTGGCGCGTTAAAAGTGATTTATTATTAGTATTACAATGCCAAACTTAGGTATGCGAGACAGTTCTCGATGAGATATACCAGATCGGCTGTAAAAAATCGTCATGTGTTTGGTGGTTGTGTTCGAGCTGGTTATCTGTCATGTTTGGTCATATGTTCCAGGTCGTCAAAGCCCCCTTCAACCAGTTGTGGAGCATCTATGCGTACGTTAGAATGGGAGACGCCACCAAACAAATCCCCCTTCTGTACGCACTGATGTCGGGAAAGCGTACCCGCGACTACAGGTAAATAACTATCGGAAAATAGTTACATAAATCATGCATCCTACTGCTGTGACAAGTGACTGATGATATTTTCTTTAGCACAGCCACTCGGTTGGAACTTGTAAGGACATTATTTATATATTTCTTTCATGTGTAAAAATGTATGTAGTCCGATGTATGTTTAATTTTCATAATACCGGAACAATAACTGACATATATATTTGCTTGCATAGGGGAGTCCTATAGTCTGTGCGTTCCAAGATCCTTGGGTTGTCAACGGAATAATCTGCAACTTTGAGATGGCAGTGTGGGATGCTGTGCAGAAAGGTAAGCTATATTACTATAATCAAGATAGCGCGTGTGTATGTGTTACGTTATGTCTTAGACGATTGCACCCTCGGCCATCAAACTTTCAGAGATTAATCTAATGTAATGTAAGACTAACAAACAGTAACAGTACATTAACTTTTTTTTAAATCGTAACCATCAGAATCTCTACGTGTCTGTGTTGCAGAGTGGCCAGGTGTTGAAGTGCGTGGCTGCAACTTCCACTGGACGCAGGCTGTGTTCCGGCGGATGCAGGAACTTGGACTTCAAACGTCCTACCGACGTGACCACGGCCTGCGTGCATAATGCCGCCAGATCCTCGCACTGCCGCTGATGCCGCACGAGCATATCGGCATGCTCCTAGCACAGTTAACGGCAGAAGTGAGGACGGACGCACAGACTCAGCTGTGCGAATACATCAAAGAATCTTGGATAGACAGCACCATCTGGCCTCCAAGCACTTGGTAAGTACTCATACATGTGGCCTCCAAGCACTTGATAAGTACTCATACATGTGGCTTCACCCATTCTCACGACAGTATGGATGCTCCACATATATATAAAATTTGTTGGTTCTGTTCGCCTGATGCACACTTCCGCATTGCAAATCTTCACATAATTAAGATGATATTGGTTCTGGCACATTCATATACTAGGTTGTACAGAATATTTTCATATGTAGAGTCACTTTCAGATCCTCACCCCTTAGGCTTAACAACGTGCTAGGTAATCTTCCTGGTAATCACATTAAAACATATTATTCTTCCTTTATAGGTCAGTCTTCTTCCGGTACACTAGAACAAACAACGAGGTTGGAGGGTGGCATAGGCGGCTGAACAGCAAGGCGACGCAAGAAAACTTGGAGTTGTACCTGCTGATGCAACTCCTCGCCAGTGAATCCACCATCGCCAACGACCGCCTCACCGTCTTGCGCGAGACCACCTTGACAACATCACGCAAGCGCACCGACAACGGACGAACGCTCTCTTCTCCATCTGGGAGAAATTTATCAAGCACAAGACCGACGTCCGGTCAACGCTGAAGTCACTCAGCCGTCTGACCTCAGCATGAGTCAGCACAACAATTCACTGGACGTACACTACATGCATAGGGGTTGTGTTTTTGTGATGTTATTTTGATATTTTTTATGATTTATGATTGTATTTATACGTATGGTATTTCGGGATTTTTTATTATTTATGTTTATTGCATGTATTGTATTTTGGTTATACTATTTCTCTATATTTTTGATGATTTGTATTTATTACATGTGTGTTATTTCGGTAATTTTATTTGGTATTTTGGTGGTATCATGTTAATAAAATTATAAAATTATTGCCTAATGTGTCTCCTTTCCAACGTTAAATAATTTATTCCGCAATGTGTCTCCTTTCCAGAATAAATATAATTATTATTGCAAGCTAAACATTGAAACATTACACATAAATATCTAATCATTCGTGACACATTTACTGAAAATACGCAAGTCAAAATAGTTGCATGCAATATAAGAATTATTTAAACATTTATCATTATTTAAACATTGAAACATCACGCTTAAATATATAATAATTCATGACACATTTACTGAAAATACGCAAGTCAAAGTAGTTGCATATTTAAACATTGAAATATCATGCATAAATATCTAATAATTCGTGACACATTTACGGAAAATACGCAAGTCAAAATGTAAATATGCAATATATGAATCATTTAAACATAAAAGTCAGATTCACCTTATTCACCGATTAAAACTGTCCAAGACACATCTGTCCTCCAAAACGATCTGCTCAAACTTGAGAAATGGCAACACACGTGGCTTATGAAATTCAACCCCACTAAATGTTATACAATGACAATAGCCTCAAGAAAACCGATACCAAATCTCTACACCTTCTGCGGACAACTTAAATCTGTTGAATCACATTGTTATCTTGGCATACATATATCAAATACATTAAATTGGACAATACAAAGCAACTCAGTCACAAAAAAAGCACAACAGACATTGGGAATTATTAGAAGAAATTTAAATAAATGCCCAACCCAAATCAAGTCCATAGCCTACACAACCCTTGTCTGCCCTATACTTGAATATGCGTCAGCATCATGGGATCCACATTGCCTAAGAAATATCAAACTCATAGAAAGAACCCAGAGGCCAGATTTTGTAAGAACAACTATTCTAGAGAGCCAGGAACGGTAACACAACTCCTTAAAGATTTCCAGTGGGACACCCTCCAATCAAGAAGAAAAACCCAAAGACTTAGCATATTATATAAAATGGAACATAACCTCATAGATATCCCACTAGATCAATACATCAAACGCAACACCAGATGCTCGCGTAAACATAATAAGCAGTTAGTACAAATCAGGCACTCGACAAACATATTTGGAAACAGCTTTTTCCCAGTCACAATAAAAGAGTGGAATTCTCTACCTCCAAGCATTGTATCAAGTACATCACTGAATTAATTCCAGATTAGTCTAGCCCAACATGTAAAAAAATAATCCATAAGAGCCACCATGCGCACTGGCGTGATATGTCCATAGGACATTTTGCCAGTCAAAATACAGATACAGATAGATACAGATTTCTAAACAGAAGCAGGACGGATGGTTCGGCCCATAGAGCCCGCCGACACAGGTTACACAAACGGTTGATTCGGCCCACTTCACTGCCGACACCGGTTACAGAAACGGTTGATTCGGCCCACACGAACGCAAGCTGGTCACGTTAACCGGTTGCGTGAACGGATGGTTCGGACACCCGACTCCCTGTAAGATATGTGAGAAGTTTGGCGGTCGTTTTCATGGTTAGGTCAGAAAGTAAAAGATCGCCGAGGCATCTTATACCGAGGCGCGACTGTAAATGTCTAAGACTAAGTTCTAACATATGGAAAAAACATATAGGCCTACCTAATCAGCTAATGTGGGAAATTGATTCGATTTCGAAACTTAGACCTGAATTATCGCCCACATGTGATTCTGGTCAACGCATCTGTCATCTTATAATTATAAAAATCCACTAATATCGGTATTATCATCAATAATTATCGGAAATGTGTATATTACCTCTTTTATTTTTTGTGCCGTTCTTCCTGGCTATGCTCAACTCTTGTTCAATTTTCTTCTCCAGAAAGTCCGTCTTTTTCTGAAGCATTTCTTCGATTCCCCTCAGTCTTTGAATAGCTTCCTGGGGCGACGGAGGCGCTTCGCCTTTCTTACCACCCCCAAACAGTTTTGCCAACAAACTCATGATTACTGATTTTGTATTGTCTTTATTTAAATTTTAACAGCTATACTATGTTTTACGTATACAAAATGAATCTGAGTCAATTGTACATACAAATAATGACAGGCGAATTTGCGCATGCTCATGAATCATACTTTACTCGTACTTTCATTCGCTAGGTATCTAGTTATCCAGGCTCCGTGATGTGGCGCCACCATATTTCGCACACGGTGTGACGCTTACATTTATCCGGCGTTAAATAATATCCGGGTGACGTTTCTGCGCGTGCGCGAGCCATTTGTTGTCATTAGTTGCCATTGGGTACGCTTACGCTTCCCACCCCGCGGCACCCCCGTTAAATAATATCTGAGTGGTGTTTCTGCGCATGCGCGAGTCAGTCATTTCCGTTTACCGCTTAAACTGGCAGTATGAGTTGTGTTAAAACGAACGCAGAAATGTTTTACGAGCAGCTCATGCACTACATTAACAATGGCGTACACCATCCAGCGGTTGCAAACAATGACAGCAAGAAGAGAAGGATACGCTATGCGGCATCGAAGTATGTCACAAAAGGTGCGTTACAAAGGCAATTTAAAGTGTATCTAAGGCTAAGCTAAATCGAAGTCAAGTCCAGATGACATAGCTTAAAATTAATAACTAAGCTTACATTATCTAAGGTCATCATCAAACGTTCTACACCGTTATCGGTTATGGCGTTAATATTGAATGATGTTGTCATTTGCAACGTAAAATATTCTATTGGGTAGCATTAGTTTGTTTAAGATCTTATGCCTACATTCTCTCAACAGATTAGTCATTAGCCATGCCAGGATGTCAATGTAATAGTATTGATAGGCTTAACATTGGATAGTGCATGCAGCATAATCATGTTTTCTGCAAGTCTTAATTTACTTTTGTAACAACATGTATATATACATATATATAAACCTAAGTGTGTTCTTGGATATCCTAACAGCAAAAAAGTTTTTAAGGGAAACATTACACATTCTGCACAAAAGCTGTTCATTCGTTTCAACCATTCAGCATGCATTGAGAGAAGCTTCACAGCACGATGTTTCGTATAATATTGCACACTTATGTTAATGAATGTATTTTTTATGATTGTAGGGCAACTGGACTAACTGGGAACATGCAGTCAGAAGATGGATGTGACATCACTTATAATGGCTATTCAGTTCAAACCTCAAGACATACATTACTTAAGTGCACTGATAAACAGTTATATTTTTGTATTATTTAATTTTACTTACGAATGAAGTTTGGAAATTTTAGTGATGTCAATAAGAAAAATATAATTGTCACTGGCGATGCTCATAGTACTTCAGCCAATGACAGACCTGTTCACTGCAACTCCAACACAGTCTCCAGGAAGCATTCAGCAACACTCACTGCAATTAGGTATTACAGTTTGAAAGCTTGTCATGTATGTAGATTCACTGGTGCCTATAGTTATGTACTCATTTATATAGCTGTGTATATAAGTGTGCATTGTGAATAAAATATATTGTGAATAAAACCTGTGTGAATTTGGTTTCATGTACTAGTCTTGTCTTACCATGCTCTTATGATGTCTTGTTCAGTTGAAGCAAGTGCATAAGTCTGTGTTACCAATTTTAGAAATAGGCAATATCTTCCATAGTATATCTTGATCAAACAGCTGACTTTTGTCCACACTCATCATATAGATAGTTATAATTTCTTTGTATACTTCAACAATCGAATGCAATATATCAGTGTTTTGTGGCTGGTTCAAATCCAGCTGGTATGTCACTAGATGCACAATATACTCCTGGTTTATGGACATCTCACTGAGTATTGCAATCGTCTGTTGTTGAGTTCTTCCCATATCTATAAAAGGGTTACCTTTATTGTGGTGGGATTTTGTCTATATAACTACTAGCATTCTGTGAAGGATAAGTATTTCATCAATTTGTTTGGTAAATAGTACTGCATTGAAACACCTTACTGGTGATTTAGTGATTAATTATTCTGCACACGAGCCAAAAATACGTGTCTAGGTGATGTCCCATCAATGTTGTGATGTCAGAAATGTATACTTTATAATCTCATCTTTCAATTTCCAGTTTATTTTCATCAACAAATAAAACCCAAATATTATAAAATACTAACTGTATAGTTGTTATTAGTATTTCTTTTCAACACAGCCCAATTTAAACAATTTTTCTCACTTTGAAACTAAAAATTATGGGGTGCTATTTTATTGGAATCCAGAAATGTAAAAAATTCCATTTCACAATGTTGGAACTTAATACCCACTTTGCTGCGGCAGATCACATGTCCATAAAGTCCTCAACTGCAATAGCTTGACCACTTGGTGCTAGCATGATTGGTTACCTGTTTATAATAAGCTATATTACAACAGCTTATACTTGTGTATGTCATTATTAATTTGTATACTGTAGGTCATAGAGAGGTGAAATAGAGAATGCGCTGAGAGAGTGCCATGATGACCCAGGCAGTGGTGGTCACAGGGGCATGACCATCACACGCTTGAAGGTGGAGGAAACTTACCACTGGAAGTCAATGACAGCCGACGTGAAGGACTGGGTAAGTTGTCATTATGTGTACAATGTCAAAAAACAATTCTTCACAACCCAGCACGTCGGTAGGTTGATAATGCCTGTCACACATTAAATGGATGTCATTTGACTTAGTTTACCATGTTTGTATTCCCAGGTGAAATGGTGTTCTCGTTGCCAGCATTCGGAGAGAGTAAAAATAATAGCCGCCGAACTGCACCCCATCACATCAGAGGCACCCTTGGATGTGATTGGGGTTGATCTCATCGGTCCCTTCACTGAGACGGAAAGTGGCAATCGCCTCATTTGTACAATGACAGACCTGTTTACCAAGTTTGTCTTTGCTAGACCCATCAAGGTAATTTGTGTCACTTGTTTGGATAATCATGTTTATGATAATAATAAGATAACTTCTATTGCACCTAAGTCATTGGAAACCAAGCTAAAAGGCGCATAAAAATAAAAGGATTGGGCAATCAAAAATTTCATAACCAGTATTCCAGTTGTCAACAGATGGGTCAAGGCGCTGTTTTGTTTCATCTGTTTAGATTTGTCTGATATAATGCATACTTTGTAATGTCTTTTTTGTACTAACATTACTTCATGTCCACCAGTTCTTCTATCTGCTGTAAGTGAGAATGAATAATTCAATGAATATTTAAAGATATTAAAATGTCTATCTTAGCCTCAACTTTATCTGCTTGTCTTTGTTCTTTCAGGCATTTGTCATATATCAACATATATATATATACATACATATATATATACATATAATATTATATATATATATATATATATAGTATATGTATACATATATTCATATTGACAGCATACGCATAACATTTATGCAATTTTTTGCCATGTTAAACACACCGCTGTTTTATGTAGACTGAATCTGCAGGTCTCTCTCATAACAGACTATCTGTCTAAGCTGCTTTTAGGAATATATATATACATGTATATGTACACAATGTCATGATATATGTGTGTTTCTAGAACAAATGTGCTGGCGAGGTGGCTACAGTTCTTCTAGAAATGTTTTATCTGTATGGTCCACCAAGACGTGTTATCACAGACCAAGGACGAGAGTTTGTGAACGAGGTATTGTATGCACAATTACATGACTGTATCACAGATTGATATAATACTACTCACAGTGATATAATACTACTTACAGTGTTCCATATTGCAACATAGCAGTAATGTGTCATATGCCTGTCATGTGAAGATTCTACTTCCCACCATTGTATACATCACTGCATGGATACATCAGCATGTGTTTACATCTTCTTTTTTAAAGCCCCGATTCTTTAAGTATAATCAACTTAATCTCTCTGCTTTCAATATCTCCCCAATGTAATTCTGCTCTCAGACAAATAGACCACCACCACCACATGAACAAATAAGAGATATCTTGTATTTCTGCTTTTCTAGCTGAATGACCATGTCCTGAAATCGTATGGTGTGAAACACTCGGTGACATCATCGTATCATCCAGCAACAAATGGACAGGATGAAAGGACCAATCAATGCATTAAAAATGCAATGCGGAAATACATAAACGAGTGAGCTACATTTTAAGTGTACAAACGAGTAATGGGTCTAGTGATCTTAATGGGTGATTATCTTGAATATATGAACAGTGTGCTAAGTAGTACCATGTAGTTATACTACAGGCTAGTTACAGCATTCTGTTGTATGTGTTGCAGGCTACAGACAGACTGGGACAGACAAGTGGCACACATAGTGTACAACATCAACACATCTTTCCAGTACTCAATTAAGGTGTCCCCATATAAGGTGAGCTTTATGAATAATTGTAGTACTTCTTAATAATAATAATATAGTATAGTTTTATAATTATAGCACTGGTATCCACTTACCAGTACTACGTTAGCAGAGCAAATATTTAAAGATACTGGTAATTTTTTTGTAAATGTAATACTTAATGTCGTACTCTAAGGTTCTAGTAATTCTGAGCCATGGAGGACCGATCACATTCAAGTGTTAGTTACAAGTATAAAGCTCTTCAGTCATAAATTGAAATGGAAACAGCAGGATGTAACCATGAAACAATTACTATTGTTTACTTAAGTCAATTTACTATAGTTTATTATAGTAAATACTATAGTAAACTACAGTGTTTTTGCAGAATATTTTAACATGTTTTACCATAGTAACAACAATCGTTTACTATAGTAAATACTTCATTTTACTATGGTGGATATCACGTTTTACCATGGTTTACTATGGTGAATAATATTTCACTGTGGTTTATTATGGTGAAAGCACGGTAAAATGTGGCAGGGATTATATTATGAATTCAAGCAATAGGGGTTTTTATTCCCTTTAAGCTTCTGAGTTGTTAAAAATATAATTGTGAACATATCAAAAGCTAGGTTATATTAATAACCACAATATTGCACTGCAGAAACTACCAGTCATCCCACAGTTGGAGCATGTCTGGGGGAACCACAGCACATTAACAGCTCTGATGGCAATGGTGAATGGAGTGAAGCTCTCTGGGGTGGCCTTTGGCACCGTGAAGCCCAACAATGATGTGTTGGATGACGTACGTGATGATAATGCTAAGATATACTTATATGCATTTGTTAAGGTCAGACACCCCAAGTAAAATGGTGTTTTTTTGGACAAAAATACCCAAAATGTTTCTCTGCAAGATTATGATACCTTTGCAAGTATACTATCAATACTCTTCACTTTTATAACAATTACATACCTCTAACAGACTTATTTATGGATCAAGCATGTCAATCTCAAGTAATTAAATCAGTTATTCATTCTTTGATGACCATTTCCTCAAAAAGCATTTTCAATATTTTAAACAGTGTCTGCCCTTGCAAAAAACTATATATTTTGTATAGAATAATCTATAGGATTTTTGCACTTTCTTCACAATTTTCTATAGTTTTCTATAGAATTGTTTGCCAAGGGTGGCATTAAGCTGCAACAAACTTGAGTCAACAAACTGAACAAACTAGCCATTCACACTGATGATGTGTGTATTTTCTCTGTGCATCACTTCGTATATGTTAGTACTGGAAAGAAATATTGGCAATATCTTACAAGGTTTTCATGTATGCTATTTAAATACATTATAGGTCATCAGAGCTTACATGCAGGTGCTTGTGGAGCCCCGAAGTGCAGCCGCCATTGACAGCCATGTAATGAATATGGTGGTGAAGGCACCAACTGCAGCGTCCATACCAAAGGTATCAGGAAACAACACAATTAATATATAACAATTGAAATCGTGTATGTCTTATATTGGTAAGACAGTCATGATTAAGTTTTGTTAAAGATAACATGTGAAAACTTCTGAAATGTTGTAACTATAAAGGGTTGTTGTTATTATTAAACTTACATTTCAAGGGGTATATGGTGGGAGTTACATCTGTATTTAATATCTTAAGAACACAAGTTCCTTGTTAAATATCACATTTTTAATAAAATATTTATCCTATATTTACAATATTTATGTCCAATTTATTCAGTTGGCATAAATGGCTTTATTTCATGGAACATCCTATGAAAAATAAAATTGAAATATATTTCCTTTGTTATTAACTGTACAATAATATTTTATTACTATGTTGTGTAATGAAGCAGTTTGACAAAATAAAGGCAATACTTTTGGAAAGATTAATTTTTGATGTGTTTATAAATTTCAATATAAGATAGTATTTGATATTCATTTGATGGGAAATTTGCTTAATATTGTAATAGTAGTTTTATAGATATGACTTAATTTGAATATAACTTTACTCGGGAAGCATGCCTCTAATATATTTATGACTCGTATGTAATCTAACTACAGGACATCTTCAAGGACAAAGATGTGGTCTTGGCGCCCATCAATTTAACTGGGAACCATTGGGAGCTGCTCGCGTTGTACCCCAGTGAGAGAAAGATAGTATACATTAATCCACTGGGGGAGAACATAGAGAGGGCCAAGCTCATCCTTGAGGCCTGGAACACCTTCATAAAGGTGAGTCCCCAGGGGGGACTCACAGAAAAGCCTGAAAATGGAGGCATAGATAAAGACAGCACAAATAAATCAGCAAATAACAGTCTGGAAAACTCTTCTGAAGCTGGATATAAATGTGTTTGTTTAAATGCAAGGAGTATAGTAAACAAAAGAAATGAACTAAACATTATGGTAGAAGATATTGACCCTCATATAATAGGTATAACCGAATCCTGGACCACCACCGATATATCAGATGCTGAATTGGGACTGACAGGATATGTAATGTTTAGGAAAGATAGAATAGGAAGAAGGGGAGGTGGAGTTATTTTATATATTAAAGAATCTATTCAGGCTTATGAAATAAAATTAGAAAGAGAAGCAGATTGCGAAGAAGCTGTTTGGTGTAACATAGTTACAGGAAACTCAACGTTAACAGTTGGGTTAGTTTATCGAAGTCCAAACATAAGCATAGAAGAGAATGAAAAAATACAAAACGCTATAAGGGAAGTAAGCAAACGGGACTGTGTTATTATGGGGGATTTTAACCACGGGCATATACAATGGAAATCTCTACAGAGTATGGGGAGTGAGGACCACAAGTTTTTAGTTTTAGTTCAAGATACATTCCTTTCTCAACATGTGCTAGAACCAACCAGGGGGTGAGAATGTGTTAGACATAGTTTTGTCCTCACAGAATGAATTAGTTGACAATGTCAAGATATGTGAGCCACTGGGGAGTAGCGATCACAACCAGATACATTTTACCATCAAAGTAAAATCAGAAAGGAATAGTAAAAAGCAGTATAGGAGAAATTTCCACAAAGGAAGGTATAAGGACATGAGGAAATATTTAGCAAAGATAGACTGGAATAACACACTGAAAAATAAGACGGCAACAGAATGCTGGAATATATTAAATAGTGAAATTAAGTGCATAGTCGATAAATTTGTACCTTCAAAAACAAAAACGGTCAAAAAGAAACACTTATCGAAGAAGCCATTAGAAAAATTAAAAGTATAAACAAATGATGTGGAAGTCATATAGATGTACTAGAAATGATGAGACTAGCAATGAAGTTATAAAGCATAGCAAGCTACAGCTGAAATTAGAATTCAAAGAGAAGCTATGAACAACAATTAGCTAGTAATATAAAACATGACAACAAGAGTTTTTATGCGTATGTTCGAAGCAAACAGAAAGTTCAGGATAAGGTCGGTCCTCTAGAAGATAGTGCTGGAAATATAATATCAGAAAGATTCTTAATGGCTGAAGACCTAAATGAGTATTTTAGTTCAGTGTTTACCAGAGAAGACACTAGTTCCCTGCCAGTACCAGAGGCTAAGTTCAAGGGGGCAGAATCAGACTATTTAAGACAGTTAATTGTAACCCCAGAAATGGTAGCTAAGAAAATTAGGGCTGAAGGATAATAAATCACTGGAGTGGATGGTATTCCACCCAAACTACTATGTGGAGTGTAGAACAAATTAGCATACCGCTTGCAGCAGTTTTCAACTTGTCATTAGAAGAGAGTGGTTCCTTTAGAATGGAAAGAAGCAGAGAAGCATTATACGTTATTCAAAAGGTTAGAAACAAGTCAGAGAACTATATGGAGCCAGTGAGTTTAACATCAGTGATTTGTAAAATTATTAGAAAGACTAATTAAAAGATCACATGGTGGATTTTTGTTAAACACAACCCGATTAACCCATCTCAACATGGTTTTTTAAAGCGAGGTCATGCTTAACAAATATGTTATGTTTTTTGGAAGACATCACTAAGTGGGTAGATGAGGAATCACCAGTAGATATCGTCTACTTAGATTTTCAAAAAGCTTTCGACAAAGTACCACATCAAAGATTACTGCTTAAACTAAAGGCCAATGGCATAGAAAATGGTATCATAAACTGGATAGAACAATGGCTGATTGACAGAAGACAACGTGTAGTAGTTGATGGGGAGGCTTCAAACTGGAAATCGGTATTGAGTGGGGTACCACAAGGATCAGTATTAGGACCTATATTATTCTTAATATATATCAACGATTTGGATGATGAAATAACAAGCAAGGTGTTGAAATTTGCGGATGATACAAAAGTGTTTAGAAGGATTAAAAGTGATGGAGATAGACAGCATTTACAAGATGATCTTGACAGGTTGATGAAATGGTCTGAAAAGTGGCAAATGTTGTTCAATTTTGGGGAAATGTAAATGCCTTCACACAGGACATGGGAACGAATATGTAGAACATACAATGGGGGAACTGTACTAGAATTACCTATGAAAAGGACTTAGGGTTAACAGTGAATGCTGATATGAAGGTTTCAGAGCAGTCTTGGTGCAGCTTCAAAGGGAAATCAAATCCTTGGATTAATTAAGTGAGAAGCTTATAGCATTATAAAGGAAAAAGAGCTAATAATACCGTATACAAAGTATAATATAAGTTAAGGCCTCATTTAGAATATTGTATTCAAGCTGATGGAGGCCATATCATGGGAAAAGGACATAGATATGCTAGAAAGAGTGCAGAGGGAGGCAACTAAAAATGATGCAAAACTGAGGTCTTAGTTACAGAAATGCAGCCTAAACAAATGCGGTTTAAGCACACTAGAGACAGGAGATTGAGAGGAGATCAGATAGAAGTGTTTAAAAATATTGAAGAAGGGTTATATGAAAATATTGATAGAAATATTTTTTTCTCAGTTAAGAAAGATAGAAGGACTAGAGGACATGAACTTACATTGGCAAAGGAGCAGAGTAGATTGGATATAAGAAAGTTTTCTTTTTCACAAAGGACTGTAAATGAATGGAATAGATTACCTGCTGATTGTGTGGGTGCTAGTAGCGTGAATATGTTTAAAAATAAAATCGACACATACCTCAGACGGGCGGGATACACATAGATAAAAGGGTCGGACTCTCGATAAGCCAAAGGGCTTCCTTGTCCACCTGCCACCTAGAGTTAATTCTCTGGGTGGCAATCTTGTTAAATCTTGTTAAATCTTGTTAAAGAGGTGTGAAGGTTCGCAAGAAATGTGGGCACTGACTCTTCCTCCCCACACAAAGCAAAAAGATGGGCATAGTTGCAGAGTGCTGGTCATGGAAGTAAGTGGTCATATACACAAGGAAATGTGTGACTGAACAATTTGATCAAGAAATTATGAAAATACCTGTGGTCTATGTATACAATGCATGCTATATATGTCATGTACCAGATAATCTCATGTTTTTAATTGTAACACGTTTTCATAGAGTGAGACTAATGTAATTTTAAGTGAATAATATGTATTAATAATATTATTATTACTAACTTATGAATTTAATAATAATTAATCTCAATTGGCTGAATCAGTTCGCAGAACTACTCCTGGACAGAGCTCAACTAGTCCTGCACGAAGATACTGATGCACTCCGGCGCAAAATTGCCCAAAGACTTCTGGACAACACGGATCTAAGTAAGGTTATTTAGATTCAATAGCAGTTACACAAAAATCTTTTTTGCAGCTAATAGTTATTCATAGTCGGTGCATAGTAGTTGCATGCGTGTGTCCATATGCGTGCATGTGCTGGTAGCCTGGTAGGCATGCATATGTGTGTACTTTAAAGGTAATTCCTATATTTTGTATCATTCCATAACAGATGGTGTCACGATAAAAACATTATGCAATAAAGTGAAAGATAAACTCCTGTAGAACGGTTTCAAGGAGACTAAAAATGTTGCATTTATGATTGATAGGTGCTGCCAGTTACTGCTGCAGACACTGTGGCAGTCAAAGTAGATATCCGGCACATGCATCGGTAAATATATTATACAGTGTATGTTATAATTCAAACTTGATCTTACATTGTCAGATCCCTTGTTACAGCAGGAGTGAGAAAGTGACATTGTCAAAGAGAAATTGGACATAATCATAATTGAATATTTATACACTAAATTTCAAATACCGGTAGACCTACTCTATATCCAAAGTCTATTTAATTTCTCTAGTTCAGTTTTGTATTTATGTGTTTTACTTGTATTATTATTATATTTATTCCTTATAATTTCTAACGACTATTGTCAACACTACTGAACACAGTTCTACTCTGGATTTCAGTGTCTAAATAAAGTTATTATTGTTATTATTATAAAGTAAATGTCTCTTCAGTAGTATTTACCATTTATTAAAATGCTACAATATAGATAGTATTAATAAATACGATATTGCTATAACTTGGAAAACAACTGAACTAGATAAACAAACCTGCACATATAAAGTTATAAGATATAGCGTGCCTTATACAGTACATATAGACAATATATACCAAACATTGTCTTGCAATATGGCTATAGTAGAATAACAGATGTATCTGTTGCAGATGAGATGTGACTGGTGCCACTGGCAGTACCACATCACATGTGCCCAGAATCACACCAAGCACCGACAGTGTTCTGGAGCGGTCAATAACTACTTTGTGTGTGATGTCTGTGTGGATAATGAGTGATTATTGTGTGCTATGTTTCTAAACAGGTGTATTGTATGTTGTTTGCTGCAGCTGAAAGGAATATCTTATGTTTAACGAGTTATATAAAATTGATTGCAAACTTTGAACACGGTGAACTATATCAAGTGCAGTTATAGTTCTATCAACAAATAGTCTTAGAATATAGTCAAAAGCAATTACAGTGGAACCTCATTATGAAGGTCACACTTGGGTCTGAGCAAAAGTGACCTGGTTAGCGAGGTGATCTTATTAGCAGGACTACTTTCTTATACTTTACTGTATGTAGAACTGTTGTAGAATGACCTCAATTGCGAGGTGGCTGTATTACTGAGGTTACCGTAAAGCGAGGGTTGACTGTATGTATTATTTATAGGTGGACAACTTATGTCTGATACAACATAACAAATACACCAAGAATCATATTATATGTATGTGTTATGACAATTATGACATTTCTAGGAGTTGCATAGTCTGTAATGTCTTCCATTGCATACTCCAGGAGATACACTTGACTAATGTAAAAACAACAATAGTCAAGTAACATGAACAATCAATTAATGTTTGTATCATATGCATACAGTGTATATGCAGGTATATGCAGCAAACTACTTTTTTTAGTATTACATATGTAATACTATATATGTCATATTCTGCAGGTTTTTTTTAAATATATTTATTATACTAATTTGTAACTCTGATGAGCCTTCCTTCCTCATTTGGACAATTTCTCAACAACGTTTGAATTGAATATAATTGATGTATGGTCCGGCATATTACATTTTGTTTGCATTAACTGTTCATATTAAAGCATACATTTGCGTAGTTGTCTACAAAAAAACTAGCCACAATTGTTGCTCTCCTCTTCTTTCCGTGGGCCACGGTGAGGCTGACCTTGATTTCTGGGTTTTCCTTTCTTTTCTGTTCCTCCCCTCACTGCCTTTTTACTGCTATCTCCAACGAACCGTCTCCACTCACCTCTGTCTTTCGCTTTCCTTCTCCACCCCTCTCCCAATCCTTCAAAGTCTCTCTTAAAGCAATCTTCCCAACGCAATCTTAGGCTTCCTTGCCTCCTTTCCCCGTCCACTTTCCGTGTATCCGCTTTCTTCGCTAGCTGTTCTCCCCCCATTCGTTCTATGTGTACCGCCCACTTCAGCCGACATCTCACCAAACTCTCTGTCACGTCAACCTCCAGGTATACAAAACTGTCTGTGTGTATCCATGTCTTTGTATTCCTGCCCAACCCACATCGCCTCCGTCTTCTCCAAACTGACTGTCAGACCCTGCTGAATATGGCCATCCATTTCATTAGCTGTTCGTAGAGGTCTGCTTCCCCATCTGTTGCCACTACCACTATACTAATAACATGTTTTTATATAGCCGTAAACGCCTTTCTAATGCCCACGTAATAACATTATCAGACATGTCAATGATTTGTGCAGTAATTAAATTTTAATTAAAACACCTAGTAAAGCAGGTAGTATTAGCATAAACGTAACTTACTTATATAATTTTATAATCTTTACGCACGCACGCGCGCCTGCACACACACACACACACACACACACACATAATTTACAACAGTGTCTGTCGCCGACGACTGACATAATATCAGGACATTTTCATTCAGCCATTTCATATAAGTACGTAGGTCTGTATTCCTCAATATGCACCCCAAAAGTCACATTAAATACTGTTATTATTATTAGTACGCCATAGCATATATATATATATGCACAATTGCTTTATATATATATATAATTGTGACATAAATTATAAAATGTTTGATTCCCACAGACATAAACAATATCCTCTCTACGCACACGTCACGTGACTTACTCTTATACTTGGTTATAAATATGAAACAGGAAATTATTATTATGTACTCTAACTATATGGATCGTGTTTCGACAACAAACGAAACATATTTAAGTACTAAATCATATTTATCACCACCTGATCTACTGGTGCCAAATAGTATGCCTTACATATGCACATAAACATCACCCGGATAAAATGTAACGCCCGGATAAATGTAAACGCGACAGTCGTAGGTAGCGTTAAATATATTCCCCTAGATACGCGCACGCGCAGAATCGTCACCCGGATATTATTTAACGCCCGGATAAATGTAAGCGCGACAACGGTTCTACTTAGTTTCAGTCGATTCAAGCTTCTGTTAGAATTCCTTCTTCGTTGTATACGAAATAGTACTATACCTGTGTCGTGTACTGGCCGTGGGCAGTGCGTACAACGACATTATAGAATGAAGATTCTCGTAGAGAAAGTATGAACACGTTTATTGTGACACAGGCAAAACTCGAGATCTAAAGGAAAAGAGGAAACGGGGCATGGTAAACGGTTCTGCGATCAAGGATCTAACATTCCTCCCCCTTTAAGAAAAACATAATTAGTATAATTATAAAAATGTAAACTTTTAACGCAAACGAGAGTCACTTATACGTATCAATGTCATATCTAAGATAGATGGTATGCAATTGTTTATAGTACTAATCTAGTGCTCTCGCGACTAGCTACAGCTACCGAAACATAGTCTATTCTGGCTATCTTGATCTATGCATTGTCCAATATGACAGTAATATAGACTTTACAAGTTCAATCTGTCCGGTGGCTTCACCACTCTGTGTGATCTTCTCAGCGGTACTACCACGTCTGGTACTACACAGGACTGCGACCGTTCAACTGTTGGTCTTGAGATCTCCTCTCCTGTAGCTTTACCCGTAGTCACGTCCGAGTTGCCAGATGATAATGGTGGTGTCGATGGTGTTCGCTCGAACCGAGGTAGTACTTCACGCTCTGCAAGCCTCGGTGGAAGTTGAGGCTCTTCAATCCTCAGTGGTACCAGACGCTCTTCAGTCGACTCGATCGGCCTTCTCTCGCGCAAATGATCCTGGTGACACTTCCACACTCTGTCATCCTGCAGACGTACCGCGAAGGTCAGCGGACCCAGCCGGTTCTCTATCACCGTAGCGACCCATTTCGGTTGTCCCTGAAAGTTCAACGCCCAGACACAGTCTCCTGTCATGAACCTTCGCTCCACTGCTCTCTGGTCGTGGCGTTCTTTGTCTTCTTCCTGTTTGCGCAAGATGGTCGTAGAAGATCCAGTCGTGTGCTCGGTGGTGTCTTCAACACAAACTCTGTTGGAGCTCTGCCGGTTGTAGCTTGTGGAGTTACCCTGTAGCGTGCTAGGAAGGTGTAGAGACGATCTTCTAGGTTGCCATTTGTCTTCTTCAACCCTGCTTTTACAGTCTGAACGGCGCGTTCAGCTAAGCCATTACTGGATGGGTGATAAGGTGAAGACTTGATGTGTTTGATTCCGTTAGCTCGACAAAACTGTTCAAACTCCTCACTGGTGAAACAGCTTCCGTTATCTGATACCACTGTGCTTGGTAGACCCAAAATCGCAAACGTCTGTCTTAGCTTCGTGAGAGTTGCACTGGTTGTTGCAGCTGATACAACATGTGCATCGATGTACTTGCTGTGAGCATCGACTATGATGAGTATCATACGTCCCTCGAACGGTCCCGCATAATCAATGTGTATTCGATGCCACGTTCGTCCCGGCCATTCCCATGGATGCAGTGGTGCCACTGGTGGTTGTTTGCTGTGTATTTGGCATGTCGTGCAGTCCTTAACACACATCTCAATTTCAGCGTCCAAACCTGGCCACCAGAGGTATCTTCGGGCTAACGCCTTCATCTTCACTATGCCCGGATGCATCTCGTATAGTTCTTTCAACAACGTGTCACGACCCTTTGGTGGTACGATGACTCTTGCTCCCCACATCAGCACCCCGTGTTGGACACCCAGTTCGTCTTTCCTTCGAGTGTAACTCTCCCACTCGCGTGGTACATCGCTAGGCTATCCTCCTTCCACGAACCGTAGAACTTGTGACAGTATCGGATCGGTTGCTATCCATTTAGCTATGTGTTCTGCAGTGATGGGTGTATCGTTCATGGTTGTAAGTGCTAGAACCACTTCCTCCGGGACTGGTACTCGTTCAGGAGTGTCTGTTACCGGCAAGCGACTCAATCCGTCTGCATGACAGATACTCGTACCCGGTCTGCACTCCAGATGGTACTGATAGTTACTTAGTGTTAGTGCCCATCTCTGAATGCGTGCACTAGCCATTGCGAAGATGGCACGATCTTCCTCCAACAGCCAGATCAACGGCTTGTGGTCGGTCTGCAACGTGAAGTCCCTCCCGTAAAGGTACTTATGGAACTTGGATATCCCGAAGACCAGCGACAACGCTTCCTTTTCCAGCTGTGCGTACTTCTTTTCCGCTGTGGAGAGAGAGCGTGATGCGTATGCGATAGGCTTGTCGCTGCCATCGGGCAATCTGTGTGACAGTACTCTTCCAATCCCGTAAGGAGATGCGTCACTGCTCAAGATGATCGGAAGTTCAGGGTTGTAGTGTACAAGCACATCTGAAGAAACGAGCAGTGCCTTAGACTCCTCGAAAGCCTTTTGTTGCGTCGGACCCCACTTCCACTTTGTGTGTTGGCGTGTCATTTCATGCAGCGGAGCAAGCAGCGTACTGAGATTGCGCAAGAAGTTGTGATAGTAGTGAATGAGTCCTAGATAACTCCTCAACTCCTATACATTCTGGGGTGCAGGCGCGTTCTGTACTGCTCGCACTTTGTCTTCCGTAGGATGAATACCTTCAGCATCAATCGCATGACCTAGATAGGTGCACGATTTCTGACGAAACGCACATTTCTCCTTTTTCAGGCGTAACCCTGCGTCTTGTAGTCGCGTTAGCACAGTAGCCAGATTACGATCGTGCTCTTCTGGCGTTCTTCCTGTGACCAGGATGTCATCGAGGTAGACTACGGTCATGGGTATGTTCTGTAGTAACTGCTCTATGATTCTCTGGAAGATACCTGGAGAAGAACTCGCACCGAAAGGCAGACGTTCGAATGCGAATAGCCCTTTCGACGTGTTGATTGTAGTCGGCGGACGTGATTCTTCATCCAGTACGACCTGTTGATACGCATGGCTCGTGTCCAGCGTGGTGTACAGTGTACCACCTGCTAATTTTGTAAACAGATCAGATACGTTCGGGATCGGGTACTTGTCTACCTTTACGGCTCTGTTGATGGTTACCTTATAGTCGCCACAGATTCTGACTGCGCCGGTAGACTTCAAGACCGGTACATTGGGCGCGGCCCACTCAGAATACTCCACAGGACTGATGATTCCGACCTTCTGCATACGATCTAGCTCGTCCTCTACTTAGGCTCGTAAAGCAAGAGGTACAGGTCGAGGTTTACAATACCTCGGTTTAACCGTGTCATCAACGTAGAACTTTGCAGTCCGCCCCTTTAGTGTGCCTAGTCCCTCACTGAACATTGATTCGTAAGGCTTTAGGAAGTCCTCTCTGTCTACCTGGTTCACGGTAGCCCAGTTCACTTTCAACACTGTTAGCCAGTCCCTGAGCATGCCGGTGCTGCCCCGTTGTGATGTCTGTACCGCTGCCGACTGCTCACGACTGGTCGATCGTCTCGATGTGGCGTCCCCTGGCGATCAGGCGGAAAGCGTTTTCTTGGTGGATTGCGATCTTTGTGTGTCGCCAACTGGCGACCAAAACTGAAACCTCCACGTGAAAAGTTGCGCCGCCCCTCGTCATTCGATACGGCGTGGACAGGCTTCGGCACGGACGAAGAAGAGTTTCCCATGATCTTCGACTGCTGTAGCGTAGCTTCCCGTGTGCGCCCGAACGTCAGTAACTTCTCTAGCGTGATTGTAGGTTCACTTAACCCCTTGTCACGCACTTCTGACATCGCACATTTTTGGATGATTTGCGACTTCACTTCTCTGTCTTTCTCATGGAACTTACAGTTTTTGGCTAGTTGCTGCAATCGTGCATTTGGGCCATTTCCACCAATAAAGTGTAACGAGCAGATGTAGGTGTGCTTGGTAATGTTATCGATTCCAAACCGGTCCCGTTTGCATGCTCTGACCCACCGCTCTGATTTTGCGCGGTCAATATGTGGTTTCGGAAACGGCATGAAAGTCACTCCTTTCATGTTTTCTCGGTGGCCGTAACGGGAATCGCTACGGCATACTCCATAACAACAGTGTTTTGTTGTCACCATCTTTCACGGGTGCTTTTCATACGCACCGCTGACGATATTTATTCAATTTACAACTTGTGGCACTCGCAATTTGCGGCAATGCATCCACTGTCCGACCGGAGGCTTGTCCGACTTCTAAGATGGCCGCTGCGCAAGCGCAGTCGCACAATCTAAATTTAGCCCTATGGCTCAATTGCGACAAGCGCTATTGGTCCAGCGTCTCTGACGACGTCTGTTCAGCCTGTCGGAACTTGAATATTTCATATTCTTCACTGCACTGCGGCCTGAAGTAAGCAGTGAGCTTCCGCTTGGTTTCTGCGAAATCATCATTTTCTGTCACCCCACTGCTTCACTCAATTCAAACACTGCCTCACCAGCATAATGAAGCAACATCGCTCTCATTCTTGTATCGTTCTGAATGTCTTTAGCCACCACAAAGTTTTCAAAGCGCCGCACCCAACGCTCCCAGCGTTGGCCTGCGCTGTCAGTCGGCTCCAGCGAAAAAGGTGCCACATCAACGACAGGGGGGGTGCTGTTATATATTTTAATTAAGCGAAAGTCCGAGGGATTTGTCTGTATTTCAGAGACCGGGAGATACACCCAGAATCAAGGAGACTCTCGGAATTTACGGGAGAGTTGGCACGTATAGATAGTACTGTCTGAGTATATAATGAGAAATTATTATTTATAAAATTCTAAGATTTGATATGACTGCATTTGAAAATATATGTTTTCAGGTTTTATTGTAAAGCTGTAGACAGTGAAATGTACACGTTTACAAGCACAACTGAAAATGTATATAAAGAGCATATTTTGTATCCTCATTTTCCTTTTTTTTATTCCAAATGGACCCTTCACCCACCCACCCACATCAATTTATTTTTTTATTTGTTGGAATTTTTATATATTTACAAATCCCCTTACCCGCCGTCTTCAACTGTAAGTCACTTATACTTACACTTAAGATTTATGGATATCTACAAGCTGGGTTTGATTTATTCCATATCTGTCCTTTCCTTTGGCTTTCCAATATCTATCCAATTTGGCCTTAAAGGCATTGGTTGTTGTTGTTTACCCGGATATTATTTGATCTAAGCTGTTCGGATCATGACATCGGAAGATGGTGGGTTGGGGAGGGGTGCTGTTGAAAACAATTCGCCGCCGCCGTAACGTCAGATTCTAGGGGGCACGTGTCCCCTAGACCCCCTGGACCCGCCTGTGATAGGAGGGATTGTTAAGCCTAATAGAAACGAGCGAACTGGTCCGTAGTGACGTCGCTATGGCAATATCATCTCCGTAGTTCACAGTTCCCGAAATGCTCCGCGCCGAACAAGATATGAATCCCTTTGTAATAATGATATTAGGCCTATAAATGAGTCCTATAACATTCGAACCCTGGTTTTCAGTCGCGATTAAGCGTCCGATGCTTTAGCCATTGCACCACTGCCACTGCCATTTTTGCATTCACAATTCGTATTCACGATAATACGAGTACACAGAAACGCAGCATGTATAACATTAGGCCCTAAGCTCTGACAAATTTCTTCCACTTTCAAATTAATCTCGCTTAACCGACTCTCGCCTGGCTGCGTGACTTCACCAGGAAGATGGTCTGGCTCAGAATCGCCTTTTTACTGCTCACTGCCAATTAGCACGTCTATCCCCCAGAATGTGTGTATATTATTATGACGTATGTTTTCGATAACAAAATGAAATTACGAAATAGTGCCCGAAATAGTATTATCCAAAATAAAATGAATCTTGAACTAAATGAACACAAACAACAGTTTCGAATACTCTATGGTATTCGAACCGAGGACCCTACAAATAGTTGCTCGACACGCTACCAACTTAGCCACCAAGATCAGCACATTTTGATTGTACTTCGTCTTCTTCCAGTAATCCACTACCGTCATTACGATTTCGTGGATGGTGTGGTGTTCGTTGCGTGCGCCATTTGTGCAGGTATGCAGGTGTGCCTCCAGAGAGGGATATTAATTGAGCTGTTTGGGCGGTTAGGTTATTCCAGGGTATTATTGTGGCTATAAAAAGGAATGTTGGAAAGCCTGTGTTCGGGAACGTGGAACCGTTAATTGGAATGGATGCCGTCTGCTCCCCTCAGCTAAGAGTTCTGTGGCGCAGTGGGTACGGGCTGGCGTTGTGTATAGGCTGGCAAGGATGTCGACGAGGCAGTTTTGAATTTTATACATCATGTTGAGCCTCGCCATACATCAGCGCTTTTCCAGGGACTGCCATTGCAATTGGTGGAGCATGGAGGTTGGGCTGCTGTGGCGCTGCCGGTCACCATACACGTACCTGGCAGCACGTCTCATTACCATCTCCAGTTTAACGATGTTTCGCTTGGTAGCATGGTCCTAAACGGCGGAAGCATACTCTATTGTTGGTCTGATGGACGTTTGATAACAGTATGATTTAATTGGTCTGGGGCAGTTGCTGGTGTTGCAGTTAAGGAAGGCAAGGGTGCTGTTGGCTTTCTTACTATCTTAGTGATGGCGCCCACGTGGTGGTTCCAGGACCGTTTGCTAGAAGCACTAAACCAAGCTACAACTAAAATTCGAAAAAAAACTAGAAATTCGAAGAGAAGCTACGAACAAAAATTTGCTTATAATATAAAACAAGACAGCAATAGTTTTTATGCATATGTTCGAAGCAAACAAAAAGTTCAGGATAAGGTCGGTCCTCTAGAAGATAGTGCTGGAAATATAATATCAGAGGGATTCTTAATGGCGGAAGACCTGCATAAGTATTTTAGTTGATATTGATAGAAATATTTTGTTGTCAGTTAAGAAAGATAGAAGGACCAGAGGACACGAAGTTACATTAGTAAAGGAGCAGTGTAGATTAGATATAAGAAAGTTCTCATCCTCACAAAGAACTGTAAATTAATGGAACATATTATCTCCTGATTGTGTTAGTGCTAGTAGCGTGAATATGTTTACAAATAAATAGATACACGTAGATAAAAAGTATTGGACTCTCCATAAGCCAAAAGGCTTCCTTGTCCACCTGCCATTTAGAGTTAATTTTTCTGGGGGGCAATCTTGTTAAATCTTGTTATTGATGTTGACGCCTTGGTACTATGCTGTGTTGTGTATAAGTGTTCTCCTGTAAACGCTGCCAATTACCTGGCTTTCTGCTGTTTTGATTTGGGGATGTGGTCTACGGCTATGGCTAATTTGTGGTCATGAATTAAATATTCAGAGAGAATGGATTTAGTTTTATTGGTGATTCTTAAGATTTTACATTTATCTGGGTGGAATCTCATGAGTCAGGTCTTTTCCCATTCCTGCATGGGGCCGGTTTCATGAAGCGGCTAAGAACGTTCTTAACGTTAAGATGATTGTCTTAGTGAATGACGTGATTTGTTTAATGTAAGCGAACACATGAGCTTACGCAAATACGTGACGCCAAGCAATTGGGTAATTTTAAGTACGCTTCATGAAACCGGCTCCTGGAGCCTATTGAGGTCCTCCTGCAGGCGCACTGAATCTTCCACACTGCTGATTCTGCGATACAGTAGACTGTCATCTGCATACAGTTTGCCCCGGACACCGTAGTATTTTAGTATGAGTCTGAGATAAGGGTCATCATCATCATCATCACTGTGCAGCCGTAGTATCCCGTGGTTGGGCGAAAGCCTCAGCATGTCGTTTCTAAATATGCCTGTCTTGCGCTATCCACTGCCAGATGGTGCCCTTCCAGTACTCGTCTAATTCGTCTCTCTACCGTCTCGCCGGTCTTCCTCTAGATCGTTTCCCTTCGTAAGGTCTCCAGGTTGTGATATGCGATGTCCATGGGTTATCTTAGTCTGCTGATGTGCTCTGCCCAGGTCCACTTCTGTCTTCTGATTTGTTCTATCACGTGTATGACCGTTGTCTTCTGCATTACCCAGATGTTTGTTTTTCTCTCCCGATATGTGATGTTTAACATACATTTTTCCATCTTTGTTTGTGCGGCTGCTACCTTGTTCTTTGCCTGGATGGTGAGTGCCCATGTTTCCGCGCCGTATGTCATCGCTGGAAGTACGCATGAGGGTATCCTTATTTAATTTGTTATTTCATAGTTGGCCTGAGAGCCAATCATCGTCACTACCCGAATCTGGGGTAAAGCCCCTTACTGGTAACATTGTCAAGGACTTAATATTCCAGGCTATAGTGATGGGACCATGCTGCCACCTCACGGCGCCTGGATAATCGAGGCTAAGATTTGCCTAACGGAGTGGTTGCAAACTAAAGAACGTATTGTTTCGCCCTCTAGCGGACAATATTAACGACAAATTTGACCCATGCGTACTAGAATTATAAAATGGCAACTTCCGGCGAAGACGAGGAGTTGTTAGACATGATTAGCGAATTCCTGCAAACAGAGGTAACTTAGTTTTATATAATCAACTCGTTTTGCCAGAGATGTTAATTTAGTTGCGCATTTATTTATCTAACTATAAAAATCATCACGTTTCTTCACCTTACTTCGTACACACGCCTTGGCTTAACACACCTCCACAAAAATAAACAACACTGTGACTGACACTGTCAGTGTCACAGCGGATGTACTGTTTACTGACTGCCCTCATTTAGAATATATAAATAATAAACGAGAGCGCGGCTAGTGTAGACTGTAGTGGTTAGCACATCTGCCTGGCATGCCAGCGTTCCGAATTCGAAACCGAGACCGGGCAAGCATGATATTTGGTGTAAAAAAACCATTGAGGATAACAAGCACCCTGGCAGTAACTACCCTCAGGCTCAGTGCCAGCATATACACAGAATACAAGTGCGCATGCATCAGGTTATATCTCTTCTTATTCCCTGCTCGTACATTTATAGTTAATATTATAAATTCTAAAGACTTATTGTTTAAATCTTACAGAGTTGCAATAATATCATAATTACTATACGTACGTATTAATATATTTGCAATCAATCATTCCAAAGTCTTATTTCGCCAAAATATTTGCTTAGCAACCACCCGTAGAATTTAAAACAAAATGGTGGAAAAGTAAACAATAAGCAAAGAGCGTGAAACACAAATCACCTCCAATGCAACTCGCATAATCAGGGTGTTCTAAAAACTAAACATCACAGTAATTAAATATACATTAGCTATATAAGACACATAGATTATATATTCTTAAATCCTTCTCCTCTGTCTTGCCATTACCTGAACTAACAGGCCTTTCTTCGGGTGTATCATCATCACCCTTGTGTCTTCAACATATTTCAAGCCCTGAGTCGGCCCAGGGCTAGAAAAAAAACTAACATTTACCCTATCATTGCTTCTATCTGTTGGTGTTTGCACTAGTCCCAAACCCTGCACTTGCACCTATTCAGTTTGGTATAAAAGTTAATAAGTTATTATTATTATTATTATTTTTTTTTTAAATTAATGAATTAATTTTTTTTTTTAAGTAGGTTAATGAAAAATTGTATGTATTAAGTATCTAACAAATATGGCAACTGGTGGTACACCAGTGTTATCTCAGACATCAAGATCTCTACGAGGTAGCTCGTCTAGCTCTAAGGCAACATCATCAAGACACAATTCAAAGAAAAGTCATAAAACAAACAAGAAATTAGAGGCTGACAGAAATCAAGAAAAATCTGTCGGCCCTGACTGCAGCTTGGAAGTTAAAGATAATGAGGACGCCATTGAGTGTGACATCTGTAAGGGATGGTATCACAAAGTCTGTCAAAGTGTGTCTGACACCTTGTATGCCATATTAACCAGCGATGAAAACCAACAAATCAGTTGGTACTGTAAATCATGCCAAAGAGGGGCAAAGGCAATCATGTCACACATCCTTATCATGAATGAGCGTCAAGACAAATTTGAAAAGAAATTGACTGCAATGGTAAATAAACAAAAAGCATTCCAAACCAGAGTCAAATAACTTGAGGAGACAGTCTCAAAAGTATCCAATCTGCAATCTCAGACACCACATGAATCACTAGGAGCAACATACGTAGAACCAGTCATAAACAAAGATGAAAAGGTCGCCACTGTGTGCACACAAATAAATGACCGAATGACCAGAATGAAGAACATTGTGGTGTACAATGTGCCAGAGGGGACCAGCACTCTGAAAGAAGACAACACTATTCATGACAGGAAACTAATGAGGGAAATGTCAGGATACACTACAGATGGTAAATACCAACCTGAAGACCTACAAGTAAGGAGATTAGGGAGCAAACAAAGAAAGGAAATGGAAACAGAGGGAACTAGAATTCGTCCGTTACTTGTAACATTTCCAGAAGAGGATAAAAAAGCTTTTGTCATGAAAAACCTATACAAACTGAAAAACAAAGGGGAACCATTCAGTGGAATGGTTATAAAGCATGACATGAGCAAAGCTGACAGAGAGAAGGAGCGACTACTACAGAAGGAGGCAAGAGAAAAAACACCGCAGGAGCAGACATCAAATTTTGTCTACCTGGTAAGAGGGCGCCTAGAAGAAAGACAGATCATCAAAGTAAAAAAAGAGGGGCGAAAATACCAACCAAACTCTCGCACCACAAGTGCCAGTGCCAGAGAAATAACTGTATGGTACACAAATGCTGATGTGCTAACAAAAGAAAAACTAACAGAACTAAAATGTAGAATCAAAAACCATTCAACTCCACCACAGGTTATAGCAGTGTCAGAAGTAAAACCTAAAAATTATAAAAGACAACTTACCACACAAGAATATAACCTGGAAGGATATTCTATGGAAACTATAAACATTAGTAAGGGCACAGGCAGAGGGATGATCTTGTTTCTTCACAATTCGTTGCCATTTGAAGTGCACCAGTTTGATGTTGAGTTCAAAGAAACACAATTTTGCACTTTAAAACTGAAAGGGAAAGACACTCTTTTATAGAAGTCCAAACAGTACCACAGAGAACAATGACATCCTTAACAAACTACTTGATAAAATAAGTGAGAAAAAATGTGCACGTGTTCTACTACTTGGAGATTTTAACTATCCTAAAATTGATTGGGAAACAATGTCAACTACAGCATCAAGTACAGAGGAGAAAGAATTTAAATTTATTGAGAAACTTCGAGACTGTTACTTTGTGCAACATATAACAGAGCCCACTAGAGGAAGAGGTACAACTGAACCATCACTCATTGATCTTGTCCTCACTAGTGAAGATACAGAGATCTCAACAATTGAAACAGCCTCAGCACTAGGAAGAAGTGACCATTCTATTATTAAGGTGGTTCTTAACTGCATGCCAGTCTATGAACCAATCAGCAAAACTGTCTATAAATACGACAAGGGGGATTACACCAAATTGAAAGACATGCTAAACATTGATTGGGAGGATGAATTTTCTAATCACCAGGAGGATGTGCAAACTCAATGGGATATCCTTACTTCTAAGCTTAGATATGCAGAAGGAAAATGCATACCAAAAAAGGTGATAACTGAGAGAGCCAGAAAATACCCAGTTCCACTGGAGTTGAAAATCCGAACCAAAATCAAAAGAAAAAACAGGTTGTGGATAAAATATCTTCGCTCCAAAGATGCCCAAACTTATCAGGAATTTTGTTGACTCCAAAATCAGGTCAGGAGACTGACAAGAAAGGCACAGAAACTATATGAAAAAGATATCATAAATCAAATAAAACAGAATCCCAAGAAGTTCTGGCAATATGCACAGGCGAAAATGAACACAAGAATGGGAATACCGAACTTAATAAAAAGCAAAGACAAGGATGATATGACAAAGACAGATTTGGAAAAAGCACATGTATTGGCAAATCATTTCTCTTCCGTATTTACGAGAGAGCCAGAAGGAGACATTCTGGAGGAGCCAATAAGATGTCATAACAAAGTTGAATCTTGCACTGTCACTCCAACGATAGTGGCTTTAAAGCTAAAGAAACTCAAAATATTCAAATCACCAGGACCTGACGGCGTCCATCCTCGTGTCCTAAACGAATTGGCAGAGAGTATTAGCACTCCACTGTCCACAATTTTTAACACGTCGCTGAAAACAGGCAGACTACCCAAAGACTGGAAAATAGCAAACATATCTGCAATTCACAAGAAAGGAAACAAAAATCAAGCACATAACTACTGGCCAGTCAGCCTAACGAGCATAGTAGGGAAAATAATGGAAGGCATAGTCAGAGATACCATCACTAAACACTTGAAAGATAATGACCTGTTGAGCAACAAACAATTTGGTTTCATCAAAGGGCGGTCTACAGTTCTCCAATTACTTAAAGTACTCGATTCATGGACTGAGACACTAGAAAACGGTGGATGTATTGATGTAGTATATTGTGATTTTATGAAAGCATTTGACAAAGTTCCACATCTACGACTTATAAAGAAACTCCAGAGCTATGGAATTCAAGGAAATATTCTAAGCTGGGTTGCAGCTCTGTTGGCCCACAGAAGACGTGTAAGGGTCAATAATTCTTTTTCAGATTGGCATGATGTCATCAGCGGCATACCACAAGGATCGGTGATTGGCCCCCTACTTTTTGTTATATTTATTAATGACTTACCGGATGTTATAAAGAGCTCCGAAGTATTCCTGTTTGCGGATGATATGAAACTCTTCCATCAAATTTACACCAATGAAGATTGCACAAAGCTTCAACAAGATCTTACCCATGCAGAACATTGGACATACGAATCTCTCTTAAAGTTCCACCCAGACAAATGCAGACATATATTAGAGTAGGATCATCAACCATAAGAAATGACAGCTACACACTGGGACCTAATCATATAACGCTGGCAAGTACGGATAAGGTGAAGGATATTGGTGTCACTTTTGACTCATCACTAAACTTTGAGGCACATATGTTGGAAAAAATTAATAAAGCCAATTCAATGATGTGGATAATTCGTCGCACTTTTAATTACATGGATGAACACTGTTTTTCTACTGTTTTTAAATCTCTCATCCGCCCACATATTGAATATGCAAATCAAGTATGGGCTCCCTTCTTAATGAAACACATTACAGCTCTTGAAAATGTTCAGCGTAGAGCAACCAAATTTATTCCAGGTTTTAAAGATCTTGAATATAATGAATGTCTGCAAAGACTAAAATTACCAACTCTGTGATATCGTCGCCTCAGAGGAGACATGATTGAATTGTATAAGATTTTAACAGACAAATATGATACAGCTGTGACATCGAACTTTATAACTTTGAGGGATACTGAATCATGTACGCGAGGACATCACCTAAAATATTCAAAGGATGTTGTCTGTTAAATATTTAAAAAAATTCATTTATACACCGATGCACGGACGTATGGAACAGCCTCCCACAGTCTGTGGTAGAGGCTCCATCAGTCCAGTCCTTTGAGGGAAAATTTGACAAATTATGGAAAAAACACCCAATTAAGCTCGATTACACAGCCCCACCCCTATTATGGAACAACTCGTCAGATGCATGCGCACCACATAGTTTGACGACAAACATCAGAGCTGGCATAAGAGGCATCACAGCCTAGAAGCCAGAAGAGGACCTGTAAGAACCTGTAAGAATATAAAGGTCGGTTTGGCGATAATGTTCTGAAAAAGGCTGACTAGTTGAATGAGATCTCATAAGACCATTATATCGTAACCACAGAAAATACAGACTAGTCAGGTAATAGAACATTGCCAAACACTGGAAACAACTAGAATTAGAGGGTATGCGGTGTAACTGAAAGCCCTAAATGGAAAATGTTACACATTACATTAGGCTAGCCCTACGTGAGAGAGATAGGCCCTACACATACACTGATGCAGATGAAACAGACATATTGTGATTATGTGGCATGTCATAATATTGTTTATCTAGTGGGAGTAACATTCAAAACATTATGCAGTTTTAACAAAAAAAACAGCAAATTCTTCAGTGAAATATATATTTGTTAAATCTGTAGCACATATTCTGTCACATTTGTGCAAATAAACTGTTAGAAAAGTTGTTTTGAGTGAATTACTTACGAAGATAGAGTCTATACCACTGTCCAAATCTCATAAAAGACAAGAACACAAGCAAAGCTAACTCTGGCAAAGTTCAGTGACACAGGATTCCTGGCTATGAAGATACTAGCCAGCTGGACCATCAAAGAGATTGCCTACCTCTAGTTGCGTACATGCTCTTTGCAGTATGGGATCCAGTCACAAATATGACATCCACCAACTAGAGGCGGTTCAGAGAATGTCAGCGAGATTTGCAACAGCTACATCTGCCAGGAAAATGTGACAAAGATGATTGAGGATTTAGGATAGCCATCACCCGAAACAGACGGAAACAAGCATGTATCAAACTTTTGGCCAATATAATCAATCGTATAAGTTACCTCATGTAACAATCTACTAACTTAGCCGCACCCATTCAGCACTTGAAGTGCTTACGCAGCCATTTTCCAGAAAGAGAGCACATACATACTCTTTCTGGCAATGCACATGCAGACAGTGGAATGAAAATCCATACACTACAGATCCTTCTTTATAATAATCAACAAGTATAACATCCTAGGTACACCACCACATGACCTGTGAAGTGGCTTGACACCGACCCCCTTCCTTGAATTGGCACAAGTGTAATATACCACACGCAAAAATCAAGAAACAGACACAGTTACTAAGATAGAAATGCAACCACAGCACTGGACAGAGCCATCTTTTAAGATGTGTCAAATAATTGAACTGAATCTGTTCTGGCGTCAGGCTTTCATGACCATGTTGACATCACTATATGGATCTTTTTATTGCATTCAGTCATCCTCAATCCTGCATGGACTTTAGCCAACAGAGAGGTATTTTAAAAATAAATAGATCCAGTATTAATAAGGTAAGCCTTGGGATTGAGCCAATGTGATTTCAGTGGTCCAGAGAAAGTATTAATGGGCGTATGGCAGCAATAATTTCCTATCCTTTACTGTTACAGAAATTCTTTGGTCTGTCCTATGCTGACCATAATTGTGAGGTGGCTGTATTACAGAGGTGAATGTAAAATTAGGTTTGTCTGTATATATAATAACTTTTTAAGAGAATGTGTTAGTAGAGAATATATGCAAGTCATTAATTATGTTACTCAGTTCCTATGGTCCCTGTATTCCTCTGGCACATGGTCAAAGTTGATTGTCAAAGTCGCACTTCTCATCACGGGTTGCATGTTATCCACTGCATTTGCACGTTTACGTGCAATATGCTGAAGGCATTCTTCCGCCTACTTTCAGTGTTTACCTATGAATATGATTCACATAGCAGTGCCAGATCTGCTATGATTCACATAAAAGTACTGAGGCTGCTAACTGCTATGATTGTCATTTCAGTACTGGGCCTGCTACCTGTGCAATGGGTTCTACGGGCCAAGCTTTGGACAACCTGTCTGCAGCACCTGTCACATGTTCCTGTTTCCACAAGACATCAACATACCTGATGACGGCAGTTACAACCAGGTAGACATGTCTTCATCTTCATACACGTTCACACAATGCTCAGTCTGCCAATGTTAGTGTATGTACATTTATACGTATCTATGTACTTACAAATATATTACAAATAAATGTTCTGCGTAAAGTTACACAGCAAAGCCAAATATAAAAAAAAAAAATTGGTAATAAAATCATTACTTTCTGGAAAGAGGTATATGTTTGGCTGTTAAAAATCCAAAATTTCATGAAGATTGGCCCACTTAATAACTGTGCACAGGTCTTTCAACATTGATCAACCCATTAGTACCAAATCTAGTCAAAATGTGTGAACTGCAGACAATTAAGTTTTCCATGGACTGTTACATCAGCCACATACACTATTACTGGTAAATCATTTAACATAATTTGACATAGATTTATTTGCAATACAGTTTTGCAAGTATTTGAAAGACATTTGGGCATATTGCAACTTCCAGTAGAGTAGACTATGAGCAGCAGTGCCAATACAGCCCAGGTATCTTTTACATGGTGCCAGGTATCATGAATTCAAAACACTTGAAAACAAAGCACATTATGGAGTATACTCATGGATGGGAGGTTTTTTAAAATCATGAGAAACCACAATAATAACATCCTCTTTAAAACATAGATTTTAGCCGCTTTGGTTGTATTGTGTGGTTAACATTGACAGAAATTTTGGACCCTGATAAACCGTCCATAAATTAATGATATGTATTTACAGTAGATAAAGCCCAGGTATCTTTTACATGGTGCCAGGTATCATGAATTCAAAACACTTGAAAACAAAGCACATTATGGAGTATACTCATGGAAGGGAGGATTTAAAAAAATCGTGAGAAACCACAATAATAACATCCTATTTAAAACATAGATTTTAGCCGCTTTGGTTGTATTGTGTGGTTAACATTGACAGAAATTTTGGACCCTGATAAACCGTCCATAAATTAATGATATGTATTTACAGTAGATAAAGCCCAGGTATCTTTTACATGGTGCCAGGTATCATGAATTCAAAACACTTGAAAACAAAGCACATTATGGAGTATACTCATGGAAGGGAGGATTTAAAAAAATCTTGAGAAACCACAATAATAACATCCTATTTAAAACATAGATTTTAGCCGCTTTGGTTGTATTGTGTGGTTAACATTGACAGAAATTTTGGACCCTGATAAACCATCCATAAATTAATGATATGTATTTACAGTAGATAAAGCTCAGGTATCTTTTACATGGTGCCAGGTATCATGAATTCAAAACACTTGAAAACAAAGCACATTATGGAGTATACTCATGGATGGGAGGATTTAAAAAAATCATGAGAAACCACAATAATAACATCCTATTTAAAACATAGATTTTAGCCGCTTTGGTTTTATTGTGTGGTTAACATTGACAGAAATTTTGGACCCTGATAAACCGTCCATAAATTAATGATATGTATTTACAGTAGATAAAGCTAGAGGTGTATATAAATGACACTGAAACTGATGTATGGTATTGATGGCTACAGAAGACAGACTCTGGCGACTCTGGCAACGAGGAGCCTGATGCAGAAGATGACTTCTATGTGAAGCAAGATGCCACATCTGCTGTTGTCATGCCAGCACTTGTGACAAAGCCAGACAGGCTGGCAGACCGCATCACAAACTTGTCACATCCACGCGATTATCAGCTTGAAAAAGTCCCGGCTGACTTGTTTGATAATCTACCAACTGAGGGTGAGTGTCAGGTTTATAGAGATGACATCACTAACTGAATGTTAATGTCAGTCTGCCAGTGTCACAACTTGGGACACAGTCACCCACTATTTATAAAATGGTCTGGTGCAGGCGAAACTTTCGCAGTCATTAGTTCACGGGAACACAAGACGAGCGTGCGCTGTGTCTAGTGATTGTGTTGTTGATAAAGATTTATTTATGATATATGCTGTTGCAAACTAACAACACAAAATAAATAAATCCTTGTCAACAACACAATCACTAGACACAGCGCACGCTCGTCTTGTGTTCCCGTGAACTAACAACTGCAAAAGTTTCGCCTGCACCAGACCGTTTTATAAATAGCCGCAGACACCAAGCGCCTGCCGACAAAATACTTCTGCCATGGAATAGCGCAATCTATACAGTGCCCCTTTAAGTGCATAGTTATTGCAGTGCTGGTGAACATCTTGAATGTGTTGTTGTTGTTGGCAGTGTTGGTGGATGTCTTGAGTGTGTTGTTGTTGGCAGTGTTGGTGGATGTCTTGAGTGTGTTGTTGTTGCAGTGTTGGTGGATGTATTGAGTGTGTTGTTGTTGCAGTGTTGGTGGGTGTCTTGAGTGTGTTGTTGTTGCAGTGCTGGTGGATGTCTTGAGTGTGTTGTTGTTGCATTGTTAGGGATGTCCTGAGTGTGTTGTTGTTGTAGTGATGTGCATGTCTTGAGTGTGTTTGTTGTTGCAGTACTGGTGGATGTCTTGAGTGTGTTGTTGTTGCAGTGCTGTTGGATGTCTTGAATGTGTTGTTGTTGCAGTGCTGGTGGATGTCCTGAGTGTGTTGTTGTTGTTGTTGCATGCTGGTGGATGTCATGAGTGTTTTGTTGTTGTTGTTGTTGCATGCTGGTGGATGTCCTGAGTGTGTTGTTCTTGTTGCAGTCCTGGTGGATGTCATGAGTGTGTTGTTGTTGTTGTTGCAGTGCTGGTGGATGTCCTGAGTGTGTTGTTGTTGCAGTGCTGGTGGATGTCCTGAGTGTGTTGTTGTTGTTGCAGTGCTGGTGGATGTCATGAGTGTGTTGTTGTTGTTGCAGTGCTGGTGGATGTCCTGAGTGTTTTGTTGTTGTTGTTGCAGTGCTACTGGATGTCATGAGTGTGTTGTTGTTGTTGTTGCAGTACTGGTGGTGTCCTGAGTGTGTTGTTGGTTGTTGCAGTGCTGGTGGATGTCCTGAGTGTGTTGTTGGTGTTGTTGCAATACTGGTGGATGTACTGAGATCAATTCCAACTCAATGTATTTTGAATAAATTTCAGCTCTAATTCAGATCAACAACATTAGCTGTTTTGTTGTGACTTATTAAGTTTCTGCACATTGATGGGCAATGAAGCCCCAGTGAAAATCCACTGAAGCAAACAATAGCCCTTTAATTTGTTTAAGCCAGGAAGTCCATAATATAATGCCTGCTTGTTCTCAGAAGAGACAGTGCTGAGGAGGTCTTTTGCCAAGTACTGCAATCCGAGTGTTATGAAGTGTTGTGTTGACTCAAGTCAGAGAACCTGGACCAATATCTTGTATGGTACCACCTTGTAGTCTGGCTAAAGAACAAAGAGGATGCTGAACTCTGGACCTTGGCAAATGCTAATTCACCTGCTTGACAAACAGTAATTTTGGTCTCTGGTGGTCAATTAACGGTGATTCCAATTAATACTTAGCAGCTCTGGGCTATGCTGCTAAAAAAAACTATGGTACATAGGGACTGAGAGAGCAGAGAACTGTTAGACAAAGAATTGAGCCCATGTATTGTCTGGTGACACATCCTTTTGTGCATGTAAATACTGGTAGTTTTGCTGTTGGTTGTTTTGTTTTGGTCTATGACCAAAAAGACACATCTAAAATGTTTACAATTTAACATATATTTTGTAGTTTTTAATATACATATCCATTTATATGGAAAAATTTAGTAATTGTTTCCATTTTAATCAATTAATTTAATTAATCTTACTTTGCAGGATTCAATTTCAATTCCATCTGTTTTGGTTTTATCCCATTTCAGTTTAAATTCATGCATTTTGTTGATCAATTCACTTCGAATTCAATTAAGAATTTAACCCAGGTCCGGTTGTTTTTGCAGTGTTGGTGGATGTCTTCAAGTACCTGGATGACATCTCACTGTGGATGGCGGGCAGTGTGTGTCGGCGCTGGAGACAGATCCTGTTTGCAGAGACGTCACAAGACCAGTGGCACCGCTTCATTGGCCAGCGCTGGCCTCTCTTCCGACCGCAGAGTCGGGTCAAGTGTTGGCGCTCCATCTACGCACAACTGTGAGCTCGCTTCCATTATCAAGTACAGTCTGTTGTCTTGGGATAAGTTTTGATTCTTCTTCACCTTGATTCCTTACAGAGTGGTGGGGGAGAGGATGACATTTGATATGTAGTACCTTTTCAAGGAGTTGCCTCCACATGTTACCATTTTCTACTGTTCTCTCCTACTCTTCGCTGTTCAACCAACATTTCCAAAATCTATTTTAACACTATCTCCCTATCTAAGTTTAACACTATCTCCCTATGTAAATTTAATACTATCTCCCTATCTAAATTTTGGTCTTCTTCTTCCATCTCTTCTGTTTTCCAGTGTGTGTCAATCTCCTCATTCTTTCTCTCCATGTTTCCCGCACACCTCAATTTACTCCCTACTACCTTCATTCTGAGGCGTTTTGTTACTCTGATCTCATCTCTTAATTCCCCCATTTTCCTTCTGTCCTCTTGTGTCACTTGACATGTTCTTTGAACCCAGCTGTTCTCTGCTTCCTCCAGCTTGTCCTGTCTCTATCTTATTGGTGGGTGTAAATGCTTCTCTGACCACTGTTTGTGATTCTAGCAAAGAACATTATCAAACAGTAGTTATGACATTGTAATGAGTTGATGACAGGATTGTGAGATGGAGCCGTGTGTGCACATATGCAACAAAGTGATTGTCAGTGTTAGATATGTCATAGTAATACAATGCATGTTTGTTTCAGCCTGCACAGCGCGCCGTGTCGGTACTGCCTGGAAAGCATGATGTTACAGGTAGGCAGGGCAAGTTTTTTATTACCTGAGCTTATTTCTAGAATCTCTCGTTCCCGACTATAGTTGTATGTGGCTCCACCTGATGGCTAAATATATACTTGTTTGTTCAACATTCACATTGTTGCCCAGAATTTGTTTTAATTGATTAGTTACCCATTCACAGATGGTGAAATAATGAAAAATGCAGTTTTTGACAATGACTCATGTAATAGCTTCCCTTCTGCAAAAAATACACTACCTGCCCCAAACCTGTCCTAAAAACCACATTAAAAGCTACAGTAGACACTTGTAGAGTTTTCCTAAATATACTGTTTGTTAAACCAAACAAATCATCGATATTTTCAAGTTTGTTTGTCAAATACGGCCATCTTAAAAACCTATGTGTGATAGAGTTTCTTGTTCCTGTTCTCTTCAGAGCACACCGCCCATCGAGGAAGACTCGTGGCGCCACCGCAGGCTTAGAAGTGAACTGAAGACCTTGCGTATGGACCCCCCAGAGGGTATTCAGGCGACCCCCCTGGACAGACATTGCTGTCACTGGCAGGCATCAATCACTGGTCCCCATGGCAGTCCATACGAAGGCGGTCTCTTCCTTCTCTACCTGCAGATTCCACACAGGTCAGTGGCACTGCGCAAATAGAAGTTATCTAATTATTAAATACAACATTTAAATACATGTTTATTGTCTGTCCCATGGCCTGGATCAGCCTGGATGGTCACTATTATCAGGTAGTTTGATGAATTGCTTTTCTTGAATGTGGGAATACCATGGCCGAACAGAACATCAAAGAGAAGTGTGATTAAACAGTTGGTGTCCATTATATGGCCAGAGTTGTTCATAATTTGCATGTTTTGTTTTGGTAGGCAAACAATTTAAATAACGAACAATGTTTGGGGCTTGTTAAATGCAAATAAGCGGACAGTATTCCTTCATTACATTTATTCTTGTCAGAGCATGATGTTAATTATAAAAACGAGACAGACAAATGGAGACTTTAGTGGCTACAGGAGTAGGATGAAATGTTTGTTCATGAAAATACCTTGATCCATGGAATATCGGGTCACAGAACAGTTTGTTTATTTAGGACATGTTCATGTAGGGATTATTTTATACTGCAGTATCTTATGAATAAAACTAGTACATTCAATAATCACAAAGGGTAAATTGGATACAGCTAGGAATATTAAGAATGAACTGGATGTTAGAGATGACATATTGCACTTAGAGCTTAATAATGTCAAGAGTAGTGTTTCTTGTTCTTGTTTCCACTAACATGGCGAGTGATGTATTGGTTTATTGTGACTTTCCCATCTCTACAATTGTTTTGTTGCCTGCCATTTACCCCATTTTTATCCCCCCCAGTTACCCGATGCGGCCGCCTGTCGTGAGATTCATCACTAAGATCTTCCACCCAAACATCAGTCGTCACGGTGACGTAGGACTCGACTCAATACACCACAACTGGAGTCTCGCACTAACAATCTCAAAAGTGTTGATCAGCATTCAGTCGCTGCTCACGGACCCGTTCTGTTACATCTGTATGGAGCCTGCAATTGGTCGCCTCCGTCGCATCGACCGGAGACAGTTTGACCGAGTCGCACGACTGTGCACGTGGAAGTATGCGATGCACGACTACCTCATTCCCACACACATATCCCTGGATGGGCTATGACCCGACCAATGATACGGGGAGTGGGTGGACCAACAATTGTGCCATACGTGTAGGGAAGACTTTCAGGGCTTGTTTTAATAGGGATATATGCTGGATTAGTTATTGCAATATTTTCTTACCAACCTACCAGGTAGACTCCGACCTCATCACCCTCCATACTCTGACTTCATTATCCACCATCCTCTTACTTCATCACCCACTCACTCTCCAACCTCATCACCCACCCATCCATCCTCTGACATCATCACTCACCCATCCTCCAACCTCATCACCCACCCATCCTGACTTCATTACCCACCCATCCTCTGACATCATCACCCATCCTCTGACATCATCACCTAACTTCATCACCCAGCCTTTCTTCCATCTCATCTCCAAACTCATGCTTGGTGACAGAAACTACCATCCCAAAGGAACAAATTGCCAAGACAACAAACTGGGAGAGTTACTGAATAACAACATTCTTGCATTTGATATACATATATGTATTTATATATTTTGTCATATAAAATACAGAAATAAATTATTGGTTTTGTTATTTGTGCAATTTATAAGTAATAATATACTATGTTGTGTAGACATAACATGTGCTCAGTGATCATACAGTTGCAATGGTTTTATTTTATACATAAAAGAGCTATGGAAGATTTCCCATGAGCTGGTTCTCTGCTACGGTTTTACCGTGGTTCCACATAACATGCGTACAAAATCATGGAGCTGGGATGACTAATTTTACGTGTAAACATATTTATGATCATTATAAAAATCATTAAAATAGTTGTCAAACATTTACACTGGAAGTCAAGCGTGATATACCAGGTAATCAGTGTGTTCAGGCTTTGCTTGGCTTATGGCAAATAATTTTAGAAACTTCACACAATAACTGCACCACATTTTGCTCCCTATATGTGTCATCCTTACGTGAACCACTTCCAAAACTTCACATCACTACATCGCTGCAACTAAACTGTTAACCTTTAGTGATTAAGATGCTTTCATAATGTCAGACTAACAACTTTCAAGATCTGCATCTCGGCTCTAGCAATAGGCAAACAGGTTGTAATTTTACTGAAACGATCTAGTATTACCCGGTATATACACTGCGTATGCGTGAATGTATGCATTCATAGGAAACTGCAATTGTTCTGTTAGTTCTGACAAGCTAAGAAAAACCCAGAGTTTCTTAAGCACCTAGTTAGATCTATTATATATCTATAAACACCGGCATATAAACAGGCCACAAAATTCAATACTCAACTGTTATTTACAAATGAATGGCAGTTTTCTTCGTGTGTAAAAGAATCATGTTTTGGTAATAAGTTGTACATTGGTATGACCTACTAACATGCCTGAATAACCTTATTTATTATAAAAACAAAACAGTCCATTTGAATTGTTGATCAAACAAACTGTAGATATACCCAGAATATCAATGGAGATAAATCATATGTTAATCTGAATGATACACGCTTTGTTCAGTAAACACAAAGGCATCTGATGTGTTCTCCAACTTGTCACTTATGATGTCATTACCATGGCAAACAGCTTGCTGGTCCAGCCACCCCATCTAATTACCCCTTACTCCTGCATATCAACAGGGCTGCAACATTGCCTTAAAGCTCTCAAATCTGACCAGTGCATATTGCAGAGATTCATGTGAAGTCCTCCTAAAATAATACTATTTTTGGAAGTCAATCTTTTGAACTTGATGCCAAAGCAGAAATTTATTCTACAGAAGATTCGGACGATTTATCAGCAGCAAAAATTTTGAGGCAGTTGTGAACACATGAGATGTACCCAAGTGATTTACCAGACAATACAGCAAGTGTGGGCAATGCCCACCATTAACTTTAGAAGTCTGTAGGCATCATAGCAAATAGCACCAATGTTTCACATTCAAAGCTAACTAAACAAAGTGTGTGTCGCTGAGGCACATATTAACAGAAGATAAACACCGAGGAATGGTGTACACGCCACTATGGCATTACTGTCCTACTGGCAACCAACTAAATAACACAATATATATATAAAACATGTCTCACGACAATATTGAAGGCACATGTTGGTGATAAGCCACTGTTGGTCTTAGTTACAAGATGAAGAAATTCCCTGCCAAACATAACTTTGTTGCATAAATTTGTTACAGAGTTGCATCATCCGTAACCATGTTACAGAATTGCATAAATGTGTAACTTTGTTACAGAATTGCATAAATCTACTCATAACGCTATGTACAAGTGCTAAAGGGAAAGCACGATTTTGTTTTGTCTGAAATAATCAGAATTGTTTGATCTTTAAATACTTAGAAATTTGAAAGAACACCTTTTATATGAATATTATTTTTAACCAAAAAGGATGTTATCAACACTAATTCCCTTTAACAAAATTTATCATAGTCAACTCGACAGCAACAGTGCTGCCCATACACACCAGGTAGCATGTCTGTTTCTTGCCAACATCAGCTCCTGTGTAATTATATATACATACATATATATTTATCATCTTCCCAACTGTAAATTAAATTCCAATGAAATTTGTTTAACATGCTTAACTATGACGGTTGAATTATTCATCTACTTGGTATATGGCACTTTGGTGATAATGTACATGGTTGACACAACATGGACGGTCAACAGAGCATGACCACAGACCATGGCAGGTCAGTGGGCCGAAACCAAAGGTCAAAATACAGACCGTTGGCTTGGCTGCATAGAACGAAATGTACACAATGTGGAATGTAGCCCCGTGTTGCACTTGGAAGACATCCGACACTTGGAAGCCTTCCGACACTTGGAAGCATTTCAACACTTGGAAGCCATCAAACATTTGGAAGTCTTCCAACACTTTGAAGTATCCGACACTTGGAAGCGCCTGACAATTGGAAGCCATCCGACAGTTGGAAGCCTCCGACTCTTGGAAGCCTTCCAACACAGTCTGTAATAGATGGAGTGTGCTCTATGTCGCGATGCTCATGGAACACTTGGCAAACACAAGCCGACTGTGGAGAGAAGACAGTGTCTCTGGCAGTCAACCCTTCTCTGTCATACCTGAAACATAACATCTTCACATAATAAATCTATCAGAATAGCAGCTATAGTTAGGTTTATTGACATTCATATACGTAGGGTGTAAAGTGAATAGTTTAAGTGAATCATTTGTAGAGCAAAACCATTTTTATCCTGCTGGGTCCGGTTAAAAATAAATTACAATTTGTCTGATGATTTTACTAAAACTAAATTTCACATTTGTACAAATAATCCATAGTGGCATAGGCTACACTAAATAGTAAGTGTGAAAAAAGACCCCACAGCTTGTATACACTATCGCATCAGTTAGCTGTTTATAAATTTATATATTTAACTTGACTTTGTTACATACACTTCATGCATATTTGGCGCATGAGTCCTTTTAAATAACATTAAATGTGTTTACATTACGTCATGTGACTTACATCAGTGCCAATAGCCTGTGTTGATGACGAAACAGACAGCATGACACAGCTCTGGATACCATCGCTACCACTTGGGGCATCGTCATCTCTACGTTTCTGGGGTCGCTTCAGTGTCGTTTGTGTGCATGCATCCACAGGGATGGAGGGATTACTCATGTCTGCCACAATGCCACTCTCTGTAACAGTACCACAACAACTCTCTGTAACAGAAAGTAACATAAACTGTCTATAATGTAGCAAGTAACACAAATCGATGTAATACAGCTACATAATTCTGTGACACAGCTCTCTTTAACATAGCAAGTAACACAATTCTGTAACATTCGAGGATTTATGTACCTTTTGAGACTTACCATTTAAGATTTGAAGAGGACCCATCATTTAAGGTTTGTGTGGGTCTACCATTGGCGACTGATAGACCTACCATTTGACACTTGTGATGACCTACCATTTGACTCATGATGACCTAACATCAAACTCATGACTTACCATTAGACTCATGATGACCCACCATTAGACTCACAATAACCTACCATTAAACTCACGATAACCTACCATTAGACTCATGATGACCTACCATTAGAGGTGAGGGTGCAGCTGGAGCGAACAGTCGTTTCGAAAGGTGACTCGAGCATCATTGAGAGGGGCGCAAAGGCGGAGTAGCCAGATGAAGGGTTGCTACTGGAGGATGAGCTGCAACTGCTGATGGAGATGATGGAGTGGGGGCGCTTGTTGCCACCCTTCAGGTGCTCAAACGATGACACCGCGATCGAGTTGCGCACCCTCGGAACTGACAACAAAGCAACATTTTTAATAGGATCTTTTTTATTGTATGTATATTTCTTTTGGCCATGTCTTTTGTGAATATATTTAATGCACAGTTGATATTCTATATGAATAAATGGGCATTTATAATACATTAATGTTTTTAACTTCATTTACTGTTATTTACAAGTCAATAGTCCTGCATTATCAAAAAATGTGTTAACAACAAACAACTGATTATAAATGAACTTATTGAACACATATATACTTTTGATGACATCATAAGAATGCCCACTTTATGTGATTTTAACATATTGTTTGTCTATGTGTGCTCAATAACTGTCAATTGGACATATTTTCTTCCAAAATTTCGAAATGAGAGACATTGACGTACTGGTTCACAATATATAACTTCTCTGTAATAGGATATTACATGTTTAATTGATCAGAATAGATGTCTTAAGCTTACAGTGGATACTTACTTTTGGAAATGTCAATATATCTGTCACTGATGTTGTCCTTGCTGGGTTTGAGATCAACGCATGGTTTACTGCCGATGCCCATCTGAGCCATCTCAGACAAGTGAAGGCCTGTAACCATAGCAACACAGCACATTGAACATATGTAACATTGGAGAAACGTAGGAATACTGGCAGAGAGCAGACAAGAAAAACAGAAAAATTGTGGTGACAGTAGATGGTGATACTGGGAGATGCAACAATCACAATGAAACATTGGTCACTCCTGAAACAAACACAACATGCGGAACGTTTAGGCTTTGAAAAACGGGATTTTTATGTGCTGCAAAGACATGATGAAAAGAAGAGAAAAATATGTTACCTCTGTTCTTGATTGCTTGTTTCCATAGCAACCGTGAGATGTCCTGCACCCACAATGCCTTCTGCTCCGGAGTAAACCCTTGAAGGACAAACATGTCTCCCAGTCTCCGCCGCCGGAACCACAGCTCAAACTTGAGACAACTGTCTCCCACGTTCTCTGTCAGTCCTAGGTCTGACGTCTGAAACAACAACAACCACAGCTCAAACTTGAAACAACTGTCTCCCATGCTCTCTGTCAATCCTAGGTCTGACGTCTGAAACAACAACAACCACTGCTCAAACTTGAGATGACTGTCACCTACGCTCTTTGTCAATCCTAGGTCTGACGTCTGAAACAACAACAACCACAGCTCAAACTTGAGACAACTGTCATCCACTCTCTGTCAGTCCTAGGTCTGACGTCTGAAACAACAACAACCACAGCTCAAACTTGAGACAACTGTCTCCCACACTCTCTGTCAATCCTAGGTCTGACGTCTGAAACAACAATAACTACTGCTCAAACTTGAGATGACTGTCACCCACGCTCTCTGTCAATCCTAGGTCTGACATCTGAAACAACAACCACTGCTCAAACTTGAGATGACTGTCACCTACGCTCTTTGTCAGTCCTAGGTCTGACATCTGAAACAACAACACCCACAGCTCAAACTTGAGACAACTGTCACCCATGCTCTCGTGTCAATCCTAGGTCTGACGTCTGAAACAACAACCACTGGTCAAACTTGAGACAACTGTCATCCTTGCGCTCATGCAGCCAGTGAAAGGGCATCAGATAAGGAGAACTAACAGCAACAGTACCCCTCTACAGTCTGTCACGCCTGCTATGTGACTAATAATATTAATAATAATAAAAGGTAATGTCTTTTGCACCTAAATCCTCAGAAACCAAGCTCAGAGGCGCATCAGCACAAAAGGATTAGGCAATCTCAGAATCGATAAGCCACATTAAAGTCATCAACATATGGATCGATGCACCAGGGAGTTAAGTTGGATATGCAAGGTTATAAAGGTAAGTGTAAATACCTTGATGCTGTTCTTGTAGATGTAGATGTCGTGGCCCGTGCTGTTTCTCTTGGTCTTGCTGAAGACAATCATCTCCTCAAAGAGAAACAAGTGTCGCACGCACTTTTTGCGTCCATGCCACACAATGAACTCTCCCTGCCGCAGCAACATGCCCTGCTCCTGCAGGTTCAGCTGAAACACATGCCGGTCCCCTCGGTTTAGCTCCCCGCACACAGACACACACCAGAGAAGGACACTAGCCACTACCACCAGGTGTTTACTCCCCACACAAGCCAGACTTATAATATATGTCATCACTGAATAGACAAAATGCCAAGTTTGTCTTGTTATTGTGATTCATGACATCACTTAATTTGTGTTGAGTCTTGACAAAATGAGTCACATGTCAAAAAGTAAAAAATGGGCCAAGTGGCCCTGAAGTCCTTTGGACTAATACGTCTATATGTGACCCCGGCTGACCAAATGAGTGATAAGTCGGAAAAATGTTTTCTTACATCCTTGTAAAGGTTTGGTAGGGTGCTTTACACGGTTTCAAAAAATATGACTGCTACAAAAATTGGCAAAGTTATGGAGCATTGAACATGGTAGGGATCAAAAAGTGAAAATGAAGAAAACGGCTGTTGAAGTTTTACATTATATATGCAAATGGATTGCATGGAAATATTACATGCACAACATTCAAATGTGGCACACAGTATGTAATATGTATGTTATGTTGCAATGATACACTGGAAGTACAAATGTGCTGCTACAAAGACTTATCAAGTTATGCCAGATTATGTCTTCATGTGTAAAACTAAGAGGACAGAGTATTTGAGAGCAAAAGGTAGATTCACTGTTTGACACAGTTTAAAACCTACAGGCAACTGTCCAGTTTAACAGGGGTCTAGTGGCTTAATGCTGTCTGTTGACACAAGCTACTGCCAATGACCAATTACACATTAGTCACAGTTTCCATCAAACAATAGCAGGCAGAGAATCTTAGCTGTGTAATACACAACCAGAGCCATCACTGATTCATGGTCAAGTAGATTAGCTCAATGCACCAACTAAGACAATACACAACACTGTGAGTGACAGTGTCCAGGGTGAGGCCTAAGCAGTGTCCTCATTGCTGAATAGATCAATTAAACCTGCCAAGTGGGTGACATTCTGCACAAGTGTTCATTAATCCTTAGTGATTGTTCAGAACACCAGACTGACCACATACCTAAACAAAGCGAATGTTATAGGTGAAGAACAGGCAGTGTTCAAATAGGGGTATTGGTTGAATTGTATTTGTCTCAACGCAAAAGGCTTTATTGTGCCTTCATCGATTATAAGAAAGCATTTGATTTAGTAGACCGGTCCTCCCTGTGGTCTAAGATAATTTCATGCGGTATTAATGGTATTGTGTTGAAAGTTGTATACAACATATACAACAAGGCTAAATCAGGGCCAGGCTGTGTCAGCCTTCTTCTCATGTGATGTATAGGTATGGCAAGGGAAAAACTTGTGTCCTTTGTTATTTGCTATTTACCTGAATCATTTTGAACACTGTTAGTCACAATTATAACGGATTTGACATGGCAGCTGGTGAAATTTACAACAACCTTAGGGATGATGATATAGAAAATGTATGTTCTACTATATGCTGATGACACTAGAATGATTCAAATTTGGTTGTTTCAGGTGTCAACTATATTGTGAATCTGTATTATTAGATACAACTGATTTACACAGGACCATGTTTACACAAGGCATGGCAAGCGTAAACAGAACAGTAGAATGCATTTGATATCAATAAAGTGTAGGATATTTCACTCTATAGTTGTCCAGAATATGAATTTTCTATGTTTGTCACCTACAGGTGACAGAATATGAATTTTCTATGTTTGTCACCTACAGGTTTCTACAGACAATACATCTTTAACCAATAGACACCACAGTCACACCATTTTATAATAATTAAATGAACATCAAAATAAACACAACTTGCAATTATAGAAAATCAATAGTTTTGAAGATAAAAAGTGTTAGGCAACTGTTCAGTCTAACAGGGGTCAAGTGTGTCTACTCTGCCTGGGCGCTGTGACCAATTAAGGATTAGTCAAGGTCTCAATGGAACAGTAGCACTAGGCTGCAGAGTTTAGTCACACTGCTGACTTTGTGGCACATTAAACAACATCTACTGTTGGGGTTGGTCTCAAGGGCCCTTCTCAAAACCACATCACTAGATAATGTAACACTTTTGCACTTTGGGGGCCCCTTAGGTGCCCTTAGAATGATTCAATCAAATACAGATTTCTTGTACAGTAGAACCTGTCTTCAGCGACCCCCCTGATCAGCGACCACCTACAATGTACGGACACTTTTCCAATGTCCCGATCGTTTGTCAACGGATATGTCCCTTAGATCAGCGGACACCTATTTTTTATTATTATTCCACTGCTTGGACAGTCATACCAATTTAATGGTTTTTACCTAAAATAAGCAATTCATATTGCTAAAAATAATAATAAAGATGGCGTCGCCTATTTCTTGCACAGCACTGTGCATGACACATCCGAACGTTAGTTCCATTATTCATAATAATTCCAGGCATATTTATATTACAAAAATATTGTGTCTTAGCGTACTTTTGAAGCTGATATAGCAACCCGGTTTACGCTAGTCTGCAGTGCTGCGGTCGGGCGTTACCGCATCGCGCTCGTAAAATTAGCGACATAGCGGCGTGTTTTGATGCAAACCGGGGCATTATTTACGCCTAACATAGTGTTTGGGGAACATTAATTATTTAAACGATAGCCTTATTTAATTGTTTTAGCTTACATTTAATGTTTATTATAACATGCACAAAATCATATTTTACTTACGAACCTAAATGAACTTAATATGTTTGCAATTGTGTTTTAGGAGAAAGCCTTCATGCTGTCGATGGAGATGCCAGGCCACGACGACTTCACGGCATCCAATGGTTGGCTGCAAGCATGGCAGAAATGCCACAACGTCAAGTGGGCAACGTTGTGTGGTGAGGCAGCCGAGGTGCCAGAGGACGTGGTGACCGACTGGACGATGCATCTGCCAGGGCTGACTGCTGGCTACGCTCCAGCAGACATCTACAATGCCGATGAGACGGGGCTTTACTACCGTGCCCTGCCTGAACGCTCCGTGGTTGTTCGTGGCGATCCTCGCAAGGGGATTAAGACATCCAAGGAGCGTGCCACCGTGTCACTGGCCTGCTCTGCAGCAGGGGAAAAGCTGAAGCCGCTGCTGATCGGGAAGTCAACGAAGCCAGAGTGTTTCAAAGGAATTGACAGCGCTCCCTGTGACGTACAGGGCCAACCGCAAGGCCTAGATGATGTCCATCCTCTTCAAGGAGTGGCTGGAAAAGCTGAACAGCGCGATGAAGCTGCAAGGACGCAACATCTTGCTGTTCATCGATAACTGTGGCGCTCATCCAGTGGTGGCGATGTCGAACATCAAGATGGTGTTTCTTCCGCCAAACACCACATCTCGCCTACAGCCGTGTGATGCCGGTATCATCGCTGCCCTGAAGGGGCACTACCGCAAATGCCTGATGCGACATGTCCTGTCCGAGATGGACGATGCACGGACAGCCACCGAATTGAGCAAGCGTGTGGACATCCTCGATGCGATCCACTGGTTACACTTGGCATGGGCCAGTGTATTGGAGACCACAGTTTGCAAGTGTTTTGCCAAATGCAGATTTGGCTCGGACAGCAGTGACGATGCGGAGGAGCTGCGCGGAGGAGCTGCTTGTGTAGCAGTCAGAAGGATCAGGGTACAACGATCTCCTAGGTGTCGTGTCCTGGACTGAATATGTGTCCATGGACGATGCCACCTGCACCACTGATGTGGTCAGTGATGACTGGCAGGCTGCCCTCATTGCCAAGGCAAAGGTGCCAGCTGATGACGCCAGCAGTGATGAGGAGGAGGAGAAGGAGGAGGAGGAGGCTGAGCGTCCACCAGTGTTGACGAACAGGGAGGCCCTTGGGCATGTAAATGAACTTGTTGCATATGCAATGCATGCTAGCAACCCAGCCATGCTGGAGGCAGTTGCAACTGTGCAATGCCTGGTACAGGACCACTGCATTAAGCAGTCTGCTCTTGCGAAGCAGAAGTCAATCACAGACTTTTTTGTGGTTAAGTGAGATGGGTGCATAGCGTGTCAAAGTTGACAACTGCCACTTGTTTTGCCGACTGCTGTCATTTTGTATGTCAGTATGTATGTAAATATGTTGTGGGTTTTGGTGTGGTGGATGTAAATAAAGATTGTAAATATGTTCCAAAAAGTCGTCTGTAATTCTTGTCCCTCTGATGAGGGGACACCTGCGATGTAGGGACACTTTTGCCTGGCCCCACAGGTGTCCCTACAAGACAGGTACTACTGTATTTAGTGGCAGCACCCTGAGATACATCTATGCAAAATTAGAAAAAAAGTTGCTGAACAGTTTTAAAAAAAATAGGCCAAATGTTACATTTTTACCAGTTTTGGGGTCCTTGGAGGCCCTAGGAGCCCTTAATACGATTCAATCAAATACAGATTTCTCGTGCATAGTGGCAGTGCCCTAGGATGTCTATGCAAAATTAGAGAAAAAGTTGCTGAACGGTTTCTGAGATACGGCAGCTAACGCCGGACGGTGGACGCAGAGTGATGGCAATAGTCCCTAAAAATTGAGTTATCAATACCATTGGAAAGAGGATAAATTAAACTTTCCAACAGTGCATGAAACATGGACCTAGCTCACTCATAGCCAAAGTTATGCCACAGTGAACATGACTGGGGTGGAAACATTAAAATTGAGAAAAATGCAGTTGAAGTTCATGTACATGTTTAAACATGTTTACTTCAAATTACCTTAGTTACTCTTAACAGATTACTCTGAAATTTTGTACAGAAATTTTATGTAATTGTTGTATACAGATAATTATAACACCTAAGCTTCGTGGTTTTATCAACTTAATTGTCCGTCTACAAGGGCCCGGCTCTGACATCGAAGGCTACACTTGAACATCACTACGCCTGCATTGTCATTCCAAAATCTGCCGTTTTGCTTCTATTCTTCTGTTCGATGCATTCAAAATACACTCCCAAGTCACGCTCATTGTCGAAGATATATTTCACAAACTGTTTACTGAGATTATCACAAGTATCGGAGTAATTTGTAATGTTTCCTAATGACAAACCCATCGCCAGCGTATGTTGTTTACAATTAGCGAAGCTAAGAAAGGGCGCACTGTGCATGCGTTTGCCGAGTAAGCCAATGGGGGGGGCTGTGTATCAGTCACGAGGCCAGTTTTGTTTACAGATAGGCCTCTGTGTCAGGTGCAGCTATTGGCAAAAGTTGACATATATGGAAAATAGACAAGCTGGGCTTTCTCGTAGTACCAAATTTATCTGCCTTCCATTGAGGGATATCCCAAAAAATGCGATGGGAACATGTGCAATATATCGCTTTTGTTTTATAGAATTCATGCATAAAATGTTACCTACTCTTTCAAAAAAGGTTCTAATAGGTACTAAATATTAATATAAGTGAGCTAAACCATTGCCAATCGAAAAAAAAGACATTAAAGTATCATTCGGAGACAAAAATTCAAAATCACTGTGCAATGTAAAAACGGTGTTTTCTGGAAATCAAGTTCGTTGACATCCGTCTCATTTTGTTACGTTTCGACACATTTACTTGACCATACTGAGCTCACATACTTATTTATTATAACTACTTGCAATCCTCGATCTGTACATAACTACCTATTTATATCAAAAGGGTTCAAAGTACTATTCTTTATTATAGTGTCAAATTAATTAACATCCAATAGGTCAACATTTTGGATAAGAATTCTAATCTTGGTTTGGCATGTGAAAGTAAAACAACATAACTGTAACCTAAAGCTGTGAGAACTATAGAGTCCAACATTTTGTATCTTTTGTATCACTTACGTCATATCCTGTAAGCGAATCCATCGCAAGTAGGTCGTTGCCATGACGCAGCTGGAAATTGGCCATCTCCAGGGCAAACTGTAAACACAGAATATCTCCTTCATTACACAAACTGTTATCCATATGATTTGAAACTTTTAAATATTAATACATCATAGTCAAATAATGATACTCGTAAATCTTACTAGAAGTAAACAAATTTCAAAACTCACATTGACGACATCTGACTAGAATTATAAACAAGATCAGTGTACTTAAAGCCACATCCAGATTTAGCTCTCAAGCTATCAGCCAAGTCACATTGAGCAGCGGTCATACCCCACTCAGTTAGGTCATGGCCTACTGTCTCAGGTCAAGCCCCACCTGAGATCCGGTTCCATTATCTCCCAGGTCATGTCCCATTCCCAGATTGTGCCCCATTCCACCCAGGTCATGCCCCACTCAACCCAGGTCATGCCCCACTCCACCCAGGTCACACCCACTTTCTCCACTCACCCCAGGTCATGCCTCACTCCAACCAGGTCATGCGCCACTCACCCTGAGGTCACGGTACTCTGGCTCGGTCTCTGGACACTCTTTGATGATCTGTTTGAGCAGCAGCACGTACTTGCCCATGCGCTGGACCGGCTTGAGCAGGTAGCTGGACAGGTCCATGCGGTCTCCCAACTCACTCTGCTTCTCCTGCAAAAACACACAGTCACAGCTTAACCTGTGGCTAACCCTAACTCACTCTCAGTTCAACAAGTGATTAACCCTAACAACCCTAACCCCAACTCATTCTCACAGTTCAACAAGTGACTAACCCTAACAACCCTAACCCCAACACACTCTCACAGTTCAACAAGTGACTAACCCTAAAAACCCTAACCCAAACTCACTCTCACAGTTCAACAAGTAACTAACCCTAACAACCCTAACCCCAACTCACTCTCACAGTTCAACAAGTGACTAACCATAACAACCCTAACCCAAACTCACTCTCACAGTTCAACAAGTGACTAACCCTAACAACCCTAACCCCAACTCACTCTCACAGTTCAACAAGTGACTAACCCTAACAACCCTAACCCAAACTCACTCTCACAGTTCAACAAGTGACTAACCCTAACAACCCTAACCCCAACTCACTCTCACAGTTCAACAAGTGACTAACCCTAACAACCCTAACCCAAACTCACTCTCACAGTTCAACAAGTGACTAACCCTAACAAACCTAACCCCAATTTATTCTGCTTCTCCTGCAAACACCTATAATGTCACAGCTTGATCTGGTGGAAAACAACCAACTATACTGTAGTATACTGTAGGTATTAGGCACTACATGGGGATGCTAGCAGTGGAGAATGTGCTGAACAGTATGTCATCACTTCAACCAGACAAAATGAGATATAACTTTGAAAGTACATAAAACATTCTTAACAAATCACATGTGTATTAAGTATGTTTTAAAAAAAACTAAAAAGACAACTTTGTCATCTAGCAATATGATGAGTAATAATGTAAAAAAGCTCAGTAAAACGCAATTTTTCACACGATTGAGTTAGCAGGGTGCTTCTTTGCATGTGGGACTGTGTGTGATCACTTTGTATGCGAGACTGTGTGTAACCACTTTGTATGTGAGACTGTGTATGACCACTTTGTATGTGACACTGTGTATGACCACTTTGTATGTGAAACTGTGTGACCACTTTGTATGCGGGACTGTGTATTACCACTTTGTATACGAGACTGTGTGACCACTTTGTATGTGGGACTGTGTGTGACCATTTTGTATGTGAGACTGTGTGTGACCACTTTGTAGGTGAGACTGTGTGGGACCATTTTGTAGGTGAGACTGTGTGTGACCACTTTGTAGGTGAGACTGTGTATGACCACTGTATGTGGCACTGTATGTGACCACTTTGTATGTGGGACCGTGTGGGACCATTTTGTAGGTGGGACCATATGGGACCACTTTGTATGTGGGACCATGTGGGACCACTTTGTATGTGAGACCGTGTGTGACCACTTTGTATGTGAGACCGTGTGTGACCACTTTGTATGTGAGACCACTTTGTATGTGAGACTGTGTGTGACCATTTTGAATGTGAGACCGTGTGTGACCACTATGTATGTGAGACTGTATGTGACCACTTTGTATGTGAGACTGTGTGTGACCACTTTGTATGTGAGACTGTGTGCCATAAGTGGAGAGTAAACATTGTGGAGTACCTTGAAGAAGGCGCCATACTCCATCATGAGCAGGTCAGACTTTGGCTTGTTCTTGTTGTAGAGAGCATACAGGTAGAACTGAGATTCCTACAAGAAACACATCATTAGTATGAAGAACCTGCGATACTACCTCTGTATTTAGACAGCGTTAACTCTGCCAGCCCAGAACGAGTACAAGGCATTGTCTGTGGATAATAACAGTCAAATGGACATATTTTCAAACAAATGAGAGAAAGATTGACTTACTGGTTCACAATATATAATTTCTCTGTGATAGACATGTTTAATTGGCCAGAATAGACATTTGAAGGGGTAGTTACTTTTGGAAATGTCAATGTGTCACTGATGTTTCCTTGCTAGGTTTGAGATCCATGCCTGGTTTACAGCACTGTTGCACTATGCCATCCCACTGCAGTATGGAAGTGCAGTATGGTGACCATACTTGTATGCTGCAATGGGTACGTGGACACACTGGTCCGGTGGTTAGGTGTCAGACTGTTAACTGATTGGAACATGGTTTAAATCTACCTACTGCGGTTTTTATACTTCAACATTTTTTGTAATATCACCACAGGACGTTTTCGTCTTTCGGATGAGACACAAAAAGCGTTTGTTCCATCTATCTGGCATAAATGCTAGGGGATGTAAAATTATCCCAATCCGGGAAAGAGAAAAACCTATCATGAACCTATCACAAAGCCGACGGCCTCTGTATGATAATGTTGCAAGTGTCATGCGTATCTTGTCTAGGCGGAGGCAGGCGGTACATAAGGCGACACACTGTTACGTTTACTTACATGACGTAGGAAGCAGTGGGCCACTTGGAAGGCGTTCTTGTCACACGTCTCCAGCTCCGTCATGAAGTAGCGACTGTTGAACTCACAGATCTTCTCGATGTTGCCAAACAGCAGGTTGCGCTTGCCACGGAGTGCGGGCGGGACGTCATCACGGGACAGCTCCGGGACGTAATGGTTGATGACAAACTGCAGCGACCTGACGTAGTCTCGCTCTGTCTGGATCATCTCATTCATCACCAGCGCCAGGTTTCTGCAACACCACGGACAATACTTATAGATGACACCACTTACAGAGGGAGCACACTAGCACCACTTGTAGACAGCACCACTTACAGAGGGAGCAAACGATCACCACTTATAAACAGCACAAATTACAGGGGGAGCACAGGAGCACCACTTACAGAGGACACCATTTACAGAAGGTGCACACGAGCACCACTTATAGAGGGAGCACACGAGCACCACTTATAGACGGCACCACTTACAGAGGGAGCACACGAGCACCACTTATAGACAGCATCACTTACATAGGGGACCACCTGAACACCACTTATAGAGGACACCACGGGAACACCACTTACATAGGGCAACACTTATACACCACATAAAGGGAGTACTTGAGCACCACTTATAGAGGGCACCACATGAACACTACTTTAAGATGGCACCACGTGAACACCATTTGCATCCAATCCAATGTATACTTGCACCAAAACCAATGTTTATTTGCACATGACGCATTGTACCCAACCCAATGTTTACTTGCACATGACCTTAATGCTTACTTGCACCCAATCCATGCTTACTTGCACAAGTCCCCAATCCTTACTTGCACCCAATCCATGCTTACTTGCACAAGATCCCAATCCTTACTTGCACCCAATCCCTGCTTACTTGGACAACATCCCAATCTTCACTTGCACCCAATCCATGCTTACTTGCACAAGATCCCAATCCTTACTCCTGAGCCAATGTTTACTTGTATGGGTGTAAGAAGACATCGAACTATATATGCATCGTGACAGTCAATGTGGCAATGCAATACTATCGATAGTAAATTTAACTATCGATAGTTATCAGCGGTTGCACAGAGAACAATCGATAGGAATGATAGTTTGCTGTAAAACTATTCAGACATGATTTTATAATTTTGTTATGGAATATTTCTTATTTACCAAGTCCACTGACTTAACATCAACAATTGTTGATCAAATCAGCATTACTGACAGATCGCCATTGTGAAGCAACAGACTCCAACTCATTATGATGGCACCACCCGTCAATTTTGGTCTGGGACTGCTTTTTTGACTATTTGCACGTCAAGTAAAATGAGAACATAAGCATATTTAGCTTACATGATTCTACTGCGATAGTATCGTGATAGTCATGAGACTATCGCGATAGTATCGCAATAATAATTACAGCTATCATGATAATATCGCAATAGTAAAACTATCCGCGATAGTCACCCCTACTTACTTGCGCCTCTTGATGTCCTCCGCAGCCACCCGTAGGTCGGCCATGGACTGGTAGATGGGGTCTGTGGCATGGCGGGAGAGAAGGTGGGAGTTCACAGGCACCGGGGACCACACCTCCCTCCGAGGGCCATCCTCAGGGAGACAGCCTTCAGCCTTCTCCTCCTCCACATCAGGGATACTACAACCAGGGGGGGGGGTGATTTCACAGACATACAGACAGATGGACGGATGGATGAACGGGCAGACAGAGACAGACAGACAGACCAACACAATGACTGACACACCGACTGACACACTGACAGACAGACGGACAGAGAGACAGACAGACAGACATACACACACACAGACAGAATTGTTTATTTATCTAAGTGTACCACATGGTATAATAATTATAATAATAATATACATTATGGTATAACAATAACAATGTGAAATTAACATTGGGTGTCATATTAAATGTACAACTTGTATATGAGACTCCTATTAAGACTAAAAACATCGCTCTCATAGGAGCCACGGCATAACTGCTGATCAAGCAGCAAGAGCTGCCAATTGACCTATCCATCACGTGACCTGTTGCCTAGCAAAAACACTGTCAAGCCATCAAAACTGAATGCCGAACACATGGTGCCTTCCGATGAATATTTTGTTGAAATTCTGGCCACAAATGGTTTTCTTTATGACAAGAACATCAGGACAAGTTTTTAAAGTGTTAGGTAACTGTATGCAAGAATGTTTTATTTATGAGATATCATGTAGTAATAGCAACATAATTCACATATATAACCACTGTCAACATTGATGGCAAAGGTAAAGCTTGATGGAGGACACATGTCCAAAATTTTGTTTGTGACATACGCAAACTGTACCATACAGGACACATCATTTTGTTCTGGTTCAGGTGCTGATAGCTCCCCAGAAAGTTAGAAAATTGGGGCAATTTAGCAAGGTAATGATAAACATCCTTCCTCAAACAGAATAGATGATGCCATCAGCATGTTGATTAATGTGCTGTTTAACTGTGGAAGTGAACTTTGAAGGGTTTCGTATGGTGTTAATCAGCGCCTATTTTGCCCAGTGAGCACTGTTGCAGTCATTTTCAGTGAGCATCACCAGACTTACATCAACATTAAATACAGATTTTCTCTACTATAGCATTACACGCATTCAGTTTAATCCTTTTTAATGGGACTATGTGTTAGTGTGTAATTCATCTTATTACTGGGATGATATGCAAATTTTTCCGCACATCGATAGACAAAACATTTGTGATTTTGACTTGATTCCAGTCACATGACACATCATGTGACCGACACACACAAACTTGGCCAGCTTCACTTCACCCAACATGCAACACTGTGGTGCAGGTGAGGCACAACTAGTATGCAAAAACAATCAGTATTATTTCTACTACTAACAAAAACGCCGGGTCACCTCCTGTGTCATTTTGTTTGTTCAAAATGACACAGGTCGGAGAGAATGCGATGTTCAAATTGATAGGCCCTAGTCATGTAGTCGTGTAGAATGGTCAAATAATATTTGTATTGCTATGCTATTGACATGAGGGTAGATATATAAGCAGTATGATGTCAGCATTTAATTTAAGTTGCCATGTCCATGACATTGACACAGGGGCCGTTTTCCCTAAGCATTTGCCGCGTGTGCGTGGTTCGTGCCATTGATAATTTACGTTTTATGTATTACGTCCACATTACGTTTTACATTCTGCACAACTGATTTACCCCTTAAAAGGTGAGAGACAATCTTGGCATATATGTGGTATTTTGAGAAGGTATAGGTCTTATGTCCTATTCTAGTGGGTTGTAGATTAATCCCTGAAAATTTGGCACTTTGGGTTCACGCTGTCTGAGAGGAAAACATTAATACATACACAAGCTTGATTATAAGTAGACTAGTGCCACTCACCCTGGTAAACTCTCAGAGCTGCCTGTCATCATACTGAACGTCTTTGCACTCCTCCTATTTACCCTCCTGTCCACCCCCTCCTCTTGCACACCCCTCCTCCTCTGTAAGCTTGCAGCCGCCCCAGAGTGTCTGCTCCGTATCAACGTCATGCGGTCGCAAGAACGCGGTTCTACAGTCCGCGTCATATTTGACGCACCATTCTGTTCGTTAGCAAGAGACTCGGCGAGATTCTCGCTGGAGTCTCTCAGACTCTCGCGAGACCCCCGCAGCGTCGAGTCCGACAAGTTCTTGGGCAGCGACGTGACAACATGACACGACATGTCGACAGTGATGAGAGAGTCCCTAAAGAGCTGCTCCTGTAGCCGCAGGTCTTTGACACTCTCCTTGTATGCGTCTGCCGATGGACTGTATACAGGCGCTGCAGCCTTGCCCGCGTATGAACGTCTCCTAATCACAACACTAGGGGGCTCCCCGAAGTTAACGTTCCTAGTCAGCGATGCTAACTGACTGTCGCCATTGTGCAGTGGCGCCATATAGTGGTAGTTATTATTATTGAGCGACTTCGGCTGTGCTTCCTGAGCGAGATGTTGTTCGGCTTTGCGCAGCGTTGACCTCCGAACCCGGAGAAGTTTGTCCGTCTCAAGACACCGAGACTTTGCCATTGCACACTTTTCCAGCAGTTTGTCATTCTGGAGCTTCTCGGCGAGGCTTTGCATCACACCGAATGTGTCCGAGTCAACAGCAGGGTGGTCCTTCATATACTCATCCAGACTTACGCGCAGCTGGTTGATCTCTGTCGTAGACATGTCCTTGTCCAGCTTCATGCCCGCCACATACTTCATGGCATCAAGGGCCCACTCATATGCCTGGAACATACAGCAGGCATTAGACGACTGCTAGAATAAATAGCAGGCATTAGGGGACAAGTGGAATAAATACACCAGATACCGAAGGACTGCTTGAATAAATCCAATAAATATGGCAAGTATTGAAGGACCACTTAAGTAAATACAATACTTCACAATAGACATTGAACAATCACTAATATGTTATAAAAATAATAGTCAATGAATGATCACTAAATTTTTAAATGCAACAAATACAACATGCTTTGAAGATCAACTTGTCTAAATGCAGTAAGACTAACCAGACACTGCGTCACAAGTTTTATTCAAGAGTAGTTTCAAATATTAGCCTATCAGGTTAATGATTTCCAAATGATTGTACAAATCACGTTGAGATATGCAGGATTTGCTACTACATGTAAGACTCATACTTTGTCGAGGAGTTGATAGCATTGCTCTGTGTCTTCAACTTTGTCTCGCAGCTCTTCCAGATTGGAGGTGAAATGTTTCATGCGACTTTTGAGCTCGCGAGCGATCTCCTTGATGCCAGTGACCTGGTCAAAGGGACCTCCTTGGGACAACATCTCCGCCTCTTCCAGGAGGTCACGACCTTTGTCGAGGTGGGTCTGAAACATTCGTAGGGGACATCGTTTTACTGTTGGATTCTTAAAAGTAAAATTGGCTTAAAAATGGTCTAGTTATTATTTTTAAATGTTATTCAGTGAAGGCTGTCATGACACAGTCTCATTAATTGTTGTGTTTGTTGTACATTGTCGTGTTCTCTACTACTAAGGCCTGTGCACATAAATGTAGTATCGCATTATTATATTGCTGTTAGGTGCAAAACATGATTAGCACAATTGCGTTCCCAGCAGTAGACTAAGTTGAGTCCAAATCACAGCCCCCCAAGTCCAAGTCATGAAATTGGGCGACTCTAGTCAGTCCAGATTACTGCAGTCAACAAGTTCTGCTAGGTTCTGCTAGGTTCTGCTAGGTTCTGCTAGGTTCTGCTGGCTGCAACACTTTTTCCACTGTTCATTTAATCCTAGTTTATCGACAAGTAAGTTCAAATGTGGGTTTGCAACAAACATTCAGCTACAACAATTTATTATGTTTTTGTCTTGTGCCGGCAGAATTTACTTGACACCTGCAAGTTGACATCAACCGCCTGAAGAAAACGCTAAACCATAGAGTCACCATTACAGGGATAGTTGGCAGTAACAAGTCAGGGAGCTGGCTTAAGAAGAAATAAAATGTTGCCCTAACCTTGTTGAATGTGATATGCTGATCTTATAGGTTCTAGGTAGGCACGAACATGTTGAACATGATAGCCAGCTAAACAGGCTTACAGCATACCGACTATAGTTTATTCGACACATGATACGCAATGCATTTAAGTTTTACATTTTTGAAGAAAAAAAAGATTTATTACTCTACTACTAGAGCAAACCAATTAAAGCTGGAACTAGACACTGGTCTTAATGTTGTGTGACACACATTCAGCATATTAGGAAATAAATATCATTATCATATCATGCACCAGTGATATAAAACATTACTCCTGTTATCAGTTATAATTCTTCTGTTGTAAAAATGCCCAAGCAAAGGAAGGGGCAATTACGTATACAGTTGTTCTAGTTTATGTTTAATTATTATACCCACTAACAGATTTCTTATGACAAACAAATCTGTACGTAATACTTGTTTCCCAAATTACTGGTTGTATTTGCAGTTTCACCTAAATCAATCTATTACCATGCCAAAACAAGTATTTCCATTTTCACAAACTACAGCATGTTAAAAAAGAAATAGTTGTAAACTTTGATAACTTTAATAAGTTATTACAAACTTAGCAGGCTATTAATTAGCATCACTTCTTCAAACATGATGAGGCTATTAATTAGCATCACTTCTTCAAACATATGATGAGGCTATTAATTAGAATTTGTCAAACATACCAACAATCATTATTTAACTACACTGACATTGAGAGTGTTCATCAGTTCTTGGATGTAGTAAAACAGCAACAATGTAAAACAAAACCGACATAAACACCCCTATTACCAGAGATATATGTCATCTAGAACCACACCAAGTCCATAAAACCAAGACTCTAACTAAAGCCATGTACACTACCTGCACATCCTGCAGCATCTCCCTGTGTATGGCAGCATCAAACTTCTCTATCAAATGTTATTAATTCTAACTGTATTTATCTTCATTTCAATTACATCTTGTGACACGAAACCTCCAAATTAATCCCCTACATCCTTGTATAGACTTCCATGACTCATCTCAGTCCCCATCCACACTCCATGACTGGCTTTCATTTCCTCCAGTCGAAACCCTGTCATTGTTTGAAATAGCTGCAGATTATCCAATCAGCTGAGTGTGTAACTTGAGAGTGGTGACAGGGACAACCACCTCTGGTAATCAGCACACAGCAGGGAGGGAGTGGATCCTAGACTGAGACCCAAGCCATGTCTAAATATAGAACATCATTTCGTTTATGTAAACAACATTTTGGCAATGTGTTTTCTTGAGATAGTTGATGGCTATCCTTTTAAAACCTGTTAACAGCCAGAGTACCTGACAGATTTCCATTTTAAATTATCTGTTCACATGTGGATGTTTCCAAAACAAACTATTAATTTTTTTACACAAAATGTGAAAGTATATTTTAGCTGCTGCAATTTTTACTAATACCTGCCTCCATTCTAGTTCCACAGGTTGTTGGAATAACACCTGTTACTGTTCATCTAGCAAGTCTTGGAAGGAAATCAGCAGTTTATCATATATTCCAGGACACTGTTTACTAAAAATGAAGGTTATACTGCTGGTTATACTCTGGTTATAACAACTGGTTACATTGTTGGTTATACAGTGGGTTATATTGTTGGTTATGCAATGAGTTATACTGCTGGTTATACAATGGGTTATACTGCTGATTATACAGTGGATTATACTGTTGGTTATACAATGGGTTATACTGATGGTTATACAATGGGTTATATTGCTTGTTATACAGTGTGTTATATGGCTGGTTATACAATGGGTTATACTGCTGGTTATACAATGGGTTATACTGCTGGTTATACAATGGGTTAATTGTTGATTATGGTTAGTTGTGGATTATAAAATCAGTTTTACTGTTGGTTTTACAGTGGATTATAACAGTAAGCAGGTGAGGTTACATAACTTTGCTACATAATTTTACAATTTACATTGTTTGAAATGATAACATCCATTTCTTTCCCCCCAGAGTAGAATGCATCAAGTTTGCAGGAAACTGATGTGATGGTTTTCAATAAAAAAGAAGAAATCTACAGAAGAAGCAACTGGATGAATTCATGCAACAGCTGCATGTTTGCCAAACTGTCTTCCAAAGCTAACAGACATTGTATCTAAGTTAACTCTGGTTCTCAGCACCCTGTAATGGTGGCTAGGTGCCATTTGTGTGTTACACACTAGTGGGAGGCAGGGGCTTAGCCAGAGACCAGTCTGCCTGTCTTCAAGACTGGCAGATGACTGACCAAGACATGTACTTACAACCGATACGATTGGGTGGAATTTAAACTGGGCCAGCTAGCCACTAGGGTAACTAATAGTTCCAAGTCTAGGGGCCCACATTAATGACTATCACTGGCAAAACTGGTAGTGAAACAAATCAAATGGATCAGTATTAATCGTCCTCGTGCACCAGGGGGCGCAGCTGATTACATCAGTGTAAGTACCCCCTGGCAGGTCCCCTTGCAAAACTCTGAATACAAGGTCAGCCAATAATATCACTCGCTGAAAATTCCAATGGTTTTCTGGGTGGTCTTCATGGATGGTTTGGGCAGTAGACGTAATTATTTGAATACATAATACCACTCAGCAGCTCGTGAGAATGGTCAAATGGGTAATTATATTGGGATTCCTGGAACTGGGGCACGGGCCGGATGGGTGTCTGCACTGTTCTCACGGGTGGTATGTCGAAGCCAATTATGAGTTAGACTTGGTTAACTTCCATACAATGCGGAGGAGATCTGCCAGGGGTAGTGTACGTAGTCACACCCCTGGCTTGCGAGGATGGTATTAATTAAACAAATTCTCAAATGACATGGGTTTGTTATTGAAAACTGGCCAATAATGGCTTTGATTGATGTGAATGGCCTCCTCAGAAGCCATTCACATCAATCAAAGCCATTAAAGGAAAAAAGTGGACAGACCAGGGCTGAGCAGTAGAGACTGATGGGAAGGAATAAAGTGGACAGACCTGGGCTGAGCGGTACAGACTGACGGGAAGGAATAAAGTGGACAGACCAGGGCTGAATGGTAGAGACTGATGGGAAGGAATAAAGTGGAGAGACCAGGGCTGAGCAGTAGAGACTGATGGGAAGGAATAAAGTGGACAGACCAGGGCTGAACGGTAGAGACTGATGGGAAGGAATAAAGTGGACAGACCAGGGCTGAGCAGTAGAGACTGATGGGAAGGAATAAAGTGGACAGACCTGGGCTCAGCGGTACAGACTGACAGGAAGGAATAAAGTGGACAGACCAGGGCTGAACGGTAGAGACTGATGGGAAGGAATAAAGTGGACAGACCAGGGCTGAGCAGTAGAGACTGATGGGAAGGAATAAAGTGGACAGACCTGGGCTGAGCGGTACAGACTGACGGGAAGGAATAAAGTGGACAGACCAGGGCTGAACGGTAGAGACTGATGGGAAGGAATAAAGTGGACAGACCAGGGCTGAGCAGTAGAGACTGATGGGAAGGAATAAAGTGGACAGACTTGGGCTGAGCGGTACAGACTGACGGGAAGGAATAAAGTGGACAAACCAGGGCTGAACGGTAGAGACTGATGGGAAGGAATAAAGTGGACAGACCAGGGCTGAGCAGTAGAGACTGATGAGAAGGAATAAAGTGGACAGACCTGGGCTGAGCGGTACAAACTGACGGGAAGGAATAAAGTGGACAGACCAGGGCTGAACGATAGAGACTGATGGGAAGGAATAAAGTGGACTGACCAAGGCTGAGCAGTAGAGCCTGAAGGGAAGGAATAAAGTGGACTGACCAGGGCTGAGTGGTAGAGGCGGTGGAAGTCCTCCCTCTGGCATTGGATGGCCTGCAGGTTGTCCGCGAGGGAGCAGTGCTTGGTGAGGATCTCCTCCCCTTCACAGCACAGCCAGCTGATCACCTGCAGCAGGACACACACAGTGACAAGGTGAACACAGACACAATATGTAGTGTCACTGTGGTGGTGACGTTTCCCTCAATGACACTGTGATAATTATGACATAAAGATGATGCAATTGTTTACTATACAATGACACACAAGCTAACAGTGATAGCATACTAATGGTGACAAAGTGACACTGACATTAGAATGACATAACAGCAGTGACACAGTGACACAATGATGAGAGGTTGGGATTCACTGACAGTGACACCTCTTTTCCAGAAGTGTGTGGTGACTGTGAGTCTTGCGAGGTGTGAGACTTAGGAGGGTGGTTAACAAGGTAACTGTAAGTTGATATGGTGGTAGATGCTGTGGTATTAATAATTAAAGGAAATACAAACAAGGCATTAGCTAAAATCCGTTTTCCATGTGTACAGAAAGTTTAATATTGCATGTAACATTCGAGAACATTTAAAAAATACAGAAAAATACATTTGTAGCATAAATTCGATTTTAAACCCGTCTGTGTAGCGATTCCCGCGGAAATTTTTTTTTTTATGAGCTAGGCGATCACGTGGTATCTTAACGTCACACATGACTCACACTCACAGCAGGCCGACCCTTTCTATGCATTCAGAGCATGTTTACATGGATAATGTTGGGGTCGAAACGAGCATCAGAAAGAGTTGTTATGCAATAATCCGATGTAATACAAACACTAGTCAACATAGAGGAACAAGCAGTTATCTTACGGTTCCACATGAATTCAATTTTATTCAAAACAATGAATGCGAATGAGCCTACAAGTCGACTAGGTTTCGCCGAGATTGGCCCTGGGCTCGTTTTAAGAATAATTATATCGAATGCAACCAACGGGAGATAATGTACACCAATATATATACATAGCAAACATATATCGTATCCAGCTACAGAAAGTAACGTGTAAAATCTCATAACATCACTAGAATATCGATGTATGAAGGAGGAGTTGTACAATTTATCATAACAACTGAAATCAGTCAGCGAATTTCTGTCGGCCTTGATAGCACAGTTGGTAAACGCGTTGGTTCCTTTGAGTCTGTTTTACAATCGGGCGATGCCGGTTCAATCCTGACAGCATGCAAACTATTGATTTTCTTTACACTTTTGTTGTTGATGTTCTCACGAAGTAATAAAAACCAAGTCATTTCGTATACTATGATGCACTGTTTGTAAATATTTTTTTCTATTTTTGTAGTAATTATTTATTCGCCACAAAAATGAAAATATGGTCATTATATACAACGATGTTTCTAAATTGTATTTATCCAGACAGATCACAATCTGTTTTCACATATATAATTACAATATATTACTGTACAATATATTTACAATTAATAAATTAGATATCCATTACATTATATTTGGATAAATAAAATTTTGAAACATCGTTATATAATGACCATATTTTCATTTTTGTGGCGAATAAATAATTACTACAAAATAAAAATTATTTACAAACAGTGCATCATAGTATACTAAATGATTTGGTTTATATTACTTCGTGAAAACATCAACAAAAGAAGTGTAAAGAAAATCAATAGTTTGCATGCTGTCAGGATTGAACCGGCGTCACCCGATTGTAAAATGAATGACAAGTAACCAACGCGCCTAGCCACTGAGCTAGTGGGACCAGCGGAAACTCTCTAACTGATTTAAGTTGTTATGGTAAATTGTACAACTCCTTCATATATCGATATTCTAGTGATATTATGAGATTATACATGTTACTTTATGTAGCTGGATACAATATATGTTTGCTATGTATGTTTATTAGTGTAGATTATCTCCCGTTGGTTGCATTCGATATAATTATTCTGAAAACGAGCCCAAGCTCGGCGAAACCTAGTTGACTTGTAGGCCCATTCGCATTCGTTGTTTTGAATAAAACTGGATTCATGTGGAACCGTAAAATAACTGCTTGTTCCTCTATGATGACTAGTGTTTGTATTACGTCGGAAAATTGCACAATAACTCATTCTGATGCTCGTTTCGACCCAAAAGTTATACTTGTAAACATGCTCTGAATGCATGGAAAGGGTCGGCCTGATGCGAGTTTGAGTCATAAGTGACGTCACATCTCGGCATCCCGAAAAGCGCGCCAAAAATATGCATATTCGAAAATGTCCGGATGAACAGCATAAAATGTGGAATTTCTAATTCATTGAAGTTTTTTTATTTTTTTGCTTGGTGGACGTGGAAATAGATAGCAGGATGTAATATAACATAAATTCAAGCAATAGATGTTTTTATTCCCTTTAAAATATAGTAAATAGTGTTTACTATAGTGAAAACAATGAGATGTCCCAGTGATATACACAAATTACAAAGTGACAATGAAGACTGAAGTGACACAATGAAATACACTTTGACAGTAACAACTGAAAGTGACAACACAGCCAAGAGCAATGACAGTTTACGACATATCCATCCACCTAGACGTGTGAAAATGACACTTTGGGATATCTTACGCAGCTTCCACCGACTGGTCAAGGTGGACTTTAGAAACATCCCGGTCTCGCCCACAACAACCTTGTGAAGATGAGGATTACGATAGAGACAACAGACCATAGTCCAGAGAGGTTGGTTTACATAACAAACAAATGGTTCCGGGTACACATACACGCTTGCATGCACATTCATATGCACACACACAGATGGGCAATCATGAAAACATGCAACCAAATGCATGTTTGCAATCACTGATCCACGCACATAGATTGCTATCACAGCTGGTTGTGTGGTGGCCCATTGTAAATGGGTTAAATAGCTGGGTAAACCATACCCCAGTAAGCACATTGAAGTTCAGTTCTACTGTGAAAGTGGCCTAGTAAGGTATACCTCGTTAGACTGTTGTTCATATTGCCGCAGCTGCAGATGTTGCTCGAGTTTATCGAGTCGTTCATCCGAGAGTTTCATCAGCCTGTACACTGCCTGCTGGATGTCTAACAGTAGTCTGCGGCCAGTTGCAGCCGCCACCCTGGAAACACATCACCTTCTTACACATGGAAATATAAATATTTTTATAGTGTCCTTTCAGCGTAGGCACTTTTTCAAGTTCATTAAAAACAAGTCATGCATACTGAAAAGTAAACAATAAAAATCTATTCAAATTCTTTAAAAACAAGTCATGCATACTGAAAAGTAAACAATATTTCTTATATAGGTGTATACAAAATAAAAACTAGATATAAAAAATATGCAAATTACAAACTATCTCTAAAACAAGCATACAAGAAAACTATATGCATTATGCAAATTTAAAGTGTTTATAAAATATGCACACACACACACACACACACACACACACACACACACACTCACAATAAAAATGATATCCAAAAATGCAACTTTGAGACTCTCTCTAGCATGTAAACAAATAATTAAAACTCATCTAAAATGCCTGGTGACTTTAGCTGTTCATAGGATCACATCAAATACAACCACTAGTCACATAATCGCTGCACTTTCTACTGATCCTTCAGGGATGCTGGTGGGATGACTGCATTGACACTTGAGATAGGATGTCCTGTGCATCATTTAAACAGTATTCTGCAGTTACTGTTTGTTTTTACTGCTTACTGGATCAAATTGACAGTTAGTATAGTTGTCTGAAATTTAAAAAATCGCTGCTAATTTTGTTAACAAAGCCCCCATCCACCAATACACCTTGCTGAATGTACCACTCCAAGAACCCCACCCAGGCCAATGACAGATCTTACTGAGTACCCTATCCAGGTCACTGACAGGCCCTGATGTTTACCCCATCCTGGCCACTGACAGGCCTTGCTGAGTACCCCATCAAGGCCACTCGCAAACATTGTTGAGTACTTCATCCAGGCCATTGACAGACCTTGATGAGTACCCCATCCAGGCCACTAATAGGCCTTGCTGAGTACCCCATCCAGGCCACTGGCAGACATTGTTAAGTACTCCATCCCTGACAGGTCTGGCCTAATGCTGACCCATCCACACTGACCCACCCAGAGAGTGCAGACGACATGAGACAACACATCTATGGCCTAGAGGGAAACTGCCAGGGGAGACATGGCCTGAAATAAACACCAACAACATTCTGCGGGTGCAACCTCTGCCTGTCTTCCCGCCTTCAGTCACAACAACTCCTTCCCAACCCATGTTCCTGAGATGGTCTATTCTTGGGATAGGGCTGAGCTGAGGAAGGGAAATAACTGCAGTAACAATACAAACACCCATAGGCATGGTCGGCCACAGCAGAGCCTTCTCAAACAGTATCACTCAATCATGGTTGCCACGTAATATACAAAGTATCTTTTAATTTTTTTTAGAAATTATCACTGTTTTTTTCTTGCACTTGATACGTTATATTCCACCAACCAGAAGCATATATTATTGACACTTAACTTTACATGCTCTGTAGTCTATACTGTAAGACCTAAACACGCTTTATACTGGATGACCTGAACTATCTAAAATAAAGATTGTCAATGGCTAAATACGTACCTTTTCCCGACACTTAGCACGGGTTATTAGTACAGTACACACACATACCTGTTCCTCTCATTACTGTCGCAGTTCGCCAGCATGCGTTCGATGTGTTCACTGTCTTTATCAAGCTCCACTAGGGCGCGCTCTGCAAAGACGCTTTCTACGAAGCTCTTGTGCTCGTCAATGAGTCTCTCCGCTTCCTCCACACTGTGAGGCCACATCTCCATCCCGACCACTTCCTGTGTAGCTTCCACTAGGTGGCTCGCTGCGATCCGACACCGCAGCAAGAATTCTTCAAATGTCTGCAACACAAACAGGTGTTAGGACCTCTGCTAGATCACATCAAAGCGTTCTCAATACAGCCACAACATTATCATCAATACTTGAAACACTACTCTCTGTATCTGCTTTTAAACCCTAGCTGAAATTTACCTGCATGACAGTTGATGAAATAGATCAAACGGATACTGTTCCGTGGACAGTCATCACAAATGCGAAACGACATTGAACATGAATGTTTGGAAATCTGATTAAATCAACCCGAAGGTTTGGTAACATGTGGGTACTTATGAGACCTATTATAGGACTGTGTTACACAGTTGTCATGGCAACTGTAACTTGCCTGTCTGTCTTGGAGCCAGTCAGCGTGACTATATTGACAACTACCCCCCAGCGAGGCAGGCAGCTGGCTTCTCTCCACAAACTTGTACAGGGCGTCTATGCTCATCAGAAGGTTGATCTAAAAAATGACATCATTGAGGAGTAGAACTAAAAACTACACCATCAGACTTAAGGTCATGTGAACATGTCATAACTAAGGGGTCATATCAAACCACACAATCACTAGAGCAACTACGCTGACATATTATCATAGCCAGGCAGTCATATAAAAGGCCATACATATAAAATAGCATCATTGAAGGGTCATTTCAACATTTCAACTGCATTGCCACTACTGTTATGCCATGGCAATATCAACTTCCAGTAGTGGAAGGTTATATCACCTTCCAGTAGTGGAAGGTTATATTACCTTCCAGTAGTGGAAGGTTATATTATCTTCCAGTAGTGGAAGGTTATATTACCTTCCAGTAGTGGAAGGTTATATTACCATAGCATAACAGATATGCAATGCAAAACAAATCATCAATAGATAGGTAGGTCATATATGCCACAATTACTGAATCATATCACTGAAGGGAACATATCAACATGTCACAACTAAGGGATCATATCAACCACACCATTACCAACTGGCAACATGGAGTTGTGATAACAGGGATTGTGTCAAGAAGTACAATTACATTAACAAGTCACATCATCATTTAGGGCATATCATGTTATGAGGGGATTCTTTCACTACTAAAATATGCCAACTTTGTTTTTTAGCAAAGAGGTTTGCAATGAATTTTTACATAATGTCTACTTCACTGATAACAGTTTTGACAAAATAATTTTTTGTGAACTAAAGCATGTATAAAACAAGAATTGCCTTAAGAATCCGACAAGTGATAATAATTATGTCAACACTGTTATCGGTTGGAATATCCCATTACATGCGTCTGCTAACTACAGCTGCAGATGGAACATATCAGAAATGATGAAAATCATACGCTCGTTTATGATATTGCGAATTTACCAGTAATTTTTAACTGTAGAGACTGGGTTTAAATAAAATGTAACTTCTACAAATAAATCATATTAATTTGTGTACAGGCTTAAATGTGCTGGTTTTTTTTTCTTCAAACTGGCTCTAAAATATTCTAATTTACTCTTTTTGTATTATGTGATTTAATTTTTATTCCATAACAGTTACGTGGTTACCATCTTGAAACCAAGTTTTCCTGTTACTACTTACATGATCGGTAATGTGGTTTAGCAGTTATTATTATTATTATAATAATTATTATTAAATATAAGCTGGCCATTTTACTTGCAAGCTTAAATCACTGGGTACTGCAAGTTGGAAGCACATATATAAAAAGTATGGTTGGAAGACACATACACAGAGCAAGTTGTGCATTAGTCATTAGTTCTGTGTCTGTGAGAGATCTGGCCCAGGTCTGCTCTGGGTAGCATCAGCCCAAACAATGTTTATACTAGATGGCATCAATTTCCCACTAATTGAATCATCACCACCAGCAGCTGTCCCTGATACCCATGCAGGATGAGGAAGATCATTACAGAGTGGCCATAACCATAAAACCTAGTCATTAGGTCATGATTAATATCCCAGGAATGCCAGCAGGTTAAAGTGACTCTAAACAGTCATAGATTAATGACTCCAAAAACCCCTTGACAAATAACACCAGAGGTAAATTGCTAGTTAAAATAGTACTCAATAGTCAGTTCTGTTCCCGGAATTGGCAGGCAGGTAATTATTAGCAGGAAGTTCAGTTGTATCAAAACTGGGAACATCACAAACTTGCCAGACATCAAAGGGTCTTTCCATTATCCCAGCAGACCTCTGTGACATTGCCAATAGAATAAGTTTCTAAAGAATATGAATGTTTTGCTTACAATTTGCAACATTTCACAGTCAAAATATTCAAACTGCGAACACTTTATGGGCTTGTTAAATGCAATTTGGTAGGCTGTATACTTTCAACATATTTACTCTAGTACTACGAATATAATTTAAAAAACAGGATCAAACAGCCTCAGATTAATGATCCTAAGCAGTACCAGACCAGCAAGACAGCAACTCTAATCATCACCAGAGCCTAATTCTAGGAACATAGAGCAAGACTGCCCATGCTTCAAGTCAGTGTCACCTTTAGGTCAACTTGCGGTCTGAAGACTGAGCTCTTGAAGAGCAGTGATTGGGCGACACGGTCTGCCAGAACATGTACGATGTGAACGGCTGCAGTCTGACTTGCCTGTAAAGCAGACAACAGTAAGCATCGGGACGCTATCAGAAATGTCCTCAGAAATGATTTTTGGAGACTGTATTTTAAGGAAATTATTCTGAAATTATTTCGCAAGTTTGCACTGGTGAACAGTTAAAGTTATTCTGAGAATTGTTGATGGGAGGGTATGTTGTATATATATTATATAAGTACACAAGGAAAGAAAAATATTGAAGTTTTGTCATTCAGGAAGTATTTCTTTGTATTTCAAGAGATGTTGCAAAATATGCATTCCTTGTAGTGGTCTTCACTACACATTAAACTGCCTATTCGACTGTCAGTTGGGAGCAGTGGTTACATTGACATCAAATACTATCAATCTATTCCTGTCAACAGAAACACGTAGCGGAACTGCTTCAAACAGACTCAAGAGTTAAAAATAACAAATAAGCAAACAATTTCTATCACGTAGATGAAATGTTTTACAAGAGTTTAGCAGACAAATGCTGCATCCACAGAGAGGGTGAGCAGTGTAACTTCAAGTACAAGACAATTACGTAGCTTGGAACAATTGTAGAAAGGACGCGTGGTGTACAATTGTATGTCATAAACTGGTTAAAATTAAGGTTCTCTGTGTTAACACGGCAACATATTACCTTGATAATGTAGAGAGCCTCAAGTAGGATGTTAAGCACAGATAGTGTCGTTCCTCTCGCATCGATTATGATAGTCATGCTGCAACTATCACCAGTGTCACCATCTCCAACGTCAACCTCCCTACAAACATGTCAACTATGTCACACTTCTTGCGTCATGACATTCAAAGTATCAGCGTCACATTCGGCGGAGATGAAAACATTTCATGGCTGAATGTAATTTGGTGTTTCTCCTTTTAACATCTTGTCACATTTGTCTTGGTTATCCTCTAACAGAGAGATGGGCTTTAACCATGGCTAGCTGACATATATTGCACTGTCTACAGTTGCCTCTTACACATGCAGACATGGGGCAGTGGACACAATGGATTCTTTTTTCCCATAATCCATATTACTCTAGCAGTCCCAAGAGCTCCCTCCTTGGTTGGTCAAGGGTGGTCATTACGCTATCTGTCTGCCCAGTACTGGATCTCATTTGTCAGACATGTACCCATGTGACTATTTCCCAGCACAGACAATTCCAATTAGATGTAAACTATCTTATTTGTGTTTACGATCTGTCACAGAAGCCCTGGGGGAGGACAAGAGTGACTTCTATAGTTCTATCAACCAGTAATACCAAATAATGACAAAAAGGTATGATTAAAGTAACTTGATTATATCCATGCTGTTACTAAACAAATGTCTCCACATTTGATATCCATCAAGATATGTGGACAAAAAGTGGCGCTACCTATGAATGAATTACATCTGGGTTCAGACCGCTATGAGTGTGTGATAGGCTTAGGGTGTTGCTACTTAGCAACACCCAACTACTTAGTGTTGATTAGATAAGGCAATTAAGATTACTGTTTGTTAATTGATAGAGCAATTACCCATCTATTTATGGCTACTTATCTGTGCCAGATGCCCAGTGATAGGGACAGTGATTGGTTCTTGGGCTGGACACAGATCAACATGGTATGTTCAGATACCCACTGTGTGCAGACTGATGCCACAAGGTTTACCTGACAACATGTTTGTTAACACATGTGTACCAATGTAGGCCTGCTAATGCCTGCACATGTCTGTGTGTAAAAGCAAGAATAGGCAGGAACCTTCTTCCATTTAATTTTCATTGATTTTCTTGAACTTGCACGTTCTGTAATTACCATTTGCATTTATATTTTCTGTACTTTTCTGCAGTAGAAATATTCGAGAGAAAATATAACATTTTTTGAGACCATAGAATTAGTATGTTACTAGAATGGGCATGTGTGCAGCGGGACTTTTCACCAAGTAAGCAGGAAAGCAGGATAAAAAATGGATGTATTTCCTTCCCCAAAATTATCATTTTGTCACCTACATCAACTGAACAGATCTAGTACTTTTGTCTACCAAATACCACACACTCAAATTTACCAACAGCTCTACCAGAACAGAACCACCAATGAAGGATTACTAACACAACCAGATGACAATGGTCTTCACTGGATATTGCCACCAGTGACACAAACTATCCCACATTTGATATGGTCCTTAAACCCTTGGCAGGAAATCTCTACCCATAGCTATATTTCAAAATAAATAAAACACGGATTTCATTACCACAAGCAGCTGTGCAGCAGGCTAAATGTTTACATCAGTGGGCCAGGGGTCAGAGGTCATCCATACTCAGCAATGTCCTTTATCATAACCACAACCAGGGCCCCTTCAGTCATAAAACATCTCAGGAACCATTAACAACCAGGTGTTATTTGGAGAGGCCCCGATCACAGCCAGGCCATATCTATTATTACAGCATTTCACAAATATTTAGTCACTTTAATGGCAAAAAAAGTTATATGAATTTGATGATTATAGCTGACATCTGGTTTATCTCACTGAGTTTGTGTGTCAAAGATATAAGGTTACATAACAGCACTGTCTAAGTTTGCCTGAGGCAAGCAGTGGCGGATTTCACAGTTTATAGTTGTAGATCTTTAGAGCGTATGCACATGTCTGTGTGTAAAAGTGTACACATGTGCGACCACAGTTTGTGTGCATGAAAAATATACAGATGTAGGTATATACACAAACAGGAGCAACAGGGTAGGCAATTTGATATAGGATACAGGTCGACACTTTTGATACAATTAAAATGTTCAGTAAATGCTGGACCATGACAGTTAGTATTCTCAACCTGTGCCAGAGCTTCAACCTCTAACGCTACAAGTTAATCTCAGTCATACCACTTTTGTGAAGTAAATGCTACGTACTATGTAAACTGTGCTTAAATAAATAGCAGAGCCCTCTTTTTTAAGATAATGCACAAAATAAATCTATTAAGGTGTGAGAATTTTGTTGCAGCCAGGAACACATATGTAGCACTACAATGATCTAACTCGAGTCAGACACTTAGTGTGTTGCATTAAATTAAACCACATATATAACCATCAGTCAGCCGGTCGGTTCAGTCTGTTGCCGTCCACCAGTCTGGTCTGTCTGACCGTCGATTTGTCTGTCCATCGGTCCATCCGCCATCAATGGTGCTTTCATTCACTTATTTTTTTACTCATTCGTTAGTTTATTTGGTTGAGCAGCGAGCACTTACTGGAGAGTTTGGTGGAAGTAGAGGAGCAGTCGTGCGAGCTCCTCACTGGAGACAGGGAGCTCCTGCCACGCCGGATGTTGACACATCACTAAGACGACCGCATTTCCTTCAGTGTCCTCCCCACCTACAGACATGACGTTCACACTTGACATGTCACCGCAATGACATAAGATTCACTCAGTGACACTAGAGTCACTCAGTGGATAGGATGTTATAGCAAATGGAAGTGAGCTGTTTTTGAATTTTCTACAGTAAAGTTTTTTATGTCACTAAGGTAAAGTGGTATACATTTCTAAAGTTATCACTGAGCCTGGAAGATGTCCTACTGGGACTAGAAGGCAGCCAACATTTGAGACAAACAGGTTTTAAACTTCCAAGCAGAAGGTTAATACACCTTTGGGAACGATAAAGGAGATATCGATTAACACTAATGATTTATTTAATCATTTATTTTTGGATATAATAAAATGTAAAACCGTTTTGTTTACAATCATAAGACTGAATAAAAGTACAGGTACAAAATAACCATCTGTATAAAATGCTAGATACATTCTTACTTTAGAAAATATTTATAAAAATGGTGGTTGTAAATAAGTTGCAATGAAATATGTCATAAACAAAGCAACTCAATTCAAGTCAGAAATCACCTAACGCAATTATTCAACAAACACAAAAACCATACATTGGTCAAAGTAAGCTAATAATTATACCACCTTGTTAAAGGCCTGTTCCTTTCTGTAATATGTTACAACCTTGAAAGTAAGGCCTGGCCTTCTTTGTAATACATCAAATGTTGCAATGTTGAACGTAAGGCCTGGCCCTCTGTAATACATCGAATGTTACCACTTTGAATGTAAGGCCTGGTCTTTGTGTAATGTCAACTATTCACACATGACTGAGTGTTGCAGATGTAGTGCACACAGTTGTCGACACACTATCAAACATATATTTACATATCACTGCACACAGGCCTTGATTTTCTCATACAATATCAGCTCTTTTGCACCACCAGATACACATCCAGATGGTGTGCGATACTGAAGCCTAAGTGCTTTCTTTCTTTCTCTTCAGTTTACTCAGGATTCATGTTCTGGGGTCATCGTGGTCTCAGAGCAGCTGTGTCTACACAGAGTGAATGAAACAATAAAAAATGTTTTTTACTGATTAATCTCTATGACCTGATAACACACATTTCTGGTATGTATAGGCAAGGGACAAAAGGGGGCAGCTGCCCTCCCAGGAATTTTACTGGGGGGGCAGACATATGGTTATGCCCTCCCAGTAAATCTGATGCTGAATGTGTGTTTTTTGGCAAGATTCAAGAGGAGGTGAAAATCGAGGTTTTCTGAGAGCCTCAAAGTGAGGTGCAACTGGAGGTTTCTGATAAGCTACAAAAATCCCCCCCGAGTTGTCTGATGTCATGAAACCGTGGCTCTTGGCTCCCCCACTATTCATTTTTTATGTGCCAGTGCAGGTGTTTCTTGATTATATTTTTTGTGATGCAACAGCTGCAGGAGTCAGTGAATGACAGCAGGGATATGTATCTGAGTTGGCATCTAGATTTCATAAGGGAAACTTTACCTCAACACGATCCAATCACTGTCAGTGAGGGTTCAGTGACTGGTACAAGGAATTAGGCAACACATTCTGTCATAACTTGTTCAGAATGCAAGTCGTGGACCGATAAGGGAACTTAACTCAATTACCCACATTTATAAACCGAGTGGGCTGCATGTTAACTATGATTTTTTTATGATAAAGTGAACTGATCTACTGCTTTCAAGTACAGACTCTTTTACTTTTTTCTTTACTATATGTTTTATATAGGCCACACTTAAATGCGGGACATGTCTGTACATTTTTATTTATTAATATAATTTTCTTGATGCACAACTCATTTACCCAACATTTCAGAGACCATCAGACAATGCATGCTGGGACAAATGATTCTTTCTCTGCTCCTTGGGTGGTGGGGCAAGCAGACCATCCCATAAAAAGTGTATGACTTAGACAGTATCCCCTCTTCTCATTTCCAATAAATACAGCCCTAGGACCTCCTGTATTCATTTAGCAATCTGTATTTCTTATACCAATCACCTAGGTTCCCATCTGGTCAATTATACAGTAATTCTATTAGCACAGTCTGGATTTGAGTTTGCGATAACCTAAATGAGTATTTAAGTGAGATTGTCCTGTGTCTAAAATATGCCTAAATGATCAACTAACAAGTTACCCTAAGACTATGTGTGTCAGCTAGGTCAATCCTTAAACTATGTCAATTTGACACACTTCAAACAAGATGGATGACTTAATCTATATTTGCAGCCAGACAAGAAAACACTACTATAAATTATGGTTGCTATCAAAGGGGACACCCAAATTTAGAATAGCAAATTTACTTAAATGAGGCAGATTGTTAGCTTGTTGGTTAGTTAGTTAGTTGGTCTATGGGATGATCACAATGTGATGGGATCTGTAATCCCAAGATGGAGGTCAAAGAAGTCACTCTCACAGGCCTCCATCAGCAGACTTTCAACGAAACCCTGAAATGTGATGCACTGGCAAAGTGGAAGACACCAGACCACAGATGACAGGTATGTGATGTCATTAGTGGTCCTGACAGCACATAAAACATGCTGTGGCTTTCCAAGAACACTAGTTGCAGCAGCACTAATGGGGTAAGACATGATGGATTGCTGCAGTCAGTATAAGACAGCTGCAGGGCTGTGTAAGACACAGATATGTGGTCTCAAAAACATCTTCTCAAGACAGACCTGACCAGTGGTGTTAAAAATTACGTCTTGGATCTGGATTTGACGGCCATTAACAGGAAGACACATGTGACGGATGGGGTGGGAAGATGGAAGAGGTGGAACATTTGGGATGATGGAAAGAAGGGCAAAGTATGGAACAGGAGGAGGAGGAGATACTTGGGTGGAAATGCACACACATCAACAGCAGGCATTGATGAAAGATGCACATCAAGTGTCTTTGTATAGTTTAGATTGAAGATATGGCTTTGTCTTGCTTTGACGAATGTTATGCATACATGCATTTTTGTACAATTTTAACAGGATGTTGTGCTCCTGTATTAGAGACTGTATAGTTTAGACTGGAGGTATGTGTCTTTGTACAGCTGGAGTGTGGGAAAACACACATTGTTTATGTAGCAATAGTCAAAGTTCACTATAATTTTGTCAGACCTTGTGCCTGGTGTATTTCTAATAAAACAAAACAGCAAAGGAAGAGTAGCTTCCAACCAGTGCACCACCTCCCAGTGCCACACACCAGTACCCCAGCTTAACGGGAGACTATCCATTCAATTTTATCATAATATCATCTTATAATACACTATAAACTATATTTATGATAATATACTGTCCATACAAATATATTTTAGTTGACAATATTTTTAAAATTTTATGTTTTGGGAGGAAACCGTTTGTATGGGCATGTCAGCGCATTGCAATTTCGAAGGCATAGCCACAGGTCTGATGTGTATGGGTCTGTTAATGAGATCGGTATGACTAAAAGGTGCACGATCACGCATGACCACGCACGACCAAAATGTATGTAGTGTTGGTAACCAAGCGGGCTGTTGGTGGCACGCAGGAGGTATATGTGTGCAGCTCGCCAAATTTTAGATATGTTCTTCACATTGGAGTAACAAAATTCGAAATTTTAATCATCGCTTGTGGTAACTTTACGGTTCCATTCGCCAGGTGGCGCTACTGTGCAGACTAAATACTCGTCCGGAAGATCGGATAAAATGTCTAAATTATGTAACTCCTGGGTGAAATACAGACTCAAAATTTTTAATAATGCACACACAAACCATATACAGGGTATCAATGGCCAAATTATCTACCAACATATTATATTACATGGTCGTGCGTGGTCGTTCGTTAACTTCGTGGGCGTGCGTGGTCGTGTGTGGTCGTGCGTGGTTGTGCACCTTTTAGTCAAACCCCATGAGATGGGTATGTGCATTATGTGATAGATGCCCGCCCTCCACCACCACCATTTCCCATTCCCGCCAAATCACAAGTCAACCTATCTACGAATTATCCAGGAATTGGAATGACTCTATAGCGATTTCTTTAAACATTGAACTATTGGAAGTCAAAAATTGTTTGGCTTCGATAAAACACATTTGACCAGTATGTTAGAGTAAATATAATGCTTACTTTGTAGAGGAAGAAAAAATTACCTAAATGGAGAGACGTAATGTTGCCATTACAATCTTGTTTTGGGTTATATTTAAGACTTTATGCAATAATATGTATAACATAGATAATAATGTCCATGACGCAACAAAATATTAACCAATAGAAGTAGCCAAGTAGATCTATACATACATTCAAGTAGACAGGAGTACAAGTAGATCTACACATACATACAAGTAGACAGGTGTACACTGTACAAGGAAGCAGTCTTACCTGGCAGTGTCGCGACTCCTGACTGTAGCACGTTGCTCGCAACGTCATACGCACATACCGGTACGTCGAGCACCGACCAGCTCGGAGGTGGCTCTTCCTTCACCATCCTGCCATCCGGTAGCACACGGTGAACCATCTTCGCCTCTATAATGATACACAACTGTGATACAGCTCTCTTCATTCTCTCGGTTCAATGTCTAACATTCAACTATATGTATTTCTCCATGTCGGGGTTCACTATGTCAAGATACCATCCTCGGTTCATATCCGTGCTGTTGTATAAACCAACACCTTCCATGGTTTCCCATGCAACGTGTCTACCATCCATACTCTCACACAAAATATTAGTTCCCGTGAAAAAGCTGCTTCAAACTTTCCTCAGTGAATGTTCTGAAGTTCACAGTGGGAGAATCCTGGATGGATTCAACCCCACTTCTTTCTCCCCTTTTTGTAGTGACAGAAACTGCAGTGAAAGATTCATAATCCAATGATTAAATAATGTACGGCATAGTAATTTCTGGTTTGCACCCGTTCACAATATATAGGATCACCAGCATGGCTTGCAGCAATGCATTCTCCTGTTTTTGTACAATGCCAGCAGCCGAAGAAAGAGGTGCAGACACAGTCTACCCTGCTCACCGCCCACACAACCCAGATGTTTCCCTTCTGCCTCTTTCAGCTGTATCCCTGCCTCCTTGCTCCTTGATCCCAGCAGGGTGGCCAATCAAGTGAGAGCCTCCTTCAAGTAGCTGGTGCAGTATGGACTCCAGCAGTCTCCTGCCTCTGTCTACCAGCACACACAATTCTCACAACACATACAAGTGGCCACATCAACTACAGCAGAGGTTTACAAGTCAGAGTGCCCAGACACCCTCCACAGAGACCGATTGTTGCAACAGACTGGCCATCAGTGACAAGTGGGCTGTCCTGAGGAGAACAACAGAGACTTGCATGTTGCTGATTGCACACAATGAGTGAGCTTGGAGCCAGTGAGCTGAGGCTGGGTCTGGCCAGATGGCCCTATCTATGTGAACCCTAGCTGTCTGGGAAGTGGTGACAGGGTCCAATCTCTCAGAACCTCAATAGCTGCAATGAAGCACGTCCCAGTGACCACACAGGGTGGTATATCCCTGGGGGTAACCCTGGTGTCATCATCCCGCCAGTCCCTAGGGTCAGTACTTGGGTCAGCCCATGGGGTTATAGCACATGGTGTCAGTCCCTGGGGTGAGCCCAGGAGGGTCAGTCACTGGGGTCAGTCCCAGGAGTCAGTCCTTCATGTTAGATTGAGTGACATGAACCAGGGATCAAGCTGAGAGGCCTACCCCAGTAATCAGGCTGGGTGGCACACCTCAATGGCCAGGCCAGAGTGGCACACATATATCATAATAACCAAACTGGACTCAGTGCCAATCACTAGATACTGAGCCAACTATTCCCAAGGTCCAGGAAATGCTCAGGAATTTACACCCAGTGAAGACAAATTTCCTGTCCTACTCCCACATAAACTACACCAATCCCCTGGGTCTGCCCGCCACATGGGGGATGCCCCTGAACTCCACAGTATAAACAAACACTGATTACTGCTACACAGATCACTTGCACACTTATCTCCACAATGACACTAGACTGGTCCCTCACTTCCAATAACTAAACATGACACAGCTGTCCAGTGGCCATGTACTAACTGCTGACCCCACTATAATTGTCTAGTTTCACATATATGTGTGATAATTGCTTAATAACCCAGAAGAAAGTTAAGTAGTACATAATGTCAGCATAACAAACTAGCTCAGTCTTCAATGTTCAACTGTTGTGTAAGAGACAGTGGTGGGTGGATAGGCCTGGTGTTGGATCCAACAAAGATCAATATACCAACCCGCCAGGATCATGTATGGGTAAACTGCATACGTATCTAACATATGGTCTACAGATTTCCACATCGGGTAACAGAGACCAACATATAACCCACTACAGGGGGTAAATTAAGGTCAATAGGTTAAACAAGGATTTTTATCTTATCACAAGTAAGAAATAGGGATCAATATATATATATATATATATGTGTCCCCTCGTGTCAATTAATATACAACCCCCCCACCCCCACGACACAGGGAGTAAAAGTGGAATCAGCGACAACATATATCACCCACCCACACCCCAAAATGGGCAAATGAGGATCATCAGTGTTCACATGAGATAATCAAGAACAAAAACATAAATCTTATGACTTAAAAAAGGGTTTACAAACAGGGACTAATACATAGCCCCATGTAGGGTTAGCAGAAGCCTATCAAATGTACCCCCTTATAAGTTGGCCCTGTAGGGCAAACAGAAGGTGGGCTCCCACAGAACCTAACATAATCACAAAACATCCAGTGTTATGTGATATTCCGATCAACCACGTAGACGTAGACATTGTAGGACGAATTCAGACAAATATACAGCTCTAGGTGGGGAAAACCAGGCAAGACAAGCCTTCATTAATGTATGAATATACATAATAATTATTATAAGCTGCGTTCACACTTACACTTTAAAACGGTTTAGTTAAAACGTTTTAACTAATCCAGTCAGAAAACACACATGTGAACGCGAGTTAGTGCTAAAACGTTTTAACTAAAATGGTTTACCTAATCCACTTCAGTAGGTGGTTTAGTTCAACCGTTTGAGCTAAAACGGTTCAAGTTGCAAGTGTGAACGCAAGCGGATTAGCTAAAACGTTTTAAGCACGTCACAGTCATGCCCATTCGATCTCGCGCCTCGTCACTTCCTGTCTATAACATAAACATAAACAACATTTTGGCGCAATAATGTCTTCGACTTCGATCAACGCAAAATCTAAAGAAACGCAAATGCGACACAACAATTGGGACGATGGGGAAGTTCGGCTGTTACTGGAGTTGTGAGGAGACGATCGGGTGCAGTCCGATTTAGAAGGAAATATAATTATATATCGGTGCATTGCCAATCGTCTGAACCGCGGTCTGGGTGAGGGCGCCGAGACGGGGTCAGGGGGACATCGTTAACAATGACAACTGCATGGCGGTAACGGTATCGCTAGCCAGTTTGTTATGCTAGTTTGCGCATGTGCGCATACCAACTTCCTCCTTAAAACGGTTTAGCGATTGCATGTGTGAACGCTCACAATTTTCAAACATGAACCGGTTTAACTAAAACGGTTTAGCTAAACCGTAGGTGTGAATGCAGCAGCTATGGTCACACTGATATCAGATACCCGTGAAAAAGACCACATCCTTCATACTGTCACATACTGCTCATATTCAGCTGTCGTAACACAACACTGCAGACACCCTAGACGAAACAGCTGCTAACCCAAAAAACAACTCTGCACATAATCAAACATGCCTTTGAGATCACCCCTAAACTTGGAAGATTGTGGTTAAATATATAAATCATAGCACTGACAAACTGAAAACATGGCAGACAAACTGGCCTATTAATCTTAGCTACAACTGACAACCTGTATATGACTACTTACTGGACCCTGTATACATGCATCCTTGCAAGTCAGGGTGGTTGTTTATTATATTACCCTTTGCCTTTTTCCAAAGCAATATACAGAAGTTAACTCAATCACTTGTACTTTGTCCTATTTATTTTTCTAGTCGAGTGGTTCCAGGAAGAAATTAAAATAAAAAGAGCACTTCCAGGAATTGCCTACCACTGCCCTTCAGACCAGCAATGAGAGTTATTTAATAACAGGTAATAATCCAAAAATGGGAAAATCTAAAGGCAGTTAGACAATTCAATAACCTCCCTCAGCTATAAATCCACCTTTTGAAATATTGACAATTTATTATGGTGGGGGCACTAGCACCGATACACGCAGCGATACCCCGACTCAAGAGTGTGTACACTATACAGCATGTATAACATGTATATACAACCCGTACATATAACCTGTTACATATGTACAACGTGTATGTACAACATGTATGTACAACAATCTGTATGCACAACATGTACTTGTTAAAACTTACATGTATCTACGACATGTCTATACACTGATGTACACAATCTCCTGCTGACTTTGTTAACAATGACAACTATGCATTCTTTCATCCAGTATGACATGTTATTGAACAAATGCACACTTTTGGTGATTGTGGGCATTTAGGCAACTTTTCAGATATATATATGGTTACAGAACTGTTTTGAAATAACAACTTATAACATTCACAGTTTTTATAACAAGTGATAATCCATTGTATCTCGTTTTAACTCCCATTTCTTACATAATTGTTAATCATGTTACATAATCCACATATTATATTTCATATTTTAATATGTACTGGTTCTTGTTACATTAATTCAATATTATTATCTATTTCATATTTCATTTAGACAAAAACAATTTGAGGATCAAAAAAAAATGTCAGTATATGACCGCCATTGACTGCTGCCTTCTCTGCATTTTTAATTTCCCTGTTGTATAATTCATATAAAACTGAAGTGACAACGCCATAACACATTTAACAAAGCTACAATAAACGTCAACAACTGTTTCCTGTCTTCCGCAATGCTAAAATCAGTGGGTAATAATTGTGCATGTTGCCAATCGGTACCACTGATGCAGAATTTCGCCATGTGACACACTTACAGGCCTTATTATACAGTTTATTGCATCTATTACAGACAGCAATGGGAAGTTGTAAAGAAAAACTTACTAAGCTTTGTGGAGACACCGTGTCTGACAGAACAACTCGGATAAACAGAGACTGGCTGTGGCTCTGCCACACCATAACTGTTCTCTGGAGTGAGAGCCTCGACAGTTGTCAGATAGTGCTGCCACACAGTGAACACACATACAACTACATTGCAAGTGCTGTGTCAAGTTCCGCAATAAACTGCTTTAAGCAACGGTGAACATCAGAGCAGGCAGTTCATAGCCTCACTTTGAAGTAGTCTCTTGTCCAACACAAGGCTGACCTATTCAAATGTAGATGACAGTTTGGGATGATAGTACACAGTGTTATCAATAATGGTGATAAAAACACAGTGTCACACTGATACAAAGTACAACATAGTAAACTGGCCTGGAAAAACAATTATATTGAGATGACTGACTTTCCATTCATTAATGATTTTTTATTGAATCTGATTTTCTAGCTCTACTAATAATGATGATTATGATGATAGCAATATACATGACTTAGATCTTGCACATTTCAATGACTCGTGCACAATTAAACACACCACTGTAAAATAATAAAGTAATATGTTAATACTACAATGTGCATATATTCACAATAAAATGTAAATATTTCATACACAAGATAATATTACTTTCATATTAAATTATGGAAGACTTCATTTTTGCTAGTGATCCCCTGACAGTTTTTGTTTGCCCGGTTAATATCCAGTCATGAATTTATTTGTTAAAACACAGACCTTCATAATTGGTAATTAAAACATTTCTTTGGGGCTCACAGATTGCCCCCACACTACTAACTAGAGTCTGGGAATGACCTTTGGGTGAACTCCTAGTTCCTGAGAGATTGAGTGATACACCCATTTCCTGTCTCAGTCGGTTTTGGGGTTGACACCCCATCTGCTTATTTTAGAGGTACCACCCTAACCCATTTAATGTAATAATATTCATCCTTCAGGTTCAATGAAACTTTTTAGAGCACTTTACATACTGAAAGTGAGGAGAATTAATTTTATTTTTTCTACACCTATCAAGGTTCCAGTTACGATCCATATTTTATATAACCAAAAGTGGTAATGCACGAGCAACAATTCAAACCCAGGCACTGGGTTGGGCTGAAATGAAGAGACTGATGGGTTTCTAGGCGTGAGTGTCTTTAACAGAAAAGAAGGTGCACCAGTTTTATAAAAATGAACACAGTACGCAAGATAACTGGTGATTAATAATGTGATCTGCAAAAACCTTGATGTTGAAGTGACAGACCTTCCAACTCCAATGAACCACAAGGAACCACATGGATATGGTTCATCTATGCTCCGGCCACAGCTGGCCAATGATGAAGATGTGTTGTGAGAACAAATATAGCACAAACGGTCATAGAAGAAAAAGAAATACGAAAACTGCTATATTAATAATTATTAGTCAACCTAGTCATGGTCCTATTCAATGTACCAGAGGGGTAAGATGTAACAAAGTGATATCCCAAGTGCCCATGGTTTGGGGGGTGACAATCCCTGTCTATGTGTCTGCTAACACAGGGATGCCACTTACTCTTCATTGTGGGTTTAAAGCATTATATCCTGGTCCTTGTGTAAGGAGTGCTTAATTAAGGCGCTTACCATCAGAATAGGACAGATTTGACTGCATACAGCAGACATAACGGTGTCTGTTAAGAGGATGGCTAAGATCCCCACCCAGCAGCTGTTTATAAAACAAGTGCTCAGTCAGAGAGTACACATTATGAGCCAGGCTATTGTTATGCCTCACTGGCAGGACTAACCTGTACTGCAGCATGGTAAGCACCAAACTGGCATCACTGGATCCACTCTTTGAGGTCAACCACCCAGCAATAACCATTAACCCTTGTGTGTCAATAGCGAAGGTTTTAACCAGTCTACACGAGTTTGTAATGGGTAAACACGTACATAACCCATCTCTTAACCAGACTTGATATACTTCACTGCCCTAATTTCACCCCTGGTAGAACCAACCTATGCATTACTAAATATTGTCCATGGTTTTGAGCAGCTGTTTTAAAGATTAGGCAGTGTTGACAGAGATGAATAGACCGGTGTAAGTGCATGCATGCATGCTATAACTGCAGTCACCACCCATTAATTGCCCATGCTGGTGCATTTCTGCAGGCATAATCATAATATAAAGCTACACAGTAAAACAATAAACTTTTCACATCCTGCACAACCACTGAAGAGACAGTGATCTCATCAATAGAGTACCCATCTTAAAATGTCACTCTACTCCATCTTTCTTCTGAGAAACCTCTTTTTACAGTCGTGGTACTTCAATATTTGTTTTGAGGTTGACTGGTATCTATCCGGTTAAGTTTGGTACTCTCCATACCGACCTCTTCCCTTCCTCTCTGACTGGGCTGACACCTGCATCCTGGTCAGATGGCAGCAACACTAAAAACTTATATTACGTTTTGTTTCATGAGAGTGAATTTGTCCTAACATATTGATCAGAACTTTATGTATATATATCTTGGTTTCGTTTATCATGTCCTGAAATTGGTCAGTTGAATCTAACCTGGTTAAGGTTATGAGAAAGCTGAACACATCTCAAAACAAGATTGTCAATATAATTATATGATGTTGCAAGTCTACCTCTAATTCCAGTAGTTCCCCAAAATCATGTGTCATCAATGAAAAGATAGACACGATCTAGAGATAACTAACACAATCACTGGTATATATAAATCTTTAAAGACAGCAGTCTTTCAAAACATTGCTTACTTGACTGTCATCCAGAGATGAATATCAAAATTATAGTAAATAAATTAACTAACCATAATAACCACATCACTCATACATTGTGATTGAATATATTGCTTGAGTATGTACAAATTCTACTTATTGCATTTATATATAATATATATATATATATATAAATGCAATGACTACAATTTGTACATACTCAAGCAATAAATTCAATTATAAAGTAATTTTTTAACAAGGCCATATATATATATATATACATATTAATATATATATATATATTAATATATAAATATATATATATATTAATATAAATATATATATATGGCCTATATAAATATATATTAATATATATACGGCCTTGTTAAAAAATACTGAAACAAGTTAGTCATGTATATAAGTTATGACTGAAGCTAAAACTGTGCCTTAAGCTAAAAATAACTGAACATTAAATTATTCTGCACCACAACAACCGACTATATATAACGACTATATATAACGGTGCAACTAACCTGTTTCTGTTGGTGTCCTATCCTGGCCCAAGGCTAAATCCAACAGCCACCGGAATCTGGCCATTTCAATTCTATGCAATCCTAAGAGTCTGCTGTCATCCCAAGTGACTAGTTTCTTGTAATCCTGAGTGTCACTTCTCTTTGTAACTCAATTCTTGTAATCCTGGTATTATATTTGCTTTCAAGTGACTGGAGACATAACACCGGGTGACAATGATACTTCCAAGAGACAACTCAGCCAGGCAGTGCTGCTCCTTGTGTCTGTTGGTTTACCCCTCTGGTGTAGTCTAGTTGACAGTCAGAAGCGCTACGACAAACATCATACGCACTCGAGGCAGTGAGCAATATTTGCCCTAGACACAGCAGATGTGACAAACCCTCGAAGCAGTATCCAAAAATACTTGTCTTGATTACGGCAGATGTAACAAAAGTTTCAGGCAGAATTACTTGTCTTGGTGAAGTTTCTGCTGTCGTACATCCTGGGACTTTGTTACATTCTCGCGGGAACTGTCCCTGAAGTTAGAAAACTCATCAGTTTCCTGCCCACACATCACCCTTCTTGTGAAGACATCACCTTGCAATGGGAAGTGTGACCCACTTTAAGTGTCATTGACTCTGCTAACTGCAATAACTGTCACCAGACTACACAGAACTCTCGCTGAAGCACCTGGCTAAATCGACATTTCGAGCCCGGCTGTTTGCTCCAAATCATACGACATCCATCAAGTAAAATGGCGGAGAAGTGTATAAGTCATAACTGACAGACAGAGTGGGCACAGACATAATGTGCCTGTGACGTTCGTGTGACATGTTCAGCCAAGCATGATGCTACAAGAAAGGTAGTCGGCCACGCGTGACTGTGACTCACTGTTCCCCAGACATCAGAGGCAACGTAGTAGCCACCGCGATATGTTGTACATTTCAGCTGCAATCACTACCTGTGCTGCAGCAAGCAACATTATCATACATCAGAGCAATGTACCCTAGTGTTAAACACAAATGAAATGACACACCCTGGTTTAACTAGATCCACTCCCCAAGACCTGTGTAAAACGTGACCGTATAAAACACTTGCTCACACCCACCCACATTTAAGCATTTTGAACAGAAACATTTATTAGTTAAGTTCAGCTTAATTAAAGGTCTGTGTTAAAACCTACTTGATAAATGTGGTGTACAAAACTAACATTTGTAATTATGGTTTATTTCACACTTTTAACATTGTGTTAATTTATAAAAAAAAGTTTGCTTTTTCTTACTCATATTTGCCTGTGCAAACTCCCAAATATATCATTTGTCTGACAAGGAAAACAATCATAATTACACTTTATTTAAATGTTGGCCTACTAACTATACTGAACTAAATGTTTTTGAATATTAAAAACTCCTCTTGCTGTATATTTTTAATTTGATTCACACCAAACCATTTTGAGGGATGATAACATATCTGGAAACATGACTGACTGCATGTTAAGTTTCAGCTTTCATATACATCAGTTTCCCTCTAGCTCTGGTGAACAGAGCTTCCTTGAGCAGTAGTTCACAATGGTACAAGGATACAGGCAATTAGGAAGAGCAATAGTAGACATAGCATAGGTATCAGTAACAGGTGTCATGAATAGCACACAAGTTCACAACAAGTCAACAACAGCTGAATCAATTAGTGCCGTATCAATTAGTGCTGTATCAATCAGTGCCTCTGATGGGGGGAATGGGCACCAGTGATACTGTTATAGTGCTCTCTAACCTAGTGCACACGGAGGTGAAACATGTAACATGTCATGCAGACATATTCACCATTTGTTTTATGACAGGTAACCAGCTGATGAATGCATAAATTAAACCCATCACACTACATGTGAATGAATAGGTTATTGTCTTCTCGCACTGTTTACATCTCTGGGGAAACACGCAGGCAATATGTTGACATATTTCTTTGTACTGCAAGTATACAATCAAAATGAAAGTCCACTTAAGTGACAATTAACTATGTATAAATATTAATCAACACTGGCTGCATTTTACCACCTGATTTACAAGTGTATTAACAGCACAAAATAAGGAAACTCCCATGTAGCTGTTATGTCTAAAATGGCATCAAAAATGTCAATGACAAACAGGAAAATATCCAGCTAAAGCTCACAATGGCATATGAAAACTAAAAGAGCAGACAGGTGGATTGTATGTAGCACCAACCTTGCATCCAGTGTACATTACTGTAGCTGGTTCATCGCCTCTTGGCAAGACTTCATTACACTACTCAGCAGGTACACTACATATCAAATATAAATAGTTCCTAGACAGCAGACGGCATGAAGGATTTCGCACAAGTTGGCTGCACCATCCTAACTTGGCCGGTTTGTTGCTCCCTAAATCCAATCTACTGAAATACCATGCTACATGATGAGACTTCATAGAATCTAATCTAGTCCTTCAGAAAGAACCAGGAAAGAAGAACATCAAGTTACTAAATCTTGTAAGCATCTGAATTACACCTGAAAACCAAGTCCGCCATCCAATGGAATAAGTTGCAAATCACATTTTGTGAGGTTCTGAGAAAAAAGGAAAAAAAACTGTCACAAACATTTAAGTGCAATCTACCAACTTTATGTTATTATATTTACATAACTTTATATATTACACTGATTCACCATTACTTTACTCGGTAGCATGGAGTTAAACAAAATTATTTGTTAATATATATATGGAGGCTAATTTGTTATACTGACTTAGTAGCTATTTTAATTTTTGCAAATGCTCTGTCCTTCTAAATGGCATAACCTTTTTGTTACTCTATAGAACCTTCGCACAAGAAATATTTAGACCCATTATGTCCCAAGCAGTTGCAATTGCATCACACAAAATTGTTTATTCTCATTTACCATGGGTGATGTGATAACATTTGTGCAACAAATTAAGATAAATCACAGATGAATCAGCAGGGTCTTCCTCTACTGCAGTAAGGTGTTAGTGAATCATGCATACAGAGTGGCTCTGGCTATGCTTGTAGATTTACGAGTACTTTGATGTAGGAAACATGATGCTGTGTAGTGTGTATTACAAAATGTCATGTAAATTGATTACCATTTAGCATCCAAAGTTCTACAATCTTAGGTAGCAAGTACTGGTAAAAATTTGTGGCAGCAAGTACTGGTAAAAATACCAAACAACAGTTGATCAAAGGTGTTAAGTACATTAGCCCATAATTGTTTTAAAGATAATAGTTTCAATAATGACAGCCTCAGCTCTGCTGCCAACCAGGAATTGTGTATTTAATGTTTTATTACCTTGAATAAACTTTGTTTTACATTTACGTTCTGTATATTATTCAATTCCGAAATAAAACTGTCAAACTCACTCAACAAAATAACAAGGCTGTATTCACAGCAATCTAAATAATAACAGTATTTGCTAACTAGCTGTGGTATCATAAACATGGCGTATCAGAATAAAGTTGAATGCAAACCTAAGCTGGCCAACCCACATAACATACCCCTGAAGACTTTCAGGAAGAACCAGAGAGAACAACACCACAGCTAAGACAACATGTTATGCAAGCTGCAGACAGAACTGAAGAGGTCTTGTCTCTGTCTTGTGCACACACAAAGTCTCCAGAGAGCTATAAGGGGCTGAATCACAATCTACTGTTCTTCTTTAAATAAAATATTTTATTTATCCCAACAAGTTAAATATTCATTTTTCAATATTGAAAAGTGAGTCAACTCAGTTGTGTTCAGAAGGAATTTGAATCTAGTTTATTCTTTCAACTTTATTCGCAATGTTAGTTATGCAACCACAGCAGGGTGCATTCTTAATTGGGAAGAGAGAATGTTCATTATTTCTCTTATCACTCCTGCACACTTCATCCATCTCCCAAGTGTCTATGACTGCTGCGTTCACACAGAGAGTACGTGGTTTAACATCATGTGTACAAGAATTAGGTAGGCAGGACATGTGGCATTGCAAACAATTGTACATCACAAATTAGTTTAAAGTTAAGTCATTTAAAGTTTTCTGTGTGAACACAGCATTAGAACTTGTTTTTTCCCAAGTCTTTTTCTTGGACTTTTGTCAATATCCCACATCTTCACACATTCCTCCCACCTTTCCCATTTCTCTGAACCTGTTCTCTGTCTTCCCCTACCCATCACCATCGACCCTCTTCTTCCCAAGTGATCACCTTTCTCTAATATATCTTCCAAATACAACTTTGAATAAACATAATTACTGTCTTCACAAATTAATCACCCCATAACAAAACTAAAGTTATTCCACAAAACATCATAATACAATTGCATAATACTTTTCTCCCAATTTCCCCTCTCTTACCTCTTCCTGTGTGCATCATCTTGTTGCCATGATGACCAGGTGATGAGTGATGTGCCTGGAACGCTGGCAAGAGGCGGGGTTGGATATCCACATGGTCCTCGGCATCGCCATGGCAACAGTACACTGACAACGTGACCTTGTCGAAGGTGATCGTGGCTACACTGTGCTCTGCCTCGTGCAGACACTGAGAGAGGTACTGCATCAGATGCCTGGCCTCCTTCCATGGTACGGGGCGTTTAACCGCCATTGTCACTACTCGTTGGTATTCACCCTCTGGTACCACCGACTCATGCAAGGAGCCGTTGGTCAAATGACCACACATCAGCTGCACCTTTCCTGTGGGTGACAATGTGACACACAGACATGATCCGTTGCTGTCTCCGTACCAATGTGACGATGGCCAATTTAAATGTATAATAATCCGGTTGTGATCGCATATAGGCCAGCCGGTTGATTCTGGTTGGGGTGACACCACCTGAACAGAAAAAAAAAACGAAGTTCTTTAAATGAGTTACTGCCGTAAACATATACTGTACTTGAATTGTTGCACGCACCAATTTCGGGGTGACACAGTTTTGTATTACAGAACATGCAGACAAGTGTCATTAAGTAAGGAAGGGATTGATGACGCCTGTCAAGGGGGATAGGCAGTGTCACTGCACTGAGTGTGGACACAGGGAAGGTTGACAGACCCCAGCAGGGCCAGTGACAGATCACAAGTCGTCATCCCTGGCACAATTACTTGGCCACACTCACATTCAATAACTGTTGTCATTATTCTCCTTCTATTACCGTCTACATAGTTGAGTATAATCAATCATTCACACTTAAATATCCCCTCGGTTCAATATTATGGATGCCATTAACTCCTGCATTGCAAAACTAGTTTATATTCCACGTAAAATATGTTGTTTTTTTGTCATTATTATATCGGGTTAGTATATTATTATTTACAAGTATTGCTCAGTTACCAAGAGTAACACCAGAGTATTGTTGCATGCGCAGTAACTGCACAGAAAAGGTTCCAAATCATTATGGTTAAAATTTGAATGAATGGATTTACTCAATATTCAGGATAGGTTGAATTTATTAAACTATAAATAACTATATAACAATGAACTTGTTATTATAATTCCAGTGACGCAATTACAGCTGTACATGACTGATCACTTCCATACATTCATCGCAGCATGCTCGGTGTGTATGGAAGCTTGCAAAGGACATACAGTCAGTCTTCAAATCAACAGGTCTGCTGAGTGGGCAGTGTACAGTTAAAATGTGACAAAACAATGCACCATAACAAACTATGGTTGTGCTATCCTGCACATTCCTTCAAGTAAATACACAAAACAAAAGACCTACCAGTTTCTAACTGTCGAACCTGAATTCAAGTTTGTGTAGACAGAACTGAGGCAATATACAGCTGCAGCTTTGACAACAGATGTTCTGGTGATTCAGGTCAATCTGATCCAGTCACACACACACATATCAGTCACATATCTACAGGAATCTTATCTGCGTCATCTTCATCCAGACAGCAGTGCAAGATAGTGAGATAACTCACGCAGACATTACATATCTAGTGCAACTGTGAACGTTTTTAAATAGTTAAACAGCGTTAATACTCATTAGTTGGAGAGCATGTTTCTTCTGAACAGGCCAGGCCGACTCATGTCAGGTGAATTCTGGAAAGTTTATTTTAAATTTGAATCATCACAGCTGTTATTATAATATTATGTAATTATCTATATCTAGGCAGTGTGGCTGAATCTCCTCCCCGGCGCCGAGGTTTACTTGCATCTTTCTGTGTTTGTTCACTTCCTCAGACCACTGGCTTCTGATCTACCAATACTATAGTACGTGATGTATTAAAACATACAAATGTAGTTATTTAGAGTTAATAAGTTATGTGTTTGCAGCGCACATGAGAAACAGTGAATGAACATTATGTTTGCCTTATGGGAGATGTTGTCATTGACAAGAAACAATTTTTTTTAAGAACAAATATTTAGGTGATAAGTGCTGCATTTGGTTTGTTGTTCCTGGAGCACAAGGAAATAAGTGTTCAACCAATAATAAATGCACATTCTACATTGATATTATCAATACATTTTATGACACTGTCACTCACATTGATGAATATACTTGGTGGGGGAACCAAATAAAGTACAAGATGACATGTTCATATGTTCCCCCATGGCGACATGTCCCATGATGTGGTAGCTTGGTTAAAATAAACAGGCTGTCACGAGTTAAATGTATCGAAACTGACAGATGTACATGGTGCAATGGTGGCACTAGGAGTGACAGGCATGACATGTCTGGTAAGTGTGGCAGTGGAGGTTTGATTCCTTACACTGCCAATATACATAGTCTAACAGTTCTGGTAGTTCTGATGTAAAACGTCCACTCAAAATGACATGATAACTGTGCTGACATACTGACACTACTGTTAAAATGACAGTGATGACATGGCAGTGGTGACAGGACAGTGCTGACATGACAATATTGACATCAGTGTTGACATGACAGTGTTGCCATGACTGTGTTTACATAACAATGTTGACATAAGTGTTGGCATGCCAGTGCTGACATTTCAGTGTTTACATGATGGTGTGGACATGACAGTGTTGACATGTTAGTGCTGACATTGCTGACATCTGTGTTGACATGATAGTATTGACATGACAATGATGACCTGAATGTTGACATACAATTACCAATGCTGACATGATAGTGTTGACATGAGTGTTGACATGACAGTGATGACATGATAGTGCTGGCATGACATTGCTGATGTAACAATGTTGACATGACATTGCTGATGTGACAATGATGACATGACAGTGTTGACATGATGACATTGATGACCTTATGACCATACTGTTACTAGTTAGCTAGCTCTGACCAATATATTGGCCACAGTTGATTGTTGATGACCTCAGGCAAACACAACATAATTATCATTAAATCAGCCTCTGGCTAAATCCACACAGTCATGTACAAGAAGGTAGGGCCTCACCTACCTATGTAATGGTATGGCCAGTCACACGACACACATACCTAACTGATGGTAGGGCCTCATGAACCTAAATGTAGGTTGGGCGTTACATATCTAACTGAAGCAAAGTCAAACAGATTTATTTAACAATCAGTTAGGAGTAGGACTGCATCATATTACAAGAAAGGAAACATGCAAAAATGTATATTAAAAGTATTCTCTAAAATGTGTCTATAAATCATAAAATGTACTGTTTTACGGGGAATTACAAATATTTTATCAAAAATTAAGGTATCAGGACTACAGTGCATTGTCAACACATTTAGCTACGAGTGCATCAACCTTTAATACATGCCATAACATATATCTCAGATCTACAGCAACATTACATTACACCCTGATACACAATTCAAATGCTAACAATTAGGATTAGCATTTATATTAAAAGAATTAGGACATTAAAAATATTTTACTTTATTATCTTGGGAAGACCCCTGACCTAGTTGTGCCAACAAATGTTATGACATGCCGTGACAAGACTGCACATGTGGAACAACCTCATAGAGCTGACAATTGGACATAAGTAGAAGATGGCTGCCAGAGATAAGACAACAGTATTCATCCGACCAAGGTCCTGTGCCTTCAGACTTTACAAAGCATGAGATATGCTTACAGAACAACTCAATAACTCTGCAGTAAACACTCCCACAATTGGGAAATAAAACTGGAGGAGGACGTTGTCACATAAATAATGTCATCAGGCTTCTTGCTAGGCTATGGCTGCAAAGTTCTGTGTGACATCCTAGCGATGTGAGGCAGTCTAGGGTTGAGATTGTTAGGTTGTCTAGGGTTGTGAGGCAGTCTAGGGATGTGAGGTAGTCTATGGATGTGAGGCAGTCTAGTGCTTTGGAGCATAGTATTAACAGGGGCTTAGCCAGAGACCAGTTTGCCCATTTTCGAGACAGCATGGCAGATGATTGGCAAAGATGTCTTCAAAACAGGTAGATGACTGGCCAAGACATGTAATTACAACTGATAAGCTGGCCACTAGATTAACTAATAGTTCCAAATCTAGGGGCTGACATTAATTACTATCACTGGCACAACTGGTAATGAAACAAATCGAATAGATTAATTAAATAAATGTCTCAAAATGTAAATGACACTGGTTTGTTATTGAAAAAAACTAAACTGGCCAATAATGGCTGTGATTAATATGGATGGCTTCCACTCAAACTGTTCATGCATTAAAAGGCACACTTTTGTTTAATTCGAAACTGGCAAAAAATAATTTCTAGCTATTACGGCCTGACAGTATATAGCATCATATTTCAAAAGGTTTTTCTAAATTAAAATGCCACATATTCTGTTATTGTAATGCTGTCTCGCAATGAGTGATAAACTAAAAATTCAGCCGACTGTGGAATTCTCGGTTGGTTGTGCACAGCTCAATAGATCACGGAATGTCGGTGAACCACCCATTCTCTCTACATGCTGGCTACATCCAATCTGGTAACATTCTGCAGGAATATGAATGGTTAATCTGGTGATAGTTGGCAGTTCCTATGCCACACCCAGGATACCAGGACTTCCACGAATAAATAACCTTCAGCCAAAAGAGTAGGTCTGTCCGAGTCACACAGAGTGGACTCTTGCTAGGACTCCTAGTGTGAGGATTCATCTCATAACCTCGCAAAGTCAAGAGTAACATAAAGCGTTTTATACTGGTTCAAACACCAATACTGGGTGTGGGTTAAAATAACCACCACCAATACAGGGTGTGGGTTCAAACAACCACCACCAATACAGGGTGTATGTTCAAACAACCACCACCAATACAGGGTGTGGGTTCAAACAACCACCACCAATACAGGGTGTGGGTTCAAACCACCAAATAAAGGGTGTGGGACTTGAGATTCTGAACGAAACCACAGCCAATTCCCTTCTAGTACTGGATGACACTGACATGATATCATGGCCAATACATTACACACCATGTTGTCTGGTTCCGATATCCACAATTACATAAGCTCAATGTGCATCCACTGTTTGTGTTTGTATTTCATATGTAATACTATATATGTTTTAGGAACTTTTGCAAACGTATGCGACCACTCCATAAAGAATAACTGCTTAAAAGAAACAACTTTGAAATCCCTGTTCTGACCTGCACAGTTTTATGTTACCATGGATATAAAACAGCAGATATCAGGAACATTTTGCCCAAGTTCCAATGCATTCCTTGTAGTGAGTATCCGTTATATATATATATATATAATCTTATAACACAGTCTATACAGACATGTATCATAAAACATACCAAGAATATTCATGCACTGGCTGAACTTGTAAATCTTAATGTGTAGACATATTCACGTATAACAACTGACAGCACACTATCACATTGTGTCTCTGCAATTATGTCAGGATAATGCTTCATTACAAGGTAGTTAGTAATGCCAACACAATGATTATTTTCAAGTTCAAGCCAATATATCACGGATATTAACTGTTATGATTACAATTATGTATGACAGTATTCAAATTCTACTTCTTAGATGCATGGATCTCAGAAACAATTAGATGGATGCTAGCCCAATCTGCTGGACAAAAAGTAAGAATTTGTGAGGTGAATCTCGAGTAGATGGAGTAACCAACATATGGACAAAAAGAACCAGGGAGTTACTGAACTTGAAAAGTCATGGAGAACTCATAACTTCTATGGAAACCATTCTCTGGATTACTATCTAGAATGATATGATACATAAAATACATGCATATAATTATATTATATAATTTCATTTATATACATATATATAATATATATATATTATATATATATATATAATTATATATATATATATATATAATTATATATATATATATATACATATATATAATTATACTACATTTGATATTGTACCATCTAAAACACACACACACACACACACACACACACACACACACACGCACTCACACACACACACGCACTCACACATGCACTCACACATCAGACTGCACAAACTTCACAAATCACACCCAACAGTTGTGAGTTCACAGGCTGACTTCCCTGTTCCTTTCTCTAGATCCTGCGAGTTGGATTGTAGGTATCTAAGTTTGAAGAAAGACCATTGGGAGTGGGTCCAGCAGTACTTGCCCAGTGCGAGCAGTGACTGCCAGTTGCAGCTACCATCCCCCCAGTGTGATGTGCATGACCAGGCTGACAGCTCAGCATGCTCCAACAGCCATCCAAGACATTCATCAAGTCATCCCTCTAAGATTACTATTCCAATCTTCAACAACTGTGAATTGCTTTTCTCACTGAAGTCTGTTTAGATAGTGACCTACAAATCAAGCTTACAAGCAGAGTCTCTAAACCAACAACATGTAACTGAAAGGGTAGAGAAGGTACTGGGGCATGGCAAGGGAGGGTCTATACTAGTACATGTAGGGACAAATAACGCAGAGAGGGAGGGAACAACTGGGATAGTTCAGAAGTACAGACAGTTAGTGAAGAAGTTAAAGAAGACAAGAGTAGAACAGATTATCCTCTCAGGAATTTTGCCAGTAATGGGAGGAAGGGGGCCGACATATAGAAACTGCAAGAGGATGGCGATCAACGCACTAGTTGAGCAGATGTGTAAAGAAGAGGGGGTGGGATTCGTAGATTTATGGGGATACTTTGTTGGGAGGGAAGATATGTACATGAGAGATGGCCTTCATCTAAGTGGAAAGGGGGCAGCAGTTTTCTCAGAGAACTTGCTGCAATCTGTTGACAGTGGGACAGGCTGCATCTATTTAAACTAGATTCACAGGGGGGATTCACAGAGAAGCCTGAAACTGGAGGCACAGATAAAGACAGCAGAAATAAATCGGCAAAGAACAGCCTGGAAAACTGTTCTGAATCAGGATATAAATGCATTTGTTTAAATGCAAGGAGCATAGTAAACAAAAGAAGTGAACTAAACATTATGGTAGAAGATATTGACCCTCACATAATAGGTATAACCGAATCGTGGGCCACCACTGATATATCAGATGCCGAATTGGGACTAACAGGATATGTAATGTTTAGGAAAGATAGAATAGGAAGAAAGGGAGGTGGAGTTATTTTATATATTAAAGAATCTATCCAGGCTTATGAAATAAAATTAGAAAGAGAAGCAGATTGCGAAGAAGCTGTTTGGTGTAACATAGTTACAGGAAACTCAACGTTAACAGTTGGGTTAGTTTATCGAAGTCCAAACATAAGCATAGAAGAGAATGAAAAAATACAAAACGCTATAAGGGAAGTAAGCAAACGGAACTGTATTATTATGGGGGACTTTAACCATGGGCATATACAATGGAAATCTCTACAGAGTATGGGGAGTGAGGACCACAAGTTTTTAGTTTTAGTACAAGATAGTTTCCTTTCTCAACATGTGCTAGAACCAACCAGGGGAGAGAATGTGTTAGACTTAGTTTTGTCCTCACAGAAAGAATTAGTTGACAATGTCAAGATATGTGAGCCACTGGGGAGTAGTGATCACAACCAGATACATTTTACCATCAAAGTAAAATCAGAAAGGAATAGTAAAAAGCAGTATAGGAGAAATTTCCACAAAGGAAGGTATAAGGACATGAGGAAATATTTAGCAAAGATAGACTGGAATAACACACTGAAGAATAAGACAGCAACCGAATGCTGGAATATCTTAAATAGTGAAATTAAGTGCATAGTCGATAAATTTGTACCTTTCAAAAAACAAGGGAAACGGTCTAAAAAGAAACACTTATCGAAAGAAGCCATTAGAAAAATTAAGTATAAACAAATGATGTGGAAGTCATATAGATGTACTGGAAATGATGAAGACTACAACATTTATAAAGAAGCACTTAATCAAGCTACAGCTGAAATTAGAAATTCAAAGAGAAGCTATGAAAACAAATTAGCTAGTAATATAAAACATGACAGTAAGAGTTTTTATGCGTATATTCGAAGCAAACAGAAAGTTCAGGATAAGGTCGGTCCTCTAGAAGATAGTGCTGGAAATACAATATCAGAGGGATTCTTAATGGCAGAAGACCTGAATGAGTATTTTAGTTCAGTGTTTACCAGGGAAGATATTAGTTCACTGCCAGTACCAGAGGCTAAGTTCAAGGGGGCAGATTCAGACTATTTAGGACAGTTAGTTGTAACCTCGGAAATGGTAGCTAAGAAAATAAGGGCTATGAAGGATAATAAATCACCTGGAGTGGACGGGATTCCGCCCAAACTACTATTGGAAATTGTAGAACAAATTAGCGTACCGCTTGCAACAGTTTTCAATTTGTCATTAGAAGAGGGAGTGGTTCCTTTAGAATGGAAAGAGGCAAACATTATACCGTTATTTAAAAAAGGTTCGAGAAACAAGTCAGAGAACTATAGACCAGTGAGTTTAACATCAGTGATTTACAAATTATTAGAAAGACTAATTAAAGATCACATGGTGGATTTTCTTGTTAAACATAACTTGATAAACCCATCTCAACATGGGTTTTTAAAAGCGAGGTCATGCTTAACAAATATGTTATGTTTTTTGGAAGACATCACTAGGTGGGTAGATGAGGGATCACCAGTAGATATCATCTATTTAGATTTTCAAAAAGCTTTCGACAAAGTACCACATCAAAGATTACTCCTTAAGCTAAAGGCCCATGGCATAGGAAATGGTATAATAAACTGGATAGAAAAATGGCTGAATGACAGAAGACAACGTGTAGTAGTTGATGGGGAGGCTTCAAACTGGAAATCGGTATTGAGTGGGGTACCACAGGGATCAGTACTAGGACCTATATTATTCTTAATATATATCAACGATTTGGACGATGATATAACAAGCAAGGTGTTAAAATTTGCGGATGATACAAAAGTGTTTAGAAGGATTAAAAGTGATGGAGACAGACAGCATTTACAAGATGATCTTGATAGGTTGATCAAATGGTCTGAAAAGTGGCAAATGCTGTTCAATTTTGGGAAATGTAAATGCCTCCACACAGGTCATGGGAATGAAGAGGTAAAATATAAAATGGGGGGTACTGTTCTAAGTACTACTGTAAAAGAAAAGGACTTAGGGTTAACCATTAGTGCTGATATGAAGGTGTCAGAGCAGTGCGGAATTGCAGGTTCAAAGGGAAATCAAATCCTTGGATTAATTAGGCGAAATATAGAGTATAAGAAAAAAGAATTAATAGTACCGCTGTACAAAACAATAGTGAGGCCTCATTTAGAATATTGTATACAAGCATGGAGGCCATATCGCAAGAAGGACATAGATATGCTAGAAAGAGTACAGAGGAGAGCGACTAAAATGATACCAAATCTGAGGGATCTTAGTTACGAAATATGCCTAAAAGAATGTGGTTTAACAACACTAGAGACCAGGAGATTGAGAGGAGATCACATAGAAGTGTTTAAAATATTGAATGGTTATGAAAATATTGATAGAAACATTTTTTTCTCAGTTAAGAAAGATAGAAGGACCAGAGGACATGAAGCTACATTAGTAAAGGAGCAGTGTAGATTAGATATAAGAAAGTTCTCATTCTCACAAAGGACTGTAAATGAATGGAACAGATTATCTCCTGATTGTGTTGGTGCTAGTAACGTGAATATGTTTAAAAATAAAATCGACACACACCTTAAAAGGGCGGGATACATGTAGATAAAAACTATTGGACTCTCGATAAGCCAAAAGGCTTCCTTGTCCACCTGCCATCCAGAGTAATTTTCTGGATGGCAATCTTGTTAAATCTTGTTAAATTTTGTTGTACAAACATGAACAATGTGAGTACAATCTCACCAACAGAAATACTTGACCACTCAACCATACAACCACACAGTACAGTCACAGCATGATACTGTCACATGGTCAGTGTCAATGTTGTGACCACTTGGTCACATTATTGGTATACACAGTGCAACATACAATCATGTGATCAGTATTGACTCTTTGTCTATTCAATCATGCAAATGTATCAATATGTGTGTATGTAAAATTATGTGTTTGTATACATATGTCAAAAGGTCATGTGAATCTAGTGATGTGGTAACAATACAAGCGTAATTATACTAATATACTGAATTATATATAATACAGTTAAATAATTACATGTAAGTATAGTCAACACATGTTTTAAGCACAATCATTTTAAAACGTAACCACAAAGTTACTGTTGTGCTGCAAAATACATTAACAAACTGTTTCAAGTAGTTCTAAGTATCTGCAAATTGCATACTATTATATGTTACTTTTTAACAGAGAAAAGTAGTAAACAGATTCCAGTGACTCATTACAATGTCCACACTACTTGACAGATGCCACCTCACCCTGTGGAATCACGACCTGATTTATAGACTACAACAACTGTCATGCTAATTTCAGGCATCTGTTTTTGGTCCAGCTCTACTTAAACATAATATTAATCTTTATTATTTCAAGACATCTGGGTGGCTGCACATTGTATAGCAAACAGCTGCCATGCAACAAGTGGTGGCCATCTTTACACAAAACATGCGCTCATTAATTTCCTGCCCTTGTCCTTTGTTGAAACAATCCAGGGCAGCAAATAAAATGATGTAAACTGTGTCAATAGAACAGATGAAAAAGTATCATGATAGAACTTGCAGCAGTACGGAGCAGTGGACATGTTATATACACTGGTCTTCTAACCTACCACAACACTAGGGAGGTACCAAAATCAAAAAATAAACCATCTCATAAATATTGTTCCAGATGTAACACTAACACTATATATAATCAACTTTTAATTTTGTTATAACCAAATTAGTATTTATAATAAATTATGCAGCTTTCAATCACAGTGAAGCAATAGGCATGATTACCTTTGTATGTTTTCACCTGGTGTTTCTGGGTTTAGGAAACTCAGTTATCTTTTTGCCAATTATGGTAACATGTTTGCTATAACTGATGATGCCAATAAATTGTACTACACGTTTGCTGATAATAAACTTCAAGCCATAAAAAACATTCACCGCTATCTTATACTGAGAAATGGAAATATTTTGGGTTTTTAATCAACAACAGTCTTACGGATGATAATATTGATATTGCTGGACAAGAAACTGTAGTTATGCGTGTTTCATGTGCAACATATCAGTGTAGTCATTAAATGGTTTCAAAAGTCATGTTTTAAAACATAAAGGTATCTAGAAATGTAGTGGCCTTAACTGTTTCTACAACATCCCAGCCTGTCACTAGGATGGAGGAGTGGCATTTGGGAGCTGTTTCCATCCAGGCTGGCAGTCATGATGTAGTAGATCAACTTTACGGATCATTCCTCAATCTTCTAGTTACACCAAGTACTACTGCAGGTTGAACACAAATTGTCAGCATGCAAAAAGAAAAAGTTCTAATAGGTGATTCAAGAAAAAAGACAATCTTTAAATCAGTTTCAAGCCTAAAACAGGGGAGTGCTTTACATCACCAAACCGAAATGCATCCAATAATACAAAATGAGGCAGGGCAATGATCATATATATCCACATGTCACACAAAAGTCTATTGTGTCATGTCATGGGGTCAGGGGGCAGTGGGGGTGGGTAGGGTGGGGTTGGTGACAGTTGACAAACAGTTGCAGCAAACTTATGAAAGATAAGACAGAGTACTATGACATAATCCACACTGATCATGTCAATAAATAAACCTCTCATTTCATCAACAACATATCAACATTAATTATTTGATAACAATTTTAAAGCAGGATCCAGATGCAATGCGTTGGACAGAGGAACGTCATGGCCACCCTGACACCAGGCAATAGATTAGACAAGACAGTTGGTTGATATGCACGACGACAGCTGGAGTAAGCCAGGGACACATAAAAAATGCATAAAAGGCACACGATGAAAGAGCTTCCTGCTCATCGTAACCGCCATAATGGAGCGTCATATGTCAACCGGGGCAGAAACAAAGCTGCGTTAGAAAAAGGAGTGTCACCAAATGAAGTGTGACAATTTCCTGTGGTGGAGTTAAAACATGTCAGTATTGATGGTGACCAGTGAGCAGGTAACGTCACCACTCCAGGGTCAGCCAACGATGCTGTGGTGACATAAATTTATTTGACACGTTTTACTTATTAGGTCATCTTGTGACACTGACGCTGATGACATGTCATCTGTGACACTCCTTCCAATGTCAGTCACGACAGTGCTGATGACATGTCATGTTTTATTACCCATCCAATGACATCACAATAGGGTATGGTGGTTCAAAAATAAGAATTTCAATAATTTTAAGGCTAGATGATAAGAGGGTAGTTGATTCATATAAAGGGCAATGTGCCCCACCCCACCATAGTACCATACCCTACGGATGACATGTCAAATCTCCCTTGCCTTTGAACTGACTGATTCACTCACACCTTATTAGAGCCGACACTAAGTACATTAAAGTTGCTGTAACACAACTCCAGTCTCCAGCAATACTTGGTAAAGATGACAACACATGTTTTTTATGTTAGCTCATCTTGGTACATAAAAGAACATCAAAAGTGGGTCTCATTTCTTATTTCATACTTTTTAGTGGCATCATTGACGTATCAGGGACCAGCGAAGTATGTCCCACAAACACCATGATACTAGAAGTAGCCCATTGATCTATTTCGTTAATGGGATCCTTCAGTGCTTATGATCAGAATGGTCGTATTTGCAAACAAAGCAGTAGAGTTCACAGGTTGCAAGTAAGCACTCCCTGACATGACGCTGATACGACGTCGCTTTGTTCATGGTTCCTTACTTGATGGCCCTAGTTAAGAGAGAGTTGTGACTACAGTGTTCTAACTGGACGGGAGGGATGGTATCTCCACCAAGACAACAGAGGTAAACAAGAGCAGCTTTATAGACTGCCCACTGACATGGTAGTTTGAAACAGTAGCTGCCTGATATAATTATATATGACTCCTGACACAAGTCTTTAAAATCACCCTGCTAAATGGCTTTTAGACAGACATTGAACCCAATACTGCAGTACCTACTAGTGCAAGAGATGTCATTATTGTAGTCACAATGTGAATAATAGGAATGCGGGTGACATACATGACATTATATAGAGTAGTGTCTCTAGGGCAGAGATGCATTCCACTACTTCCTGTCTGGTCACCTTGGGTCATTATAAACATATCATTTTACTACTTCTGAAGTTCTTAAGATATTGAATTGGTATGAACATATTGATACAAGCATTTTTTCTTAAATAAAAAGCACAAAAGAGTTCCAGAGGACACAGAGTAGTATTAGTAAAGGAATAGTGTAGATTAGATATCAAAAAATATTTATTCTCACTGAGGACTATAAATAATAGTCCTCATTATTAGAAATAATGATCTGGTGATTGTGTAAAACGTTAGCATCATGAATACATTTCAAAATAAAATTAACAAATTTGATACTTCAGATGGGTGAGTTATACATAGATTAGATTAACAGATACAAAATATTAACTTTAAACTTTCTTGTCCACTTGACAATCTTGTTAAATCTTGTTATATTTCTTGTTAAATATTATCGGCCCTGTTTATTTTAGTTAGCTGACCATAAAACTCCACTACGGCTACTGAATACACATAAAGTCAAGTACACAGTATACTATGCATTTACACTGCCTTTGGCATGAGCCATTCTCTGCATCCTGTGTTGAGTTGTCGATGCCCGCAGCAAGTGAATGTGAACATACAGACACTCTAGCCTGATGCTGTCTACATGGCAGCCAAGAATGTGGTACCAGTCCAGTGGCAGTGATAGGGTTTTAGGCCCAACAGCTGTGAGTCAGTCGGTAATATACCACACAAACCCTCAACATCTTGCACATGAAAACATGACATGGAGACAAGTGCATCATTAGAAGTATACAGAAATCCCATTAATGTCAGTCACACTAGCCATTCTCACGTAACCACACACCCGTGACAACTAAGGGAGGATGTCACCCAAACCCTATGTGTCATAGGGAATTAGTTGCCCCTTGTCCCTCTTCTCTGATATGCACCCCCTCTGAGGAAATATCATGAGCTATTTTAAGCAACTGTCACCCTTGTTCAGATACAATGTCTAAGCAGGAGCAACTAAACACGATTACCCCTTAAACATCTCATACACGTCATACAATGGTAATGTTAACTCTTCTGCAGCACTGTTTCAGTCATTTCTGTCTATTCTAAGTACTTTAAAGGGACGTCTGTTCATCTACCCGGAATTACTGGGCATATTAACTTATATCTGGAAGTCTGCTGTGTCGACTGTGGGAAAGTGAGCATCATTGAACATCAAAGGGTATAGCAGTTAACTCAGCCCAACTCGACCGTATTGCCAATAAAGCTTGTTTTGAAACTGGATGTTTTGTTTACTATTAATTTTGAACATGCACCCGTGGTTGTGCCTTCAAACTGCAACCATTGTTGTGGGCTTACTAACCACAATTTGGCGGGCAGTATACCTACAACATAGTCAGAATAGTCTGAAGAACATGATATTAATGAATACATGAAAAACTAGGAACAGACTACATCATTTTAATACACAACACAGTTTTATAGATGACTTGCTCCCTCCCTGCAGTACACGAGGCAGAGAGTGTGAGCAAGGCACTAGTTGGCACTATCCATCTCTGTCTTATGCCACTCTTTCTAGCACTCGTGTTTTTATTTTCTGCTGTTATGCTTCTTTTCTGATGGCTCATTGAAAGACATTAATACATTTTTTGACATTCCTCTTTATCTCTTGCCTGGTGGTTCCAGTTTTACGCCTGATTTATGTTCTTGTTGGCAACTTGACCTCCATCTTTTTTTATGGTATTGTTGTCCTGGCTGACTCAGTGTTTACTCTATTTTAGGACTTCTTCATTGGTGATAAAGTGGTTCAAACTAATATTTTAAGTTTTACAGATACAAATCCACAATAAATATTTAATCAGTGAAAGAGACAAGTATTCAGTGCTGCATTGGAAGGTACAGTCAGATGTTGGTTAAAATTATAAATAATTGGTGACACTTTTTTGTGAAATTAAGAACAATCATGCACACAAACTGCTGCACAGTGAAGCACATTCATTATGAGGTAATTTTATGGAAGTGCTTCAGGCCGTGCAGATGCCAAAGTGTGCGTTTTGTAAATTTGAAGATAGCACTGACATCATAAACACTAAAAATGCGAATGCCCAGGGGGGGCATGGCAAGTAGGTTGGTGCTGAGTAAGATCACGGGTAACACAATGGCACTTTGTGAAACTTTGTGAAAGCTAAAAAGACAAGTTGACAGGAAGTGGTCAACACCCTAGTGCCGTGTCACATGTAGTGTCACTGTGTTGCTGGTGGTGTCACTGCGTCGCTGGTAACACCACACACAGATCAAAGGTGAAGTGTTTGCATAAAATACAACAGTTTGTTACTTAATATTTCCTTGATAACATTAATTGTTCATGTTTCCTGGTAACTTGCAAACCCCTGAAAACAGTCACCACTTGAGGAGTATTTAATAAATGGCTAGCTTTGTGAGTGATTTAGAAAAACTTATATATAATCAATGTTTTAACTGTTCAAAAAGCAGCACATTTTTTCAATCCTGCCAAACACGTGTGTAAGCCACATTTGAATCTGTTGCTACAACCAAATGTTGTTAACATTTATGGCCAACAATTTTAAAACTAGTTCTGTATCTGCATTTCCATGAGATGGGTATTTGTGCCTTTCTGCCATCCAATGGAAGAATCTAGCAGGTAACAATTAAAAAATATATAATTGTTTTGGTTTTGGACTAACTAGGCCTTGACAATGTCTTGACAGTAACATTGTAAATTAGAAATACATCTTAGCTACTAAACCAATAAACAAATTATTTAACCCTGCACAAAGAAACAAATTAATAAAAACGTGTCGTGTGTATTTACCACCTCACCTTAAAGGGAATAAAAACATATAATGCTTGAATTCATATTATATTACATCCTGCTATCTACTTTCATGTCCACCAAGCCAAAAAAAATATATAAATCAATGAATTAGAAATTCCACATTTTATGCTGTGCATGCGGACATTTTCGAATATGCATATTTTTGGTGCGCTTTTTGGGATGCCGAGATGTGACGTCACATATGACCCACACTCGCATCAGGCCGACCCTTTCCATGCATTCAGAGCATGTTTACAAGGATAGCTTTCGGGTCGAAACGAGCGTCAAAATTAGTTATTGTGTGATATTCCGATGTAATACAAACATTAGTCATCATAGAGGAACAAGCAGTTATCTTTAGATTCCACATGAATCGAATTTTATTCAAAACAATGAATGCGAATGGGCCTACAAGGTGACTAGGTTTTGCCGAGCTTGGGCTCGTTTTTAGAATAATTATATCGGATGCAACCAACGGGAGATAATCTACACCAATAAACATACATAGCAAACATATATCGTATCTAGCTACAGAAAGGAATGTGTATAATCTCATAATATCACTAGAATATCGATGTATGAAGGAGGAGTTGTACAATTTATCATAACAACTTAAATCAGTCAGCGAATTTCTGTCGGTCCTGCTAGCTCAGTTGGTAAACGCGTTGGTTCCGTAGCATTTATTTTGCAATCGGGCGATGCCGGTTCAATCCCAACACCAAACCATTCACTTTCTTTACACTTTTTTTATGTTTTCACGTAGTAATATATACCAAATCATTTTTATACTATGATGCACTGTTTGTAAATATTTTTTAACTTTTTGTAATACACTGTAATTATTTATTCACCACAAAAATTTAAATATGGGAATTATATAACGATGTTTCTAAATTTTATTTATCCAAACAAATATAATGTAATGGATATATAATTTATTAATTGTATATATATATATATACAGTGTATATTGTACGGTAATATACTGTAATTATATTTGTAAAAACAAATGGTGATCTGCCTGGATAAATAACATTTAGAAACATCGTTATATATAAAAGTACCATATTGTGGCGAATAAATAGTTACTTCAAAAATATTTACAAACAGTGCATTGTAGTATAAAAATGATTTGGTTTATATTACATTGTGAAAACATAAACCAAATAAGAGTAAAGAAAATCAGTGGTTTGGTGTCGGGATTGAATCGGCGTCGCCCAATTGCAAAATAAATGCTAAGGAACCAACGCGTTTACCAACTGAGCTAGCAGGACCGACAGGAATTTGCTGACTGATTTAAGTTGTTATGATAAATTGTACAACTCCTCCTTCATACATCGATATTCTAGTGATATTATGAGATTATACACGTTATTTTCTGTAGCTGGATACAATATATGTTTGCTTTGTATGTATATTGGTGTACATTATCTCCCGTTGGTTGCATTAGATATAATTAATCTGAAAACGAGCCCAAGCTCGGCGATACCTAGTCGACTTGTAAGCTCATTCGCATTCATTGTTTTGAATAAAATTTGATTCATGTGGAACCGTAAGATAACTGCTTGTTCCTCTATGAAGACTAGTGTTTGTATTACATCGGAATATTGCACAATAACTCATTCTGACGCTCGTTTCTACCCAAAAACTATCCTTGTAAACATGCTCTGAATGCATGGAAAGGGTCGGCCTGCTGTGAGTGTGGGTCATAAGTGACGTTACGATACCACATGATCGCCTAGCTCATTAAATTTTTACTTTCCACGGGAATCGCTACACAGACGGGTTTAAAATCAAATTTATGCTACAAATGTATTTTTCTGTATTTTTTTAATGTTCTCGAATGTTACATACAATGGTAAACTTTGTGTACACATGGAAAACGGATTTTAACTAACGCCTTGTTTTTATTTCCTTTAATTGGATACCTTATTAGCAGATTGGACCTTGCTGTAAATATTCAAACATTTCTTGTATGTGGCTTACTAAATGTAACTTGCTATCTTATGCTACTGGACGGCAGCTTTATTGCAATCCCTCAAAAAAATTTCATTCTAAGGCCATGTAAAATCTGAACAATTCAATGTATAGATGACATAACAATCAAATTTGTTGTACATATGCGAATTCAGTAGGCCACAACAGAAGTTATTCGATCACAACAAACGTGCTACTCTCAGAATTCTGTGCTGCGTCACATAAATCATCTACTTTTAATGGAACTCTTCAGGACACAGCAATGTTTGGAAATATGAAACCATGAAAAGTGCGTTCACCTCTTCGAAAATCAGTTCGGCACACATGAGTCTCTCAGAGAACTAAGAGAGACGACCACATGAAACACTTTCTGTGGGAGTGAAATGACCAGATAAACAGTAAGGTTTACGCTAGATGTCAGACAGGTAATCCTAGAAGGAGTAAACATGGAGGCATAATAAGGAAATACAACTAGCAAGACAAAGAGATACCTCAACAATGTTGATACGTATACACTGGCTCTAGAGCAAAGCCCCACATGACAGACAAGGTGAAAGGTTCTGCTATTGGTTGCAGAGCCTAATCCCTTGCAACAACAAATGACTGGAGCATGTAATCTGGCCAAGATAATCTCTAGTGGGAGTACATGGTAGACAGCAGTTTGGCTCATGAGGAGTCGACAGAGGGGGGTACAGGTATATTATCAGGTTTATCACTATGCCAGCAGCCACTGCTACATCCCAAGGCTCTAATGACAGTGAAGACTGAACAAAATCAGTTGCTTGATACCAAAGACAGTACTGTAAACACAAGCACCATATAAATACATATTTCTTGATGTGGAAAACAATTCAATTTCTAAGTTGTATTAATCACTAAAAATGTCATACTCAAATCAAATAATTTATAGTCACTTTTTATTGAGTACAATTAAAAATATAATAGTAAATTTATAAAGATAAAATTACGTAAGAATTTAAATGCTACACACCCCTCATATGTTACTATATATACATTACATTTCAGTAATAAAAAATAAATAAATACATCATACAAGTGCGGCAGAATAAACAATGGTGAAATTTTGTCAGTCACCCATGCACAAAAGACATGTAAAGACATTTACAAACATAACCAAGAATGCAAAATTGTTCATAAGTCTTGCATTTTTATTGATTCCTTGCCAATTATCATTCCATGAAATACGTCTGGATATCTTATCAACAAAGTTAATAGACATTAAAGTCACGGACAAATCTGTTTTTCTTATTTTGTTTTTGCACTTTTTTCATACAAATATATTAATGATAACCTTGATACTGCAGCTAATATTAGAACCATTGCTAGAAGTTGACCTGTACCTAACAGGAGGGATGCTATGATAATTTTAATAAGCACATGTTGGTCTTTTCTGTTTCGTTCTTCTATTGTCATAATGGTTGGGTGGTCTTCAATTATGAACGAAGTTGACTAAAAATTATAGTGATCCATGACTTTGATTTTTTTCCTCTAGTAATGTGACAATGAGACACTGTCTACTACAGTTTCTATAAGTGAGCTATTATGGCACATTGTGGTGGAGCAATTACGGGGTGATTCACTGTGCAGTATAACTATAAGGATGTTGTGGTTACCATTGTCAACCATGATAAGCTAATCTTTGCTTTACATTCAAAGACGTTTCTGTCCAGTTTGGCAAAAACCTCAATTTTCCTGTAATCAACACAACACAATGAAGACATTGAAGCTTCAAAGAAGATATTTACATTTGTAGTCTACATACGACATGGCCCATTAACTAGACACTGCAATGAATGAATGATATCAATGTATGCAAAGTTAGCTGTCCAACAGAACACCACCCTACCACAACCACTGTCATTGTTGCGTTATCACAATGACCAAAGCACTAATTACCACAGAGGAAATTGCATGCACCAGTGCAGTGTTTTGAGGCCTTTCATACAGGCAAATTGCCTGAATGAAATACTGCTTTGCCTGGTCAAGATGTTTATGATACCAATAAAAGTCATAAATAGTTTTAATGCTTTTCCATGGGTAACAGCCAAAAACACCCAACCCTGCTCCCCCAGCTGTTGTGCACAGCAACTGGTCAGCTGACCATAATAATAACATTAATTTTATAAACCACAATAAGATGCTCAAACATAGCATAAATATCATTGCAGATTAAGACAATTGCTTTCAACATGATCACCACTGCATTTTAACATTATCAGTCACCCATTTGTAACCCAACAATGTTCCAATCTTGAACAGGATGAGATCTGTAATAATGAGACAACCGTGTGTCATCACCATTTTGGCAAAGTAATATTTGTCGGTTGTCTAGGGATAGTTTTTTGTGAACATAATTGCAGCAATTTTTCATGGATTCACACATAATTTCATAGTTTTTATTTTTATTATTTTTGCACCAGTAACCTAATTAGTTAGTCTGTTGACTGTGACATGTTATCTTGTATCACTATGGTCCTACCAATAAAGCTAGTGTATCACTATGGTCCTACCAGCACTACTACTGTGTACCACTATGGTACTACTAGTACTGCTACAATGTATCACAATGGTCCTACCAATATTGCTAGAGTGTATCACTATGGGGATGTCAACACTGCTACTGTTCTTCCCTATGGTCTTACCAGTACCGCTACAGTGTATCAATATGGTTCATACTATTACAATGTATCATCACGGTCCTACCAGTATAGGCAGTATTGCCAGTAACCTGCACTACCACAGTATACCAGTGATCTACCTGCATTGCTATCTACCTACACTACTACAGTACATTAGTGCACCTGCACGCACTGCCATAGCACATCAGTGTATCTATCTGCACTGCTACAGTAAATTACAGTACATTACAGTACATTAGTGCATCTCTGTGCACTGCTATAGTACCTCAGTGCAAATGCCTGTACTGTAATGGTGCACCAGTTGTATATAACTGCACGTCTATGGTACATACAAAACGGGTACATAATTTTACTTTCGATCAGTGCACCTACCTACACTGCTATTATGTATCAGTGCACCTACCTGCACTGTCATAGTGCATTAGTACTCCTACTTGCACTGTGTTATAGTGCTTCTATGTGCACTCACTCGTCTTACTGCCCTGCTATGTACAGTATATCGGTGCATCTACCTACATTACATCCCTACTTCCTGTCTCCAGTACAAATAAGCAAGTGTGTTTACATATACTGCATACAAAATATATCAAAGCACAGCATTGTGTAATAAGTGCACAGCAATGTGGTAAATAACAGACTTAAATGAATAATGCATTAGAATACACTTACCTAGCTATGCATTTACGGTGTCTGTCACTGGCAGTTGATGGCAATGCCCTTTGACCAGCATGACCCATGCATTTAGTTGTTTTAGTACATAGTGTATAGTGGTGTTACAGTGATTTGACAAGATTTAACAAGATAGTCATCCAAAGCAAAATATTAAGATGACATAGTTAAGGAAGTCAATTAATGTATTGGAAATCGAACAATTTCTCATCCATTTGAAATATTTGTAACTGGATCAACACACTGAATTATACTGATATTTGTATGTGCTGAAATTCCAAAAACCCAGTGCAAACCCTGGTCAGAGGCTATGTTCTTTGTGCAGGTAATTTATATATGGATGTTATAAACCTGGTATCACCAAGAATTTTGATTTAACAAGAAGAGCAGAAATCAATGGCATAATGACAAGTATATTGGGATTCAGGAACAATTGCCATTAAACGGCAAGTCAGTCACAACTAATAGCAATGCTGATGTCTTGGTCATGGTCAATCAATCAAAGACATATATCAAGCTAATGATAGACCATACCACTTCAGTGCAATTACCTGTCACCCATGACAGTGTGTCACCTATAGAGAATAATAACGGGTCATCTTCAGCATGTACAACAAACATGCTTCATAATCACTAACACATTCCATCAGAGCTTTAGTAGTCAACTGGAATTTTGAAATAATTACTCATACAAAGCATGATTACCATCCTGACCTGACCGATGGACTACGACTTTTAAGTAGATTAGCTGTTATGACTAATGCAGTGTGGTGAAACCAATACAGGCCGTATACTATAGACGTGATAACAAGTACGATAGCAAATATACAAGTCTGCTTAACTTGGAATTTCCCAAACGGTTTCCAATTAAACGAGCCCTAAACGACTGCAGCCTGTCCCAAGAAAGGCGGGTGTGACACGGGGCGTGCCGTGGAATTGATAACGCACCAAGTCCAAGAGGCGAAACAGTGTCGAAGACAGCTCGAACTTTTGCCAAATTCTTACTTAGTGCGTGAGGGATGTTTCTGATGCAGACTCGAGTCGTACAATTATCTTCGTTACGACAGGCGTTGCCAACAGACAACACAACGCGTAAGTTAATCGCTGACTTAGAAGGCCAGTTGGTGCTTCATGAATTGAGTCCCACGCTTATCTTGAAGCGAGGAACTAGGCACTAAACGCTGCCATGAATACGCTGCCGCTTACCGACGTTCCTAGCACGAGCCTACAGTTGAGAAGTGGCACAAAACACACTCTACAGTGCCTTTAATACTTTCAAAATACACTTACCCTATTATGGAATTCGCGCACTGTCCTGCTATCTTGAGGGTGACAACAATATAAACTTGAAACCACAGCGAAAGTGTGTGATTCCCGGCTGCGAGTGTCATTCGCTAATCATCAAGCTCCGATCGCTATAGTCTTCTGCAAAAATGCTGTATCTATATCGGATTTCCCCAGCTGGTGGTTGGGTTAAAGACGCTACGCGTTCCATGGCAGTAAAATACCACTGATGTTCACTTTATTCTTGGTGGCACAGTAAACATTAAACGTGTCTGCATTTACATTTACGACTGCCTTTCTATCACCGTTCCCACGTTGACCATTCAATTTGTGCACACGTTTTCATAAAAGTACTCGCGTGGCCATGCACTAAACAGGTCAGCCTTGAGTCCCCGCCCCCTGGTGGTTGATTGGGCGGTCTCTCCGACAACTACTCTTGTCGTAAACCACTGACACACCCCATTGACTTGTGCCCTTCAATCGCACAATGGGCTCTTTGAAGCGATCCGTCACCAATTATTATTACCCCGCGGGCAAATGTCGGCTGCCTGGCGCGATTCGCCAAACATTCACTAACATTAACCCAGGCGCTTCCGTCGTTTTTTTGATTGGGGGATGTCCGAATGTTGGGAGGAGGAATACATTAATAACTAATACTTTTATGCTTGCTAGGAGGTCTACTAGAAGTATACGAGTTGTTCCGACGTCTATGTTATATTAATATATCTAGGCGTCGGAACCGGGGGGACGGGGATCTTGGGAGCTGAGCCCCCAATATCTTAGGTGGAGGGCTGGAGATAGGATTAGCCCCCAATATCTAGAACCTGAAGGTTGTGTTTTGGCGAGCCTCAATGAACGTTCCGATGCCTATATGTTATATTAATATATCTAGGCGTCGGAACCGGGGGACGGAGGTCTTTGGAGCTGAACCCCCAATATTTTAGGTGGGGAGCTAAAGATAGGATTATCCCCCCCAATATTTAGAACATCGAGGTGGTGTTTTTGGCGAGCGTCAACGGACTGTGCAAGTATAATTTTTTGAGAGCCTCAATGTGGGTTTTGGCGAGCCTCGAGGGGAGGTGCAATTTGATGTTATTGGAGAGCCTCAAGGCATAGGCTCGGGAACAGGAGAGCAGGGTTAAGCTGCCCCTGAAATTTCTCCGGGGGAGATATGATTCTTTCCCCCCATTAAATGTCAGCGTGAATGTTTGTTTTCGTGGCGAACGTCAATGGCGGGTGGAAATCAAAATTTGTTGAGACGATTAATGTGTATTTTTGTCGACTGTGAAAGGTGTGTACAATTGGAGGGTAGACATATGGGTAGACATGGTTTTCTGCCCCCTCCCAGTAATAGGCGGCGCGACGTAGAAAAGTTACAGAGGCGCAGCGGCGAAAAAATTCTAACAGCATCACCCCCCCCCCCCCCCGCTCGTCTTCCGATGTCACAGTCGAGTCAATCGAGACAGCCACAAAGTGAAGGAAGATGTGAATATATGCGGCCGACGGCTCGGCGACGAATTTTTTTCAGTGGTGCTGAAGCTCCAGTAGCCCCCACAATATGAATTTCGTTCCCGCGCCACTGCCTCAAGGTGGATGTTTTGGCGAGCCCCGGGGGTGCAGTTGGAGGTTTTTGGAGAGCTGGCGCGGGAACGAAATGAATACTGGGTGAGCTGAGAACTGGAGGGGGTGCTGCTGAACAAATTTCGCCGCCGTGCCGAAGTAATTTCTGCTTCTCTGCTGTCTCGGTGTTTCGGCTCTCGACACTGTTGACATCGCAAGACGTGGGGGGGGGGGGGCGAGGGTGCTGATGAATATTTTTTTGCGGCGACGTTCACAATTTTTGAAGCTCACCACAAACCTCCAATTGCACCCCCCGTCGAGAATCGCCAAAAGTACCTACATTTGGGCTCACATTTACTGGGGAGCAGAACCATATGTCTGCCCCTGCCCCCCTTGTTCCCGCGCCTACGGCGTCCCCAATGTTTACAACGTTCCGACGCCAATGTATTGTGCAAAAACGTGTTTGGAAACATTTTAAAGCTAGCTTAGCCAAATGTGATTGCATGTAAAGCCTGTTAAATGCAATTTGGCGGACGTTATATTTACTATACATTCAGCCCATTTATTCTAGTGTTATGAACACTATATTAAATAAATATAAACATGACAAGCCCGTAGGCTGGGTGACCAGTTCACGTAGAGTATTCTGACGGCGGCGAAGAAAACTTGTTTAAATTATCAACAAGCATGGTTGATTTGGGGTTGCATTTTTCGAACTGCAATTGCAGGCTCCCCAAAACCTCCAACTGCACATCACTGAGACCTCCAACTGCACCCCTCACTGAAGCTCCCAAACACTTCCAACTGCACACCACTGAGACCTCCAACTGCACCCCTCACTGAAGCTCCCAAACACTTCCAACTGCACATCACTGAGACCTCCAACTGCACCCCTCACTGAAGCTCCCAAACACTTCCAACTGCACATCACTGAGACCTCCAACTGCACCTCTCACTGAAGCTCCCAAACACTTCCAACTGCACACCACTGAGCCCTCCAACTGCACCTCTCACTGAAGCTCCCAAACACTTCCAACTGCACATCACTGAGACCTCCAACTGCACCTCTCACTGAAGCTCCCAAACACTTCCAACTGCACACCACTGAGACCTCCAACTGCACCCCTCACTGAAGCTCCCAAACACTTCCAACTGCACACCACTGAGACCTCCAACTGCACCCCTCACTGAAGCTCCCAAACACTTCCAACTGCACACCACTGAGACCTCCAACTGCACCTCTCACTGAAGCTCCCAAACACTTCCAACTGCACACCACTGAGCCCTCCAACTGCACCCCTCACTGAAGCTCCTTCAGACCTCCAACTGCTCTTACTTTGGGGCTACAAAAACTCCAACTGCACCCACCGCAACCTGTGATCGACCAAGAGGACTCATTTGGGGTCTTACTGGACGACTGGGAGACACATACTTCGCTGATTATACGCACCCCAAAACGTACAAGGCAGACAGCACCATGATCGGTATGGTAGCATATAAAACTTCTACAGACTCACACACATTTGAAAATCCACTATATTGAACACAAAGAAAAAACTGAAAATATACAGATCCAACATCCGCTCAGTACTACTGTATGCATCAGAAACGTGGAGAACCAACAAGAAGATAAACTGAGAGCCGATTAACAGGTTTTAAAGTAAGATGCTTCAGGCGAATCTTGATTATACGTTGGGAGCAGCATGTGACAAACAAGAACATATCGGAACGCACCAACAACAACAGCAGGATGAAGTGAAACGAAATAGGTGAATATGGCTTGGCCATATTATCCGCATGGGCAGAAACATCCAATAACATGCCGCTCTAAACTATACAACAAAAAGGGGGAGACCACTGGGCACCTGGAGAAGAACGGTAGACGAAGAAACGAAGCTTGCCGGGAAGACCTGGCACGAACTAAGCTGGCTCAACCAAGACCGTTCTGGCTGGAGGAAATTTTTTCGACGCCGTTTGCTCCAGTGGAAGAGATAAACCCTCGTGCTGAACTCTTAATCCCTCGACGATCTAACATCACCATAACGGAGCTGATCATCTTACCGACAGACGCTTTACTGTGAACATTTCATTGTATGTTTCCCAAGCTGGATGCTGTGAGGGTGGCCAATAAGCCTCGAGTGGCTAGTGGACCATGAAGTCATTTACTAACGAAAGTCCTGCAAAAGATTGTCATCTGCGTGTGACCCACACACCTGTCAGACCTGTGCCAACTCTGTTTTTAAACATAGCATACCCGCCGTGTAATAACATATTCACACGACTAGCATTTGCAATTTTGCACGATAAGCAGGTCATCTGTTCCAATGGTGTATTGTCCCTTTGAAGAATGAGTATTTCTGTACATATCTGTAGGCATAGAGAGCCGTAAACCTTAAAGAACGCAGCAGTTCGAGTTGGCAGCGAGGCCTCGTGTGTCGGTAGGCCTAGTAGGCTAGCCGGTGGCCCAAATATGTTGGAATCAAAACATGTGCCAGCCAATATGAAATTATAAACAAATGTTGCAAATACTGCGACCTAGAATTTATGATGGTACGTTTTACGTAATTACAGTTTACTGTCACAGTGCGTGATTCGTTATCAGGGATAATTGCTACTGTACGGAGTTGAGTAGTTCGTATTGACAAATTACTTTTCAACATATCTCTGCATCTGTAGTTTATATACACGAACGACCGCACGCACGCACGCACGCACGCAAGCACGCACGCACTACCACACGCACAAACATACGCACACACGCTCTCGCGCCCGCCCACAAGCCCGCAAGCACGCACGCGCGCGTGCACGCACGCGCGAACACAAACACACACACATGCACGCACGCATACACGCACGCGCATACACGCGCATACAGGCACACACATACGCACATACGCTCACATGCGCACACACACGCACACACGCGCACACACACACACGCGCGCACACACACGCACACACACGCATGCACACGCACACACATGGACACACACGCACACACAGGCACACGCACGCACGCACACACACACACACAGACACACGCACACACACACACACACAAACGCACGCACGCACGCTTTCAGGAGGCCCTATTGATGCAATCCACTCAATATACGTAAATCGTGTGTGCAACGAATTCGTAAGCAATAACTCTAAATATAAATGCTCTAATAATACAAAACGAATTCGTAGATAAGACGACAATGGTCAAAGGGATCAATGGAGCACACAGAGAAGCAGGTGGACTACAACACCTGTGATGATATATTATCACACCGTCCCGGAAAGTGAGTATATTAATATACCGATAGATGCAGATACATACACCTATTTACCTTTTGTTGTGTCATGTTTGTCTGCATTCTCTGCAACGAAGATCTACGAACAACAAGACATTTCAACCACTCTGGGAATCATATCATTGCTATTGAGAAGTGACGTTGATTATTTAAGAGGCGGGCCTGTCAGAGAACGTTGTTCTTATTAACCAGCCCAAGTTGTTCAAACGAGCTGCCTTTCGCAGGTCAATCCTCGGGTCGACTGATATCACTCTATAACGACGTGTGTCACAAATATATTCTGGCGACGTTTTCACTCGAAATGCTTTCAGGGGTAGCATTAGCATGACACTCTGCAGCTTATCTGTGACAGATCTACATAATATGTCATTAACCCTGACAGGGGAGCGCGGGTTCCTGGATGTCTCCCGTGGTCATGCAGGTGTCTAGCCCTGATTGTATCTCGACTATACCGATGAGCTGTACTCGTCAGCTTACCGTTCTGCATAATTGTTAGATGGCGCGGTCACCAATTACGGAACTCGAAGTAATAGTTAGCAGTTTTGTGAGGACACGCACCTGAGCACGAAACTCCATAGTTCACACATCGCTCGCGTACGCTACACCGGAAATGAGTGAAGTCGTACTAGTGTAGATTAGTTGGATAAACACGAATGATCCATTGTTAGGTCTAACAGGTGACAAGAGATTCGCGAGACCACACGTACTGGTAGGCCGACATCTATGCACTACCCCACGGAGACACGCGATCCCACTGTTTAGGGCGCCGTGTGAGATGGTCCACCTGCGGGATACAAGGTCGATGAACCACAAGGACACGAGATACAACGTTCCTGTCATCTACCGCATATCACTTATGGTTTAGAACTAAAAGACAACGTAAGTGCTGTAGGGTCATGTATAACACGCATTATGTTTAGGATAGTATGGAACGCACGGTCGTTGACTTGAAATACAAGTGTCCTGTCTATAACAGCAGCCAAACGAGACCACAACATGCAAGTGTTTTGTACATGATAGTATCAGTCAGGTCAAGACGTGCAAGAGATCCCATGCAACGTTTTGTCAAGACGTACACGAGGGCATGGTATAGACGTGTACTGTTCAGGACATTGTTTCATGAAATCTCGAAATAATGGTAGCGAAATAATATTGTCCTGTCTAGAACATCTGTTCCACGAACATCTATGATTCCAATATTCAGTCCAAACAGGCCTGTAGGTCATCATATTCAAATTTTCAATCGAAAAGTGCACGTGGCTCAGTAATTTCTGCTGGCCGTAAAACTGATACAGTGAATAGCTAGCTAGCTTTGCTGCAATGTTTTATTTACTGATATTCTTTTGAACTATTTCCAGTTTTTCCATCATCTGGCCTCTCTTCTGTGGCCGCTCACTGAAAACCTACCGTTTTTCTTTATAGAAAAGACAGGTAGTATTATATGAAGCAGGTCGAGTGTGAAACAGAATGGGAGGAGAACGAGACATAGCCTACACGTAGAAACGTCGTCATGGCGACAGAGATGCGGCCACCACGTTGCTAGAGACAAAGGGAAAGTGAAGGTCATAATGTAAAACATTCACTGGTTACAAATGTTATTGAACACATCAGTGAACGTGTTGCATTTGAACGAGATAAGACAACGCACGCAGTGTTACCTGAGCGGTAGGAAGGACACCATAACTTCTTTGTATAACGATGCCAACTGACTACAATATCATGCCAAACACCATCACATAACAACATCAAATTAAGGGAATGGAAAACACCCAGACATGTTGCAGAGACTACAATCTAAGTAACTGGTGGCGAATATCAACAGAGAGTATCTAAAATGTTGTTCCAGTGGCAGTGGCGTTTCCTGGTCGCTGCTCAGGTGGTCTCTGGTGTACACGGAGCAGCTTAATCGTCACAGAGCGTCAACTACACGGCGGCGAACAGCAACAAAAATATGAATGAGTCACACCTTGATATTACACATCCCCTGGGCGGTTTGTGACACCTGCACCCCGAAAGCAAAAAGTTCCAGGTACTAGGTCCCTGGACGTGCATATTAATTACTAAGTGTTGCGATCAATTGTCTCGCAGGGTTATACGGTGTAAGTAGACAGTACATGTTTAACCACACACAGCATACACACTGCATCATCCATAGCTGTGTTTAGTACCAAATTATTAACAAATATGTTATAATTCTGATTCTACAAATATTGCCTTAGAATGAGTAAACCGTATAATGGCGTCTATGTAACTCGATTCGCAGCTTCTTCCGCTTTTCTTGTCAATTCTCCATATTTTTGTGTCGTCTGCGACGAATTTGCATTCTTGACTGTTCACACCTGCCCTCCCTAAGTCCCGTTTCACTCTGTCATTCCATCTCAGCCTTGGTCTTCCTTCATTTGCCAACCATTCTGTTTTCCATGCTCATTTTAACAGTCTGTCTTCTTTGCACATGTATAGCCCGTCTCATTCTGTTTCCGACTACTTTCATCTTTAGGTGTTTTTGATGCCAATTCTGTCTCAATTCTGTCATATTCCTTTTATCTTTTCGGATTACTTCGCATACTTTCCGTACGTAGTAGTTTTCTGCTACCTATAGCTTCTCCTCCTGCTGTCTCAATGTCAGTGCCATAACCAGTGCCATATATATATATATATATATATATACATATATATATATATATATATATGTGTGTGTGTGTGTGTGTGTGTGTGTGTGTGTGTGTGTGTGTGTGTGTGTGTGTGTGTGTGTGTGTGTGTGTGTGTGTGTGTGTGTGTGTGTGTGTATATATATATATATATATATATATATATATATATGTGTGTGTGTGTGTGTGTGTGTGTGTGTGTGTGTGTGTGTGTGTGTGTGTGTGTATATATATATATATGTATATATATATATACATATGCTGGTAACACACATTCACACTATGCAAAATACAAAATTAACGCAACGAATATTGTCCACAGCCATTACAACTAGTTACCACACAGAAAATTGCACGCACCAGTGCAGTGTTTTGAGACCTTTCATACAGGCAAATTGCCTGAATGAAATACTGTTTTGCCATGCGAATTTTACGACACCAATAAAAAATCACAGTTTTAACGCTTTCCCGTGGCTAACGGCCAGAAACACCGAACCGTGCTCCCCCAGCTGTTGTATACAGCAACTGGTCAGCTGACCATAATAATAACATTCATTTTATAAACCACAATAAGATGCTCAAACATAGCATACATACATACATAATTGCAGATTAAGACATTTGCTTTCAACATGATCCCATTGCATTTTAACATTATCAGTCGCCCATTTATAACCCAACAATGTTCCAATCTTGAACAGGATGAGATTTGTGATAACGAGAAAACCGTGTGTCATCACTATTTTGGCAAAGTAATATTGTCGGTTGCCTAGAGAGAGTTTTTTTGTGAACATAATTGCAGCAAATTTTTCATGGATTCACACATAATTTCATAGTTTTTATATTAATTATTTTTGCGTCAGTGACCTGTTTAGTTAGTCTGTTGACTGTGACATATTGTCTTGGATCACTATGGTTCTACCAATAAAGCTACAGTGTATCATTATAGTCCTACCAGCACTGCTACTGTGTACCGCTATGGTACTACTAGTACTGCTACAGTGTATCACAATGGTCCCATCAATATTGCTACAGTGTATCATTACGGTCCTACCAACACTGCTACAGTGTATCACTATGTTCTTACCAGAATATTGTCCACAGCCATTACAGCAAACATGTACCTGTTGAATCACCACAAAACATGTTTGATAAACATTTAATAATAAATCATTCCTTGCAATCTCTATGCCGTGAAGAAAAATATCCAGACCCACTGACGGAATCCAAATATAATTCTTTCCTTGCTCTAGTACCGACCGGCTACGACGGTGTTAATTGCGTTACAAGAGCTAGCTTCACAAACACCAGGCTTAAACGCACCCAAAACATCATCGTTATGTGTGATAGTCATCATTCTGCTGCAATCTCGATGCGTGCGATTGTTTATGTAGCAAACGAGTCTAGCCCAATCAGGAAATGCAGCTGATTTCCGAAAGGATGTTGCTCAATTAATGAGAGTAAATCCGGTTCGACATACTGGTAGGTAAAACTTGCTTTCTCCGTGTAACCTTTGCAGAACTAACAAAAAATAACATTCACTGTAGTTCCGTAGGGGCCTAATGATAACCAAGCAGCATTTGTGCTAAGTGATAAGATTTTTTCATCTTCAGTGACAACTAGTGACTGTTGTATATTTCAATTTCCCTTTAGACGACGTATGCTCTGTAGTGACGTATACAATGTTACGAAGCCGAGCAAACTGTCGGCGATTACATGTTGCGTGACAGCGAAATGAACAATGACAATACTTTTACCTTCTCCACTGTTTTTCCACGTCTACCGGAATATCTATGACTACAACAAATTACCCAATGACGTGGAGACTAAGTCAACAGTGGCGTATCTACGACGCAGTTTAGACTATAACAACACGATGCCGACTACAGTAAGACAACATAGACCTACATTTGACACTTTTTCACTTTTCCTAAAATGGTGGTACATGTACTTGTAAGACCGCGCGGGACCACACACACGCACATGCACATGCACGCACACACATACACACATAATGTTTGAAGTCAGTCGACTGTGCTTAGCAATTAAATAAATATTCACTCAGGTCTATTGTTGACAGACAATCGTGCCACACATGCGGTGCCTTGCAAACAGATATTCACATACAAGCTCGGCTACCATCTGTTGGTCAACCCATCTTGTACATTCGTCCTTGGTAAATATACTTTGTCATCTGTTGATATGAACATGACACTTTTCAGATATACCAGCCAGTTCCTGCTTAACCATTCAATACAAGAAAATATTAGTTAAATTGCGTGTGCCACATGTAGACTACGGTTTACATTAGACTACGACTCACCTGTTTAGAGTTTCTGAGGGTCAATAGAAAATTTCGAACAGGACCAAGAAACTCTTCAACAAAGCGCTGCTGGTCGCCGTGGTATTCGACGGAGAGTTTGCCAATGAGCTCCTCGTGTAATGCTGCGATGTGTCTTGTTCCAGATAAGTCGGGGTACAACTCATGTAGCGTCGCGTCAATCTTTGCGTTCACGGTGCAACTGTCATCCTGTGACACATACATGCGACATCCAGGGGTATATGACAGTGTCAGGATTCATGAATATGAACATTTTTCGGTAACGTATTTCAGTTATAAAGTATCACAGTTTGAACCCAACTTTGTGCAGCGTTGTGATTCTTCTTAATACTGTTAACACCATAATGATATAACCAGGTGTAGGTTGGATGTTTTAGAGTAAACACGCACAAACTGAGATTGTATTTGATGATATGGCGGTGCAAGTAGATGAAACAACAACAACTGTAGCATGTAGCAGGTGCTGACATTGAAAATGAACTGGAACAACTGAACAGCTCTTATATTTTATGTAGTAATACGTTGCTTCTTATTACAATACTCCATGCATGTGTTTGGGTATCCTTTCTGGGCTGCATTGGTGAATGTCCTAATTAATCTCATACGCTTGCAAAGTTCAAAACCGTTATGCGTTTAGGATTAGTTCAACATGCACCCTCCCCCACCAAAATGTCACGTGGGACTTGCGATGTTTACGATCCAAAATTGCCATTAACGTCAATTTGTATCAATATATATTTAACTCGCCAGGTGGCGTCATTGTGGCAATTTATTTTCCCTGCGATACGTGGTGACGACAACATAAAACCCTACGTAATGTTGTCACTTCGCGAACTTATACGACCGCACCTAATATATAATAAGGTACAGTTAAAACAACACAGCTATGATGGAAAGTTAAACCATGTACACTGTATACTATGAACTTATTGTAAGATAGTTTTCATTGCCTTATTACTATTAACAATACTTCTCTTATCGATTATCGTGATTGTTGTACAGCTTTTTCTCGTTGGATCCATGCTTTGAGGCAATTTATCCTTATAATCGCCACACGTGAAGCTGATTTATATTTTGTTGTAAAGGATACAGACTAAACATAAACAAATCACTACAGTTGGCGGTAATGAAAGATGTTACCTACCTGTCGTGAAAAGAATGACTTGAACCACATCCAGGCCGTCCACATGCTTCGCAACCGAACACAGGGGCATCACGAAATTGATTCCTATTTCAAACGCTGCCTCCCCAACCCCACTATTGCGACACAGCCATTTATGCGCAGTCTTTTCTGTACACTCTCCTGCTATGTGTCGGTTGTTCATGCAGCACCTTACTTAGCTTTTTTCCGTTTTGCAATTCTTTACACTAGACAGTTAATTGGAAAGTTAGATCACAGATAATTCTGCAATGTTCAAATGCCGTGTCGTAGAATTACGTCGGAGCTAGAGGGTGGTTCCGTGTTTACGATATATATAATTTCCTTCATTGTTCGTAAACTGGCCTAGATGTCCTAAGTCTCTCCTATGTTATTTTCGTCGCTGCTGAGTTCATCCTAATGACAATGTTGCATCAAACACCGACCTGCAGAAAACAAAGACCGATAGTAACGCCTCCGGTTAGACAAACACATAAAACATCTTGGCATCGAGAAATAAAACAATACGTTTAAATAAGGGAGATAGACATAAACACAAGAAGCATAATGATTTAACCAGAGATGAGTTCACAATCTATGAAAAGAGGTGTATATAGGGATCAAGCCTAGTGTCACCCATTAGTTTGCTATGCTAACTTACCATTTAGTGGTGCAACAGAGTCTATATGAAAACGTTCTCATTCCAAAGTCTGGATGTATGTCCCAGTTTATTATTATTATTATTATTATTACATATATATATATATGTATATGTATATATATATATATATATATATACATTATTTATAGACCTCTACACTACAATACATGCAACACAGGGTTAAATACTCTTGCACGAGCCAAATCCTTTACAGGAAGAAAAAGCGGTTATATATGCCTACAGGGTGTGCAACGAATCCGACAAGTTGCGAATGCGTATTGATTGTTCAGGTTGTTGCTGGAGGAATTAAATGACATAAACTAGCGGGCTGCATCCAGACGAGCACAATGGAGCTGGGTAGCGAAACAGCATCAGACGGAATCGGTGGATTTAGGTAACAGCGCATGGATGATTTGAGAAAGTGTATACGACCAAGACGCGGGGAAATCTTTTAGATGCAATGGTAGGTTTAAATTACCAGAATGTTGCCTCAGGTAATATACAAATGTCTGGGCTACGTGGATACCTTTGTTAAGTGTATAACTATTTGATATCCTGGTAGTTCCACAGTAAAACACTAGCTATCAATAAAACATTTTTATCGCACAAAGGAAAAAGTGGTAAGAGTGAAGTTTCTTACTTGATTTGCAATGTCACATTTTTCAGAAATACAACCCCTGCAAATTTATTTAGTACATTGTGTTACCAACTTATATAGCAGACCTGTGGCAAAGAACGAAGTAGAATTTACGCCTAGACATCACACCAATATTAAAAATACACTTCAATGATCAAACTTAGGACGTATATGTGTGTGTGTGTGTGTGTGTTTGTTTCTGTGTGTGTGTGTGTGTGTGCGTGTGTGCGTGTGCGTGTGCGTGTGCGCGTGTGTGTGTATGTGTGTATGTGTGTGTGTGTGTGTGTGTGTGTGTGTGTGTGTGTGTGTGTGTGTGTGTGTGTGTGTGTGTGTGTGTGTGTGTGTGTGTGTGTGTGTGTGTGTGTGTGTGTGTGTGTGTGTGTGTGTGTGTGTGTGTGTGTGTGTGTGTCTCAATACAAATTTGTTGCTAGAAAGTTATAGTTGATGCAAAAACGAAACAAAAACGAAGTGTGTTTCCTCGTCAAGTAGGAACATTCAACTGAGCTATCCTACATTAAAGGTGCGTTCGATTAACAAATACCGCTGGAGCTGGTGAATATATATATTTTTTTATGTATAGTGTACCAATGTCAACTCTTCTGCGTTCTACCTACCTACTCTATATACACCAGCGCTCCCGGTCTGAAAGACAACCGTGTAGTCAGAGGCGTGTTATTCTGGCTTGCAGCATGACCAGTAAGTCAATACGACCTAACATTGTTCGCGGATACTGGTTCACCTATTTAATTCACATGTGTGTTCTGTTGTGCATTTAGTTAACAGGTGTTTGTACATTCGATACTGTGTCTATTCCGGCACGAGTCTTTTAACTTTCTGCAACGGAATTTTTCGTTTTTGCGAGTTAAAATATTAATACGAGGTTTTTTTGCATCGACGTTTTAATATAAGTTTTAACAATAGTTTTATATGAAGTGACTAACTCCACATTTCATGTTGACGAGGAAGTTATTAGCTACTTAATATACTATGACCCACCTTATTTGATATAATTTGCTTCTAAGCCAATTCGTAAAGTAGCATTTTCAAGTAGTCAATATATGTAACGCGGCAACTCACCTATTTACATAATATCTACGACGCAGTACCCGACACATGTGTTGTCAACGCTCTGTCAGTTCCAGCAGACCTAAACTCTACGGAACGGTCGTCGTACACTACATTCGTAACACATGTCGTCAGTTGGTTAACATGAAACAGCCACTTGGGGTTTACTGCCCCTGTTTGCCCGACAACAGTAGCTGACGACGGAGCCACTTGTAGGTGCTGCTTTAAACTACGACTGTTCAAACGAGGGCGTCTTGTGTGCAGCCACGTGGAACGACGAAGTGACAACAGAGTAGGACACGGCAACCCACACATATATATACACACAGCTCGAATACACAGTCCTTTTTGAGGCGAACATTACTGAAGAAACGCTTAGAAGGCTAACGAATACACTTACGTGAGCTTTCTGTACACCTAAGTATAGCCTGTCGACTCTATTGGTTGTATGAATTGTTCTATTACGTCGTAGTATTTCCTTTCGTCGTTCATGTGTGGTATGATACTTATCACTCAATTACTATTGTAACACAGCATTGCGTAAGATCAAGGCAGACAAAGGCATCACATGGATACGTAGCTGTGGGTAGTTTCGGATCATGGCAAAGATCGACTCCCTGCAGCAAACAATTCTCGTCGATACGCAATAGTCTAAGTCTTGCGACTTCCTTCTAGCCATTCAGTGCCTATATTCACCTAGAGCGACATTTAATCTATTGGCATCCGGTAGTTCTTTATTCTTGTGCCGTTGTACTTGTATTAATATTCTGCAGGCAAACGGTAACTGTGGCTGGCTAATTTCCAGATTGTCAATATTTTTAGATACCCTGTTTTAAACTTTAACGAACGCGTATGGATAGTTGTGTTTTCCAGTTTCCTTGGTTTTATTTTTATTCGAAAACCAATATGAATTTGTTTGATGTTTTACTAAAATTGTTCTTCATTATTGCTATAGTGGGCTTACACGGTTATAACATGTCCACGTAGCCGCAGTTGATGTGTTTGATACGGTATTCACTAACACCAATGCATACACCGATCGCAACACACGATTTACATCCTTCATGCCCTAGCAGTCGTATATATTATAATAATACAGCCATTTTTTTTGGAAATCCAGGAGTTTTATCAGCGTTTCAGCTCGCTTCTCGTGTCGCGCTGTCTCGTCGCGTTGTCTCGGATCTTGACATCGGAAGACGGAGATTTTTCGCACGTTTCAGCACGTCTCCCGTGGTGTAGCGCTGTCTCGAAGAAGGAGTGGTGGTGCTGTTGGAGACTTTGAGCGAAAATCCTGGAGATTTGCATGTATTCCGGGAGACCGGGAGATCCACCCAAAATCCAGTAGACTCCCGGAAATTCTGGGAGAGTTGGCAGGTATATTATAAATACTATCTTTCCATTTGCAGTGGTCGTGTACACACACTGCTCATACCATCACAATTACATCCTCCTAGGTCGAGCCGAGTCTTATGACTTGCAACTCGTATTGAGTCTCTCAGAAACCTTCACGTTGAATAACCAGTGTCATCATAGTCGGAAGTTAGAACCTACAGTGGCATCGCATTATTAAGATCACCCTCGGGACTGGGTCAAAGTGATCTGAATAGCAATGTGACCGTATTAATGATACTCATTTCCCATAACTTGCTTTTACATAAATAATCTGGAACTATCTTAGTGTGACCTTAATTGAGAGGTGGATGTATTACCGAGGTGATCATAATACGAGGTTCAACTGCATTTGTCTTTGCGCATGGAACATGTGTGTCCTGACATTTTAGAGTTCACATTCTTCACCTTCTTTGCTCTCGGAATCCCTGCGTACATGTTCTCATGCTAACAGTTTGTATGATTTTGTTACATTTAAAATATCTTGCTTCTACATAATTTGTATTATTTCTAACATAAAATGTTATATATAATAATAAGTCTCGCAGATTGATCAATTCGTGGCATCTGTTAAACCACTAACATGGTTCCAACCAGCTGCATTTCTTATATCGAGAAAAAAAGCCCACATCTACAACATTTCCTTTTATTTGACTTTCTTTGTTCAGACCTGCATTACATCGCGCTATCTAACGGCATACCCAACAACCCACGATGCGTCATCTGGATTCCAAAACGTGGGCACAACATCGGGGGAACAAGAGCACGCATATTCGTTCTTTTATGAACCACAAACAATCACACATTGTCTCTCTTTTTTTCGGCAGAAGAAAAACGAGTCATCAAGTCACTAGGTCTAAATGCGGCGCCTGTGATCTTTATTGTTTCGTCGTTGCGCTGACAGCACACAAGTGTAAGCTAATTATGCACTTTCTGACTTCGGACACCTCCTCGTGGCGCCAGTTCCCACAGACGATGATTCGCCTCGTGATTGATTGAGGAGGTTTATAGGCCGTGGGAGATCTCACACATCCAGGAACATGCCGCAATACCGACCACGCCACCCTCGGACGGAGCATTGTCGTAATGATTTCAGCAATTATGAGAACGTATCTAATAAGTGAATGATGATGATGATTATATAATTATATATATATATAATACATATATATGTGTGTGTGTGTGTATAAAGCTAACTTAGGAGAATTGTAAGTACATCCCCTCCGTGGATCAGAGTACATGTGATGATTAGAAAAAAACACATTTAAACTCGCACAGGAAGATAACGGCACAGAACTTACTGATATCTGTGTGAGTGTGCTTATGTGGATGTATTCTTGTGATATTCCAGATAAATGTTGTGTTCAGTTGCCATATGGTTCTAACCGCATCCTAAGTTTCATAGTCACGTTTGTTGGTGAGTTTCATATATGTATGATAAAGAATTTTATCCGCCTTTCGCATAATAAAGATACGAACATTGTATTTTGTGAAATTGGGCCTACATATGTGAAACATACGTATTTTAATATCTGATAGCGACTTCATGGAGAATGTCACTTGGTGGAGGCAGTGTGAATTGCGCGAAATCCCGGTGTAGGAATCAAAACTCTGCCCCGGTTCAAAACTACGCTAGAAGTGCTCTGTCACGTTGAAAATAAGTTGATGTTCTCACATTTGAACCTCGCGTCTTTACCCGAGCCTAATACAACATGTTTGGACGGACAACATATTAGAACATATACTGTTGATACGTTATGATATATTTGTAAAATAAAAACCACCAAGATTCTATGATGAGAACGGTACATTTTGATTTTTATCACCGAATGCTTCGAACCAAGGCTAAAAGCTCCATGGCCGTAGCGAGCCTAAATCAACTGGGGGAGTAAAATATTACAGTAAAGCATAGAACTTCACGCGGAGGTTATCTCCCAGAAAATTGTGAAAATATATATATCCCCTCTTAATTGTGCAATCTAGCGTATTTTCTGGAGAATTTCGCTCACGGTTCATGTATTCTTTCAGAGTCGGTCGCATGCTGCGTAGGAATGAAAAAATACTAAATTGACAGCTATGTGCATTATACAGAATATCGGTCCAACAGTCACACCCTTCTGAAATTGTTTTACATGCAAGATCACTTCCTCTCGCCGTCGCGTGAAGTGATTCGCCGATTAGTTTTACACACATAAATCTCTTCGGGGGTGGGAAGATAGTTTGATTTTCTATGGACATATAACATTCCGTGGCCTTTGAGCCGTCTTTCTGTCATTGTTGCCCAACTCCACCATTTGATGCGTCGCAGGGCAGAAAAGGACCGCTCGCATGCAACGCTTCCGACTGGTGTAGTGAGGAAGATGTTTTCGATCTTGCTGATGACGGCCGAAATCAGTCCACGTGAAGACGGCCGAAATCAGTCCACGTGAAGACGACCGTCGTGGAACTTGAGGGTCATTGTACCTCTTTCGCCACTTTGCGATTTTTTGTTCAGCCAAACCGTGATACGTACTGTAGTACTCAGTTAGTCCCGTGCCATCTAGTTTCTGTAGGTTGGACGGCTCTCCCTCTTTCTCTCCTCTATCCTCTCTCCCGCTTCCTCCATATCTCTCTCTCTCTCTCTCTCTCTCTCTCTCTCTCTCTCTCTCTCTCTCTCTCTCTCTCTCTCTCTCTCTCTCTCTCTCTCTCTCTCTCTCTCTCTGTACGTCTGCCTGCCTGCCTGTCTCTCCGTCTCTCCCTCCACTCCTCACTCACTCTTCCCCATCCTTCTATCGCTCCCTTCCTTCTTTTCTTCTTCCCTCCCTCTCATCATCACAAGGCCCGAAGCCTGGGGGTTCACAGGGTTCACGTGAAGCCCCCTTTTTCCAAAATGTGAACCCCTTCAAAGTTCATCTTTAAAATGTGAACCCCTAACAGCATTTCGTAATATTATTCCATGTTTCTCAAAAGCGTGAATCCCCCTTCTAAAAGCTGCTGGGTGTTGTTCAAACATTACCCAGCATGCAGATGGTAAAGGGAAACCCTTATATAGTAGGTGATCAGTGAATGGGATGCCTGGCTGTAGGGTCTGTCCCCATCGCCATGTGTGAAAAATGCAGTCACTGGAGGAAAGCGCATCAAAGGACCATTGCATCTATTTAGTCATGCAGAAGGACTTCACACTATTTTAGGATCTCCTGGTATGTAAACTCATGGGATAACAAATACACCAGAAGCCAATTTTACTCCAAAGGTAAATGACTCCAAATTGTTGTCAGTCAAAACCATCACCGAGTCTAACCAACAAATCAGCTGGGACTACATGCTCTTTAATCTCCTCGTTAGCATGGATAGAGTAAGACTAGATAATTTATATGAATGACTCAATTTGATATCGACATTTGACTGCACAATGACATTGATTCTAAGTAAGTAATAAATAAGTATACATTTAAATGCTAGCGGATGAAAGATATGACAACGATTACGAACAATTACGAGCACAGACGAAAAAAGATTATTATATCAAAGAGCCTGAAGAAAACCAGAAGAACACAGGCACTAGGCCGATACAGACTGATTACACTTCTCAATAAGGAGAGTAGAGAAATGCAAGATCAATATATGATCACAAAACGAACAGAGAAATTCTATACCGATATATATATATATATATATATATATATATATATATATATGACAGTGAACAGAGTACCATAATTCAAACCGACCCGAAAGAGGTACCAGCGATAACACAATGGGAGGTGAAAGCAGCACTAAGATATGTGAAGAACGGGAAGGCATCAGGCAACGACAATGTAAACATCGAAACATTAAAAGCAGGAGAAGATACCATCTGGAAGACGCTAGTTTAGAGAAGACACTCGACGAAAACCAACCACGAGAGCAAGCAGAATTCAAAAGCAGGTACTCAACGACATACCACATGCACGCCGTAAACCAACTGAAGAAGATGTGCTGAGAATATAATATCCTGCTCTGCGTCGCGTTCGTCGACTACGAGAAGGCTTTCGATTGCAAACTCAAGCAATACTGACCTCGCTTCAAGAACAGGGGACTCCGAAAGACATCTACACTAACACTAACAGGTCCATGACAGTCCACCTACGCAAAGAAAGCAACAAGATCAACATCAAGAGATGAGTACGACAGGGTAACACCATGTCGCCCAAGCTGTTTACGGCATGCAACACTCGAAAGCATATTCCGAAGACTTGACCTCGGAAACCAACATCACCCGGATAAAATTTAACGCCCTGATAAATGTAAGCGCAACGTGCTTCGTATCTGTGTCTGGTGGACGAATACAATGCTGCCACCTAGTGACTACTCTGACCGAAAAGCAGGCGCAGGCAAACACGGTTAGTAAATATTTGCGTTTTCATGTTTGATGTAATATATTTGCGTTTGTAACAGTGCTGTTTTATTGCAACAATTGGATTACACATTGCCTCGTGCAATGAGGAGGAGGATTGGCCATGCGTCATCTGCGGCGAGCCGTTCGTGAACTGCAGGTCAAGGGAAGTGCAGTGCCAGAAATGGTCACACAACGACTGCATGCCAGGACTGCCAGGGTTCGTCTGTCCAAACTGCTCGTCGGTTAGTGACTGGATGAAGCTGTCTGTTGCCGGGTGCATTCAGTTACACAATTTGAATTTTTATAACGGTATGTTACCTGACAGCGAAGGACTGTCGTAATTCTCATGCCCCACACAAGAGGGCATCTTGCCCCCAGGTATGGTGCAAGACGCCCCCCTTGGACAATATTTTAAATTAACGATTATAAAAGTTATTGTTGTTAAATGTCACAAATGCTTTGGTAATACATAGCATAACCGCACGGCAATCGTATGACAGTAACAGGAAGTCAAAATTACACGTTCATGAATAACTACACCCATTTTTCTTAAGGGGGGCTCCATGCCCCACTCTACCCTACTATTAAAATGTATTGTAGAGAGACACAATTCCCTCATACTCCGTAAGGGGTCGTAGGGAAATAAAAAAACTCATTGTCATTGTCACCTGGGACAACGATACAGTATCAGAAACAAAAACCGAGACAAGGAGATTCAAAGAAGAATCACGACCGGCTGGAAAGCATTCGCCAAACACGCACGTACACACGCACGCACGCACGCACGCACTGCGCTTTCACTGGGTCGTCGAAGCTGCATAAAAGACGGTAAAGAAAGACGCGTCTCGTTACCTGGTGCTGCTTTGTGATTGGTGGGAACCAAGGAGACACACTGTGACGTCCACGTAGTTTCGTTATTTTTGACGTTTTCGTCGCGAAAAGATGGCGGCCCGTGGCCCGTTGATTTTTTGGGTGGTGGTGCGCTCTACGACCTGGGATTGCACTTTTCCAACAAACTTCCATTATATTTATGCCAGACACTCAACTGCTGTCGGATACGACTTGGACATATGGGGAGTAGTGTTGGAGATTATTCACGTTACGAGGAGAGTACGGTTGGCGATTTTTTGAAGAATTTTCACGGTGCCATTCAACATTTATGCCGCAACATCAATACATTGTTTATACATCATTACATAAAATCAAGCACAACTATTTCCATCCAAGTGGAATAAGTTCCACTCAAGAGGAACTTTTTTGTTTCCGCGGTGAGTGAGTGCTGACGCACCATTCGTACCTCCCAGCCAACGGGACTGCTGAAAGAAATATGTTGTATGCAAATCTTAGTTTCATCAAAGATAAAGATAATAATAACAACATGTAAACGACTTTGGAGATACTCCCATCATTTCTCGTCTAAACCGAACGGATTGTTTTTTAAACCGTGGATCCACCGTTACACTAGACATCTTTATACTAGCTGGTGTCAATACGACAACGTTGTTTTAGCAATTCACGGTATAGAAACGAGAAAGCAGAGTGTTTCTACTACCACGAGAACTCGAGGGCGCGCGACGTAAATGTGTCTGAAGTTTTCCCCAAAATATCGGTACAAAAAAACGTTGCATTCAGTGATCCTTCAAAAACAAGTCTCATCTGTCTATCTATCTGACTGTCTGTCTCTCTGTCTGTGTTTCTGTGAGTTTCTGTCTGTCTCTAACTATCTGTCTGTCTGTCTGTCTGTCTGTCTGTCTCTCTCTCTCTCTCTCTCTCTCTCTCTCTCTCTCTCTCTCAAAACGACGAAAGTCGGAGAGAATGTGAAGCTCATGTCCATCAATAGATCCTGGTCGTAATAATGTAGAATTGTCAAATAATATTCGTATTGCTATCCTAGTGACATGAGCGTAGACACAAACATATATAATTATATATATATATATGTATATATATATATATGTATATATATATATATATATTGTTTTAGCAAGTCCATGACACCGGGGTCCTTTCCCCGACGTATTTGCCGCTCGCGAGTGGTCCCTGTGATTGTTAGATTACGTTTTACGTATTACGCACGCATTATGTTTTACGTTCCAAACAACTGATTTACCCAATAAACGGTGAGAATCTTGACATAGATATATATTGAGTATATTTTTAAAACGAAACATATGTCTTACATCCAACCCCTGAGGTCGTAGATTATTCCCTGAAAGTTTGGCGCTCGTGGTTCAAGCCGTCTAAAAGGAAAACGTTAACGTTTCCTCGATTATAATTAGATTTGTTAGATGCCTTTGTAGTAATTTTGATCTGCACCAAACGTTATAATAAATTCCCATATACGTATAATACGCTAATACGTTAACGTTGGCAACCCTTCATAAGTGATTTAGTGAGGGATGTTAGGGATTTTTTGGTTCAGATTCTTCCAAAAGCACAACATTTAGCCCAGATGTCGTCCATATCATACTATTTCGATTTCTGACGGTCGCCAAGACGGGCGCCCCCTGGGACCGGGATATTGGCGAAATCCAATATGGCTGCCACTGGGTGATAGGTTAATCGTAATTAAAAAACCAAAAGGGTTAGAATGATGAATAATACAATTTTTTCGGCGTTTGTGGCATCGGAGAATTCGATTCTGATCTTATTTCGACGATTTAAGGTCATGGTCACCCCATTTTGGGGTCAAAGGTCAAAGATCAGCAGTTACTACTAAACAATTCTCAATTTGGGACGTAAAAGAACTATTGAGGACGACAAGCACCCTGGTAGTGACCACCCTCAGTGCCAGCATAGAAAGGTCTGTTTGGCGATAATGTTCTGAAAAAGGCTGGCTAGTTGAATGAGACCTCATAAGATCGTAACATTGTAACCACAATATATACAGACTAGTCAGTTAATAGAACGTTGCCGAGTGCTGGAAACATCTAGAAACTAGAAACTAGAAATTGAACAAAGATTATTCAGGAATATTTTTATTAAAATACTTCGGAGATGACATCTGCTGACAACTGCTATAACTGTGCCGCTACGCCGCTATGTTAATTTTAATGTTCAAAATACAATACAAGGACCGCTTTAGCAACAGTGTACCAATGATTACTATTACTACCTATGCGTTCTGGCTTGCGCTCTATGATGCCAGCAATAAGTACTACTGGTCATCACCGCCCTCGTTATTAACGCACCCGCCTTCGCATTTGCAGAGGGCCGTGCATCGGACATCTGCGAGGTTGCATTTGCACCTTCCCGTGCATGCCTTGATGCAGCTGCAGTGCAAGAGAATGGCACATGCCACTGAAGCATCGCTGAGAATGGTCCATAGTGGTTGCCATGTACTGGTGTCATCTTTGTGCCAGCCCCACTCAGTGAAGTCAGGTATTTCCTGCTGGACCGAGATGGCCTGACTCCAGTAGAAACTCGCCTGTAGTAGCGTTCACTTCACATGATGGAACAGCGCGGCTTGGGTAGGTGGGATGTTTTCCAGCGGTCTCCTTCCTGTGGTGAGGAGGCGATGTATGGCCTCGTTGACACCGGCAGCACCACACCCTTTGTTGTACACGTGTACATGAGTACAATGAAGCGTTCGATCCGCTGCGTATGCACGGACTCAAGACTGAAGATGTCAAGGTCGTGCGTGAGAGCCACTAGTGTGTCGATGAGGTGCGGGCTGCCCAGGAGGTCTTCTTGACACTTCCAAGAAAGGAAGAGGGGTAGTGCCGAAGACTTTGACGAACCGAGATCGGGGTAGATGGTATGGACTGGAATGTCACGGTACTTTTTTCCGCTACCGAAGTCCACCCAGAGCTCCGATAGGCCGAGGGTCTAAAAAACCGGACTGCCAAAACCACGATATCGCTGTCCACCGTGCGAACGTCACTGCCGCCATATCCAACACCACGACCGTGGCTTGTTTGGCAGCAGCTGCGCGGCCAGTGGGTGCATTGAGGCATTGAAGAATGTCGGACTTCGTCCCAGATCGCAGTGACTCTCTCTGGTTTTCGAACCGAAAGAAGTCCGTCATGTCGGCATCGGGACGCGACTGGAGTGAGAGGAAAAGTTGCGTGACTAAGGTCATGTTCTGCCTCTGTACACCACTGTTCTTCCTGTCTTTTTTCTTGGGTTCATGTCGGTTGGCGAAGGTTAGCATGTTGTTCCGCGTGATGGTATCAGATACTGGTACTGATGCCTTTTTCAGCCTTTCCATGACATGACGTATGCTGCGTGAAGGGCTTGACCTGTTTCACGGATTTGAGATAGAGAGTTAGCGACGGCCTGTTCCATGACATTCTGTTTATCGAGTGCTACAAGCTCCTGACTTGGTACCGTGTATTACGCTACAGTTAGGTTGATTTAGCGTCATTTTTCTACGAAACACTACGGGATGAACAATCTTACAATTGTCACAAGAGTAAACGTTTGTACAAATGTTTGTAACTATCGTTTTAAGAAAACTGGTTAGTATACCATAGGAAATACTTGTTAGTAAAACAAATTGGTTCCATCCGTGTGAGGGCGCCGTCAATTTATAAAATGGCACGGACCGGAGTGCCCCTGCTCTATGATTCACTAGCGCTGTTAGCATTAAGGATTTAGCATTTAGGACTGCTGGCGACGATTTTCACACATACATTTTCACACGTCACCTGAAAAGTAGGAAATGGAAAACTGGTTAGTATCAATAAGCTTTCAAATGACATAAGCTACACCACTGTATAGCATGTGTTGTAAAAACTAGACATCCAAAAACTAAAGAATAGTTTCAAATATAATTATGACGATTACTGTACCTCCAATACCAATTGCTGATCCAAAATGACCTTTAGGGGTGACCTTGACCTCAAATCGTCGAAACAAGATCAGAATCGGATTCCCCGACCTCGAGAACCCCTAATAAGTGGTATCATTCATGATTCTAGGCCTTTTGGTTTTTTAACTACGATTTACCTCTAACCAGGGTAGCGGCCATATTGGATTTCGCCAATATGGCGGCCCCGGGAGGCGCCCGTCAAAAATCGAAAAAGTATGGTATGGGCGACATCTGGGCCAAATTTGGTGCTTTTGGAAGAATATGAACCAAACAGTCCTTATCATGCCCTAACATCCCTAACTAATTGGTTTCACGAGCGAATAGTGTCACTTAATTAACATAACTGACGCTCTTAAATGGAACGGTGTTGTCTTGCACCATGCGCGCGACTAGCGTCACACTTCAGTTCAAGTATTTACAAACATCACGACACAAGAATGTTTGCAAACCGACACACACACGGCAATACCGCATACATTACTGTCGACGTCGGACGTTTGTTCTTGCTAGGTGTCGTCGATCTACTGGCGCAACCACCATGTAAGTACCAGATGCAGCAACTTTAAAATAATTTAGTAAATCAATAATTTATTTCCTAAATTCTTGTACACGTGTAAACTATTGACTTTTTAGTCAGTTTATTAGGCCAGAGATATAGACCCCCTACATTTCAATTACTGTCAGTACACCTATGACAAGGATGTTGGAATTGTGAAAAGCATCACTCAATTCAATAAGTGTGGTTGGAAACGAGTCATGTTTGAACATGTTTACATGTTGCGCGCAAATTTATGTATTTTCTGAACATCATGTTTTATAGAGGTCTACTGTTTCATAAAAAAAATAACAAATGGTGTCTTTTGCGAATGCAGTATTTTGACTTACCCGTGTGCACACAGTATCCAACAACCAACAAGGCAACGTATACTGTGCACAATACACGCATTTCTAACGGAAAACAAGAACTGATGTAATTTAAACCAAATATGCGTATAGAGTTCTATGGATGTCATATCTTTCATTGAATTGGTTATCCATCTTTATACATCCATACCTAAGTAAGTAGTAGATGGTTGGCATGTTGTTTCTCGTTGGAAATCTTCCGAAAGACGACTTAAACGTTAAACCTATTGCGCGTTGCTTGGACACAAACAGGTAGGTTATTATTATAAATTTTAAAGTAGCTCGGCTGTTTGTTGACATTAACGCTACATATCACCGCCAGGGACGTCTCGATGACGTGTACTATGACGCTGGCCTTCTTGGCTGTAAGCTGCATCACCACCAGCGACGCCTGGTTGTTCAAGAAGGAAAAACCGATAGACGAGTACGAATTCAAAGGTACATTTTTTGCAGACATTCAATAGAACGGATTTTGTGTTTCTTGCTCACGAATGTTTGTTAGATCCATTGACAATTCCGGGGCCGGGGAACAAATTACAAAAGGACATAGGGCCTATTTTGGCAAAGTTTATTGTCTAGGTGAGGCAATTAGTGTAGGCTAAATAAGTTTTTTTAAAGTCATACTTTGATAAAATAACTTGCGTACTATAAACATGTGTTACCGAGTCGAATTTGAACAATGCATTTCTGAGATAGGGTGAATCTTCTGCAGAAGACAATTAAGGTTACGATCAAGGTTATCATTATTAGGGTCTACTGATAACAATATATTGTTAACCGCTATGTGAATGTCGTAGAAAATAATTGTGTACGCATATATGCGAGGTGTTTACAACCTATAAACATATGCTATATATATATATATATATATATATTATTGCGTGGCAGATTGCAAAGGCAAACGTTACTGGACATATAACTCGATCTGCTGCGATCGTACCGTTCACGACCGTATCTTCCATGACGACGAATGCTGGTAGGCTAAACTTTCTTGATGTGTCCAGTATCAAATATGTATATAACCCCCTATCCGCCTCGTGTTCCCGCCATTGAAGTCAGTTTGCGTCGTGCAGTTAACTATATTATGGTCTGATAACAAAACCAAATCCACAATGGCAGGCCGAAGATAACATATACGATATTTTACGACACGTCACAATTGAGTAATGCCTACAGTTGAACCACCCATCCGAGGATACTGTGAACTCCGCTGAGTCTTTCAAGAGCAAGATCTCACGACTAACCACTCTACGATGTCCCCCGTCTACGTTATCATTCCGCGTGCTGTCGTTACTACGAATTCAGTTGTTTTGCCTACATTACCTGCCCATCTTCATGTTGTTATTATTAAATATTGTGGTATATATATATATATATATATATATATATAAAGTGTTTGTGTTGTGATATCTCTTGAGTTCCCCTATGCTATTTGACTTGTCGTCGATGGTTTCAGCGGTGGCTATCGGTACAACCGTAAGTACGACTTGTGCTGTGACGGTCACGCAATCTCGAAGGAAGCCCGAAAAAAATGTCCCGAGAAATTCAACGTCATTAATCTGGAACGCGTATCGTCATGACTCAACACCGACGACATGCAATGTCAGAGCGAGCAAACGTCCGCAATAACGAACTGTGTAGCGACAACAAACACATGGACCGCCACGTTAAGTGCTGTATACTCGTTTTTAAGCGGACAATATATAGCAATTGTTATGTTTGGCACACGTTAACTTACACCTTATAGGTCCTACAACACATCGTTTTGTAGCAGCTGTTAATCGTCATGTCGTAGCTTCAACAATCTATTTCCTTATACGGCGAGCAAACATCCTCATAGATGACGTGATTACACCAGGCGACAGATCATGAATTTATTTCCGGGTCCATAGTATCATAACATTCAAGGACTGTGATACTTAAACTGCACACATACTAACTGTTATTGTGGTTGGCGTGTATGCGTAAGTGACACGTGCAATTTCATAGAGAAACATTACTATTAACCCGCTCATTGTTCCAAGCTACATGGCAATATCAGGGTCTTACACTCTTTTTAAAACTCCATTAAATCTGGCTCTTTTATATGCGCCCCCTGTCACGACCCGACATATAGAACTAGTAATAGTAGATATATGTTAGATATCTTCTGTAATTGTTTATAAACATGCGTTTCGTTACAATGAAAACGGTGTTAGAGTAAAAGTGGGTCTTCCAGCTGAGCCAGCAACTTTCCCCCGTCACACTCGACGTCCATGTGCTCCTGCATGTGGTCGTTGATCTCCTCTTGAGTCGCGAACAGCTTGTGACACAGTCCACACATGTACATGGCAGCCGCCGCGTCGTCCAGGCCCGTTTCACCAGCAGTCGCGTCGACCAACTGGAACAGCTGACAGCCCTCGGTCGTCTCACACACCAACGCCTACTGCTCGATCACCATGTGAGTGTCAGCGTTGGCCACCTCCATACACTCGTCCATGTGTCCGCCGTCGTCTCCCTGGTGCTCCACCAAGATCGCCGTCACCGTCGTGCCGTCCCCTAGCACACTAAGCCCCTCGATGTTCATCTCGTTTTTAGAGAACACCTTTACAGTCATTTGCAAAAGTTTAAGACCAGGCACGATTTTAAAGCATTTTATGGTATGGCATCAGATTGCATCAGATAATGTCTGGATTGCATCATCCTATTTGGGCCTTGAAGCAATAGGCCTAGTCAGTACTTCCAGGTCATTTGTTTGCTGCTGTCAGTATCGATTAGGTGTTTTTCAGTTTTGTCTTCATCCCTGAAATGGGCAAAAAATCGTCTTTGACAGAGGTTCTAAGGGCACAAATAGTGACTCTACATGGAGAAGGATATACGGAAAGAGACATTAGTGCTAAATTACGTTATTCCAAGACAGCCGTGCACAACGCCATCGTCAAATTCAATACTGATGGCACATTTCGTGACAGTAAAAGGAGTGGCCGTCCACGGAAAACTACGCTCAGGGATGACCACGCAATGAGACGCATCGTGGTGTGCTCGCCAATGAGCTCATGCAAGAAAATTCGGGCTGCTTTACGCTTAAATGATACGGAAATAAGTCTCAGTACTGTTTCGAGACGTCTCAGCAAGGAATTTGGGCTCAAGTCCCGCAAGCCTGCCCGGAAGCCACGCCTGACACCTGTGATGAAAAAAAGAGACTGGACTTTGCCAGACGACATCGCCACTGGACTCTCGCGCAGTGTAAGAAAGTGTTGTTCTCAGATGAATCGACCATGCAACAGTTTATACCTCGCAAGAGGCACGTTAGGCGGCCAGTAGGTAAGCGATTTGATGAGAAATATACAGCAGCCACAATGAAACACCCGCCAAGTCAGATGATTTGGGGTGCCATGTCATGTTTTGGCCCTTCTGGTCTCTATTTTATTCCACCTAACACCACTATGAATGGACCTAGGTACGTGGAGTTGCTGAAGGAGAAGCTGAAACCGCATATGGACATCAACAAATGTACGATTTCCATGCAAGATGGCGCTCCTTGTCACCGATCCAAGGTAGCCACTGATTTCCTCAAGAAGAACAAAATCTCCGTGCTGGAATGGCCTGGGAACAGCCCAGATCTAAATCCCATTGAGAACCTGTGGACTATAATGAAGGATAAGGTGGCAGACAAACAACCATCAAGCGCTCAAAACTTGAAACATGCTATCAAGGACGTTTGGGTCACCGAAATCACCCAGGAGTACTGCGAATCTCTGGAGGAGGCCACACTAAATACTGAAAAGTAGAGACACTGACACTTTTGGACGACGTAAAGTTTCATATTATGTTGTACTACGTTTATTTGGCGAAATAAACTGATATAATGTTATGTGAAGGCCAAAAAATCATAGTTTTGTCAAATTTCTTCAAAAAATCGTGCCTGGTCTTAAACTTTTGCAAATGACTGTATCTATGGTGACCAACCCTAATGTTGAACTTGGATGACACCTGTCCCGTAGATGTATATTTACACAGAACATGTTATGGCGTGGTGGCAGCGTCGGGAAAGGAACTATGCTTTCGATCGAAGATTATCAGCTCGATCATCACCGTTCGCTATTCTAGATTTATGTGTCAGACAACGGGCGAGCAGTTGCACACATCGGCAACTGGATAATCTACAGTGGTTCAGATAAGTGACATAATTAGCACACACACCATGGCTAGCACCAAGCAATGTTAGTTAGTATTACTCACCACGGCGAACCGACCACCGACGATGAAGAAATGCCTCCGACAATGGAGAATTTCATTGTACTGACATGGTTACAATTGATTGACCCCGAACTACCAAAACTTGTGAAAAACGTTACGGTTCTGAATTACGGTCACATACGCTCGCGTCCATGAAACCAGATATATCACAAGCTTTGTCGTCCTTACTTGACGACGTGCGTGCAGCTGGAGATGCCAGGGTAATGCAAGCAGCAGCAGCGTCGCATTTTCGACGGTTCCCCAGTCAGCCGGGGACCAGATTCAGTCTGAGAAGTAAGCGATTAGACAGATCGTACCCTCTATGCAAAAAAGCAAGCAGAGCTGAGCAGCATTTCCTGAGTGCTTGCAAGTATTTACCTGATCAAGATCGCAGGTATCTGACAAGGGCACGCCTCATCGGAAAAAATACGTCTCCCTACGTGGATACATTCCACAACCGCCATGCGGTCTGGATCACCATATACAGTGGCGCCACAGGAGACATGGCTCGAGAATCAACAGAGGTGAAGTTGGGATGCCAAGTCAAGAACACTTCTCAGTCTGCCCACCCAGCTGACGGGTCTTGTCCTCTTAAGGTGGTTGGCGAGACGCATGTCGTGTTCACTCGTGACGGGAGAGAATTTGAGTTTGAAGGCTTAGTAGTTGAGAACTTGGACGTCGAGATATTGGGAGGCACACATTTCATAGGGAAGAATGACTTGAACATCCGTCCTGCCAAACACTAGGTAATCCTAGGTGATGGCACAGTGTATATGTACGGCTCGAATGGTAATGTGCCTAATCATTCCACCGTCCGACGTGCGTGTGTAGTGAGGGCTCCTGCTGAGAGAACGACGATCTGGCCGGGCAAATATATCGAAGTGACTGTGCCGAATGACTTGTCATCACTCCATGAGTTATTTGTGCTAGAACCTCGTGTCGATTCCCCCAGTTTGAAACACGAGAAGCCACCACAAGTACGGCCACGCCGTCTGAGCTTCTTCACAACTGGAGAAGGGTCCTTGAAGTCCTAGATATGTGTCTTATCAGCATCGAAGACGGTCATCTGCCCAAGAACCGCCACGATACTGGGATGGACCAGGTGCCTCGGCACGATTAGGACTAGCCCTCGTCGCATCGCTACACCTCATCGCGTTCTCCTCCGGACAAGGTAAGGTGCATGAGGTCCTTTCTTGGCGCATTCAAGGTGTTGTCAAGAGTAGTACCAAGATGCGCCCGATTCCTGTCATGTCTCGAAGACGTCGAAGTTTGACGCGAATCCCAAGATCGTACTGCATGGCCAGACGAACTACACGAAGCTGTCAGTCAAGCCCAGAACAAACTCGCACAGTGATCCTCCCACGACCTGATGACCAACCGTGGATTGTCACCGATGGCGCGGTAAAGTCACATGGCACTGGGGCTACCCTATACGTGACACGTGGAGGCAAACCACTGCTTGCAGGGTTTTTCAGCGCGAAACTCCGTGGGCGACAAGTCACATGGCTACCATGCGAGATAGAGGCCTTTTCCATCGCCATTGCAACGAAACATTTCAGTCCTTACATCATTCAGTCGAAACACAAGGTGTGCATCCTGACTGACAATAAACCTTGCGTACAAACCTTTGAGAAACTGTGTCGTGGAGAATTCTCCGCCAGCCCGCGTGGGTCAACGTACTTGTCGTGTGTTAGCCGTTACCAAGTGACACATCTTGCAGGGTCGGCCAATGTTCCATCAGATTTCGCAAGCCGTAATGCAGCTACTTGAGGAGACTCGGTATGCCAGATTTGTACATTTACAAGACAAAAGGAAGACTATGTAGTTCAGACCGTGTCGGGGAATTGGTGTACATTCACTCAGATCGCAACAAGTCGAGAGCTCGAGATAGATACTTGGTAGTATCGACAGAAGGAGAATGGTGCAACATCCGAAAATTCGTGGGTTCAAAATTACGAAATACATCATATCGTGTAAAGCGATCCGAATGCTACACAGTACCGACTGACTATCGAATCACACATCCCCACCGATCGTTAGATACAGCATCTTTGAGTGATTGTGACGATACTTGCGACCACGTTAACGATCACGTTAAGGGATACTCAGAACCACCTCATATGTGCCAGTTGAGCTATCTACTCCCGTTCAACAACTCGACGAATCTCCCCGTGCGTCAGTAGAAGATTCCCGCCCAGTCCAAGACGCATCCAGATGTATTCACCAAGACGCAGGAGATACTGACGATGTGCTGGAGGAGCCGCGTCGTTCTCAACGTCAGCTGCACAAGGCTAAGCCCAAGTGGTTTGCTGATTACGAGACCTACTGGTGACCTGAATATTCGTGTTAATTCTAATATGATTTGTGTGACAGAATAATTCAACTTTGCTGGAGAACAGTACACGTGATTACAGACAATGAGACTAATAGTTAAGCATGATTTGTTGTATGTGTTTTGTTCTGGGGTAGAACAATCCTCTGTTTATTTGCTTGAGGGCAGTCTAAAATACTAATACTAATTAGTATTATTTTATTTATAAAGCGCCGTATATCCGGAATATAATTCTGCTCAGAGGCGCATAAAAATACAACATTGTTAAAATATAAATATACAATTGTTCAAGCTTACACGGTAAACATATTACATAAGATATATAAAATATTATGGAAAACTGTAAGTGGTCTTAAAACTCGCAATGTATAAGCCTAACTTATCCAGAGTAAATTAATAGTAAAGTAAAATAATAAATTAATAATAAAATCGGATAATAAGTCAATAATAAAAGAAAATAACAAATTAATATTGAAAAAACCCTATAATTATGACTAAGATAATTTCAATATGGTACATACTACAAGTAGTCGACAAATGCGGCTTTAAAGACAGTCCGACAGATCATTCCACAGGCTCGGTGCCGTCACTGAAAAACCACGCCGACCATATTGTTCTAAATTTATGGCAGGGTACTCTCAGGAGTGCCTTCCGGCGGAGCGGAGCTGGCGGCCCGGCAAGTATTCAACAATCATGTCAGCGATGTATTCTGGCGCGAGGTCGTGCATCGCTCGGAACGTCAACACCAGTATTTTGTATGTTATACGCCATCGAACGGGCAACCAGTGTAGTGCGATCAACACAGGCGTGATGTGGAGGAGATCTCGGCTTCGTTGCTGCGTTATTACACGCGCCGCTGAATTTTGCATCCGTTGCAATTTATGTAGCAATCGCTCGTTGATGCCAAACAACACCGCATTTCCGTAGTCCAGCTTTGAGGTCACTAGAGCATGAACGATTGTTTTACATGAGTCAACGGTCAGGCAGTGTCGTTTCTTTATGATGTTGTGTAGCTGGAAATATGCCGCCTGGCACGTACGAGCAACTTGCACCGACATATCCAGCCCACTGTCCAAGAAAACGCCGATGTCTCGTACTGTCGGCTTAGGTGTTATGTCACACCCACACACGTCGACTCTCGTAATCGCAGGTGGCACTTTGGTATTAGGTGCGTAACAGATAATTGTTTCGGTCTTTGCCTCATTTAGTAACAGTTGATGGTTCGCCATCCAACGTTTTATGTCGACGGTGCATTGTTCGATACGGCGGGTAGCATTGTCTGCGTCACAGGGCTGATCACGTGGGACATCGACATAGAGTTGAGTGTCATCGGCGTACATGTGGTATTTCAAGCTGTGTTTAGCGAATGTGGCAGTGATTGGCATACAGTATATTGTGAACAGTAAGGGACCAAGAACCGATCCTTGAGGCATACCATAGCTCAACCGTTGCCGGCAAGAAATGGCATCGCCGGTTTTTATCGCCAGTGTTCTGTCCGACAAGTAAGATGCTACCATCGCCATCGCCGAGTCACGGATGCCGATGGATTTCATTTGCCTGAGTAGTATAGCGTGGTACACAGTGTCGAAAGCAGCAGTAAGATCAAGAAGGACGAGCATTACTCCTTTTCGACGGTCGAGTGCCTGCATGATATCGTCGTGAATACGCAAGAGTGCTGTTTCGGTGATGTGGTGCGGACTATATGCGCTCTGGAACGGGTCAAGCAGTTTGTTTTCGTCAATGTAGCGCCGAAGGTCAGCCGCGACATGCCTCCATCAACTTTGAACCAAAGCTGAGATTGGATACAGGGCGGTAGTTCGTAGTGTCATTTGCATCAAGACCAGTCTTCGTAAGCAGTGGCGTGACCAGCGCATGTTTAATTTCAGTTGGTACCGTCGCAGATTCCAGTGACAGATTGATGATACTCGCCAGAATTGGTGCGATGATATCGATGTTTGTCTTCAACAGTGCTGTCGGCAAAGGGTCGAGAGAGAGAGAGCAAGATTTGCAAGTTCATGAGTCGAACGATAGCTGTGGCTGTTGTCATTGTAAATGCTGACAGAGTACAAAGGTGGCGGTGATTGTTGTCAATTGGCAGTAACGATCTACCCGATGACGGCTATACTTTATAATGTCAATGATCGTTTAGCCATGGTTTATCGTAATTAGTAGTATAGATAGAACATTGATATTTACCATTCAAACACACTGAAGGAAAAAAGAGGTCACGCCAGCAAGTGTGCTGATATATAGAGGCTTATATGTTAGTTATGTTACGCTAGCGCCCGCTAGTAGGAGCTTTGTCAACCAGCGGTATTTGTGAGCATCGCTCTGGCAGGTCTCTTCATCATCGCTCGATCTCGTGCTGTAGCTTCCAGACGAAGTTGGAGCAATAAAGTCTTTCTATCCAACAGCTGTAGTTCGCCCCTTATCCAGAATACCTATGGTATAATCTCTCCACGTTGGCGTAGCTGAATCAGCATACTAAAAACAGCACCCATCATTTACATTTTAACAGTTCTGACGATAAGCCGAAAATTATTTTTATACGGCCCAATACACTGTATCTGTGCTCGTATTTGTTCTTTAAACAGTGTTAAGTCTTTGTCACCCCTTTCACCCACTAACATTTAACATGATACTTATGAGAACCATTGTCATTATGCAGTAAAATGATATCAAATTGAGTCACTTACATAAATCCTTTAGTATGACTGTCTGTTTTGTTTGCATCAGTCATCTCTGACGAACTACAATTTGGAATCATGTACCTTTAGAGTAAAATTGGCTTCTTGTATATTTGTTATCCCTTTAACATCTATATCAATCCGGCTGCCCTGGCATACTGAGTAATGTTTAAACAACATTCAGCAGGTATTAGGAGTGGGTTCACGCTTTTGAGAAATAGAGAATAATATTAACTTAGGGGTTAACACCTAAAAGATTCAATTTGAGGGGACTTTCACATTTTGGAGAAAGGTAGTTCACAAATTAAAAGGGAGGTTCACATGAACCCCCCAGGCTACGGGCCTGACTGACGTTCCTAAATGGAACGGTGTTGTCTTGCACCATGAGCGCGACTAGCGTCAAGTACATTTCAAAAAAATATACTTAAATACTGTAACGAAGTAAATGTACTTCGTTACATACCAGCACTAAGCGTCATACTTCAGTTCAAGTGCGTACAAACATCACGACACAAGAATGTTTGCAAACCGACACACACACGGCAATACCGCATACATTACTGTCGACGTCGGACGTTTGTTCTTGCTAGGTGTCGTCGATCTACTGGCGCAACCACCATGTAAGTACCAGATGCAGCAACTTTAAAATAATTTAGTAAATCAATAATTTTTTTACTAAATTTGTGTACATGCGTAAACTATTGACTAAAATTTTAGTCAGTTTATTAGGCTAGAGGTTAGAATTGTGAAAAGCATCACTCAATTCAATAAATGTGGTTGATAACGCGTCATGTTTGGATTACTCAGGGCATTATTAGGTTATACTACAATAGCCAATACGATTTTAGAAAGAAACAGTCTACTGAATTTGTAACACTCGAAATTATGGATGAATTATACAAGAGCTTGATAAATCGGCTACGCCAATTAATGTATACCTTGATTTATCAAAAGCGTTTGACACAGTTGATCATACTATATTGCTGCACAAAATTAATTTATTATGGATTAAAAGATACGGCACTTGATCTTTGTAGGAGTTATTTATACAACCGTAAACAATATTTAGAAATTGAAAATGTTAAGTCTAAAGAAACACTTATCACCACTGGCGTTCCACAAGGTTCAATTTTAGGACCACACTTGTGTATTATATGCATCAATACATAGCAGTTTCGAGTGACCTTTTTAAATTCGTAACATATGCAGATGACACTATCTTTACTAGTACACTAAGGTCATTTAAAATTTCAGAAGGCCAAATGCAAAGTGAAAATATTAACAAAGAACTCATAAACGTTAGCGATTGGTTGAAAGCAAATAAACTTTCACTAAATACAAAAAAAAGTAAATTTCTGATTTTTCATATGCAACAAAAGGAAATAGAATACCCCCTATTAGAAATAGATGGGACAAACATTGAAGGTGTAAATTATTTCAATTTTTTAGGCATTACCATAAAAAGCATTTATACTGGCAGAGTCACACCAACAAAATAGCAAATAAAATAACTAAAACAATAGGAATTATAAATAAACTTAAACACTTTATCACATTCAAGTATTACGTATAATTATCTTATTCTCCCTCATATTAATTATAGTATCCTCTTATGGGGTCATCAGGCACATCGAATTTTCAAATTACAAAAAAAGCAATGCGAATATCATAATATCATTGTAAATACAATGCTCACACAAGTCATATTTATAAAACACTTCAATTACTAAAGTTGGATAACATTTATAAACTGCAGCAACTAAAATTCTACTATAAATTAATTAACAATCAATTACCCAAATATTTCAAAGTTATTCCTTGCACACACAACTATGGCATTCGTGATCTGCTAAACAAAATGATCTGCGTATGCCTAGAGTCAAACATGAATTTGCTAAAAATGCATTAGCTATCGCGCAATTGAGACAGATAATAATACACCAGACATTATAATTCAGAAAATGTATACACACAGTTTACATGGTTTCTCGGGTTACATAAAAAATTACATCATTCTAAATTATGAATGAAGCTGTTTTATCCAGAACTGCTATATTTGTAATTCTTAAAGCACTGATTATAATTTACTAATCTGATCATATGTACATGTTGTTATTATTTACATTTATGAGGTGGCTCCCGTGCTAGAGACAATACATGCCTTAACGGGTGTCTCCTCGACCTTACATATAATTCATATTACCAATGTATTAATGCATATAATGTGTATGTTGACAAGGTCAGATCAATTGAATATTGTACATGTTTACATGTTGCGTGCAAATTTATATTATTTGAACATCATGTTTTATAGAGGTCTACTGTTTCTTGAAAGAAATAACAAATGGTGTCTTTTGCGAATGCAGTATTTTGACTTAGCCGTGTGCACACAGTATATCCAACAAGGCAACGTAAACTGTACAAAATACACGCATTTCCAACGGAAAACAAGAACTGATGTAATTTAAACCAAATACGCGTATAGAGATTTATGAATGTCATATCTTTCATTGAATTGGTTATCCTTCTCTATATACCCATACCTAAGTAAGTAGTAGATAGTTGGCATGTTGTTTCTCGGTGGAAATATTCCAAAAGAAGACTTAAACGTTAAACCTATGGTGCGTTGCTTGGATACTTCCTCACAAACAGGTAGGTTATTATTATAAATTTTAAAGTAGCTTGGCTGTTCGCTTACGTTAACGCTGCGTATCACCGCCAGGGGCGTTTCGATGACGTGTTCTATGACGCTGGCCTTCTTGGCTGTAAGCTGCATCACCACCAGCGACGCCTGGTTGTTCAAGAAGGAAAAACCGATAGACGAGTACGAATTCAAAGGTACATTTTTTGGCGGACATTGAATAGAACGGTTTTTGTTTCTTGCTCACGAATGTCTGTTAGATCCAGTGACAATTCCAGGGCCGGGGAACAAATTACAAAAGGACATAGGGCCTATTTCATCAAAGTTTAGTGTCTATGCAAGGTACTTAATGTAGGCTAAATAAGTGTTTTTAAATCATACTTTTAATAAAAATAACTGCGTATTATAAACATGTGTTACCTCGTCGAATTTGAACAATGCATTTCTGAGATAGGGTGTATCTTGGTTTCTACAGAAGATAACTAAGGTTACGATAAAGGTTATCATTATTAAGGTGTTTTCGTATATACATACAAACTTGCCAAGTTGTCAATGTGTTATAAGAAGGAGTATATATATATACACTTATGAAACAGACGAAAAAGAGTAACAATTATATTGTTCAGACTGTTGTAAACAGTGACCTGATCTATTCGTTTCTGCTGCAGAAAAAATGGATGAAACAATTATTTTGTCTACGATAATATTCTTTATATTATTATACTAATTATTCATGATATGGCTGCTATAACATGCACACATTTATGTTGAGTAGCTTTCTGTCTTTTTTTTCTTTCTCGTGTTGGTGTTATTACATGTATGACAATGGAACTTTCCTTATATTAAGAACTGAGTCTGAAATAAACTTATCTTACCGGTAACAATATATTGTTAACCGCTATGCGAATGTCGTAGAACATCATTGTGTATGCATCTATGCGAGGTGTTTACAACCTATAAACATATGCTATATTATTGCGTGGCAGATTGCGAAGGCAAACGTTACTGGACATATAACTCGATCTGCTGCGAATTTACCGTTCACGACCGTATCTTCCACGACGACGAATGCTGGTAGGTCCTGTGTCTTACAGTCTAAACTTCCTTGATGTGTCCAGTGTTCATATCAAATATGTATATTATACAACTCGTTATCCGCCTCGTTTCCGGCCATTGAAGTCAGTTTGCGTCGTGCAGTTAACTATATTACGGTCTGATAACAAAACCAAATCAACAATGGCAGGCCGAAGATAACATAGACGGTATTTTATTAGGCGTCACAAGTGAGTAATGCCTACAGTTGAACCACCCATCCGAGGATACTGTGAACTCCGCTGAGTCTTTCAAGAGCAAGATCTCACGACTAACCACTCCACGATGTCCCCCGTCTACGTTATCACTCCGCGTGAAACTTTGTAAAGTAACTAAAGAAACACAATTATAAATATCAGGTATTGCTATTGTTACTACGAATTCATGTATTTTGCCTACACGGCCTGCCTATCTTCACTTTTTTAATTATATATCGTTTCATACATCATACCTTGTACTTGAGTTCTCCTATGCTATTTAACTGGTCGTCGATGGTTTCAGCGGTGGCTATCGGTACAACCGCAAGTTCGACTTGTGCTGTGACGGTCACCCAGTCCCGAAGGAAGCCCAAAAGAAATGTCCCGAGAATTTCGACGAAGGCGTTAAGATGGACCGCGTATCGTCATGACTCATACACCGACGTCATGCAGTGTCACAGCGAGTAAACATCCGCAATAACGAACTGTGTCGTGATAACAAACAAATGGACGTCCACGTTGAGTACCGTATACTCGGTTTTAAGAGGACAATATATAGAAATTGCTATTTTTGGCACATGCTAACTTACACCCTATATATATATATATAACACCGTTTTGCAGCAGCTGTTAAATCGTCATGTCGTAGCTTCAACAATCTATTTCCTTATACGACGAGCAAATATCCTCATAGATGACGTGATTGCACCAGGCAACAGATCATGAATTTACTTCCGTGTCCATTGTACGATCACATTCAAGTACTGTGATACTTGCTCTGCTCACATATTAACATGTGTTGTGGCTGACATGTGTCGGTGACACGTGTGATTTCATAGACAACAATTATTATTAACCCGCTCATTGTTCCGAATCATCATCATCATCATTGTGCAGCCGTAGTGCCCCGTGGTTGGGCGAACGCCTCAGCATGTCGTCGTTTCCAAATCTGCCTGTCTTGCGCTATCCTCTGCCACATGGTGCCCTTCCAGTTCTCGTCTATTTCATTTGTCTTCTCTCTTACCCAGATGTTTGTTTTTCTCTTCCGATATGTGTGACGTTTACCATACTTCTTTACATCTTTGTTTGTGCGGCTGCTAGCTTGTTCTTTGGCTGTATGGTGGCTGCCCATATTTCCCCGCCGTATGTCATCGCTGGAAGTACGCATGCGTTGTAGACTTGCTTCTTCAAGCAGGTTCCAAAGTTTCCCTTGAAGATGTCGCGGTGTTTGGCGAATGCTGTCCAGCCAGCGGTGATTCTTCTTTGAATCTCCTTGTCTTGGTTGTTGTGTCTGATAACGTATCGCTGTCCCAGATAGACGTAGCTTTCAACTTTCTCTATCTGCGCGGTGTTGATATATATTGGTGTGTCATTTTCTAGCATCACTTTTGTCTTCGAGATGTTCATCTTGAGACCTTGTTTTTTACTTTCATCAGCTAGCTCCTGCAGCATGTTTTGTAGTTCTTGCGGTGTAATAGCGCATATGAGTATGTCGTCAGCGAAGCGAAGATGGCTAAGATAGTCTCCGTCTATCATCAAGCCTCTGGTTTCCCAGGTCAGTCTTCGGAATATGCTTTCGAGTGTTGCCGTGAATAGCTTGGGCGATATGGTGTCACCCTGTCGTACTCCTCTCTTGATGTTGATCTTGTTGCTCTTTTTGTGTAGGTGGACTGTCACCGAGCTATTAATGTAGATGTCGTTCAGGAGATCGATGTACACATCTTCTATCCCCTGTTCTTGAAGGGAGGTCAGTATTGCTCAAGTTTGTTTTTCACTTTCATCAACCAGCCCCTGCAGCATTTGTGTAGTTCTTGCAGTGTAGATGACTGAGATATTCTCCGTCTATCCCCAAGCCTCTGGTATCCCGGGTCAGTCTTCGGGATATGCTTTCGAGTGTTGCCGTAAACAGCTTGGACAATATAACGTTACCCGGTTGTACTCCTCTCTTGATGTTAATCTTAATGCACTTTTTGTGTAGGTGGACTGCCACCGGGCTGTTGGTGTATACAGTGGTGGCATGTTTTTCAAATAATAGGCATGTAACAAAGTACAATTTTAATAAAGTACTTTTACTTGTAACGAAGTAATTTGATTTAAAGTAACAATACTTTTTACTTCGTTACTTAAGTTTACTCCGCAAAATATTTTTTTTACAATATTTCCCTGTCTAGTATATCAGAAAACCACCTGGTGAATGTTCTGCAGTCAAACCACCCATTTGGTGCATCATATAACGCACCCCGCGGACCATTCCTTGACCACTCTGCATAGCAATGTTTGCCTTGTATACAATCATCGGTGGAAGCATCTCACCGTCGGCACTGCCGCAAAACATTATGCTGGTGGACGACTTTGTAAAGTTCACCTTCTACTCCACCCGTCCCAGTTCGTGTCTGCAGAACACCTTGACTGCCCCAGGATTATCACAACAATTCGTTTTGTCATAGTTCAACTTGTTTTGAGGCGGTACATCCGCGATGGAGACTGCGAGGTTATGGAAATATTCATGTATAGTCTGCTGTAATTTCCGCCCGTTTCAGCTTCATCATATCTGCAATTCGTGTCGTCAGGTTGTGCCGTTTCGAGAAACTGCAACCAGTCAATACCCGGCAATGGGGGTGACATTGATAATTATTATCAATGTCACCTTAAACTGATCAAAGTCAAGATTTACGCCATAAATCATCCCTGAGGGATTTCAGATATTAACTATACTGGTGGTCCCTATTTGAACCGAGTTTGCAAAAAACAACTCTTCACCACACAGCGTTCCCTTCGCGGCTTCAGCGCGCCTCGGTTTCGCTGTTTATCCTAGATTGTGTAGTTATAACTTAATTACTGCCTAAATTTGATATCTCAGTGCGTTACTAACAGGATTCATCATCGTCCCAGGCATATTTATGTTACGAACATATTGCGTCTTAGTGCACTTTTAAGGTCCAAAGAGCGACCCGGTTTGCATCATGATCCACGAGGCCTTGATGGGTTAAGTAGTTATTTTATTTTAGTGGCTGTTATTGGGTTAAGGTTCATGTAGAGTAGTCATTGTTTTATTTTAGTGACTTATTGGGTTATGGTTCGTGTAGAGTAAAGCAGTTTTTTTAGTATCGCATTTTGTGTGCCTGCGTAATGTTGAAATTAAAACGTTGAATTGTACGTTTACTCTTCAAGTACTTTTGAAAGTTACTTTTAATTTTTACCCAAGTGGTTTTTTTGTATTGTATTTTTACTTAAGTAGTAGAGTTGCTTGTACTTTTATTCAAGTACAAAATAAATGTAGTTCAGTCAACACTGGGTGTAGATGTCTTTCAGGATTTCGATGTACACGTCTTCTACCTCCCTGTTCTTGAAGGGAGGTCAGTATTGCTCGAGTTTGCACCGAGTCGAAAGTCTTCTCGTAGTCGACGAAAGCGATGCAGAGCGGGATATTATATTCTCGGCACTTCTCTTTCAGTTGGTTTACGACGTGTATGTGGTCTGTCGTTGAGTACCTGCTTCTGAACCCTGCTTGCTTTCGTGGTTGGTTTTCGTCGAGTGACTTCTCTAGCCTATTCGTTAGAATCTTTGTGAGTAATTTGTAGATGTTTGATAACAGACATATCGGTCTATAGATCTTTATTTCCTTTCTTGAAGATTATCACCATCATTGCATACATGGCAATATCAAGGCCTAACACTCTTTTTAAAACTCTCCATTAAATCTGGCTCTTTTGTATGCCCCCTCCCTGTCACGACCCGACATATAGAACTAGTTATAATAGTACATATATCTTAGATATCTTCTTTAATTGTTTATAAACATGCGTTTTGTTACAATGAAAACGGTGTTAGAGTAAACGTGAAACTTTTCTCTATCACAGATGCAGTTTCCACGCCATGCTCAACTAAATGTGTGCAGTGTTATGTCAATAAATTAATACAAACACCAAAACAGCTATACAGTATATATACATCGATTTGCAAAGTATATATAAGTTATGGGACAGCACCAAAGATTGACATCGTGACCTCGCACGTCGAGTCTATGGAGCAGTATTTCGTAATCGGCGATCAGCGATGACTCACATATAGGCTACCGTGCCCGAGGTGTCCAGGTCCACTTCCTCAATACCGCCAGCCGGAACATCACCCGTGTCTTCCCCCACAGACGGGCCCTCCAGCTGAGCCAGCAACTTCTCCCCGTCACACTCGACGTCCATGTGCTCCTGCATGTGGTCGTTGATCTCCTCTTGAGTCGCGAACAGCTTGTGACACAGTCCACACATGTACATGGCAACCGCAGCGTCGTCCAGCCCCGTTTCCTCAGCCGTCGCATCGACCAGCGGGAACAGCTGACTGCCCTCGGTCGTCTCACACACCAACGCCTGCTGCTCGATCACCATGTGAGTGTCGGTGTTGGCTACCTCCATACACTCGTCCATGTGTCCGCCGTCGTCTCCCTGGTGCTCAACCAAGATCGCCGTCACCGTCGTGCCGTCCCCCAGCACACTCAGCCCCTCGATGTTCACCTCGCCCGTCCCTAGCCCCAGCCCGGTCGCGTCTGCCTCGAGTCCTGTCGGCGCCGTGGGAATCGCCCGACAGATGTGCTTCTTGAGGTCGCTAGGCTGGCCGAAGATCTTGCCGCAGGCGGCGCAGCAGACCTTCTCCGAGTAGTGGGTGAGCACGTGCACGTCAAGGTACTTCTGCAGCTTGAAGCGCTTGCCGCAGTGACTGCACGAGAAGGGGCGCTCCTCAGAATGCACCGTCAAGTGGGTCTCCAGCATCGCCTTCGTCTTGAACGCCTTGTTGCAAGTGGCGCACACGTGTGGACGCTGGCCCGTGTGGTCCTGACGCGAACACAAAAACCACAGTGAACATCTCGTAACACTACCAGTGTAACCACAGAGAACATCTCGTAACACTGCCAGTGTAACCATAGTGAACATCTCGTAAAACTGCCAGTGTAACTATAGAGAACATCTCGTAATACTGCCAGTGTAACCACAGAGTCACCAACACAGGACACTGGACGATCTAATCACAGATTGACTAAGATTGGAAACAAAAACCAAACAAACCAGAGAGGATATGTTAACTGCACATTTAAACGGCAAAAAGATCGGGCGCTATGCAGGATCGCTAACAGCAAACACTTAACAAAGAATTGCGGATGCAAACTTGTAATAAGTGACAAATATTTGCCTAACAAAAACGCTGCTTTCATACGTATCAAAGCTCAATCGATTGCTGACAGGTGTTACAAGAGACGTATCTATATGGGGGTACTCAGGGTTACACTAGAGAGTGCCAAGAAGTGCATGCACCCACCTGCATGTGGTACTCATAGTTACACTTGAAGCGGAAGTGGCGACTACACGGCTTACACTCGAACTTCCAGTCTCGCTCGTCTTCAGGCCGATGTAGATCCCTACAGTGGGCACGTCATTCACAATTAACGATCCCCTCTTCATAAGAAATATAGTCCAGTAATACATTGTAATTTTATTACGTTGCTTAAACAATTTTATCCGATGTTTTGTTGCAGAGAAAAAACATTTGAGTCCATAATACAAAAATAGATATACGACAGAACGTCCGACAGCTGCACATTTACTGCATCAATTTTGTTAACTTGACGGACCTTGTTGCTAAGCAATAGGTCGCACGATGGGTAGGTCAACTGCGAACACATTTATTTATTTTTGCACGTGATTTCTGTCAAGCTTTGCCTTTCCCAACAATGTTAATAATGGTTATATAAGTGAATTAAATTATCATTGCGGCATGAAATATCATACATCAAATATAACCGGATACATTTTACACTTTAGAAACTTCGCCTTATGTTTTTGTCATAAAGAAATATTTCTGGGCTGGAATTTCAACAAAATATACGACAGATTGCACGAACGCACCACGTGTTCGGCATCCATTTTGATGGTATGACGGAAGTTTTGCCAGGCAACAGGTCAAGTGATGGATATAGCAATTAAATGAGACGACGCAGATTGAAAGACAACTTACATGTGCATGACGAGCGTGCGTTTGTCGAAGAACGAGCGCAGACACACACTACACTGGTAGGGTTTGTCCTCGAGGTGGATGCGATTCATGTGCGCCTTCAGGTTGGCGTAGTGCCGGAAGTACTTCTTGCAATGCACGCACTGCGCCCTCTCCGTGCCCTGATGCTGTATGCGCACGTGCCTGCTGAGGAAGGCCTGGCGGGGGAACGCGGCGCTGCAGTGGTCGCACTTGAACTTCTTCTCGGCGTGCACGCGGATGATGTGTCGGCGCACCTCGCGTGCCACGGCGTTCTTGTAGAGGCAGTGACGGCACTGGAAGTGGCCGTTGCTGAGGATCTGCAGGGCGTCTCCGATCTCTCGCTCCTCCTCGTTGTCCGCATCTTTGCTGTGGCACTTGGTCCAGTGGGCGTCGTAGAGTCGCTGCGTGTTGAACACGCGGCCGCACGTCTGACACATCACCTTGCCGATCGCCGTCTCATCGCCGTGGCACTGCTCCTTATGTTTGTAGTAGGTCTTGCGCGTCATCTGCAGCTTGCCGCAGATCTCGCACACTGTCCGCCTTGACTTCTCGTGCTTCTGTTTGACGTGGCAGTTGAGGAGGATCTGGGTGCGGTAGACGCCGCCGCACTGCAGGCATTTGAACTTCTTCTCGCCGTGTGCATTGCGCATGTGTCGCATCACCTCCCCGCGCACCTTGTTGGTGTAGGAGCACAGCTGACATTTGTGTATCGCCGGTTGGCGGTGGCTATCGACGTGGCGGGTGAAGTTCTGGATGCGGTAGCACACGAACGTGCAGTGAGGACACTCGTAGAAGGTGTCGTTGCGTCGGCCCAGCTGGTTGCGCACGCTGTCTGTCTTCTTGCGCGCTCGGCCCGAGTAGTGCACGGCGTCATAATGCTTCTTCAGATAGTAGGCCTGCGTGAGACGCGCCCCGCACAGATCACACTCGTACAGTCGCGGCTGACTCCCTAGAGGACATCCAAGTTTTTGCAGTTATTATCGGTATAGATCATGATGAACATGCGTACAGTCGAGCCTGACTCCCTGAATAACATACAACTCACTACAACTCGGCATAGATCACGGTGAACATTCATACACTCGTACAGTCGAGACTGACTCCATGAATAACATACAACCCACTACAACTCGGCATAGATCATGGTGAACATTCGTACAGTCGTGGCTGAATCCTTGAATAACACACTACTGCACTCAGTCTGCACAGGTCATTCGAATGTCAGCTGAGCAGATACAATGCAGCGAATATGGACCAACTTAAAATTACCTTTTGTGGGTTTTATTATAAAAGCATGTTACATAGTTTAAAATAATATTTATTCCACAAGATAGATAGATAGATACAAGAGTTTGTAATACATATTTTGTATCCGTTTATGAATATCAACTTCGTCGTTCAGTACATTTACGTGCAGCTGTCAACAATATCCAATGCACTGGACAATGTTTACTGGGATCATGCATTCATAGGATCATGTGACTTACACTCAATACTACTACTACTGAAGCACATAACAACAATACTAATAATTAAATGAGCAGTCACATTTCCCCCACCTGTTTGTCCACCATCACACACAGAATGTTCCATGTTCTCTTCCAAAGTATCGGGCTTTAGTTCTTTTTCCCCTGCGACATCCTCAGGGATATCGACTTCCTGCAGCTGCTCCTTGATATCATTCCCACAGTCGACATTGTTTGGTGTGTTTCCCGGTTCAGCGTCACCCCTCTCTTCATTGTTCTCCCAGTCCAGGAGACGTTCGACCAGTGACTCCTCTACTTTTGTTTCCTCCTTTGTGATGCTCTCCTCCTTCCCAGCATCCATAGCACCTGCAGTACCACACAGCAGCTTTGGCGAGAGATTCTCAATTCGGCCCTGCTTCTTCAGAGCCATCTTGTGGACAATGTGGGCTGATTCCTTGAGAGTGCCGTCGTGGAAATGGTTACCACGGTGACGGTCACGAACATTCTTGTAGCCGAACTGACGGAAGCAGATGTCGCATTCGTACATGACAACGCTGTGGTAATTGCCTGCAAACAGACTTCTTCAGATGACATAGCAAGCCAGAAGATAGTTTTTACAGGCGACGGTACAAGAGACCAACAAAATGACAAGAAATTATTTGACAACCAGAGAAGAACGATGTCACAGGATGCCAGCCAGATGGACAACAAGAGGCCTGCCTACCAGACCTGGGTTCAATTCACTTTTATCAATTCCACTTCAATTCCAATTCATGTGTATTTATCAAAGATCAATTCCAATTCAATTCAATGTACTCACAAAAAAAGGGTCAATTTCAATTCAATTCATTTTTATTCAATTCCAATTCAAATCGGCAACGATAGTTGTTTTGTTGTGGCTTATTAAGTTTCTGTACATTGATGGGAATGAAGCTCCAGTAAAAATCCACTGAAGCAAACAATAGCCCTTTAATTTGTTTAATTAAGCATATATATACGCCAGGAATTCCATTATAAAATGCCTGCCTTTTTCTCAGGAGAGACAGTGTTAAGCAGGCCTTGTGCCAAGTACTGCAATCTGAGTGTTTTGAAGGGTTATGTTGACTCAAGTCAGATAACCTGCAGTGTAATATGGTGCCACCTTGCAGCCAGGCTAAAGAACAAAGAGGATACTGAACTCTGGACATTGGCAAATGCTAATTCACCCCCTCTGCAAACAGTAAAACTGGGGTACATAGGAACTGAGAGAGCAGAGAACTGCTACACAAGAATTGCAGCCCATGTTTTGTCTGCTGACAAATCCTTTTGTGCATATAAATACCGGTAGTTCTGCTCTTTTATTTTGGTCTTTGACCAAAAAGACACATCAGTAAACGTTACAATTTAACATATATTTTGTAGTTTATAGATCTCAATTTATAAAGAAAAACGTTGTAAATTTATTTTCCGTTTCGATCAATTTATTCAATTCATCCTAGTTTGCGGGATTTAATTCCAATTCAATCTGTTTTGGTTTTAATCAATTCACATTCATGTATTTTGTTGATCAATTCCAATTCAATTAAGAACTGAACTCAGGTCTGCTGCCTAGTACATGTATGAAAGACTATCAATAATATGGGAATACCAGGGTATACAAAATTCATTAAGATTATACATTAAATTATATCTGGCTAATAGTGATTTAAAACTATAAACTTATACACACGACCAGTTTTACTTTTGGATTCTGTATATTTATATCTTGTATAACACCGTGTTAACCACATACTAGTGGATATCAGTTTATGTCAAGCCTTGCTGAATGCTAATACAGTGGAACCTCACTATTACGGTCACCCTTGGGACTGGGCTAAAGTGACCTGAATAGCAAGGTGACTGTATTAGCAGGATTAATATAATTTATCTTACTGTGTGTGGAAATAATTTGGGACTGTTCTAGGGTCACCTTAATTGTGAGATGGCTGTATTACTGAGGTGACCGTAAAGCGAGGTTCCACTGTACATGATTACCTTACATAGTCAGTTGAATGGCATGTTGGACTATGGAATTGCACCTTAACAAAAAGTAGTTTTAATGTTTGCCAACTTATTGAACAGGGATTTTCTCACACAGACAAAAGAAAGTTAGCAGCATGTAAGCTGCTCCAGTTGCATTCAGAGCAAACCAATTATTACCTTTGTGATTGACGAGTCCCTGGGTGGTTGCTGACCTGAAACCACATATCTCACACACTGTACTTGACATGCCACACTTCTCACGATTGGAGGTTGGTTGCTCTGTAAAGGACAGACACTGGTCAGTATAAACACACGCCACTCTGTATTGGACGTACATTGTATATATGTAGGCCATTTTCTAATAGGCAAACAGTTATGGATATACAATGTATGTACACAGAGGCCATTGTCTACTAGGCAAACGATGAGAAAACAATACAATGAATGCTCTGTAATGGACAAATTGTACAATTTGTATCATTGGACACAGAATGTACAATTTATTCAACCCCATAATGGACACAATGTACAAATAGTGTTCTAACCAGAACTGTTGGGCAAACAATCTATAAATATAATATGTATAAAGGCTACAGTGTGATGGACACATGTTGCATGATATGTATAAAGGCCATCTTGGATAAACAAACACTGTACAATATGTTTCCAGGCCCTTCTGCAATGCACAAACACTCATACACGATTACTTCTTCGAGTATACAGCTAATGATGAAGGAATAAAACTGACTGCTGTATCTTTCCCTGATATCGTGTAACTGAACAGCTCTTACCTGCACCGTCGCTGTGCGGGATGACAGTATCGCCTTCACCATCATTCAACCTTTTGGGCAGTGTCCCAATGTTGTCACCACATGTGGTAATCTCAGCGCTGACAGCTCCAGTTGTCTCAGTGCTGCCATCTGTTGGACACCCCTCTCTAATCACGGATGTGTGTTTTACTTCAATGCTGTCTGGCAAGACAGCTGTATCTGTTGCATCCTGACTAGTTTCAACGTCCTGTTTGACGACTGCAACCACTGGCTCTGACCCCGTATTCAGTGTGTGCATTTCACTGGGAACATCAGACTCCTGTTTGAGCTGTCCTGACTGATGAGGCTCCCCATCTGCTGTTCTAGTATCAGTGGTAGACCCATTATCTATCTGTAGAAGCTCCTCTGACTGTTTCCTCAGCGGCGACCTATGGACAGACTCACTAACTGTCCTACACTTTGTCCCTTGTGTTTCCTCCCTCTCCCTCAACCCTCTGTGTCTATGTTGACTGGCGTGGGGCGTCGCCCACTCCGATGAACTGAAGGTTGGCTTACGTGTCCTCCTGCTACGTTTCACTGTTACATCACCACTCGCTGTTGTCTCTTCTTTAACTCTAGTACTGTCAGTCAACTGTCTAGTGACACTGCTTGTATGTCGCTTCGCTGGTGGCGCGTCATGTACAAGAGTATGTGCACTTCGTTTGTGCTTTGTGCAAGAAATATTGCCAACTGATTGTGCCTCTGTGGCTTCAGTGCCAAGGTCATTGTCTTTACCCTGTTCTTCCTCGAGGTCGAGGGCATTGTCTGTATCCTGCTTCTCTTTGAGGTCAGGGGTATTTTCTGTATTCTGCCCCTCTTTGAGGTCAGGGGTGTTGTCTGTACCGTGTCTATCCTTGAGGTCAAGGGCACTGTTTGTACCCTGTGCCTCTTTCAGGTCAGGGTTGTTGTCTGTACCCTGCCCCTCCTTTCGCTCCATGTTACCCTGCTGTAAAAGCTGCCAAACAAACAACTATACATCACACATCAACCTCCAATTAAAGATCCTACAAGAAAGGTGTTTTTGATTACATGCATCATCACATAAATTAATGCATATATATATATAATTGTTTATTTAATTGTATGTTGCAATGTTTATATATATATATATATATATATAAACATTGCAACATACAATTAAATAAACAATTATTGTTTACAGCAAAAAACTCAATGATACAGAAATTGTCTTATGTTGAACAAACCATGTTGTTTCCATAAAAACATGCACCGGATGCAACCTCTGTATCTGCTGCTACAAATAAGTGTAGATTCCATGAATGAACACACCTGACTGATACAGAGCTTTGCCTTGGCGATGTCGAGCCATGACCCGTGAAGAATACAGACATCCGTTACTGTCTCGCTCACCATCACACTGCACACACACTGTAGGTGACGATGCAGTTCACACACATCCTCAACTACATGTGACAACAGGCGCATCGACACAGCTGCAGCAACATGTGTGTACACCTGCAACACATGCACGCACACATTCAAGGTTGTTACAAGTAGGTATGTATACAATTACAATACAATCCAAAAACAGCAAAACGGTATACATTTGTAAGACATAACAGACTCTTGTTATAAGGACTCTTGAAGTTGATGCAAGGAACACTCACTTAAAAGGAACAACTCTAAAATCCCATCAGGCTTGCACTGTGTTATGAACCAATAAAATGTTATGGAACATATGTTATACATAGATACACACATTGATAATACTGAATTATGTTCCTTATAGCTTGTGTCAACTCTACTCCAACAGCCTACACAAAGGTATTTTACTGGGAAAAATTCAATGAAATACAGACATCCACTGACATTAAATTAATGTATTATTCACACAAGTTCAAAATGCAATCCCAGATACAGAGCTCTTCAAGGTGATCCATGCTTATGCAGGCACAGCACAAATGTGTGATGTGATATATTTAAGATATAACATAACTTGTAACTCAAAACAGCTGATTAACATGTGAACATTACGTGCAAATGTGTACAGGGAATTGAATCAGGGCCAGCAATGAGACCACTCACCTGTCCACCCTCCTGTTTGTCAGCAGTGTTGCCAAGCAGAACATCCCTGAGTAGTTCAGCTTCATCCTCCTCTGACCTGCCTCTCACCTTCCCCAACCCTCCGTCTCCACCCCCACCATGGTCCATGCCACTAGCCACACCTGACGCCTCATTCATGCGAGACTTCGGTTCTTCAATGGGATGCAACTTTCTGGGTCTTCCACGAGGTCGTTTCCCAGAGATGGGAACACCCTTGGTGTCCTTGGACTGCAGACAGTGACACATTATGAGAAAGTAAAAATGCTGACTGTGAAATACTCTCAGTGTTTCCCCAAGGTAAAATGATGGGTGAGGTGGTAGGGGTGGGGTATGCGAGTGCCGCAGGTGTGAAGCCTTGCTAGGAGGCTGGGGCATGCTCCCCCAGAGATTTTTTTTAAACTAGCTTAAAAATTTTGCATTCTGAGGTACGTTTTAACCTTTACTCTTGAATATAGGGGGAAGATATAAAACAACAAGACACTACTTGTAAATGCAGTAATCATGATTGATAAAGGTCAGCAATCATGATTGTTTCATCTTGTTGAGGTGTGGTTTCCACTTTATCACTGGTACTTGGTTGTGGTGATGTTTTTCTTGCCCTAACCCTAGGCCTTGTTACCATATTGACAGTCAATAAAAAGTAAAAGGTAAGTTCTTATATAGCGCAGATCCAGTCCTCAGGACTGCTCAAATCGCTTTATACTTTACTTCCTGGCAGACTTGTTTAATCGAACACCGTCTCGACTTCTCTGGGAAGCATCCAGTTGTATCATCTGAAAACTCTTTCATCATCACCTTTAAATGATTATATCATAATAGTATGGTAAATTAGCGTTTACGTTCCAAAGATTATATTTTATTTGTTGAATGCATGCTATGCAATTAATTAAACAGTAATTTCTGGAATGCCACAAAAGTATGTTTCTATTAAAAACAAACATATCATTGTCTAGCCCAAGTTATTGATAACCCGTTAGTATACACGATTTGGGTAGTAGGTGCAGACTAGTGCAAATCAGGTTGCTATTTGGGCTTCAAAAAGGTCTGGATTCGATACAAATGCCGACTAGTTAATATGATGCATGGTTTTTATTTGGACTTCAAAAGGGTCCGGATTTGACACAAGACAAGTGCCAACTAATGACGTAATGCCATCAGCCTGCACGGTTTTTACTCCCACCACCGTTATAAACCAGAAATTCAACATCAGCTACACAAGCAATCTGATTTGATATGGGCACATACTATAATAGTAATGAGCACAAAAGACATCTTAGTTCAGCTCTCATTTTCTTTGTTTTTTTCTTCGAGTTCCACATGTCTCCCAAAAGCAGTTACCATTTGGGTGCCATGTTACACGAATCAGAATGTGTAGATTTCTAGTATGTCAAAATTCTGCAAAGTGTCACTATTGGAGACACTGGGGATCCCGCGGAAATATTCCATGATTGGACAACTGCTGTCATTCACGTTGTCCAATGGAGTTAATTCCAAGAGGTAAATCCTAACTGGCCCTGGATGGTGTTAAGACGGCTAAACGATGTAGCTACAAGCCTGCGATTTTGCAGGAATATAAGTGACTTTGTGGTGTCATTTTGTGCCGCTCGCTGACACTGAATATATCGCGAAAGAACAAAAAATGAGCGCACGAAATAGCTATGAGGCGGCAATTTCAGCATATTTTGGGCGAGATGGCATAGAAAAACGGCAAGGCGGCCTGCTTCGCTTGTCATATAACAGGGATATGTCGACATGTATGTGGCCTGTGTATCAGGGGAAACACTGCTCTCATCGACTATGTACAGTGAGATACATATAAGTGATGTTCTAAATAGACTGTTACACATAGTTCCAGTAAATGTATGAGCCTCCGATGTAAAATAATATTTCTACCACTGCTGTTTAATAGTGTTTATGCTTTATAATAATATGTTATCCTGTTGCATGTAAATATATCTTTATTTTATCTGTATAATATAATTATATTTATTATTCTACTGCTTACCTTAGCCATGGGGCTTGTGGGTGTATGGGTCACATTTAAGTTAGCATCATACTAAAACAAGAAAACAAATAGACATAAGTGATGTCGTCAACTATGACATTTAATATGATATATATAACAACATAACATGTGTGGAATGTGACAAGCAAATTTGTTGGTGAAGTGTATAACCCATAGCTTGCAAATCATCATCTTTCTGATGATTTCACAAAGATGGAAACAAAGCAACAGTTATTTTCCCTAAATTTTTTAAAGAAACTGCTTACAATGCTGTGGATAAAAACAGTCAATTATGTTTGATTTAAAACAATAACATTAATATGTAAGATGCTGTTCTCATGTGTCAGTTTGTTTTTGAAATAGGTGCTCCTAAATTCAGAACCGTGCTGTCAAAAATGATCGGACGCAAATCACTTGATGCCTGAAGGGGTGCAGCTTCAAAATGTGTTCATGGAATAACTATTTCAAGTTGCAACAAAATTAATATTCTTAAAAATATTACTAGTGACGTAATTTAATTCCCAAGAAACAAAAAATATATACAACCAATGAGCAGTTACGTGGAAGCAAGTTGAAAATCGGCAAAATATTAACGGATTCTCGTCCGAGTGAATCAGCGACTGTTGACATCCCTATTTACCCTGGCCCTGGGCCTAGCCCTGACTATGGCTTAGGTTAGTCTAGGCCAGTTAACTGCAAGATTACTTATACAAAAATTAAATATGTAGATATATAGGCTAACCATATATGTGTGTGTGCACTAGTTGTAGTCAGCAGGTCATTATCTGTCAATCACCATGATGCGACGGTGCGACCCCTTGAATGTTGTGAAATCTAGCTGCTAGATTCGGTGCTATCTCTGTATGACTAACAAAAATTTAGCATGACTGCCAAAGTAGTTTTATCAATATCTGTCTTTCATTGCCATTGGTTTTAACCACACGGGTATTTCACTAAAAGTAAAACCAACTTGTCTGATTAACAATTTGTTTGCATAACATGACATAAATAACTGGTAGGAAGTTAACTTTGATACCTCAGTGCGTTAGTTCCATCTTTCAACATTATTCGAGGTATTATATTACGAAAATATTGTGTTTTACTTTTACTGATGTTGAATGATGCAATAACGCACTGAGGTATCAAACTCAAAGTTAGTTAGGCAAAACTCAAGTTGTATTATTATTAACTTATAACGACGAATTCGAGGTGGGTTCGGATTCAACACAAGTGCCTGGATATATTTTGCAAAAAATGTCTTCGGATTTTAATGAAACCGGTATGTTTATATTAAGGGGCACGATCGTCGGCAAGCCCAGTATATTTATAATTAGCCTAAGCTAGGTAGGCCTATTAAATAGCTGGGTATGTAGATACAACCTCAATTATCGCCCAAATTATATTTCTTCCCCGCTAGCATTTGAATGTGTAATTGCACATTTTAGTACCCGGTATGTCGAACAAAATCAGTAATTTTGCAGCGTCTAAGAATCTTGTTTGCAACACTCTAAAATTTGTTTTGTCAATTTTAATACCTGTTTTTCTGAAAGAGGGAGCGCATCTACCCAGGAAAAATTGGGAATAACTTTGCGGTGTGTCACGGAATGTTTTCCACAATGATTTGTGTCTGGAACGTGAACCCCCCCAACAAAATCGAGTGGATATGGCAATTTGAATGAAAACTATGTAAAGGAGAGATCTTTCCAAATAGTCAAGTGATATGTAATTATTTGAAGATAATGTCCAAACAAAAGTGTGGCAAAAATCTTCTGTTGAGAACTTGTGAAATATCCAAACGTTTAGTGTGGGCCAGATTTTGTCCTGTTATAGATCTCTCTGTGCCACTGTGTCTGTGGGGCAAAACTTTTAGGTAAGACATAAAATAACTTTACGTAAGCGCTTGTGAAGAGTGCGAGATAGTTTTTCACAGTGAAACATTCCTATTCCAAACCCTTAGTTTTATATATTATTCCCTTAGCAATAGATTCTACTGAATATCCTTGTCTATATGTCTTACGTACTGCCTATGCCCATTATAGTGCCAGTGGATGCTATAAACCAAAATACACTACAGCAACACAAGTAGACCTGGGGCTAATTACATTTAATATTACCATACTTTTTATTTTATATATCACTCTGACCAGAATAATATATATTATTAATGATTACCCTAAACAAAATATATTTTACAATCATTGCATTATTTTTCCAGTTTGTATTTCTCCTATAATTATAAAGCAGTGTCGGGTGGGCAGACATAAAGTCAGAGGAAAAAGTCAGTTTTGCCTAGGAAAATAAGTCACAGGAAATAAAGTCACAACCTAATTTTATTCAAAGACTATACACTGAATACAAAGTTTTGCAATTATTCCCTGATGATTCAACAACAATATTTCTGAAGAAACTCCGACATAGTGTGGCATGACATGTTCATTAACATTTAAATGAAATCAAGATTTAGCAGACTTTATCAAACCTATGCACCAAAGTTATTGTGATGTTAAGTTAATTTTGGTTATTAAAACGAATATTCACCTGAATTTATTCAGCATGTCCACTCATATTGTAAATACAAAGAAACTTAAATTTAAAGTTGAGCACAAGTGAAATTTAAATGTGATTTTTTATCATTTTTTTTAGTAAATTTGTTATCTTTAAGTAAACTTTAACTTAAAGAAAACAACAATAGCACACAAACTAGATATAACAGATATGGGCTCAAATATTGAAAACACCTTTTTGCAGTGAAATACTATTAAGATATATACAACTGAGCTAATCACAATTTAACTGATTGAACAGTTTTTAAACCATCTCATTATGAACTTTATTGGAAATCTATTAGCTTAGCAAATATATTCAAAGAGCAGAGAAAAGTAGTAACTATTTCAAAATCTGCTAGGCACTGTGCGAGTGAAGAAGTGTGTATTTGTACAGAACGCAATCAGCAATGAAACACACAAACTTAGCTGGCTCCTCAAATGCATTGGTCATGCCTGTTCTCAGGGCATAAACCCTCTTTGGGAAATGTTTGTCTAAAATTGCAATATTTGTCATAAGTGAATCCCTTTTTGAAAGCATGCTTGTGAAAGATATCATAAATTGAGAGAATGTTTTTGTTCAATGGTTAAGCTGTCGGAGTATTTGTGAAAGTGCAGTTGGAAGTCTCAAATAGAGGTGCTGTTGCAGGCTTTTGGTGAGCCTGAAAGGGGGTGGAGGTTTTCAAATTAATTGGACAATCATTCAGCTTTCCCTAAAATGCCAAATTTGTCTAAGTCCAGAGAATTGTGCTGTGTTGTGTATGTAACATCTACCTGGATTCATGATCATACTGATTCAACAGTGTGAACTATGCAATATTAAAATAAAGGCATATTTGCCAATTATTGTCAAGACAGTTCTTTACAGTGACAATTATCAGTATTACGTCATATCAACAAAAGACAATTATTTTATTGGTCAAAACTGTTGTCAAACAAACATTTGTCAAAAGTCTTTGTCAGGCAACATAAGAGTTGAGCAAGGTAGAAATCATCAGTGGGCAAGGCACACGTTGTTATTGGCAAGACAGGAATCATCTAGTAATTTATTGATTAGGCACATCTGGTTTGCATGCAAATATCCAGAGATCCAACATTGGGGACTGTGTATTCCTCGTGACTCGGAGATCATGTTAATACCAGTCTCATCTCAATTTGGGACATAATAGAAACACTGATGATGACAAGGACTGTGGCAGGACCACCCTCAGTGCCAGCACAGAAAGATTGGCTTGGTGATATTCTGACCAATTGAATGAGGCCTAATAAGATCATATTATATTAACCACAACATGTATACAGACTAGTCAGTTAATATTACATTGCCAAGTGCTGAAAAAAGTACAAGTAGGAATCATCTTCGAGCAAGTAAAGAACTGTTGCTAGGTAAGATGGAAGTTCTCATGTAGGAAGACAGAACTAATTAAGGTGTCACTGGGCCAGGTTTGAGTTCTCACGAGGGAAGAGAGAAGGTTTCATTGGGCCAGGTGTGTCAGCGCCGTAGCTGCTGTCTCCAGATCAGTGTCATCAACAGATGCCAACGTCACCACCTCCACTTGTATGTCACCTTCATCTGCATTTGACGTCTGACTGGACATGACCTCAGGGTCGGACTGCGCGATGACATACATCTGTGATATGACGTCACCCGGTGCCTCCGCTGATTCTTGCATTATAACTGCAGCCGGCTCTTCTGACATCATGTCTGGGTGCAGCTGTGACATGTCACACATCTGTGACTCTGACATGATGTCTGTCGGTGACTGTGTCACTGCGTCAATCTCCTCGAGGACGTCGGTTGTTGTACCATGTTCCAGCATGTGGGCATTGACAAGGTCCTGGTCACTGAACATCATGCTACACACCCCACACATGTATACCACTCCCGTTTCACTGACTGTCTCGTCCTGGGGCATGCTCTCTGTCAAATCCTCGACCAGGGCGTCGACCCCACCCTCCATCACACCCTCGACCACACCCTCGGCCACACCCTCGGGCTTCATCTCCATCTGCAACAGTCACACCAATAATCACAACAACTCAAACAAATACCTTGCTTTAGGGTCACCTCGGTAATACAGCCACCTTGCAATTGAGGTCACCCTAGGATAGTCCCAAATTATTTCTGTATCAGTAAAGTATAGTTAGTCTCACTAATACGGACACCTCATCATTCAGGTCATGTTTGCCCAGTCACAAGGGTTCCACTGTATCATCTTTTCTTTGCCTAATCCAAAAATTATTATAAGACAACTTGTTTTAAGATATCTTATAACATGCAGCAGATTAATACAAGAAAATAGAAAGCATTAGTTTCTATTTAGTTGAAATTACAGACTGAGCAAAATTAACTAAAAAAACATTAGCTTTTATCCAAACAATGAGCAGTATCAATAAAATATGTGAAACATAAGCTGCACACTCTTAATAATCTTACATGAGCATGTTAGATTCTTACATATTTATGTTTAAGAAAATTATTTAATCCAACTTATATGTGTACAAATTGCACACCTGCATGAGATGGAAACCATAAGAATGACCACCACTTTACAGACCTGACTGGCCCATTCCTGTGGCATCAAAGTGGCCAATTGTGACTTGACGTCATCAGCCTCCTGTTCCTCTGGCACTATGATGTGCAGAACGTGCTGTGTGAGGGACTGTGTCGTATTCCAGGCGCTGGCGTCAGGAGGCCCCTTGCAGCGGTGTTTCTTGAGCGTTGTGTTCACTGTGAACACCTTTCCACAGTCGTTGCATCGGTGTTTGCTCTCCTTCGTGTGCAGTGTCATGTGGTACGTCAACTTGTAGCGGAACTTAAAGCCCTTGCCACAATGCGAGCAACGGTGTGGACGCAAGTCACTGTGTACAGCCATGTGCTTCCGCACTGAAAATTGGAACCATGTCGGTTCATGTATGCTGCCCACAAATCATGCTTGTCTAATATATGTATAACAGAAATGTAACTTACAGATCATGCCTTTTTAACTGCCATACTAATAAAACATACTACTATTTCATCAAAATGCACATTTTAATTGTATGACACCATAAAATAAATATGCATTCATTATGTTGAATTAAATTAGTGATATAGGAATGTAATGAGATGTGTTGCATTATCTAGTCTATCATAATTTAATAATTTTGCCAAATTCTAACAAAGTATAATTGCCATTTATTATAATTTACTTAATTATTTTTAACTCCTATGTATTTTAAGCTGAATGAACTTTGTCCAGATTCACTGTGCTGTATAAATATATTAATTATTAGTTGCTTACACCTACACATGGTGTAGCAAACCACTCGTTTACATTGGCGCCATCTAGTGGACTGACCACCACTCAATACTGTGAGGTAGGAGACAGCCCTCCAGAAAAGAAGAGCATCTAAACATAGGTAAATAACTCTAAATAACCAGTGTTATGCTCTTTGAAATACATCGCGATTTGTATGTCAGAGGCCAGTAGTCCATGGACGAATATGAACACCAAAAGAGGCGAGTGGATCTCTGCGCCTCTGAGAAAATGCACTTACAATCCTCCATAGTTAGCATAATTATTTTGTGTTAGTCCATCTGTATGCCTGCTTGGCGTGATAACTCACCTTCGGCGTTATAGCAGAATGCCTTGCCGCACACTTTGCACTGGAACGGCTTCGTGCCGGTGTGGATGTTCTCGTGCTGCAACATGTGGGCCTGGCGCAGGAAGCGCTTGCCACAGAAAGAACACGTAAAGTTCTTGAGGTGTTCCCGCGCTGCTCCCTCCTTGTGCACCTCCCTGGCAACAAGAACAGGTGGACAACTTAACAACCTGCGGACAACTGTAACTTGATTGTTCATAGAAAGGGTAAGCTTCTTAGCAATCCCATACATCAGTTGACGACTTCCACATTACACACGATTACGAGATTGCTTAATCCTTTGGTTTTGCTGCGCCACTACTTCAGCACTGCCCGCTACAGCATGGCCACAGGCGGCATGCGTGGCCAGATGATACCCCGCTAAATGAGAAGATGTACGGAAATCTCAAGGCACTGAGGAGGGCAGCATCATCTGTGAGGACGACAGGCGTTCCCGTCTAGAGTGATCGACGAAGAAGAAGCTGTGCCACTGTGCTAGATCTTCGAGGACATTGGCGTGATAGAAGTCTTGTTATTATTATTATTTGTTATTATAATAGTGGGGCGAATTTCCAGGCAGCAATAGTGCTATGTTTCGTTTGTGGAGTTGTAGAAGTACCCTGAAAGTTTGGTGCCCAAGATTCAAAGTATTTAGGGAGAGTTGTATAACAAACAGATATATATACATAAAATATACATATATCTACATTAGCCTTATTATCGTTAGATATAATAACAGAATGCATACTCATACATACTCGTATATATATATATATACTTACTCGTGTTCATTCATTCGCACACGCTCAAAGAATCCCTTGCCGCAGACTTTGCAGAAGTATCGTTTTTCTGCGCGGTGGACCCGCCTGACATGCACCTGAAGAAAGCGGCGTGTGCTGAAGACCTTGCCGCACTGTTCACACACACTGGAGGGGCCCTGGCGGTGCACTGACTGCATGTGGAACTTGAGGTTGGCGTCAGATGCACACACTGTGCTACATAAGGTACATGGGTGTTGTTCGTCGCAGTGCTTGCGGCGGTAGTGCTGGTTGTACAGGCCGGGCTTGTAACAGCTGCAAGAGAGGACAGGCAACATTGACCACTCCACCAATCGTAGGCAGATATTTTGACAAAATCAAAAACAATTACAAAAACGAATTTACACAAGCTGGAGCATGACTGGCGGGAGCTCCTGGCTGACATCTCTGTTCAGTGAAGGCTTCCCCCTGTAAATATAGATGCGGCTGAAATTATATAGTGAAAAAAATAAAAAGTTTTTTGAGGTAAATATACCCAATATGAATAACCAAGAAACTGGATTTTCACTACATTCAAGAATTACAAAAACTGTTGAAGAAACTCATAAGGTGACTTTGTCTATTCCATTACGTGGAATTATCATCTTGACTCAAGCCAACCAGTTGCACTGCACCCAACACCAATTCCAGGAACTTGTGGCATGGCTCACTGCCCCAAACCCCTGGGACACATGTACAGAACATTGCAGAACTAATCTTGTACACATTCCTCACTGACACCTACAGCTTCAAGATTAGGGATGCGCAATTTGAAGAAACATGTTTTTGTTTATTCTTTATTCTACAATAAGTAAAATGTCTTAAAACAGTTTCTTTAGATGTGCATTTAAACTAAGTTTGAAGAGAATCCTGCTAGCTGTTTATAAAGTAGCCATAGCTAATATAATAGGAGTAATAATTATGCTGTATATGATAGTATGCTTGATTTTCTTAAATCTTTAGAAAAATAAAAGTGTACCATTGGTATATCAAATTTGTTAGAAACAAAACAGCATATAATGTCTTTCCTGACCCAGCACCAACATACCTGAAGTCACACTGGTCGCATTGAAGCAATGGTTTCACGCGGTGTGTCTTCATGTGGACGCTGTATGACGCTCGTCCCACCAGTTTACGACCACAGAACTCGCAAGTGAACTTGAGGTATTCCTTTGGCAGTCTCTGTGGCTTCTTCACGGGCTTTCTGCCCCGTCGTGACTTCTCTTGACCGACACCTGGCAGTGTCCCTGCAGCGAGGTGCTCGTCTCTATGGCGACACAGATCATCCTTGGCAACAAGAGGCTGGTCACACAGACGACAGTAGAACATGGGCGTGTGTGACACAGTCATGTGACTTGACATGTCAAAGACATTTCCTTTGAATTGACAAAGCTGACACATGGCTGGTAGTGATGCATCTGAAATCGTAATGCCATCTGTGATAACGTTTAAACAAAATTTAATGCAGAACATCTACAGTTTCACTGAAATAAATGTTTACATTGGGAAAACTTATGAACAAATCAATCGATAGAAAATTACATACTCTGTAATCCAGTGACAACTTCTTGTCAACTACAAGTAATTAAGACAGGTTTTTAACCATAAAACTTACTTCATGTTGTTAAATGTTTGCCTATCTGGAGCAGTAAACAACTGCAATTTGAATCAACCATTTTTTATATTGACTAAAACTGGTTGCATATTTAATTGCATGTGACAAATTTGAAATCCTTAACAAGGCCATTATAAGTATATCAATAAAAGATTGTCTGACCATCATTCAATTGGAGGTCCACCCCAGTGTGGGCATCACTGCAGTGGTCAATTAAATCTTCTCTGCTGGCACACTGTTGGTCACAGACTGGACATGAGAATGACCACTTCAAGTGTTTGTCCTTGCAGTGCTGGTGAAGGTCACCGAGGCTGAAGCTTGTTATGGAACACCATTGACAGCCAAGGGGCAGGTCTTCTGGACTACCTGGGCCAGACAACACACATCAATAAACACCATGGAAAGTCAAGGGGCAGGTCTCCTGGACTACCTGTACCACATAACACACATCAATAAACACCATGGACAGCCAAGGGGCAGGTCTCCTGGACTACCTGTACCAGACAACACACATCAATAAACATCATGAACAGTCAAGGGGCACGTCTCCTAGACTACCTGTACCACATAACACACATCAATAAACACCATGGACAGCCAAGGGGCAGGTCTCCTGGACTACCTGTACCAGACAACACACATCAATAAACATCATGAACAGTCAAGGGGCACGTCTCCTAGACTACCTGTACCAAACACACATCAATAAACACCATGGACAGCCAAGGGGCAGGTCTCCTGGACTACCTGTACCAGACAACACACATCAATAAACATCATGAACATTCAAGGGGCACGTCTCCTAGACTACCTGTACCACATAACACACATCAATAAACACCACGGACAGCCAAGGGGCAGATCTCCTGGACTGCCTGTGCCAGACAAAAAAGGTAAAGGTAAGTTTATCTAGGCATTACTGCTCAGGGTGTTTTGTACTTCAACACATATCAATATGTTATGTTTGCAATCATTTTGGGGAGGTTTGAGCCCTGAAAAATACATTTATGAACATACAAAATATCACACTTGGGGTCAATTGCATTTGCAGTGAAGATAAAGCATTGAAATACAGGTACTATAAGCTTCCAAGTTTTTATATATTACATAAAAATTAAACACATCCAGTGGATTACTGAACAATCCTTGATATTTAGTGGATATTGTTATAACAGAAACATTCAAATCAATTCTTACTTATTTTATCAGAAGAAACATCTTGTTCCTGCTGTCCATTCTCTGAGACGTCGTTATCTCCTGGTTGTATTGATTGTGTTGTGTCTTCATTTCTGAAGTCAAGTAGTTCCTGAATGGTCTTAGTTTCATTCTGAGACTTGGTGACATAACTCGATGATCCCTCTGGGATAAATGACGTCTCCAAATGTGACAGTGCCATTGGCGACATGTCCGGTTGGAAAGACTTGAGCAGTGTCACTGCGTCGGGAAGCATATTCCCGTGTACGTCAAAGTGTGTCATTCGGTGTCGTCTCATGTCGTAGCGAATGCCAAACTTCATGCCACACACGGCACAATCATGTTCGACTGATGAGTGTCGCCGTGCCCGGTGTTTTTTGATGCCCTCTAATGTCGACTGGTAGCCACACTCCCGACACGTGTGACTTGCCTGCTCCGGGTTCTTGAAGATGACACGGTTGTGCAGACCTCGTCTGGTACGCGTCTCCAGACCTCGCCTCTTTGGCTCTTTCTTTACTTCTGAAAATGGTAAAATGTGATATGGTCACTATCGTAAAAAAACCTTTTACTACAGGATTCCTAGAAGTAAAGGCATTCTGAATCTACTTAGCCATATTGATTGAATACCATTGGTAGATATCTATGAACAAACATTAATTTATTGAATTAGATAAATATTAGAAAATAATAGTATATTTAAAATGTTTTTATATATTACTAATTTATAATACTTACTCAGTCAATTAATTAAATATTAAAATGTTTCAAATTTGTATTAATACAACCTGAATGGTTAAATTGGTGTATGCATTTACTACAAACCTGCAGTTGGCTCATCAACAGTTGCATCTTCATAGTCCTCAGATTTGTCTAGGTGCTGACCATCAATTTCGCCTTCTGCTACCTGTTCCTCTTTCACCCATTCGTCCTTCTGTCCAAAGTCAGCGGGTGGGGCTGTGTCTGTGTCACCCTTCCTTGTGACACTGTCCTTGGTTTCAGAGTCACCCTGCCCGATGTCATCTTCGTGTTTCTGGCTTGATTTTGTGACACGTCGAGCTGCTTTAGTGGGCTTCTTGGACTGGCTGGAGCGGGTTTCTTTTAACATCTGACAGGGACACACAGCAATGAATATTGTAACGTTGATCATTTTACAATGACTTTTTTGGCATCTCATCAGTAAACTTAATTTAATATTGATTAAGATATACCAATCACTGTCAATTATTAGGTCCAATTCAAACTAGTTCAAACATCATTAAAGTTTTCCAAAGATTTGTGGTAAATCAATTTCTGTGGAATGTTAGTAAAAAAATATCACCAGAACATAACAAAAACTCTAACTTTTAGTTTTCCGTTATATAACCAGTTGAGCCAGTAGACGGAAAACAAACGGGCTTGCATTGCAAAAAATTAAAATTTACATCATAAAGTGTCAGGCACAAATAGTTTGAGAAACCGTCTGTGTATGTAGCGCCATCCACATCACGGGCAGTTTTGCTAGAATACTGAATGAGCCTACATGTCCTGTATTTCCCCAATTGTCCAACTACAAGCCAATATGTCCCATCGTGCACAGAGGGATAACGTTAAATCACCTGCTGGATGTGTGTCCTGGCGGTCATCATGTCTGACCAGTGTCCTTGCATCATGTAGCCATTGCTGACCTTGACCCATTTCACGGCCGCCAGCTGCGCCACCTTCCTGAGGGCGAGTGCACCACTGCCGGGGAGCATCGCCAGCACCGCCTGAGGCACCACGGCTGCCAGCACCGGGAACACCTGGAAACAACGGGGACCGACTCAAACAATCACACAACAAAGAACCTGTGAAGTGCAGTAGTGCAATGGCTAGACCTTCGGACAATCGACCAATAGAACCCGGGTTCGAATGCTGTTCTGGGTGTATCGAAACTTGGGCAAGTTCATTCACTCTATGTTACTCCAGTTCACTCAGCTGTATGAATGAGTACCTGGCTATAGACAGTGGTGGATATTTGTGTATGAATATTAATTGCTGCGTGGCTTTTTAGTCCTTCCCAGAGAAGCCAAGATGGTGTTCGATTGAACAGGTCTGCCAGGGAGTAAAGTGTAAAGCGTTTTGAGCAGTCCTGAGGATTAGATACTGCACTACATATAAAAAACTTACCTTTACTTTACAAACACCTGCAACACAGTGGGGACTGACTCAAACACTGACTCAACATCTATAACACCATGGGGACTGACTCAAACACTCACTCAACAAACACCTGCGACACAGTGGTGACTGACTCAAACACTGACTCAACATCTATAACACCATGGGGACTGACTCAAACACTCACTCAACAAACACCTGCGACACAGTGGTGACTGACTCAAACACTCACTCAAACCTGCAACACAACGGGGACTGACTCAAACATTCACTCAACAAACACTTGGAAACAATTGGGACTGACTCAAACACTCACACAACAAATACCTGCAACACAGTGGGGCTGACTCAAACACTCACGCAACAAACACCTGCAACACAGAGGGGCTGACTCAAACACTCACTCAACACCTGCAACACAGTGGGGCTGACTCAAACACTCACTCAACAAACACCTGCAACACAGTGGGGCTGACTCAAACACTCACTCAACAAACACCTGCAACACAATGGGGACTGACCCAAACACTCACTAAAGAAACACCTGCAACACAATGTGGAGTGACTCAAACACTCACTCAACACCTGCAACACAATGGGGCTGACTCAAACACTCACTCAACAAACTTCTGCAACACTATGGGAACTGACTCAAACACTCACTCAACAAATACCTGCAACACAATGGGGACTGAATCGAACATTCACTCAACTAACACCTGGAAAACAACTCGGACTGACTCAAACACTCATGTAACATCTTCTCAATGGCTGACATAGCTCAGAGGACAATCTATGGCTTGGGTGTAACTGGCTACAGATACGTGTCACTGAATGTCAAAGTTCAGGTACAGAACAACTGCATTCTTCTATTACATAGGTACCTGCATTTGTGTTCGTTCATGCATGTCTATGTATACTTGTAAGCATGCATGCATGAATGCCTACAGATAACTGTGCCTATATGACATATAAACACAAAGAAATCAGGCATACATAATTATATATTACCATTAACTGCAGCATCGGTTATCACTTATTAGCTACATTATTTACATCTGGTACCAATGTATTTCAGCAACAATAGATAAAAATTGAAAAATACAATGAACACAAATGTGATTTATATCAGGATTTTTCTTCCCCTCAACCGGAGGCCTGTGGGTTACACCTCATACTCCTTTACCTCCTCCTCCCTTCTTCCATCTATCTCTCCATTATTAACATCTTCCCTTTTTGTCTGGTCAAGTAGATCTTTCAACTGTTGTCCCAGGTTAGGGGAGGAGTCCTCTCCAGCATCCTGCTGTTTCCCTCTGGGACGTCCCACCGGTCTCCCTGCAGCCTTGGTTGCTGAAGGTGGACGACCCCGCCGACGCTTGACTGGAGAATCCCCCGGGCTGACAGCGGGTAGAGACTGGGATCTCTTTGTTGGGCTATCATTCCCTTGGTTTTCTATAGATGTCTCACTCTCCATCTGAGTGTTACACTGAAACAAATATCATTCCCAATATTTACATTAAAATACTTGTCCAAATGAGACACTCAGACAAAGGTGAGCCCAATTTAGAGGTCACTGCTCCAGAAGTGAAGATGTGGTGGGAGAGCTAGAAGACTGGAAACCCATGTTTTAACATACCCAAAACTAGTTGCATCACAATTTGGAGTAATATTTAGATAACTTAGTTATGACAACAGTGGAGACATATCAAGAAAAAACTAAGTGTTAATATTATGATACTGTTACCATATACTCAGGTATGTGGCATCTATAATAATGTGAAATGGTAGTTATGGTAAATTTGTTCACCATGTAATAATATGGCTAGTATTGGCTACTATATCAAAAGTAGACCATTATGACAGCCTGTGGCAGCCTATGGCTTCCTCAAGTTTGCAAACAAATCAATGCTAGAGGACACAGGTTGGCAACAATACACAACTAAACTTGGCAATAACAGCAGATACCTTTACCGTAGGATGACCACTGGTTTTTGGGTCTGAAGATGTGTCCTTCTCGGAGTCTAATGTAGTAACGTTTGTGTCACTGGTCTCTGGCATGTTTTCCTGCTTACTGCCTTCTGGAAGAGAAGAGTGATGGACTGGATGTATGAATGAACAAATCATGGAAAGACGGCTGGGTTGATGTAAATGGTTGCTACAACTTGGATGCTGAATTCCCCAGCTAAGTTAAATTTTGGTTCAGTATGTTGGGAAATAATAGAAGATTTTCAGTCTTGTTACAGATGACAAATGTAGTGTCACCAGGTATCAGGTCACGGAGGAGACATATAAATTAAGTAATGTTTATGTCACCATATAAAACACACAAACATCTGCTGTCTGATATAGGTAAAACAAGTTAGGTATCCATAAAACCAGTGTTGTCTGCACTCTTTGTTGATAGCCACTGCTTTAAATATCAGACTGGGAGACACAATAACTAAGCCATGATTGCCCCATAAAAAGGTGACTAACATATGGTTTTAAACTCCTGGTGGAAGTTCCATGGGTTTAGCACCACATTCCATGGTGTTCTTCATCTGATTGGAAGGTACAACTCACGTTTCAATGAGGTGCAATCACGGATGTGTGCCTGTGCTGCCTCTCGCTTCACTATGACCTCGGCACAGTAGAGACAGTGAAAGTGAGGCTTCTTCACTCCTCCACATTTCATGTGACACTGCAAAATGTGCCAATCTGACACAAACCATAAATTTTTACCAACATTATTTTATCAACTTTATATACATGTCTATCAGAAAATGCACATATGCACAAATGTACACATATCTTGGGGGACAGGTTTCAATAATTCAGACAGGTCTGTAATAACTGTTATTCAATAAATTTGCGAAAATGTATTCAACTTCATATACCTGGTAGATGCCATACATAATATAAATACACATGTACTAAAGTAAACCAATCATTTTAATATTATTAATATGATAGTGTACACAGCATAACTTTAAACTCTGTTCCTTTCTCTATTGCGAGTCTTACCTCCGTAAGTGATGCCACGTATTAAGTACTAACATAAATCCATCGTTTTATTCAATATAATAGTGTACACATCATCACTTTTGAAACCAACATTCCTGCCAGATGTTACGTCTGCTGTGAGTCTCACCTGCACAAGTGATGGCATCCCTCTGATGTTCCTGGAGATGTTTCTGCAGGCGGTCCTTGGTACTTGGGGGGTAGACACTGACAGGGCAGAGAGGACAGTGGTACTGGCCCTCTGACGCCCTCACCCAACGACAACATTTTGTACACTTCACTACAGGACAGTCCTGCCAGTCCTTCACGATTGACACATGCTGCGTTACCTAGGGATAATAATAGTTATTATTATTTTATGTCTAATAATTCAGACAAAATTAAGTCTATTTGTATACAAAAAATATATGTAAAATATTACAAAATATAGACACACATCATGGAATAAAATATAGTTGGTTAATAAAAGTATATATAAAATGTGCATTCACGTATACAATTGGGTAGTCAAGTATTAAACAGAGGACTTCTAAAATATATAAATCAGTATAAAAATAATTCACAAACAGTGGATTTTCAGACAGTTGAAGATGACATAATAAGCTAAATATGGATGAATGCATACATTCATTATAAGATTTAACATAGTTTGTAGCAAACATAAAACATAATTGCACTACAGCGTGATGGCAAATTGTGTAAAATTCTAAAGCTGTTGTTATATGCAACAGTAATTACCTTTCAAAATCTTTTTTTTTAATTTACACCAAAGACTTAAGGTGTACATAGCGACTGTAACCACACAGAAGTATCACAATTAAGATACACTATGTAGTTCTGACCAACAATAAAACACTAAATTTTCTTTAAATGCTGGGTTCCTCAGAAAGCTTAAATAATAAGAACAACACATATGCACCCAATGTCAGCATGTAATAAACCCTTTACTACCTTTAGTAACCCTGTTTGGTGGACTCCAATAAAAAATACACTAACACACACTGCACTTCACTTCAGAAATGCGGACACCTTCTAAGTCTTTATTCAATTCATACTGTATCTAATGACTACCCAAAACAGTCCGACTTGCCACTTTGGTTTGTAAAGTAATATAGCGCAGTATCCAGTCCTGATGACTGCTCAAAACACATTACACTTTACTCCCGGGCAGATCTGTTCAATCGAACACCACCTCGACTTCTCTTGGAAGCATTCAGCCATCCTGCAATTAATGCTCAAAGATTATTTATACACAACAAATATCAACCACTGTTTAAATATAGCCAGGTACTCATTCATACAGCTGAGTCAACTGTAACAACACAGAGTGAACAAACTTGTCCAAGGTTCGACATGGCAGCACAGGATTCCAACCCGGGTTCTCTCAAATGAGAATGATAGTTCGATGGTCTAGCCACTGCAGCACTGCACTCCAGTGGTGGAGGTTTTTAGTTAATGTTACAATAGTCTTGTTTTGCAGTGATTACTAGTGTAATTCTTAACTGTATTTTAAAATTTAATGACCAAAGTCACCAAACCATCTTACAAAATTGCTGATTGTGTGTGTGCGTGCATGTTATTGTGTGCATGCATATTACTTTAGACAGTAATAGGTATTTTTACCTGTTATGGTTAAACAATTACATTAAATTGACACATAAATTAATTATTAGAAGTATTTGTTTAACATCAGTCATGCGTAACTATTCAATAATTTTCAAGTCTCTGTGAAATACAAGAAATACTCCAACCAAACAAACTAACAAAAACAGGAATTTGAGTTTGCATGCATGCACTAGTTTAGTGTTTTCTAATTATATTTAAATAATTAATATCTGAAATTTTATTTCAAGATTACTTTTAACAAAGTTGTACTGTGAAATTCTCATTAATGTTACAATAGTCTTGTTTTGCAGTGATTACTAGTGTAATTCTTAACTGTATTTTAAAATTTAATGACCAAAGTCACCAAACCATCTTACAAAAGATACCGGTATTATCATTAAATTTCAGTTATTATTATGATTTTGGAATAGGTCTTTCACTTTGCTGTCCTTTACAGATAGGTAAATATTTGTAATTGGCATTGCTAGTGGTCTTGTCATGAGGCCCCTGGGCCTTTGACTTGGTGTTAGATGATTGGTTTTCATATTAATTATTTTTGGATAGTGCGCGTGGTAAAACCGGTGCGGATAACTCTGGGGAGTGTCATAAATGCTCGTTTATTATTAAAAAAAAACCTGTTAAACTGTATGTATAAAGCAGTTTTGACGTTCAAGTGCAACAGCCGCCAAAAGGTTGGACGGCGCGCTTCACGCAGCAACGCAGAGATCTCCAAAATACAGAAATAGGGAATAACGCGATATTTTAACAAGGGACGCCATGATTGATTTCATGGATCCTAATCCATAATGCAATCAAAATGTTTAGTGTTTGCAAACAATTTAAATTATTGTAACTGGACGCATCACAAACTGTTCTTACCAAGGCTTTCGAAGCCTTCACAGCCATGATAAAAGGAGCTTAATCTGTGGCATGAATAAAAGGACGTCAAACTTTTCTTTAAAACCACGTGACAAAGTATCATAATGACACTGATTATTGAATTCTAACCAATAACTACGTTATGCTGTTATAATTTATTATTGCTATTGTGTGCAGAACTATCACATATTGACTATGATGCTTGTCTATTGTCCTTATATGATCTCGTGTACATAATTAGTGCAAATAATAAAATAAACTACTTCAAAAGTCAGTACATACCATACAGTTACAATGCATTATGTCGTCTGATCACAGTAAAATGGCGGACAAATTTGAGGCACTGGAGCAGCAACTAGAAATGTTTATTGAAAATACAAGGCAGTTAGGGATAATAGTGGGTGATTTCCAGCCACAAGGACAGCCGGTTTTGAACCAAAAATTGTAAGGTCGATTTCTATGTTGTACACGGAGTTTCATCCGTGATAAATTTAATATATCCATTATCGCCCGAGCTAAGATATAATTATACTATTTATAGGTTCGCGAGTCGCGGAACAATGTCAGTAACGGTATTTGTTTAATGTTAGGCTAGTGCTTCGTGCATTTATATATATTAGTATGATGCGACCTGTCAGTAAATAGGAAAGTATTACATGTAGATTAAGGTATATTTTGCTGCGGCGGAACAAATATCGATAATATGGCAGCCATCTTTTAGCAAATGATTGTTACAGTACGATTTTACCTTGAATCCTCCTCTTCTACGTAGTAGTCAAGGAGTTGACGAGGAAGGGAGTCAAACGTTGACTCGTGTAATCCTCCGCCCTATTGCGTAAATATTTGTCAATGTGTCACTTGAACTGGTTGATGTTTTTGGACATCACTGCTGCTTCCGGGAGTCTATTCCAGTCGTTAACTATCCTTTGAGTAAAGGAGAACATGCGTACATCTAATCTTGAGTGCACTTTGGTTATTTTGGAAGGGTGCCCTCTTGTTTTGGTCTGTTTATTTAATTTTTATTATCCGTCAGCCACTGCGATATCCATCTATTAACCGCTCCTCCTATCCCATGTGCATTTAGTTTCGTCGCCAGCCTGCAGTGTGGGACTTGATCGAAAGCTTTACTGAAATCTAGATAAATAGAGTCCACTGGAAGCCCTTTATCGATATAGGATGTAACCTTATCCAGGTACACTAAAAGGTTCGTCACGCATGAACGTCCCTTCCAAAAACCATGTTGCGACGGTTTAATCAAAACATGATTTTGAAGATGGCCAACGATTTCATCCTTGATGATGGCTTCCATTACTTTAGGTATCTGTGATGTTAGACTTACAGGTCTGTAGTTACTGGGTTGTGATTTGATACCTTTCTTATATATGGGGATAACATTTGCACTTTTCCAGTCTAGTGGAACTTCTCCCGTTTCCATGCTGTCTGCGAAGATTTTGCTTAGCAGTGGTGCAATGGCCGTGGCCACTTCTCGGAGCATTGTCGAGTTTAAGTCCTCTATTCCTTTATATTTTTTGTATGGTTTAAGTTGCAACAGCTTTTTCAGTACTACTGCTGTAGTTATCTCAATATGCTGGAGTGACTCCTCAATTGTCTTGGTGAAAAAGTTCACAGCGTCAGGAAGATTTTCTGTTACCTCGTCAGTGAACACTGAGGCAAAGTAGTCGTTTAGTATATTTGCTGTCTCGACCGAGTCTATGATCACATCCCCATTGCTATCCAAAAGGGGGCCGACAGTGTCTTTTGTTTTTGTTTTCGTCCTAGTATGTGAATAAAAAGACTGGGTCTTTTTTTATTTTGTCGGCAAGTCTTTTCTCAAAATTTCATTTAGCCTTAACCACTTCATTCCGGGCTTTGTTTAGTTGACGTTTGTATGCCTCGTACAGATGGTATTCTCCTGTTTCTCTGTATTTCTTCCACATGTGGTATTTCTTCTGTCTTGCCATTTCTGCTCGTTTAGTCATCCATCTGGGTTTGGTCTTTCGTCTCCTTGTTGACACGGGGATAAAATTCATTGTTCTTTTAAAGATGTCCCATTTTGTGTGTACATTAGTATCCTGGAATGCCTGCTTCCAGTCATAATTCTCTAAACATTGTTTCATTCCATCATAGTTTGCCCTCTTGTAGTTGTAGTAAATTTATCTCCACTCTTTTATGTGTATAGACACTATAATGTCACAATGATATAGGTAGTTTGACAATAAAAGTAGCATTACCACAGTGGTCGCTGCGGCTGTTAGATCTGCCTAGATCTGGTGGTAAACTACGACATGCCACCAGTCACGCAGCCCTTACATCGTTCAGTCCGCGTTAAATAATGCATATTTAATATCATTGGAACGACAACATAACATTCTTCACAATGGTATAGTTTTTAAAAGTATTCCTTTATTTGACGAATTTGTCGTCCACGATTTAGTGAAAATGCATGACAGAAATTTCATGCTGCCTTTGTGTCATAATGGTACGATTTTCGCAAACACAGTTCGCGGCAAATTTAAAACCAGCACTTGTATATGGATCGTCCTGATTTTTAGTCAACCAATGAGGTGTGTTGGTCTTACTTACTGATGTTGCACGAAATCGGTGCCATCAGAGAAACAAAAAAACAATGAGTTGACACGTAAACATGTCGGTTTACCTATGTTATCGCCTGAAATACAACTTTTCAATGATGGCATTTGGCAGTTTTTTTACTATTCAAATTATGTATGTTGTGTGATAATTAAACATGATTTACAAGTGTGGAAACTAGGTTTTGTTCAACGATGTTGCATCATTTTTTTAACAAGGTTGCGATAAACAGCCTGCGGCAGTGACTGCTAGGTTTTTGCACTATTTTTAGGGTGTTGCCGTGGCGACTGCTGCCAGTCACTCATTCTTTGGCCGCCCACTATGTGGTTTAAAGCTTATTAATTAATGTTTTGACTGATTTGTAGTTTAAAAACTGAAACATTCACAGCAACATGAATACACAATGTTTTAATTAATAACTGTAACTTATTATGGCTCAAAACATGGGGTCATTGCATGGCAACTTATTATTTAAAAATATTTGTGAATCTAATATTTGATTTTAGAAATTGAACAAAATCTAACTGTAGTATTTCTAATATTATGATATGATACTTGTACAACAAAAAATCCATTGCTTTAAAATTCCAAATATTATCTTCCATAATCCATTAGAGCTTAACAAGATTTAACACGATTGCCACCCAGATAATTAATTCTAGATGGCAGGTGGATAAGGAAGCTCTTTGGCTTATCGAGAGTCCAACCCTTTTATCTACACGTATCCCACCCTTCTGAGGTATGTGTCAATTTTATTTTTAAACATTCACAATAATAGCACCCATACAATCAACAGATAATCTGTTCCATTCATTTACAATCCTAAGTTGTGAAAATTAGAACTTTCTTATATCTACTCTACACTGCTTCTTTACTAATGTTACTTCATGTCCTCTAGTCTTTCTATCTTTCTTAATTGAGAAAGAAATATTTATATCAATACTATAAACACTTCTATCTGATCTCTCAATCTCCTGGTCTCTAGTGTTGTTAAACCACATTCTTTTAGGCGTTTTTCATAACTAAGATCCCTCAGTTTTGGAATCATTTTAGTCGCTCTCCTCTGTACTCTTTCTAGCATATCTATGTCCTTCTTGCGATATGGCCTCCACGCTTGTATACAATATTCTGAATGAGGCCTAACTATTGTTTTGTACAGCGGTATTATTACCTATTTTCCTTATACACTATATTTCGCCTAATTAATCCAAGGATTTGATTTCCCTTTGAAGCTGCAATTCCGCACTGCTCTGAAACCTTCATATCAGCACTAATGGTTAACTCTAAGTCCTTTTCTTTTACAGTAGTACTTAGTACAGTGCCCGCTATTGTACATTCTACATCTTCGTTCCCATGTCCTGTGTGGAGGCATTTACATTTCCCATTTGTTACTTTTCAGACCATTTGATTAACCTGTCAAGATCATCTTGTAAATGCTGTCTATCTGCATCACGTTCAATCCTTCTAAACAATTTTGTATCATCCACAAATTTCAACACCTTGCTTGTTATATCATCGTCCAAATCGTTGATATATATTAAGAATAATATAGGTCCCAGTACTGATCCCTGTGGAACCCCACTGAAAACTGATTTCCAGTTTGAAGCGTCCCCAACAACAACTACCCATTGTCTTCTGTCAATTAGCCATTTTTCTATCCAGTTAATTATACCATTTCCTATGCCATGGGCCTTTAGTTTAAGCAGTAATCTTTGATGTGGCGCATTGTCGAAAGCTTTTTGAAAATCTAAGAAGATATCTACTGGTGATCCCTTGTCTACCCACTTAGTGATATCTTCCAAAAAACAGCATATTTGTTAAACATGACCTCGCTTTTAGAAACCCATGTTGAGATGGGTTTATCAAGTTATGTTTAACAAGAAAATCCACCATGTGATCTTTAATTAGTCTTTCTAATAATTTGCAAATCACATGTTAAACTCACTCGTCTATAGTTTTCTAACTTGTTTCTCGAACCTCTTGTTTAAGTAGCGGTATAATGTTTGCTTCTTTCCATTCTAAAGGAACCACTCGCTCTTCTCATGACAAATTGAAAACTGTTGCAAGCGATGTGCTAATTTGTTCTACAATTTCCAGAAGTAGTTTGGATGGAATCCCATCCACTCCAGGTGATTTATTATCCTTCATAGCTCTTATTTTCTTAGCTACCATTTCTGGGGTTACAATTAACTGTCCTAAATAGTCTGATTCTGCCCCCTTGAACTTAGCCTCCGGTACTGGCGGTGAACTAATATTTTCTCTGGTAAACACCGAAATAAAATACTCATTCAGGTCTTCTGCCATTAAGAATCCCTCTGATAATTTCCAGCACTATCTTCTAGAGGATCGACCTTATCCTGAACTTTCTGTTTGCTTCGAACATACGCATAAAAACTTGCTGTCATGTTTTATATTACAAGCTAATTTTTTTGTAGCTTCACTTTGAATTTCAGATGTAGCTTGGTTTAGTGCTTCTTTATAAATGTTGTAGTCTTTGTCATTTCCAGTATGTCTATATGACTTCCACATCATTTGTTTGTACTAAATTTGTCGAATGGTTTCTTTCGATAAGTATTTCTTTCTGGACCGTTTTCCTTGTTTTTTCAAGGGAAGAAATTTATCGACGATGCAATAAATTTCACCTTTAAGATATTCCAGCATTGTATAAAATTTTTGTATACATACATTTTAATTGTATATAACAATTGGAATTCCACGTTAAATACAATTTTGTTTGTAATTTTGCAAATTGTGGAAATTAAATGTATTCTCTAGAATGAAACAACTTACATGTGCTATATTGTAAGTGGCATTAAAATATGAACTACATGCTTTGAAAAAAATATATACATACAAATTAAGAATTCTCATTCTATGGCCGCCGTTTTATAATATTCTAATTATGCAACAAATTATGTAAAATCAGCTCTAATGAAACATTTTGTAAAACACTTATACATTAAACAGTTAACGACATGTCTCTTGTTCCTTTCTAGGATTCAATATGGCTGCCGTATTATGCTAATTGGGTAATTAGATATGCAAATTACACCGGAGAAAATACACAAAATACCAAAAATAGATTCGGCATGTCAAAATATGTATGTCTACCACACTTGAAGTAATTAGCTTAAATTGTAATCTAGCTGTTGTGAAAACAATGAGAATAATGGTAAAATAGGGGTACATCAGGTGAATTAAATGATTGATCCTATTCTTTCTGTGTTAATTTCCATGCACACCATTCTAATGAAAACACCTGGGGCAGGTATCTTTACAACTTAATAACTTCGTCATTAATTGTAAAATGTTCATGAAATAAAACTATTTACTTCAGAAGCAGTAGCTGCTTATAGTAATAAGAACAAATGTTTAAGTAATGCAGTTTTTAATTTTCATGTGTAATGCTATTAAAAGCGGTGTGGGATATTTAATGGTCCAAACCAAGGCAAGGGGCCAGCCTTCTAGGATGGCTCTGAAGGCGGCTGGGGAGTCTGCAAGGGGGGCTTCTGGCAGAATGGAGTTCCAGAGGCGGATGGCGATACCTTCCCTCTGGCTGATGTCGGCAAGACCACCCATGATTTTGTACATAATGATGGCCTTGCTGATGATGCGTCAGGCTTTGAGCGGGTGGAGTCCAGGATCTGAAACGAGGGCTGTGGCTCTCCTGGTTGGGTGGATATCCTGTAAGATGCATCATACTGAGCGTTGCTGGACTCGTTCGTGTGTTGATGTGGGTCCCAGACACTGGCAGCATATTCCAGACGAGTTCCTTGTAACAGGTGTTATGGATGGATTCAGCCATTTTAGGTCCTCTTCCAGCCGTCCTAGGCACCCAGGGGACCATTTCGCTATGAAAATGAGCTCATAAGGGAAATGCACCATCAATTATAATATTAATAATTGTCCATATGCTGAATATGTGCTGTTAAATTTAAGAAGCTTCTTAAAATGCAAAAACACAGGACACCATTTCTGTGACACTCCAGTGAAAGTGACCTGGTGGCACCGCCTGGTATTGACAGTTTTCTTTATACGATGTCACTCTTAAGGACATAAATCTGAAATCGAATGCAGTGAATCCTGACAAAATCTCTTTTCAGACACACAATGGTGACTGGGCTGCAAGAGGTGGACAAGTTGAGGTCACAGTTGCATGACGTCCAGATACCACTGGAAGTGTTTGAGTAAGTAGTTACAAGCTAGGGTTCTAGGCATAATGTTTTCTTTGCAATAAAATAACACTTTTATAGCATAAAAATCCTCTGTAACCCAACTTTGGAGGCACAATGAATATGGAATAGTCAAGCATAACATAATGAATATGGGCATGCAAGTCTTCTCCAGAGCAAGTGACCAATTATAATTTTTTGTAGAAATTCAATTTTGATAATAAATATATAGTTTTTTCAGAAGTGCATCATCCCCAGATTTTCACCAAAACTTGACAAAATATAATCAACAACATACATTTTGGTTCTAGATTTTAAATTGGTGACAAGTTGACATATGTGGTTGTTGCCTGTGTTAGAATGTTAATGATATTTCCCTGCATACCAGTTAGCTGTGATCGTTGCAAGCTGTGTTGTTTAATGTGTTCTTAGGTACATCGACCATGGCAAGAATCCACAACTTTACACAAAGGACTGCATGGAAAAGTCACTGGCACGAAATGAATCTGTGAAAGGCAAAATTGAAACGTTCAAAGTGAGTCATTGGTATTACTAGTATATATTGTGTGTTTTGATGTTATAATATTGTGATTTGTGTAATTGTTTGTGATCGTATTATTTGATGAGCAATTATTATTCTTATTGATAATGCTAATTGTGGTTCAGAACAAATTTGTCAGATGATCACAAGTTCACAACTATAAATAATTATTATTATGTTGTTTACCAGATGTGTTAACATTATATATGTGCATATAACAGTTTGTGTAGCGCATGCTTTTATTATCATGTTGTCATGCTCTTTATCTCCATAGTTAATTTAAAGTCACATCACATGACCGGCTTGATTAAGGTATGCAATACAGTAAACGTGCCTTAGTGAATACATGTCCATAACAACATCCTGTCTACATTGGACACTTGCAAGTCCCGAATGACCAGTTTGCATGGTCCACTACATGGCCATAAATGACGTATTGCGCAGTCCCAACAATGTTCTCCATGGATAAGTTTTACTGTATTTATTGCTTCTTTGTTGAGTTTTCAGAAGTTCAAGATGCTGCTGATTGTTGAATTGACCAAAGTGTTTCCACAAGAGATGAACAAATACCGAGCTTTACGAGGCGATGACAGACCAGGCTAACTACAACTACATAGAAAGCTAACACACCCCCTCATTTGACTTCAATCTTGTGTGATCTGACTGTAATGTACAACTCATAGACTTCATGATTTTATATGGCGTTGTGTTAAATTTAAATATGGAAACTTGTATTATCAGTTTAATAGTTAGTTTAGATGCATGATAGTATTTATTGTATGAACTACTTCATTCCTCTCCCATGACATCACCCCTTCTTTCTGATTCTAATATCATGTAATGATGTCACCAACATACTGAGAACTTCTTTCATTTGTAAAGTTTTGTTTGTATTATACATATTCACCATAAATGCCGTTTCATAGGGTAATTCATCATGTGGAACCTTGAAAATGTATATGTTAAAATCAATACAATGAGACATAAAATGTGACGAGGAATAATGTACATGTAAATAAAGGTTGTATATATTGTTACATGTCTCAGTGGTCAATACTAAATAGTCTAAAGGTTGATTGTTGATTACCAAAGGAATAGCATTTACATATTATGCAATGTCGCACCATTGTAAGATTTCATGAATGCTTTGTAAACAGAGCCAGGTTACAGAGGTGAATGTCTGTATTAAGCAGTGTATATCAGTGCGAAATACTAGTCAATATGTGCTCTGAAGTTATATATGACATTCTCGCAAGCCAGTGGTGGTGACTACATATACTACCCTTGGCAGATTTCCTATGCATTGTATGGAAGTTAGTTGAATCCAATTCATTATCGATTTTTAATCCTTTGGCCGAAGGTCCAAGGGACTATTGCCATCACTCTGCATACGCCGTCTGCCGTGCACCGTTAGCTGCCGTATCTCAGAAACCGTTCAGTAACTTTTTCTCTAATTTTGCTTAGATATTTCATGTGGTAGAGTCACTGTACACAAGAAATCTGTATTTGATTGAATCATTCTAAGAGCACCTAATGACCCCCAAAAAAGGACCCCAAAACTGGTAAATTTTCAGTTTGCCTATTTTTTCAAAAACTCTTAAGTAACCTTTTTTTCTAATTTTGCATATACATTTCATGTGGTAGTGCCACTATACACAAGAAATCTGTATTTGATTGAATCATTCTAAGGTCACCAAAGGTCCCCTAAAATGCTAAATTTGCTAACTAAATTGTCTACTTCAGCAGCAGCTGCTGCAGCTCTATCAGGCTAATCCCTTTTCCTACAACATCTGTCACACCTCACTGTGGAGGGCCAGTCTGCCTGACTGAAACTGTGACTAATCTGTAATTGGTCACTGGCAAAGGCTTCCAGGTTCCTTTTCTGACACAATACAAAAAATCTACTGCTAGGGGATAGTCTCTAGGGCCCTTCTCAAAACCACATCACTAGATAGTGTACACATTTTGCATTTTTGGGGGCTGTGTCAGCCTTCTTCTGATGTGATGTAGAATTACCACAAGGAGAAAACGTGTGTCCTTTGTTATTTGCTATTTACCCGAATGATTTTGAACAACGTGTTAGTCATAATTATAAGGGACTTGACATGGCAGCTGGTAAAATTTACAACAACCTTAGTAATGATGATGATGAAAATGTATGTTCTACTATATGCTGATGATACTAGAATGATTAAATCAAATACAGATTTCTTGTGTATAGCGGAACTATGTCAACTCTTCTAATGGTTGACATTTGGTTGTTTCAGGATGACTCCTTAAAATGTAAGCCCAACTGTCCAGGGGTCTAGTTGGTGCTGGCTAGCTGGGAAGCTGTTCCCCTTCCCAAAACATCTGTCACATGTGGAGTATGTGTCTTGCATGGACATCTATTTTTATGCAGTTGTTTTATACAAGCAGGAAGTTTGTGAAATTAGTTATTCTTAGGCCACAGAAAAGTAATTCCCAGTTTCTCATCAATGCATGTATTTAAAAACAACATATTATTTTCTGTTATAATTATTCCTCTAAATGCAAGACATAGTGCAATAAGTGAACAATAAACATGTCAACATTTTACTTCCATCATAACCCTTTATGGTCTGTAACTATGATTCACCAAAAAACATTTTATTAATAATTACCTACAGGTTTGTTTGATTTCTGCCCGGCAGAAACGGCAACAATAGAAAATACATGCAATTAATAAGCAAACGTGTTCTTTCTTTATAGAAAACGTCAGTTTCTTTCTGTACCTGTCTATGTATGATAACCATTTGTCCGCCTGTTCACAATAAACATCACATGAATGATAAAAAGATGAATCACTGCCACTTAACTTGTGGATTAGTATTATAAAACTGCTCTGCTACTGCTTGGTGGACAGTTAATTAGTGGCTCAAGTTCAAATATATCAGGACGTTTTTCACACCTGCATGGTAGCTTAGGCTCAGTAGAGTGCTGGCAGCCACTAAACCTATAGGCTTGTGTGAAAAAGATAGTTGACAGAAGAACTAACTTCAAAGCATCATTGCATCCATTTAGCTAGGCAGCAGTCACACGGTCCCAGTGTCTGATGCTACCTTTTGCTCTCAAATAATATGTCCTCTTAGTTTTACACTTAAAGACATAATCTAGCATAACTTGATAAGTTTTTGTAGCAGCACATTTGTACTTCCAATGTATCATTGCAACATAACATACACACTGTGTGCCACATTTGAATGTTTTGCATGTAATATTTCCATGCAGTCCATTTGCATATATAATGTAAAACTTCAACAGCCGGTTTCTTCATTTTAACTTTTGACCCCTACCATGTTCAATAACTTCGCCAATTTTTGTAGCAGTCATATTTTTTGAAACCGTGTAAAGCACCTACCCAACCTTTACAAGGATGTAAAAAACAATGTTACAATTTTTCCGACTTATCGCTCATTTGGTCAGGGGTCACATATAGACGTATTAGTCCAAAGGACTTCAGGGCCACTTGGCCCATTTTTCTCCGTACCACTCGTGAGAACAGTGCAGACACCAGTCAGATTCGCGCTCCAATTCCATGAATCCCAGTATAATTATTCGACCATTCTCACGAGCCGCTGAGCGGTATTGTGTATTCAAAAACCTAACTACGTCTACTTCTCAAATCACCGGAACTTGCCGGTAAGCAAATATTATTGGCAGAGCGTAAATTCCGAGTTTCGCAAGGAGATCTGCAAGAGAGTACTGAGACTAATGTAATCCCCAGCGCCCCCTGGTTCGCGAGAATGATAACGTATATGGTGTCCAGATGATGTTGATAATAATTCCGACCATAAGCTATTATTACGTCTTTGCATGAGGGTAACATTTATTGATCGAATAATACAACCGAGTGTTGCAAAACCGGATTCTCAGAACAACAATTGCAAGTAATGCAATTGTAAAAGAGTACGATAAAAACAAATACTAAGAATCACCAATCAGTATAAGTCACAACCATCAAAAGCTGGGGAAATAAGTTGTACACCGCAAGTAGCCCTAACATAATAACTAAATAAAATAGCACAGAACAATCAGCCAGTTGTTAAGAAACATCATTTACATATCACAGCCATCAGTACAGGAACAAGTTCATCATCACAAATGTTATTTAACTAGGTGGAATTAATACAGTGCAATTACCTGTGCATGTAATCACACACACGCATGCGCGCACACAACCACACACACTCAGGCCCGTAGCCAGCTTTTTACAATGTGGGTTCACATTTTACCAATTCAGACTCCAGGGGCGCCACAAGTTCACGAGGGGTTATATTTTTTCACAATACAAAAGGCCCCCATGTTCAAGTGGGAGCTCATAATGTAAAAGGTTACATTTCTAACTGGAAGAACAATGAAGTGGGTGTGAGACTGGAGGACCATGTGGTTTCGTTTTATATTCTTTCATTTTATATACAAACACCACGTTAGCATCCCCAGCAGGCCCAAAGCGAGGTCGTTTTGGGGGTGCATTTTCAAACAAAGTGGGACACATATGTGGTCTGTGGAGATAGGTCCCATGTTGTTGCCTGATTAAACCTAATTTACACCCAATTGTATTAATAAAAGCCAACACGCAATGATAGTTTGTTGTTAATGTACAACTGGATTATTTACTCGAAACCTTTCGCCGTGTGTAATTGTTTTGAATGTGATCATATTAATATAATAAACGAGGCACCGAGGAATGGGGGTGTGTCCAAGTTATTTTTCAGAATAAACAGTTAACTTAATAACATACTAAAAATAAAAAGCCGCACCTTTCGTTCACTTTTTAACAGAGTTCTGATGAGAAATAATTAATTATTTTATATGGCTTAATTTATGTGCTTATAATTGTTAAATCATCGTCACCCAGTTCATTCACCAGTATGTTGTGTGCATCTGTCACCTCTGAGTGACTACAATTAGAACTCATAATTTTACGTTTGGTGTAAAACTGGCTTCTTGTGTATTTGTTAACTCATGCGTTTTCATAACAGGAGACCCTGTGATAGTGTGAAGTCCTTCTGCATGGCTATTTGGATGCAATGTTCCTTTGATACACATTCCTCTAGTGACTGCCCTTTTCACAGATGGCATTGGGGACAGACCCCTGAGCCAGGCTCCCATACATTCAGTGATGACCATTTAATAGATAACGGTTCTCCCTTTATCATCTGTACAAATCACGCTTTCTTGGCATTCCTTGTAATGCTTGAACACTATCCAACAGCTTTTAGGAGGGGTGGGGGGGTTAACACTTTTGAGAAACATGGAATACAATTTGAAGTTCACATTTTAAAGATGCAATTTTGAGGGGGGTCCACATTTTGGAGAAAGGGGGTTCACAAAAGGGGGTTCACCCCCTGGCTACCTACCTGGTCACACACACACACACACACACACACACACACACACACACACACACACACACACACACACACACACACACACACACACACACACACACACACACACACACCACACATGAACCATATTCTTAAGCGGCCAGACAGGCATTGGAGAGAGGGGGGAGGCAAATCATTCGTTTAGAAGACGGATAGAGGATAGGATGAAGAAATTTCGAGAGCAACTGAGTCTCAGTTGAGGCAGCTGAAAACGACGGCCCGATGGTAACAGATTGTAACAGTGATTTAGGGGGTGGTCGGGATCCAGAGAAATCTACCTTCTCTTCCTCTCTGCCCACCGCCTGTACAGGACGTCAACACTGGTAAGTTCCTTTCCGATCACCTTGCTGCTAAGTCTGATGACGCGACTCAGGATATTCAGATTGGTGACACTCAATCCACAATGCCATGCCAGGAAGCCGAAGGTTACAGTACTCTCAAGGTAACAGCCATAGAAGGTCCTCAGAACGAGGGATCTGAGTTTACGCAGAAAATAAAGCTTCTGCTAGCATTTCTTGTTGTTCAACACTGAAGGTAATGTTAGAGTCAATTATGGTACCTAGCGCCAATGGCTATTAGTTACTATTCCATGATTGTTGTTCAATGGTAATATTGTCGTGACCCCTAGTTTCCGGGTCACGGCCTCGTATGTTTGGATACTTCCTGTTGTGAGTTGCAGTTTTGTGTTCTCTTATTAAAACACTGTTCTAGTTACGCATACGTACTAGTGTTTGTTTGTGTGACTCGAAGTGTGCATTTGATCACCTAATGGCGTAGGTACTTGTACTCTGATACACGCTTGACAGTCTCACCAATTATGACCAGGTCTTTGGGTTCATTATAAATACATTATTTAAACATTATAAAGTGGACATGTTGGCCATGTAATTAGAACGTGGTCGTTTATTTTTAGACGCCAAATGTTATTTCAAGATAATTAGTTAAAGTTTCGTATGCATGGTTAAATATGCATATAATTATTGTGACACACAAGCAGGACTGTGTCTTCCTCACAGCTTTTCAGATCAGTCCCGACAATCATGTAAAAGAATGTTTATAAGGCAGACCGTATCCACGTAGATAGAACCCCATTGACATATCAAACGAGTAGTGGCCCTGTACATAATGATGTCACCCACACCCAAACACCATAAAATACTGCTTACCGCACCACATTCTATGAACATACATCTTATAATAAAATAATCTATCTTGGTTTTTTCACTGACGATGTATCTTATTTTATGTCACTGCTTATGTCTTAGATAATAGACAACATGTTTTTTTCTTTCAACAGAAACTGAACTATAATTATACTATGTGTGGCTCCCACGGAAGCGATTTCTTTTCTAGTCTTAGTGGGAGTCTTCATCATCCTCCTTGTACACATTTTTATATTATAATTTGTTATATTATTATTGGATGTACAGTCTGGATAAATAAATCCACTTCTGTTCTGTTCTGTTCTGTTCTGTTCTTTTCTGTTCTGTTCTGTTCTGTTCTGTTCTCTTCTGTTCTCTTCTGTTCTGTACATGTCTTCACCATTTTATCGCGAGGTTAGAAGAAACAACATTATTCATTGGCGCTAGTAAATGAGCTCATTTACGCGAACAGTGAATTGTTGAAGCTATCATGTCTAAAGGCTAAATTCAAATTCTCAGCGAGAGTTAATTGTGGGAGATTTCACTTCCTTGTTGACAATTAGACTACGTCATCGTAATACGCAATGAGCTTGATCTTCAACTAATAGCTAGGAGTCTTATCCAATCATTTCATTTCTGGTGGGAGGGCCCAAACAACCTCGTTTAAAAAGCGACCTCCCAACTACTTCCTGGTGCTGAATCTAGTTAACAATGTTTATGAATGATGAACTATATCGAGTTCCACTGCCTTCTTCACTAATGGAAGCATGTCCACAAACAATGGCCATAATTTGCAAATATGAGCCACGTCAAACAGGTTAAGATCCTCTGAAAATTGACATGCATGGAGAAAATACATTGGTAAAACGATACGAAAAACCTATATTGCAACATTAGTTTAAAACATCTACCCTTCGAAAACAGTTGTCAGCTAGGATGCAAGGAAGCCACCGGTAACGAAAGCGGGGGGCTAACAATCCGACAACATGATCGTCATAATCGAACTCATATGAATAAATAAATAGCGAAATCAGTCGTGGGATGACCGAATATTTTAAAATAGAAATCACATGGCGCGTACAGCCTCTATATGTGTAGGTGTATTACTTACATTGTCTTCACAGCTGCCGTAGCACAGACCGATCGTACTTGCTAGGCCGGTCACGCACCGATGACCGCGCTACGCTCTGATAACCACGACTTGTTACTGTGCTACATTTACAAGTGTGACGGACCCAGGAAGGCCCGCTGGTAGTAGCGTTCAAACATGGCCGGGTGTAGACATTTTGTCGTACACTTCCTGGTGTGTGTTTCAATGTTAATGTTGGTGTCGGCGGCCGATAAAGGTAAGTCTATGGTCCTGTCTAGTTCGACCAATTCCCCACCAACTCGATGCACTGCCTGTCGTTGAACTATTTAGTTGGTTAGTGTGTAGGCGTCATCTCTCGCACATACTCTGGACGTGTTTATTGACGCCCCAACCCTGTATGCATACAACTAATGTAATATTGTACACGTTATACTGCTGGCTGAGTGGCACAGTAATATTAACGTATATATGTCTAAACTAGTTACCTTGGTCGATCGTCAAGAACCGATTTAGTTGTTAAGTAATACCTAGTGTACCACTCTTTTCTAAACATGTTCGAAACACTACATAACCTGCTATCGAGTTTGTCGTGACTCAGCAATGCCTGTGCAGGACGCTCAAAACACTACCCCGCTGAAAACGCTACGGTTTTTTTTAGCGTACTTTCAAAACACTACCATAGTGTTTTGAGCAACCCTCAAAACACTACTGTTAAATTCAAAACACTACCCCTACGTACGCTTAAAATACTACCCAATTTCAAAACACTACAGTCAGTATATTTTACCAACGTAAATTAGTCACCTTTGGGCATCAATCTATACACTAGACACGAGTCAATAATCGTTCGAACCACTTAAACAACGGGAATAATTAGTTAATGTGAAATCTCATAACAATATTAATTAAAATTAATGTAATTATTATAATTAGTTATGGTTTGATTTAACTGTAGTTGGGGTTAGGATTAGTAATAGCATAATTGTTGGAAAAAGTAATAGGACAGGAATAAATAGTTAGACGAGGTGAATAAATAAGTTTTCATTATAAGGCTAAAGTTATTATTATAATTAGTTGTATTTATAGTAGATTATGGAAGGTTAGGGTTAAATATATAGCTAATCGTTATAACCACTCATACGGTGGGAGTAAATAATTATTTTGAAATATCTTTATTAATTAGATTTAAAGTTATTACGAGTTATGGTTAGATCGAGGTTAGTGTAATCGTTCGAACAAATCCAACGACGGCAACAAATACTTAGTGAGTAATGTCCTGATTAATCAGGTTAAGATTATTATTAGCTATTGTTGTAGTTAGTTATGGTTTGAATTAGGGTAATCGTTGAAAACAACCAGACAACTAGAATAAATTAAGATTATGTTGCGTCAAAGTAACAGAAAACAACTCACTGGTGAAGAGAGAGAACGTTTTAATTACAGCATTGACACACACGTCAGTAGAATAGAGGAGTTTTCTGGGCACGTACACGACACCTTTGGTGACCTTTGGGCAAAACTTTACTAATAAAAAACGTTTTAATTACCCCTAAACGTTTTCGGGAACCTGCTTATCAAAAAAAGATCAAAGGATTTTTTGACACTAAACGTTTTCGGGAACCTACTTATAAAAAACGTGATGGATTACCCCCTCTAAGTACATTTGAGGTGCCACCTAGCGGTGAGTGTAGAGATCATTTTGTTTGTCCCCTAGCGACCAACGCAGTACCTAGCGCGTGCTGACCTAAGCACTATATGACGCGGCTATATAACCGCGATAAAACCAGTGTGCAGACTTCCCCCGTCAGCCCTATGAGGATGCCCCGCTGTACCCTATGTTAGCAGCAGCGCGATAAGCGACCGGCACTGCAGCAGCAGCAGCAGGAGTGGACTATGACCCCGGCGCGGCAGCATAGCTGGCTGTGCGTTGTAAATCTAGCAGTGCGATCAAAACGAAACCAATGCGTTGTGCGTTTAAATAAATAAATAAATCTAGTGGTGCGATCAAAACGAAACCAATGCATAAATACGCTAACGTTCAGCGGGGCCCCGTATGGCGCTGTACGTAGGGTGTTTATGCAGTGGATACAGACGAGTGGAAACGTAAGTAGTAGAGGTTTGACGGGACGACCTTGTTGAAGGCCGCCCTGTTGGCCACCGGGGACGCCGAATTGGTGGAATGGGTACCGAGTAGGGAGGGTTTCTGGGGTGCCTGGATCGGGGGCGATGCTGGGGAGAACATGCTCGGTAAACTGTTGATGGAGGTGCGTGACGCTTATAAGGACGCGTAAAAAGCGTTCGTTCAGTCGTTGAAAATGGGCGGACCGACGTTGAAGCATCCTTTTACATGTATAGTAGCCGGTCCTACGGGGTGCGGTAAGACGACGTTCGTCGACCGTCTGATACGGTACGCTATGATCGATCCGCCGCCCGAGAAAATCCTGTGGTGCTACGGGCAGTGGCAGACCGGCTACGCGTCTATGTCTTCGAAAATAGAGTTCGTAGACGGCCTGCCGGATCCGAAACGTTTAGACGGTAAAGCGAGGACGCTTCTAGTAATCGACGACCTCATGGAGGAGACTGATAGCCGGGTGACGGTACTATTTACTAAAAAAAGTCATCATTGTAATACGTCGGTCGTACAACTGCGGCAGAACATGTTTCCGAAAGGAAAAGAAAACCGTACAATCAGCCTGAACGCCCAATACATAGTGCTATTCAAGAGCCCCCGAGACGCCGGCCAAGTAGGTCACCTAGCGAAACAGATGTACCCGGGAAAGGTCAACTACATGATAGAGGCTTTCAAAGACGCGACGTCGTCGGCTTACGGCTATCTCTTCGTGGATCTGAAACAGGAAACGGAAGAGGACATGCGCCTGCGTTCGTGCATATTTCCGGACGATCGCCTTGCTGCTGTTGACCGACGCCGGCCGCCGCCACCTTCGGACTCTGCTTGCGCGCCGCCTTCATCTTTTTCGGTATCTCGTCTGACATTATTGTTGCCGCGGGAGAACGTCTGCTGCTGCTGCTGAAACAATACGTTAGAACACTGGCGTCATACAACATAGCATTTTCTCACCCGTTTTATACTTTACAAAATAAGGCGCATGCGCACTTAACACATACTGCCGCATCTACCGTTATCTTACAAAATAACGCGCATGCGTACTTAACACATACGACGCATTTGTTTTAGGAAAAAAGTTAGCGGTCATGTCAGTACATTCATCGTCAAATGTGTCTTTACATCGAATTTCTCTAATATCACTACACCACACGATTCCCGAGCCCTAACTAATCATATACAACGCTTACTTTCATGCTTTTAGCTTTTCGTTTATTGTTTTTGAAATGGCATTGTCTACCTTTATCTTACAAAATAACGCGCATGCGCACTTAACACATACGACGCGGTTACCGAGGTATTTGTTTTAGGAAAAAAGTTAGCGGTCATGTCAGTACATTCATCGTCAAATGTGTCTTTACATCGAATTTCTCTAATATCACTACACCACACGATTCCTTAGCCCTAACTAATCATATACAACGCTTACTTTCATGCTTTTAGCTTTTCGTTTATTGTTTTTTAAATGGCATTGTTTGCCGTTCACATTCCGATCGCGATAAGCCGTAGTGTCATGCGCCGATCACGATAAGCCGTAGTGTCATGCGCCGCCGCTGTTTGACGGCGCACATTCATACATGGAGTCGCAGCATACACTTGACAGCGCATTTCACCATTTGGCTATTTCAAGCACAACTATGAATACAACAACGCCTTCTCGTAAGGCAACACAGCGGTAAGCCTGCTTTTACGCATGCGTGCATGCATGCATGGTTCTCATTTTATCGGTCGCCCCAACATCACACCCCCCTCGACCAATCACTCCACCACCACCACCTATCAACGACGCCGACGCCGATGATTTCGACGACGACACCAGCCTCGTGTCTTCATTCCTCCGACGAGGCAACAATGGGTCGTGGTATACGCCCACCCCGACGACTGAACTCTATACACGGCGCGGATTTCACGTGTAGGCTCATAGGAGGGTGTGTGTGACAGTGGGCCCATAGGAAGTGTATGTGACAGTGGGCCCGTATGAGGGTGTATGTGACGGTGGGTGCGTAGTAGGGTGTATGTGACAGTGGTCCCATAGGAGGGTGTATGTGACAGTGGGCGCATAGGAGGGGGTATGTGACAATGGGCTCATAGGAGGGTGTATGTGACAGTGGGTAGATAGGAGGGTGTATGTGACAGTAGGCCCATAGGAGGGTGTATGTGACAGTGGTCCCATATGAGGGAGTATGTGACAGTGGGTAGATAGGAGGGTGTATGTGACAGTAGGCCCATAGGAGGGTGTATGTGACAGTGGGTGCATAGTAGGGTGTATATGACAGTGGGCCCATAGGAGGGTGTATGTGACAGTGGGTGCATAGTAGGGTGTATATGAAAGTGGGTGCATATGTGGGTGTATGTGACAGTGGGCACATAGGAGGGTGTATGTGACAGTGGGTAGATAGGAGGGTGTATGTGACAGTGGGCGCGTAGGAGGGTGTATGTGACAGTGGGCCCATATGAGGGTGTATGTGACAGTGGGTAGATAGGAGGGTGTATGTGACAGTAGGCCCATAGGAGGGTGTATGTGACAGTGGTCCCATAGGAGGGTGTATGTGACAGTGGGTAGATAGGAGGGTGTATGTGACAGTGGGCGCGTAGGAGGGTGTATGTGACAGTGGGTGCATAGTAGGGTGTATGTGACAGTGGGTGCATAGGTGGGAGTAAGTGACAGTGGGCACATAGGAGGTTGTATGTGACAGTGGGTGGGTAGGAGGGTGTATGTGACAGTGGGCGCATATGAGGATGTATAAGACAGTGGGTGTTTAGGAGGGTGTATGTGACAGTGGGTGCATATTAGGGTGTATGTGACAGTGGGCCCATAGGAGGGTGCATGTGACAGTGGGCCCATAGGAGGGTGTATGTGACCGTGGATGCATAGTATGGTGTATGTGACTGTGGGCGCATAGGAGGGTGTATGTGACAGTAGGCCCATAGGATGGTGTATGTTACAGTGGGTGCATATTAGGGTGTATGTGACAGTGGGTGCATATGAGGGTGTATGTGACAGTGGGTGCATAGGAGGGTGTATGTGACAGTGGGTGCATGGTAGAGTGTAGGTGACAGTGGGTGCATAGGAGGGTGTATGTGACAGTGGGCACATAGGAGGGTGTATCTGACAGTGGGCACGTTGGAGGGTGTATGTGACAGTGTCCGCAGAGCAGGGTGTATCTGACAGTGTCTGCGTATGAGGGTGTATGTGACAGTGGGTGCATATTAGGGTGTATGTGACAGTTGGCCCATAGGAGGGTGTATGTGACAGTGGGCACATAGGAGGGTGTATGTTACAGCGGGCGTGTAGGAGGGTGTATGTGAGAGTGGGCCCATAGGAGGGTGTATGTTATAGTGGGCACATAGGAGGGTGTATGTGACAGCGGGCGTGTAGGAGGGTGTATGTGAGAGTGAGCCCATAGGAGGGTGTATGTGACAGTGGGTAGATAGGAGGGTGTGTGTGACATTTGGCCCATAGGAGGGTGTACGTGACAGTGGGTGCACAGGAGGGTGTATCTGACAGTGTCTGCATAGGAGGGTGTATGTGACAGTGGGTGCATAGTAGGGTGTATGTGACAGTGGGCCCATAGGAGGGTGTATGTGACAGTGGGTGCATATTAGGGTGTATGTGACAATGGGCCCATAGGAGGGTGCATGTGACAGTGGGCCCATAGGAGGGTGTATGTGACAGTGGGTGCATAGTATGGTGTATGTGACTGTGAGCGCATAGGATGGTGTATGTTACAGTGGGTGCATAATAGGGTGTAAGTGACAGTTGGTGCATATGAGGGTGTATGTGACAGTGGGTGCATAGGAGGGTGTATGTGACAGTGGGTGCATGGTAGAGTGTAGGTGACAGTGGGTGCATTATAGGGTGTATGTGACAATGGGTGCATAGTAAGGTGTATGTGACAGTGGGCGCGTAGGAGGGTGTATGTGACAGTGTCTACATAGGAGGGTGTATGTGACAGTGGGCGTGTAGGAGGGTGCATGTGACAGTGGGTCCATAGGAGGCTGTATGTGACAGTAGATAGGAGGGTAACCCTCCTATCTACCCATTGTCACATACAGCCTCCTATGGACCCACTGTCACATACACCCTATAATGCACCCACTGTCACCTACACTCTGTATGTGACAGTAGATAGGAGGGTAACCCTCCTATCTACCCACTGTCACATACACCCTATAATGCACCCACTGTCACCTACACTCTGTATGTGACAGTAGATAGGAGGGTAACCCTCCTGTCTACCCACTGTCGCATACAGCCTCCTATGGACCCACTGTCACATGCACCCTCTTACACGCCCACTGTCACATACACCCTCCTATGTAGACACTGTCACATACACCCTCCTACGCGCCCACTGTCACATACACCCTACTATGCACCCATTGTCACATACACCCTATAATGCACCCACTGTCACCTACACTCTACCATGCACCCACTTTCACATACACCCTCCTATGCACCCACTGTCACATACACCCTCATATGCACCAACTGTCACATACACCCAATTATGCATCCACAGTAACATACACCATCCTATGCACCCACAGTCACATACACCATACTATGCACCCACTGTCACATACACCCTCCTATGGGCCCACTGTCACATGCACCCTCCTATGGGCCCATTGTCACATACACCCTAATATGCACCCACTGTCACATACACCCTCCTATGGGCCCACTGTCACATACACCCAACTATGCACCCACTGTCACATACACCCTCCTATGCAGACACTGTTAGATACACCCTCCTGTGCACCCACTGTCACGTACACCCTCCTATGGGCCAAATGTCACACACACCCTCCTATCTACCCACTGTCACATACACCCTCCTATGGGCCCACTCTCACATACACCCTCCTACACGCCCGCTGTCACATACACCCTCCTATGTGCCCACTGTAACATACACCCACATATGCACACACTTTCATATACACCCTACTATGCACCCACTGTCACATAAACCCTCCTATGGGCCCACTGTCACATACACCCTACTAGGCACCCACTGTCACATACACCCTCCTATGCGGACACTCTCACATACACCCTAGTATGCACCCACTTTCAAATACACCCTCTTGTGCACCCGCTGTCACATACACCGTACTATGCAACCACTGTCACATACACCCTCCTATGCACCCACTGTCACATACACCCTCATATGCACCACTGTCACATACACTCTCCTATGCACCCACTGTCACATACACCCTCCTATGGGCCCACTCTCATATACACCCTACTATGCACCCACTGTCACATACACCCTCCTATGGGCCTAATGTCACATACACCCTCCTATCTACCCACTGTCATATACACCCTCCTATGGGCCCACTGTCACATACACCCTCCTACGCGCCCACTGTCAAATACACCCTCCTATGGGACCACTCTCACATACACCCTACTACGCACCCACCGTCACATACACCCTCCTATGGGCCCACTGTCACATACACTTCCTATGGGCCCACTGTCACACACACCCTCCTAAAGGCCTACTGTCACATACACCCTAATATGCACCCATTGCCACATACACCCTATAATGCACCCACTGTCACATACACCCTCCTATGCGCCCACTGTCACATACATTCTATAGTGCACCCACTGTCACATACACCCTCCTACGCGCCCACTGTCACATACACCCTCCTACGCGCCCACTGTCACATACACCATATAATGCACCCACTGCCACATACACCCTCCTACGCGCCCACTGTCACATACACCCTCCTACGCACCCACTGTCACCTACACTCTACCATGCACCCACTGTAACATACACCATCCTATGGGCCCACTGTCACATACACTCTCCTATGCGCCCACAGTCACATACACCATACTATGCACCCACTGTCACATACACCCTCCTATGGGCCCACTGTCACATGTACCCTCGTATGGGCCCACTGTCACATACACCCTAATATGCACCCACTGTCACATACACCCTCCTAAGCACCCACTGTCACATACATCCTCATATGCGCCCACTATCACATACACCGTCCTACGCACCCACTGTCACATACACCCTCCTATGTGCCCACTGTCACATACAACCTCCTATGGGCCAACTGTCACATACACCCTACTATGCACCCACTGTCACATACACCCTCCTATGCAGACACTGTCAGATACACCCTGCTGTGCGGACACTGTCACATACAACCTCCAACGTGCCCACTGTCAGATACACCCTCCTATGCACCCACTGTCACATACACCCTCCTATGGGCCCACTGTCACATACACCCTACTATGCACCCACTGTCACATACACCCTCCTATGCAGACACTGTTAGATACACCCTCCTGTGCACCCACTGTCACGTACACCCTCCTATCTACCCATTGTCACATACACCCTCCTATGGGCCCACTCTCACATACACACTCCTACACGCCCGCTGTCACATACACCCTCCTATGTGCCCACTGTAACATACACCCACATATGCACACACTTTCATATACACCCTACTATGCACCCACTGTCACATACACCCTCCTATGGGCCCAATGTCACATACACCCTACTAGGCACCCACTGTCACATACACCCTCCTATGCGGACACTCTCACATACACCCTAGTATGCACCCACTTTCAAATACACCCTCCTGTGCACCCGTTGTCGCATACACCGTACTATGCAACCACTGTCACATACACCCTCCTATGCACCCACTGTCACATACACCCTCATATGCACCACTGTCACATACACTCTCCTATGCACCCACTGTCACATACACCCTCCTATGGGCCCACTGTCATATACACCCTACTATGCACCCACTGTCACATACACCCTCCTATGGGCCTACTGTCACATACACCCTCCTATCTACCCACTGTCACATACACCCTCCTACGCGCCCACTGTCAAATACACCCTCCTATGGGACCACTGTCACATACACCCTACTACGCACCCACCGTCACATACACCCTCCCATGGGCCCACTGTCACATACACTTCCTATGGGCCCACTGTCACACACACCCTCCTATGGGCCTACTGTCACATACACCCTAATATGCACCCATTGCCACATACACCCTATAATGCACCCATTGTCACATACACCCTCCTATGCGCCCACAGTCACATACATTCTATAGTGCACCCACTGTCACATACACCCTCCTACGCGCCCACTGTCACATACACCCTCCTAGGCGCCCACTGTCACATACACCCTATAATGCACCCACTGCCACATACACCCTCCTACGCGCCCACTGTCACATACACCCTCCTACGCACCCACTGTCACATACACCCTCCTACGCACCCACTGTCACCTACACTCTACCATGCACCCACTGTAACATACACCATCCTATGGGCCCACTGTCACATACACACTCCTATGCGCCCACAGTCACATACACCATACTATGCACCCACTGTCACATACACCCTCCTATGGGCCCACTGTCACATGTACCCTCGTATGGGCCCACTGTCACATACACCCTAATATGCTCCCACTGTCACATACACCCTCCTAAGTACCCACTGTCACATACATCCTCATATGCGCCCACTATCACATACACCCTCCTACGCACCCGCTGTCACATACACCCTCCTATGTGCCCACTGTCCCATACACCCTCCTATGGGCCAACTGTCACATACACCCTACAATGCACCCACTGTCACATATACCCTCCTATGCACACACTGTCAGATACACCCTGCTGTGCGGACACTGTCACATACACCCTCCTATGGGCCAAATGTCACACACACCCTCCTATCTACAAACTGTCACATACACCCTCCTATGGGCCCACTCTCACATACACCCTCCTACACACCCGCTGTCACATACACCCTCCTATGTGCCCACTGTAACATACACCCACATATGCACACACTTTCATATACACCCTACTAAGCACCCACTGTCACATACACCCTCCTATGGGCCCACTGTCACATACACCCTACTAGGCACCCACTGTCACATACACCCTCCTATGCGGACACTCTCACATACACCCTAGTATGCACCCACTTTCAAATACACTCTAATGTGCACCCGCTGTCATATACACCGTACTATGCAACCACTGTCACATACACCCTCCTATGCGGACACTCTCACATACACCCTAGTATGCACTCACTTTCAAATACACCCTCCTGTGCATCCGCTGTCACATACACCATACTATGCACCCATTGTCACATACACCCTCCTATGGGCCCACTGTCACATGCACCCTCCTATGGGCCCATTGCCACATACATCCTAATATGCACCCACTGTCACATACACCCTCCTATGGGCCCACTTTCACATACACCGTACTATGCACCCACTGTCACATACACCCTCCTATGCAGACACTGTCACATACACCCTCCTATGCACCCACTGTCACGTACACCCTCCTATGGGCCAAATGTCACACACACCCTCCTATCTACCCACTGTCACATACACCCTCTTATGGGCCCAATCTCACATACACCCTCCTACACGCCCGCTGTCACATACACCCTCCTATGTGCCCACTGTAACATACACCCACATATGCACACACTTTCATATACACCCTACTATGCACACACTGACACATACACCCTCCTATGGTCCCACTGTCACATACACCCTACTAGGCACCCACTGTCACATACACCCTCCTATGCGGACACTCTCACATACACCATAGTATGCACCCACTTTCAAATACACCCTCCTGTGCACCCGCTGTCACATACACCGTACTATGCAACCACTGTCACATACACCCTCCTATGCACCCACTGTCACATACACCCTCATATGCACCACTGTCACTTACATTCTCCTATGCACCCACTGTCACATACACCCTCCTATGGGCCCACTGTCATATACACCCTACTATGCACCCACTGTCACATACACCCTCCTATGGGCCTACTGTCACATACAACCTCCTATCTACCCACTGTCACATACACCCTCCTATGGGCCCTCTGTCACATACACCCTCCTACGCGCCCACTGTCAAATACACCCTCCTATGGGACCACTGTCACATACACCCTCCTACGCACCCACCGTCACATACACCCTCCTATGGGCCCACTGTCACATACGCTTCCTATGGGCCCACTGTCACATACACCCTACTATGCACCCACTGTCACATACACCCTCCTATGCAGACACTGTCAGATACACCCTGCTGTGCGGACACTGTCACATACACCCTCCTATGGGCCAAATGTCACACAAACCCTCCTATCTACCCACTGTCACATACACCCTCCTATGGGCCCACTCTCACATACACCCTCCTACACGCCCGCTGTCACATACACCCTCCTATGTGCCCACTGTAACATACACCCACATATGCACACACTTTCATATACACCCTACTATGCACCCACTGTCACATACACCCTCCTATGGGCCCACTGTCACATACACCCTACTAGGCACCCACTGTCACATACACCCTCCTATGCGGACACTCTCACATACACCCTAGTATGCACCCACTTTCAAATACACCCTCCTGTGCACCCGCTGTCACATACACCGTACTATGCAACCACTGTCACATACACCCTCCTATGCACCCACTGTCACATAACCCTCATATGCACCACTGTCACATACACTCTCCTATGCACCCACTGTCACATACACCCTCCTATGGGCCCACTGTCATATACACCCTACTATGCAACCACTGTCACATACACCCTCCTATGGGCCTACTGTCACATACACCCTCCTATCTACCCACTGTCACATACACCCTTATATGGGCCCACTGTCACATACACCCTCCTACGCGCCCACTGTCAAATACACCCTCCTATGGGACCACTGTCACATACACCCTACTACGCACCCACCGTCACATACTCCCTCCTATGGGCCCACTGTCACATACACTTCCTATGGGCCCACTGTCACACACACCCTCCTATGGGCCTACTGTCACATACACCCTAATATGCACCCATTGCCACATACACCCTATAATGCACCCACTGTCACATACACCCTCATATGCGCCCACTGTCACATACATTCTATAGTGCACCCACTGTCACATACACCCTCCTACGCGCCCACTGTCACATACACCCTCCTACGCGCCCACTGTCATATACACCCTATAATGCACCCACTGCCACATACACCCTCCTACGCGCCCACTGTCACATACACCCTCCTACGCACCCACTGTCTCCTACACTCTAACATGCACCCACTGTAACATACACCATCCTATGGGCCCACTGTCACATACACACTCCTATGCGCCCACAGTCACATACACCATACTATGCACCCACTGTCACATACACCCTCCTATGGGCCCACTGTCACATGTACCCTCGTATGGGCCCACTGTAACATACACCCTAATATGCACCCACTGTCACATACACCCTCCTAAGCACCCACTGTCACATACATCCTCATATGCGCCCACTATCACATACACCCTCCTACGCACCCACTGTCACATACACCCTCCTATGTGCCCACTGTCACATACACCCTCCTATGGGCCAACTGTCACATACATCCTACTATGCACCCACTGTCACATACACCCTCCTACGCAGACACTGTCAGATACATCCTGCTGTGCGGACACTGTCACATACACCCTCCAACGTGCCCACTGTCAGGTACACCCTCCTATGCGCCCACTGTCACATACACCCACCTATGCACCCACTGTCACCTACACTCTACCATGCACCCACTGTCACATACACCCTCCTATGCACCCACTGTCACATACACCCTCATATGCACCCACTGTCACATACACCCTATTATGCACCCACTGTAACATACACCATCCTATGGGCCCACTGTCACATACACCCTCCTATGCGCCCACAGTCACATACACCATACTATGCACCCACTGTCACATACACCCTCCTATGGGCCCACTGTCACATGCACCCTCCTATGGGCCCACTGTCACATACACCCTAATATGCACCCACTGTCACATAAACCCTCCTAAGCACCCACTGTCTTATACATCCTCATATGCGCCCACTGTCACATACACCCTCCTACGCACCCACTGTCACATACAACCTCCTATGTGCCCACTGTCACTTACACCCACCTATGCACCCACTGTCACATACACCCTACTATGCACCCACTGTCACATACACCCTCCTATGGGCCCACTGTCACATACACCCTCCTATGCAGACACTGTCAGATACACCCTGCTGTGCGGACACTGTCACATACACCCTCCAACGTGCCCACTGTCAGATACACCCTCCTGTGCACCCACTGTCACGTACACCCTCCTATGCGCCAAATGTCACACACACACCCTCCTATCTACCCACTGTCACATACACCCTCCTATGGGCCCACTCTCACATACACCCTCCTACACGCCAGCTGTCACATACACCCTCCTATGTGCCCACTGTCACATACACCCACATATGCACCCACTTTCATATACACCCTACTATGCACCCACTGTCACATACACCCTCCTATTGCCACATGCACATACCCTCCTATGCTACCCACTGCACCCACTGTCACATACACCCTCCTATGCACCCACTGTCACATACACCCTCCTATGGGCCCACTGTCACATACACCCTATTATGCACCCACTGTCACATACACCCTCCTATGGGCCTACTGTCACATACACCCTCCTATCTACCCACTGTCACATACACCCTCCTATGGGCCCACTGTCACATACACCCTCCTACGCGCCCACTGTCACATACACCCTCCTATCTACCCACTGTCACATACACCCTCCTATGTGCCCACTGTCACATACACCCACATATGCACCCACTTTCATATACACCCTACTATGCCCCCACTGTCACATACACCCTCCTATGGGCCCACTCTCATATACACCCTACTATGCACCCACTGTCACATACACCCTCCTATGGGCCTACTGTCACATACACCCTCCTAACTACCCACTGTCACATACACCCTCCTATGGGACCACTGTCACATACACCCTCCTATGGGCCTACTGTCACATACACCCTCCTATCTACCCACTGTCACATACACCCTCCTATGAGCCCACTGTCACATACCCCCTCCTATGCGCCCACTGTCACATACACCCTCCTATGGGACCACTGTCACATACACCCTACTACGCACCCACCGTCACATACACCCTCATACGGGCCCACTGTCACATACACTTCCTATGGGCCCACTGTCACACACACCCTCCTATGAGCCTACACGTGAAATCCGCGCCGTGTATAGAGTTCGGTCGTCGGGGTGGGCGTATACCACGACCCATTGTTGCCTCGTCGGAGGAATGAAGACACGAGGCTGGTGTCGTCGTCGAAATCATCGGCGTCGGCGTCGTTGATAGGTGGTGGTGGTGGAGTGATTGGTCGAGGGGGGTGTGATGTTGGGGCGACCGTACATACTGGCTTTGTTGCTGCTGTTGACAGGGCGGTTGTAGGCAGTTGGATCTCTCTATGAAATAAAACACAATACATGTACGCGTGTTTAAACAAAGGGCGCCAAAATAAAATGAGAACCATGCATGCATGCACGCATGCGTAAAAGCAGGCTTACCGCTGTGTTGCCTTACGAGAAGGCGTTGTTGTATTCATAGTTGTGCTTGAAATAGCCAAATGGTGAAATGCGCTGTCAAGTGTATGCTGCGACTCAATGTATGAATGTGCGCCGTCAAACAGCGGCGGCGCATGACACTACGGCTTATCGTGATCGGCGCATGACACTACGGCTTATCGCGATCGGAATGTGAACGGCAAACAATGCCATTTAAAAAACAATAAACGAAAAGCTAAAACATGAAAGTAAGCGTTGTATATGATTAGTTAGGGCTAGGGAATCGTGTGGTGTAGTGATATTAGAGAAATTCGATGTAAAGACACATTTGACGATGAATGTACTGACATGACCGCTAACTTTTTTCCTAAAACAAATACCTCGGTAACCGCGTCGTATGTGTTAAGTGCGCATGCGCGTTATTTTGTAAGATAACGGTAGACAATGCCATTTCAAAAACAATAAACGGAAAGCTAAAAGCATGAAAGTAAGCGTTGTATATGATTAGTTAGGGCTCGGGAATCGTGTGGTGTAGTGATATTAGAGAAATTCGATGTAAAGACACATTTGACGATGAATGTACTGACATGACCGCTAACTTTTTTCCTAAAACAAATGCGTCGTATGTGTTAAGTACGCATGCGCGTTATTTTGTAAGATAACGGTAGATGCGGCAGTATGTGTTAAGTGCGCATGCGCCTTATTTTGTAAAGTATAAAACGGGTGAGAAAATGCTATGTTGTATGACGCCAGTGTTCTAACGTATTGTTTCAGCAGCAGCAGCAGACGTTCTCCCGCGGCAACAATAATGTCAGACGAGATACCGAAAAAGATGAAGGCGGCGCGCAAGCAGAGTCCGAAGGTGGCGGCGGCCGGCGTCGGTCAACAGCAGCAAGGCGATCGTCCGGAAATATGCACGAACGCAGGCGCATGTCCTCTTCCGTTTCCTGTTTCAGATCCACGAAGAGATAGCCGTACGCCGACGACGTCGCGTCTTTGAAAGCCTCTATCATGTAGTTGACCTTTCCCGGGTACATCTGTTTCGCTAGGTGACCTACTTGGCCGGCGTCTCGGGGGCTCTTGAATAGCACTATGTATTAGGCGTTCAGGCTGATTGTACGGTTTTCTTTTCCTTTCGGAAACATGTTCTGCCGCAGTTGTACGACCGACGTATTACAATGATGACTTTTTTTAGTAAATAGTACCGTCACCCGGCTATCAGTCTCCTCCATGAGGTCGTCGATTACTAGAAGCGTCCTCGCTTTACCGTCTAAACGTTTCGGATCCGGCAGGCCGTCTACGAACTCTATTTTCGAAGACATAGACGCGTAGCCGGTCTGCCACTGCCCGTAGCACCACAGGATTTTCTCGGGCGGCGGATCGATCATAGCGTGCCGTATCAGACGGTCGACGAACGTCGTCTTACCGCACCCCGTAGGACCGGCTACTATACATGTAAAAGGATGCTTCAACGTCGGTCCGCCCATTTTCATCGACTGAACGAACGCTTTTTACGCGTCCTTATAAGCGTCGCGCACCTCCATCAACAGTTTACCGAGCATGTTCTCCCCAGCATCGCCCCCGATCCAGGCACCCCAGAAACCCTCCCTACTCGGTACCCATTCCACCAATTCGGCGTCCCCGGTGGCCAACAGGGCGGCCTTCAACAAGGTCGTCCCGTCAAACCTCTACTACTTACGTTTCCACTCGTCTGTATCCACTGCATAAACACCCTACGTACAGCGCCATACGGGGCCCCGCTGAACGTTAGCGTATTTATGCATTGGTTTCGTTTTGATCGCACCACTAGATTTATTTATTTATTTAAACGCACAACGCATTGGTTTCGTTTTGATCGCACTGCTAGATTTACAACGCACAGCCAGCTATGCTGCCGCGCCGGGGTCATAGTCCACTCCTGCTGCTGCTGCTGCAGTGCCGGTCGCTTATCGCGCTGCTGCTAACATAGGGTACAGCGGGGCATCCTCATAGGGCTGACGGGGGAAGTCTGCACACTGGTTTTATCGCGGTTATATAGCCGCGTCATATAGTGCTTAGGTCAGCACGCGCTAGGTACGGCGTTGGTCGCTAGGGGACAAACAAAATGATCTCTACACTCACCGCTAGGTGGCACCTCAAATGTACTTAGAGGGGGTAATCCATCACGTTTTTTATAAGTAGGTTCCCGAAAACGTTTAGTGTCAAAAAATCCTTTGATCTTTTTTTATAAGTAGGTTCCCGAAAACGTTTAGGGGTAATTAAAACGTTTTTTATTAGTAAAGTTTTGCCCAAAGGTCACCAAAGGTGTCGTGTACGTGCCCAGAAAACTCCTCTATACTACTCACGTCGCTTTACGTCTGACAGCCCGCAACCCGCCAGTCTTCCACATACATGTCAATCTCGCATAATGTCATTACATAACAACGCGGCATTGTGCCAACGTCGCCACCTACGACGACCGCCGAATAATACAGGACACGCCCAAAATACACTGCACTTCTAAGCCACACTGCACTTCTATACAACGCTCCCCCCTGATTTTCAGAACATCATATACATCATGGTTCATAACAATCTGGGACATCATATACATCATGGTTCATAACGATCTGGGGGTCGTCTCTCCCGGGAGCTTCGTCTGGGCAGAGGTCGGTCTACCTCTTCCTCACTGTCAGAAGACTCCCCCTCAGATCCTTGACGCGCAGGAAGCCGCGGAAGATCTTCGTCACTGAATATCTGCGCCCTCTCGGGAGGAGCAGCCTCCGGTGGTACAGCCGAGCGTAGGTCGCGTACGTGTCGTGGCATACCATCCACCTCCATTGTGTGATCGGAGATCACTCCCGTCACAGTTCCCAACTTGAACTTCGTGTGACACCGGTTCTCTGATGGCTTCACCCATACGGCGTCTCCAACGTCATATGGACTGTCGATTGCGCCTGGCTCATTGTGTAGTACGCGGTCGATTCCAAGCACTCGTATCTCGTAGTTGTAGAGTTTGTTCGCAGGGGCAGTTGCCGGGTCGACATCATCTTTCGGCGCCACATTGTACCAATAAACGGCCTCCGCAATTGGACAACACCTCCTCGCCGCAGTGCGCTTCACCGATCGATGACACATCTCGGCAATCCCATTCCCGGAAGCAACGTAGGCACATCTAAATCGAACCCATAGTCCCCATCGCTCCGCAAACTGCTTAAACGCACCACTGCGGAAGGCCGAGTCGTTGTCCGTGAGCAGCTCCACCAGCGCCCCACGCTCGAAGAACACCAATTCAAGCTGCTGAATAACACTGTCAGTGTCCTGTCGTTGCAGGCGTCGCCAAACGGCGAACCGTGTCGGCCCGCAGTCGATTAGAGTAAGGTAATGACAGCCCTTGACATGGGTCACGTCCATACCAACCCTGTGCCAGATCTCATCAACATTCAGCTCTCCCTTAGCCCACTTTACAGGAGCTGGGTCGATAGACTGGCAAACTTGACAGGCTTTAACAACTCGCTGCACCTCCTTCCTGGTCACCGCCGGGCTCAACTTTCGCGAGAAATATAGCGTGCGCTTAATTCCATGATGCCCGGTGACCTCGTGAATTCTAGCAATCCTTTCATCAGGCAGAGGGTCAACGGCACCGCCGCACACAGCAAAAGTCGGCTTCTCGCACATGTTTGGCTTCCCAGGCCATTTCTGAGGCACACGTGTCAGAGCGTCGGCCCGATTACATTTTGACCGGACAAGTTCGATGTCCAGGGCCAGACCATATTCGTCTACCAGTGCCTTGATTGTTTTAACACGTCTACGAATCAACATCTCACTGGATGCCTTGGTCTTCAAACGGACTTTTCCACTCAGGGCGTTCAAGATCCAGTGATAAACAGATAGAGAATCAGTTCGCATGTGCAGCTTCTTCAACTTCCACGCGAGCGCCGCATTGACTCCTTTTATCACTGCGTCCAGTTCAGCCATATTGATGTGGGAGGAGGCATCTTCGGACCGCAGCCAGCTCGCATCATCTTCCACCACGTGACCGTCCACCTCAATCGCGACGCCCAGTGCCAAGGAACTTGCGTCCACCCACACCGTTGCCTCCTCACCAACGACATCCCATCGACCTTTTGCTAGATCATCCTGTTTCACTCTTCGAACCGTGTCTTCCAGCATTGCGCGCAGCGACTCATCATAGACCTCCTCATCCCACGTGCTGGTCAACGAATTGGCCCTCCGTTTGATGAACGCCGTTGCAAACCCGGAGCCAGCCGCACACCGGCAAGTGGCCGACGAGCTTTCCACAAAACGAGAACACTGAGCGCCTCGTCAGTGTGTCCGGAACCTCGCAGAACACGTCGTTGCGCTTCCAACGCAGCTCTCCTCGCTCCCCCCAAACTTCCAGGCCCAACACTCTAGCTCCGTCAGCCACACGTTCCGCTGGTTTACATTCAAGTCCATACCGCAACAGATGGTTCTCGACGCATTGAACTGAGGCCACGTCCTCGTTTACGAAAATGTCATCAAGGTAAGACGAAATGGCACGGTCGACAGTCTCGTCCTGCGTCAGCACCGCGGTAAGCACGGATTTCATAACACTGGGCGCCACATTCAAACCAAACCCCAACCTCGTGAGGCAGTACCTTTGCCCACGAAAGATCACAGTTTGGAAGGGCCACAGAGATTCGTGGACTCGTATCTGCAGGTACGCTCTGCGAAGGTCAACAATTGCCACGTTAGTTCCTAGTCGCCGCCACTCTCGTAGCTTGTCAGCACAAACATCCGCGCTCGCTGTGAACGCGTCCACGTACGAGTTCAACTCACGGAAATCCATCACCGGCCGTACCTTGTCTTTATTCTGCTGAACAATCGCCATCAGCGGTATCAACCCTTTTGCAGGCCCAAACTTCTCATCATCATAGGGCTCCAACCACCCGTTCGTTATCCACTCTTCAATTTCCGTTTCGTACCTCAATCTGGCACTAGTCGGGATGGAATACTCGGCAACTCTGTTTCGCAGAGCGTGAGGCTCGGCGTCATCCGACCATTTCCATGCAACAGTCCAAGTTTTCTCCCTAGCGTCGAACGAAACACAGAAGTCCGGCTCGTCAATCTTGATCGCAGCCGCGCAGACCGGTTTCTCGTCTGTCTTAGGCGACCCAAAACGCGTCGCAAGCGAAGGGAAGATCGTCACGCCGCTTTGAGCTGAGATGCCGTTGATTCCCAGGATGAACTCAAAACCCAGTGGTTTGAAGTCAACAACATAAACATCAACCACCACTGAGTCGCCGTTACGAACACGGAGCTGAACGCGGCCAACACCTTCACAGCGTTGCCTTTGACCGCTCACAGTCAACACGTCGGCACTTTTTCTCGTCCACGATGCGCAGCACGGCGCGTGAACTATGCAGTGTGAGCACCCAGAGTCAATGAGACCAACACACATGACACCATCAACGGATATCTCCGTCACCGGCAAAGCCGCGGCGCTTACTGGACGTCGGGGTTGGAGGCTAGCGCAGACGGCCTCCCCCCGTTCTCGTTTCCCGGCCACGACGACGCAAAGTGACCCAGACCATCGCATTCGTAACACCTCATACCGCCTCGTCCGCCACCTCGTGCACGCCCGCCATATGCATTGCCGCGACCCTTCCGGCGGAGCAGACAATCTCTGGCCAGATGATTCGGCAGGTTGCACTCGAAACACAGTAACCCTGACGTCACAGCCGTTCGCTTCACTGGCGCACCAGCACCAATTCTCACCGCACTAACAGCGGCCGCAACATCAACCTCATCCGACAGGACGGCTCTCGCTCTTGTCAAAATTTGATCAATTGGCAACTCATCCATACGCGAACCAGCTCTAAACAGTTGTTTCACAGTATCAGGCAGTCCTGCTACAAAAGCGCACGCAAGCGCTTTGTCACTTAGTCCGCCGAACGGCACAGCGCGCAAATTGCAAACAAGTTCCGCTTTCTCCAGCCACTCTACAACATTATGGGTGGCATCTCCGCTGAATTCCGGGATTAGACGCAGTTCCATCGCGCTCTCCACCATTGCTCAGTCTGCCGGAATAGCTTGTTGCGTCAAAGTAATAGAAAACAACTCACTGGTGAAGAGAGAGAACGTTTTAATTGCAGCAATGACACACACGTCGCTTTACGTCTGACAACCCGCAACCCGCCAGTCTTCCACATACATGTCAACCTCGCATAATGTCATTACATAACAACGCGGCATTGTGCCAACGTCGCCGCCGACGACGACCGCCGAACAATAAAGGACACGCCCAAAATACACTGCACTTCTAAGCCACACTGCACTTCTATACAATAGATTATTATTATAATTACTTATGTTTAGAGTCAGCTATGGTTGGGTTTAGGGTTATATATATGTGTGTGTGTGTGTGTGTGTTTATAAAATGGTACACACAATACACACACACACACACACACACACACACACACACACACACACACACACACACACACACACACACACACACACACACACACACACACACACACACACACACACACACACACACACACACACTGTGCATGCAAACACACGCGCTCGCTCGCACACGCACACAATCATAGCTGGGCTTCAGACTGGGAATTCGATTAACTTCTCTCACCCCCACAATATTTAAAATATGCACATACCCGGACGCCCCCCTCTGACGTTCCCGCCGCCAGCGATAAAGAAATTAAAAAAATACATTGAAGCTTATTCGCGCTCGTGCACTCCATGAACTTATACAAAGGTTCGTATCGTTTGCCTGGAGACCCCGACCTCCCAACAAACGAGATGTACTGTATGGATGACCCCAAACACATAGAAATGGAAAATCGGGAAAATTGTAGATGTGGTGTTTTGAACTTAACAGTAGTGTTTTGAGGGTGTAGCATTTATGCTATTTCTGAATGTTTAATCTACTTTCCTGAGGTTTAATTTTTTAAATGAGGAAGGTCAAGCCAGTAACTAGACATATTGTTAACCAACCGCCTTAGTTACGTAATTACACCAACTCGGTTGCAGATGCGCTCAGTGAAGCGTGGTATTCTGTTGCTAGTGTTTCTAGGCAAGCAGGTGGTTTCACAGTAATCTTAGAGAGGGTGTTCCACAATGCCTATTTTGAATTGTATATTACATTAGCCAATAGAAATGATGGAAACCTGTCATATGATGTGTAATTAGGTCTGCTTATATAAACGTTTATTGTACGCATTTTGCCATCTGGGCGCTGGCGAAGGACTGGGACAGATCCAGGGTTGAACGAGACAGGTTGCCCTGCTGCCAAGAGAATGGCAAGGAAAGTCGTAAAGCGTGGTGGGAATCGTTAACGTGGGTTACGTTCCCAAGCTTTTGTGTGTGTGTAATATTCAGTGTCCAGAGTGACTATTCGATCGAACTTCGAAGAAACCATGCCGCCACGTCAGCAGTACTTTGAGACAACGTTCCGATCGGCCCCAACGTATTTGCGTCGATGAGCAATAATCGCGACGCGCTCACCCAGCTTGGGCCATCCTCGAACAGCGGTCTCACAGCGACATCGTCAGGAAGCTTGACCGAATGCGACTCGCAGCGGCCGGCGGTAAACGTATACTGCCAGGCGTCGTCATTCGCGCAAACCCGTTCATCCGACTTCTCGATCGTTTACGACAAAACAAGACCTCTCGTTCGAATTCGTAGCGGCCGGCGGTAAGCGTCTACTGCCCGGCTTCGTCTTCCAGTTGAACGTATTCAACTGACTTCGCAATCGTTTGCGACCGTGCGATCATTGAACGGACGCGACTCGAGAATTCGCGACGTAAGACAGCAAACGTCAAGTGCCCGGCATCATCACTCGTGCGGCCGAGATACACCGTTCTAATTGTGTTCTGAGCTCGGCGTGTTGACTTCAACAAACGTTCGTATATATTCGAGATGGGACTAGCCCAGTGTCAATGTCTATTTTCTGATTGAATGTATCTATTATTTGCTGTATTATGATTGGTAGTTATCTGTGTTTTGAAGTGAGGTATTATTACCCATGAAGTATTCACATATATATAAATATATGTGTGTGTTGTAACATATTACTGTAATGAGAGTCCGCGAGGACTAGATTATACTGTGTATTTATATTATGGGAGTTATTCTTAGATAACAATTGGCGCCTAGTGTATGGTCGTGTAGCGGTATAATCCACCTTAGAAAGGAAGTGGAATTTGATAATCGAAAGATTCAGTGTTATTTTTATTATGTTCTATTAAGATTTGGTTACGGGATTTCTTTATTCTGTTTATTTTGTTAATCAAGATATTTACCAAAAGGAAGATATCTTGTAATAAAGTTTATTAAATTTTCCTCGTTCTTTGTTGCTTGTTCACGATAACCGTTCTTTCTCATATGCGTTGACCTTGATATATAAGAACCCTACTAGACTGAGCCATCTAGTGTACGGAGACCTCGCTAATCCGTGACAGAGGGTACGCATGAAACACTACGGTAGTGATTTGAAAGTACGCTCAAAACACTATGGCTGTCGACAGACATGTGCACATCGCTTTTTAAACCTCGATCATATCCAGAGCCAACCGCAGTTGAAGGAGTAGTCTGCTTTCAAAAGTCCAAGTTTTATTTTGCGATAATTAAGGTTACTGTACAACAAGGTCCACCTTTGTCGCTTAAACTGAACTTATCTGTTATAATGATCTTAATACTACAATAACTATGTTGACGGTATACAACGGTATACTGCACCATTACGTGGAGCGCAGTGGTGCAGTGGCTCTCGACAGAGATAACCCGGATTCGAATCATGTGCTGCGGTATCGAACCTTGGGCAAGTTCGTTTACTCCACGTTGCTCCAGTCCACTCAGCTGTATGAACGAGTACCTGGCTATAGACATTGGTGGATATATGTGTACGAATAGTCTTCGCGAATTAATTGTAGTGTGGCTGGATGCTTCCCAGAGAAGTCGATATGGTGTTCAATTGTCTACCAAGGAGTAAAGTGTAAAGCGCTTTGAGCAGTCCCGACGACTGGATATATTGCGCTATATAAAAACTTTTACAACCCGCCAAATTGCGTTAAATAAACCCGATACCGTGTTCGCAGTTTAAATATTTCGACCGCGAATTGTAAACAAAACAATCATATTCTCAACATGCTCTATTGTCAATATAGCGAGAACCGGATTAGATATATTAAAGGTCCTTTTGATGTTCGGTGCGTTTTGGGGTTCCCACATTCAAGACAACTCATTAAGCTAACTTCCTGCTAATATATATATACATACATATATATATATATATATATGTATATGTATATATATATATATATACATATACATATATATATATATACATATATATATATATATGTTGGTTTATCTTGCACTAATACGTAAATGAGACTCAATGATATACTTGTATTTTTTTTGAATTTTTAAAGCTGGATTTTAATTGAGTGCAATATTGTTTATTGCAGCTAACCCAGTGAACGTGGCAGCAAAAAGTAATGGCGCCACATGCACTGCGTCCAAGTCAGACGAAGACCGCCCATGTGGCGGTGCGATAGATGGGCTACAGTACAGTGCCAGTAGCCGCTGGGCGTTCACAGATATTCCCGTTGGAATGTGGTTAGCGATCACATTCAACGGTTCTTACAACATTTCATTTGTTCGAATCATGCCGATTCATCTAGATAACAAATTTGAAAACATATCACTGACCTTTGACAAGACCAGCGAAAATGTAAGTCCATCATGTTTAACAAGATTTAACAAGATTGCCATCCAGAAAATTACTCTGGATGGCAGGTGGACAAGGAAGCCTTTTGGCTTATCGAGAGTCCAATACTTTTTATCTACATGTATCCCGCCTTTTTAAGGTGTGTGTCGATTTTATTTTTAAACATATTCACGCTACTAGCACCAACACAATCAGGAGATAATCTGTTCCATTCATTTACAGTCCTTTGTGAGAATGAGAACTTTCTTATATCTAATCTACACTGCTCCTTTACTAATGTAGCTTCATGTCCTCTGGTCCTTCTATTTTTCTTAACTGAGAAAAAAATGTTTCTATCAATATTTTCATAACCATTCAATATTTTAAACACTTCTATGTGATCTCCTCTCAATCTCCTGGTCTCTAATGTTGTTAAACCACATTCTTTTAGGCGTATTTCGTAACTAAGATCCCTCAGATTTGGTATCATTTTAGTCGCTCTCCTCTGTACTCTTTCTAGCATATCTATGTCCTTCTTGCGATATGGCGTCCATGCTTGTATACAATATTCTAAATGAGGCCTCACTATTGTTTTGTACAGCGGTACTATTAATTCTTTTTTCTTATACGTTATATTTCGCCTAATTAATCCAAGGATTTGATTTCCCTTTGACGCTGCAATTCCGCACTGCTCTGAAACCTTCATATCAGCACTAATGGTTAACCCCAAGTCCTTTTCTTTTACAGTAGTACTTAGAACAGTACCCCCCATTTTATATTTTACCTCTTCATGTTGTATATGTAATTGTTTGAGAACAAAACAAAAACGCTGATTTGTGTGGGATTTTATATATTTAACTTGTTAACAACATTACAAAGTAACAAGTATAGTTCTCGCTACTTTAACGGACACCGTTCCAGTGTCAAGTCTCCCCACCGATAATAGTGTTTGTCTGTCTCTGGGTGTGTGGGTCCGCGCGTGCGTGCGTGCGTGCATGTATGTGCAATTTGCACCCTGATATCGATATATAAATGTTAGGTACACTACAGATAGTCAAAGTAAATTCGTTAAATCTATACTGAAACCTAAAAGACGAAAAACACAACTGTAACTGGCTTGATCGATATGCCACAATGTGACGACGGTCCGATCTTTCCATTTTGGACATGAACTAACATAGTCAACTGGAAAAAAAACTATTGGCAACTTTAACAATATTATAATATGTTTTGTGTCTTGACAAGATCACACTAACTCCTGAAGCCGATGACAGTCAAGAGTGGGCAAACTTCCTCATATCACCACCGACCGTCAGCAAGACCATCAATCTGACGATATTGTCGGCGTACACGAAGGAGAAATACAACGGATTGACTGAAATCGAAGTATACGAAACACATCCTGGTAAGACATCATATTGATATACAGCCTGTCGTAAGTTCGTCATATGTTTATAATTATTTGACTACTGGAAATTGATAACAATTATCAAAGTGATTGCGCTCTACAAACAACACAAGAACTATACGTGTGTGTGTGTGTGTGTGTGTGTGTGTGTGTGTGTGTGTGTGTATGTGTGTGTGTTTGTGTGTGTGTGTGTGTGTGTGTGAGTGTGTGGGTGTGTGGGTGTGTGGGTGTGTGGGTGTGTGTGTGTGTGTGTGTGAGTGTGTGTACGCGCGCGCGCGCGCGCGCGTGGATGCGTGCGTTGTGTGTGTGGCTGCAAGGTGTGCGCCTGTGTAGCGCGCGCGTGCGCCATGTAAGTCTCGGATGTGATTTGTCATGATTTACTGGCACTAAATTACTGACACTGTTGTTATTATAAATATCGTAATCACAATGCGCTATCGTCTTTTAATAACAGTTCCGGCAACGATGTCAGCTCTAATAACTACTTCGCAACCACCAACTGCTGCAATAACAACAACACACACAGTAACCATGGGAGCTTCCGAAACAACAAGTGCAATGAAACACAGCACAGAGACTTCAACAATACAGAACACGACTGTTGTACCAACCTCACCAACCGCACCGACCGGATCAACTGCACCAGCCGCAACGACAGCATGGAAAGCAAAACATATGTTGTACATATACATAGGAGCTGCGGCACTCTTGGTGGTTCTTTTAGCGGTCGTTGTCATCCTTGTGTGCAGGTAGGCATACGTTCTGGTCGTTTGACACGGATCTTTCTCGCTGACCGCGTAATTTTCACATCACTGGATCTGGTATGAGACGCAAACACACACGCGAACGCACACACACACGCGCACACGCACACGCACACGCACACGCACGCGCACGCGCACGCGCACGCGCACGCGCACGCGCACGCGCACGCGCACGCACACGCACACGCACACGCACACGCACACGCACACGCACACACGCACACGCACGCACGCACTCACGCACACGCACGTACATGTAGACGCGTAATAATTTATTTTCGTTAAAATGGCTTCTTTGTTTACAGGAGAGGTAGTCGATCAGAAAAGCCAAGCGATTCAGAGCCAGAGCAAGACCACAACAACGACCTTGACGTACTGGGTAAGTTGAGCATGTCCGTGTCATCAAAACGTTCATGCCAGGTTAATTTATATTATTTATCTATTCTAACAGACATGTGTTATCGTTGTCCCGTTGATTAATAAATTATCATTATAAGGTATTACTTTTTCTTCCATTTCATCGCATTGGCCTGCAGAACAATACTATGTCGTCATCGCAAAACAGTTCAGAGTGTTAATCAAGGACATACATACGGATTTCATCCATCTATGCTATCCCTGTTGGTGTTGCAGTGGTCGAACCTACCATCCCTGCTGCGGAGACGGCTGCCCCCGATCCCGACCAGAACGGAGAGCCCGAGTACGCTAACGTCGCCGTTGAGAAACCGATCCGGGTCTCCGAGCTGACTGACTATTTCCAGCGACTCTATTCCACACCGAACGGCTTCAAGAATGAGTTCATGGTACGTTGCGTTGCATTGTGGCTATGTTTCTGGGTGTTGTGGACATTGTTTGGTATTGTGTTTTAATTTGGTAAACGTGGTGATGTGTGGGAGGCACTGCGTCATCATTAATTAAACCCTAATCTTAATAGGTCTTTGATCTAACTCTGTGTAAAAAATATCAGTTATAGTCTACATAGCCGCAGTGACTTCAAATGAAAGGTTTCGTTTCAGTGTGAGTATCAAAGGGAATTCCTGATGTTTCAGTTTTGCGATATATACCACAGCGGTTAAATCATCGGCCTCTCAAACGATATAACTGGTAGCAGGGGCAGTTCCAGAGAAGGTAGTCTGGGGGAGGGGGCACAACTTCTACTGGCGGCCGAACTAAATTCATGTCGGGTCGTCTGAGCTGTCATGTTGTCGGATCATGATATCGAAAGACGGGGGGAGGGGTGCTATTGAAAATGTTCGCTGCCGCGCCATCGTAACATCAGCTTGTCTCGGCTCGACTGATGACTTCGGCGCCACCGTTACTTCAGTAATGGGGGGCACATTCAAAAGGTATAGGGGGCACGTGCCCTCCAGGCCTCCTTAGACACGTCTATGGGTGTGGTATATACTTGCTAACATTTGAAGCTTGGCAATTTTGTTCACTGGATACGTTGTCACAGTTTACTCAGCTGTACAGGAGGTGTGTGCAAAACGCTTTAACCGGTCCTGTTGTTTTGGATAGGGCTTCGTAAGAACATATCCATTGGCATCTTAGTTCACTCCAACCGCTTTACAGTCAAGCTATCTTAATCCCCTGTCGCCGCATTTCTCTACCCGGTCTATCTCAGTCGTCTGTCACCGCTGTTGTTTGCAGGGCATCCCAGAGCATCCGGCCAAGACGGAGAGGAGTAAAAAGGTGGAGAGGATAAAGAACCGATACAACAACATCCTGGCATGTAAGTTGTGATGCTGGAGAAGACGAAGGAAAGAGTCACAAAACTGAACATGTCTCATGACCGATGATAACTGTGCTGTAGGCGTAATGATCAATAAATTGTAGTGCTTCACACTAACATGACTATATATGTATTGTGGCAATACTCCTAAAGTAGGTTGCTTATAATTATATCGACGCAACGATATTTTGAATATTGTGACGTTAACTAATATTGGAACATCAACAGGTCAGAACTATATTACCAAACATTTTCGTTGTTGGTAGTTCAAATTTATGTTACATATGTTTTAAAATGCGTAAGCATTAAGTAACGGATAAGTATTTCCTCAATATGTATAAGTCGACCATGCGTTAGAAAAAAAGACTCAGTCATCAGTGTATTTCTTGATTTAAGTAAGGCGTTCGATACCATAGACCATCAGATTTTATTACATAAGTTAGATTACTACGGAATAAGGAGTACCCCTCTTAATTGATTCAGGAGCTGTCTTACAAATAAAACACAATATGTAACTTGTAGCAACAGTGCTTCCCTTCCACAAAATATCACATTCGGTGTGTCGCAGGGCTCTATTCTTGGTCCACTTTTATTTATCTTATACATAAATGATCTCCCCTTTTGTCTGAAACAAAGTTAAGCAATATTATTTGCTGATGACACCACGGTATATATGAATGGAAATCATATTACTAAACTTTACAATGACATAAATGAAGAACTCCTAGACTATCAGTCGGTGCAAGTATTAGCCGACTGGTTTCATGCTAATAAGCTCTCATTAAATGTATCCAAATCAAAATATATGTTGTTTTCTAGGTCACAACATCTTCTTAGTGAACAAATAACATTAAAGATGTCAGATCAGATAATTCGGCCTACCCATGTGTAAACTTCCTAGGCCTTCTTATTGATAATAAACTTGACAGACATGAACACATAAATGTCTGCAGAAAAAACTTTCAAGTGCTCTATATGTTATAAATAAAGTGAATCGCTTTCTTCCTGTAGAATACCCAAAGACGATTTACTATGCATTGGTATATCCATATTTGACATATGGAATAATCCTTTGGGGATCTACACATAAAAGCTATATATAAAAGCTATAGCTGAACATACTCATCTCCTGTTCACACGGTTAAATGTACTAAAATTTAAGGATATTTATGAAATAGAAATTGCGAAATTTATGTATAATTATTGTCATAACAATCTGCCAATGTCGTTATATAATATTTTTACTCTAACCTGTGATATTCACAATCATAACACAGGGCAACTTAGACATATTCGTCCAACCAGCAGTTCTACCCTACGATCATCAAATAGTTTATTATGCAATGGGCCGATAGTATATGGAGTAATATTTCGCCTGATATCCAAACTAAACCTAATATTACCAGCTTTGTATCTTATCCAAAGTCACGTGTCTTAAAACACTATGTCTATGAAGATACTCCACCGTATTAAATGTGTTATCACTTTTTTGTTTTTTTATTATTTGATTAGTCTTAATTAAACGGTTTATGAAAATACTATTACATATTACATTGTTATTACTGGATTGTTCTTCTGCAATCTAGCACAAGTGTTGTATATATGTGAAAAGAAAAAAAGTTGTTCATTTTATCTACCAACCACGTCACTACTGTTACTTATTATTTATGGTAGTGTATTAACTGTCTGCTTGTATTTATAAATTGCACGTTGTATCTACAATAATGCTACATTACCGTTATCAGTGGTTGGCAGTGACCAGTGATTCAAGTTGTATTGTTTCCTGTTAGAACATTGTATATCTACTGGTAACAGCCTTGGCTCTGCTGCCAACCTGGAATTGTAAAGTTTGTATACGCTTTGCGTTTCATTAGTCTTCTGTAATATACAATTCCGAAATAAACCTACCTACCTACCTACCTACCTACCTACCAAGAAGAGCCTCGTCTAGCGTCAATAAACTACTATCACCTTCTTGTTATACTAATTTGATAAACTCTATTAAATGTGTGTGTTTCTGATGGTCATACTGTCGTTAACTCTTGCTCATTTCGTAACTGTAAGTAAGACGTATGCGCATGTCTGGTTTCCACACAGATGACCATAGCCGTGTGATGCTGTCTCCTGTAGACGGCGACCCAGACTCGGACTACGTCAACGCTAACTATATCGACGTAAGATACCAGATCAACGTCAAAGTGACTTAGTTTCAGTTTGTTGGTTGTGGCATGATCATGTATTGAATGAAATCGAAATGCCCGCCATGCAGTTTTACATGCTATATTTCAAAAATTTCGCAATACCGTGAAATGTTTGTAACAAAGTGTGTACACGTTCCTCGAAGTTGTGTAAACGGCATAATATTATTTATAGATCTGGATTCCAGTTGCAAACTTGTCACTAGACATTCAAGCCAACGACAGAGAAGTCTCTAATATGTCCATACACTGTTCAGCCACATTTTGCTCCCACGATTATGAAGTTACATCTTGTTACACAATCATCTGTATTGATGATAAAATTAACAAATAAATTACACAAATTTTACACGGTGTTGTACGTTTGAAATAGTGTCGTCACTGTCGTGTAGTATGTACATAATTAATTCGTTGTTTATTCGTCTCTGCAGGGTTACAAGAAACCAAATCGGTTCATTGCAACACAAGGTAAGGTCTAGATGAAGTCGGTGCAATTATTATACTAAAGTTTGAGATACTTGCAAAGTTTAAAATGCGTAAATATTATATATTAATCATACTAATTAATTATATGATTGTAGTTTCTTTCTAGGCAACTGTGTGTGCTTAATACACCGCATTCTCAAAAGGAGGTAATGCACAGCATGGTTTCGCTAGTATATTATATGGGTTTCTCTTAAATATTTTGCCCGTTGGGAGATTTTGTGACACGGTATGTTCTGCTGTTCCTAGGCCCGAATGTTGAGACGACACCCGATTTCTGGAGGATGGTTTGGGAGCAGAATTCAACCCGGATTCTAATGCTTACAAACGTTAAGGAGCGAGGAAGGGTAGTTATGAGTACTGATACAATCATACGTTAAGGAGCGAGGAAGGGTAGTTATGAGTACTGATGCAATCATACATGAAGGAGCGAGGAAGGGTAGTTATGAGTACTGATCCAATCATACGTGAAGGAGCGAGGAAGGGTAGTTATGAGTACTGATGCAATCATACGTGAAGGAGCGAGGAAGGGTAGTTATGAGTACTGATGCAATCATACGTGAAGGAGCGAGGAAGGGTAGTTATGAATACTGATGCAATCATACGTCTCACGATAACTCCAGTTTGTAAAACACGTCTTGCTGTTTTACATGTCATGATGACACAATGAGCTGTGGTACTTAAAAACAAGTTGTCATGAAACCCTGTGACATAGTGACACTTAAATATTGCTGATAAATTAAAAGTAACAGGTGATCTCAGAAACATTCCAAATGACATGTTGTACCAGGTCTCTGATAAAAAGCTCTTCACAGGTACATGTATGTATGTGTAGCGTTTAATTTAAGAAAACACATGCAGAAAACACGCACACTTACATACTATTTAATCAATAGAACTTAGAAGAATAGGCCTACATTAGCTCATTACACTCTCTTAAAACCACAAGAATACATGTTTCAACAGTTTAGCCCCCTTCCCAAAAGAACGACACAACTTGTTTGTAAATACGTATCAAATTCTTGCAAAAATATAAGAAATAGAAATGTAAACAGCGATTGTTGTTGTTGCAGACAAAATGTTCGCAGTACTGGCCAGACGATGGGGCAAAGACACACGGAGACATTGAAGTGGAATATCTGCGACAGGAGACGTGGCCAGACTTCGTCGTGCGCACATTTCGTCTCAAGAAGGTATTTCTCTGACACGTCTGTAATGCTGGAGTAAACAAAGCCATCCGTTTGTCTGTTTCAACACTAATTTACGAATGACATCGTAAAATTATAATACAAAGCATTTGCTCAATGAAAAATATTACGGATTAAGACTATCAGTCGGTGCAAGCAAAATACAACAGAGAGCAAAGCTGTTTGCAGAGTGGCTAGAAAAGCACTTTACACTATTCACTTGGGATAGGCGCTGTCGAAACAAAACTATTCAACGGACACCGAGAAGGTGATTGTTAGGTGGTGATCATCACACTGGCCTATGCTAACTGAATAATGCAAAACAGATTTAGTAAATATGCACACTTGTACACAGCAAAGGAAAATGATGTCGTTTGTTGGTTATGTAAAACTGTCGTTTTAGAACGCCGAAGAGCGCTTTGTGAAGCAATACCACTTCACAACATGGCCGGACGAGGGAGCGCCTGAGAACGGGTCCGGTCTACTACACTTTCACCAGAAGGTAGAAGGTTACAACGTGGATGAGGACGCGCCCATTATCGTTCATTGCAGGTAGGAAACACTCGCAAACAAAGTACGTGCGACAAGGTATGGTCAAAGTTAAAAATCAAGGTCCTTTGGGCAGCAAGCTTAAGCATATTCTTACACGAAAAGTCGTGTTATTTATTCTTCTGTTGGGACGTTTTGCAACATAAGGTTTCCACATTTCGTTACCAATGCAGTGACAATGTTCATGTAAAGTGTAAATGCTACTGAAAGCGTTTGAATGAAATGCAGTCTTTGTTACATTTGGCAGTGCACTGTAGCCATTGGATATAATACCCTTGCATTGTTCTAGCGGACATGTCATCATGTGTCGCACTCTGTTGTAATGGACATGAGACTGGTATTGCTATAGACACCAGTAACTATAGCCTCACTACACCTGTTCCACGACTAACGACCGCCACTCGTCCTCGTTGCAGTGCCGGAGTGGGGCGTACTGGCACCTACATTGTGCTCGACATGTCCCTGAAGAGGGCGGCAGCGGAGGACGTCGTTGATGTCAGCTGGTGCGTGCAACTGATGAGACTCAACAGGGTCAACATGGTGCAGACTTTGGTAAGTCGTCATTATGTAACGCTCGATATGCTTCGCACTGCTGGCATGTCACAGAGCAGGATTAGTACTCCAAGGCATGAGATGTACGCGGGATGGTTTGATTGTAGAATCGACGACATTGATGACATATATTAACATCATCAGATGTACAAAATAAAATTTGCCTACAATTCTGGTCGGCGTATTCGTCACCATATTGGTTTGCTCCATGAAATGACCATCTGTGGAGTTATTAAACAGATCATCCTATGTTTCAGGTGTCACACAGACACGTACGCGATGCGACAGTTAGCAATCATAGCTACACTCTGCATTAGCAGACTACTACTTCAATGTTTTTCCAAGCACACACATTTATGAGATTCATCAGCACTGCACACGTGAAAGAAATAATCTGTACATGACCAGATTCAAACATGAATTTGCGAAAAAAATTCATTAAACACAACATAGTAGAGACAGTTAACAATACACCAAGTATTATCATTAATAAAATTTACACCCACAGTCTATATGGTTTTTCACCATACACAAAAAACGTTTTTATTTTAAATTATGAATCCACTTGTCGTATCCGTAACTGCTTTATTTGTAATTCGTAATACATATTAGAATGTATACCTAAGTATCCATATGTACGTCAATGTGTACACGAGTACATATAATCAATCCTTGTATTATGTACGTATGTTGACACATTGAGTAATTACCAACTATAAAAACAAGTCATATGCAATTCTGATTTGTCTTGTAAATTTTATTGTTGTTCATATTTATGGGGTGGCACCTGTGCTAGCGATATTATATATCTTAACGGGAGTCTCCCGACCTGATCTATTACTTGCGATATTCGTTGTATATGTGTCATATTTATAGGTCAAATAAATTGATTCTGAGTTCTGAGTTAGCATGCCAGTAAAATACACTTGCGCTTAAATATTCCATTGATGAGCACAACGAGTCTGAGTTAAGGATGTAGATCTCTATACATGATTGGGGCTAGGATAGAGCATGTGACCGAAAGGGTAGAGAAGGTATTGGGGCATGGCAAGGGAGGGTCTATACTAGTACACGTTGGGACAAACAATGCAGACAAGGAGGGAACAACTGGTATAGTTCAGAAGTACAGACATCTAGTGAGGAAGCTAAAGAAGACAAGAGTGGAACAGGTTATTCTCTCAGGAATTTTGCCAGTAATGGGAGGAAGGGGGGCAAGATACAGAAACTGTAAGAGGATGGCGATCAACGCACTAGTTGAGCAGATGTGTGAGGAAGAGGGCGTGGGATTCATAGATTTATGGGGGTACTTTGTTGGGAGAGAAGATGTGTACATGAGAGATGGCCTCCATCTAAGTGGAAAGGGGGCTGCAGTATTCTCAGAGAATCTGCTGCGGTCTGTTGACAGTGGGACAGGTTGCATCTATTTAAACTAAATTCGCAGGGGGGACTCGCAGAGAAGCCTGAAACTGGAGGCACAGATAAAGGCAGCAAAAATAATTCAGCAAAGAACAGTCTGGAAAACTGTTCTGAAGCTGGGTATAAATGTGTTTGTTTAAATGCAAGGAGTATAGTAAACAAAAGAAATGAACTAAACATTATGGTAGAAGATATTGGCCCTCACATAATAGGTATAACCGAATCATGGGCAACCACCGATATATCAGATGCCGAATTGGGACTGACAGGATATGTAATGTTTAGGAAAGATAGAATAGGAAGAAGGGGAGGTGGAGTTATTTTATATATTAAAGAATCTATCCAGGCTGATGAAATAAAATTAGACAGAGAAGCAGATTGCGAAGAAGCTGTTTGGTGTAACATAGTTACAGGAAACTCAACGTTAACAGTTGGATTAGTTTATCGAAGTCCAAACATAAGCATAGAAGAGAATGAAAAAATACAAAACGCTATAAGGGAAGTGAGCAAACGGGACTGTGTTATTATGGGGGATTTTAACCATGGGCATATAAAATGGAAATCTCTACAGAGTATGGGTAGTGAGGACCACAAGTTTTTAGTTTTAGTACAATATAGTTTCCTTTCTCAACATGTGCTAGAACCAACCAGGGGAGAGAATGTGTTAGACTTAGTTTTGTCCTCACAGAATGAATTAGTTGACAATGTTAAATTATGTGAGCCTCTGTGAAGTAGTGATCACAACCAGATACATTTTACCATCAAAGTAAAATCAGAAAGAAATAATAAAAAGCAGTTCAGGAGAAATTTCCACAAAGGAAGATATAAAGGAAATGAGGAAATATTTAGCAAAGATAGACTGGAATAATACACTGAAGAATAAGACAGCAACAGAATGCTGGAATATCTTAAAGAATGAAATAGAGTGCATCGTAGATAAATTTGTTCCCTTCAAAAAACAAGGAAAACGGACCAGAAAGAAATACTTATCGAAAGAAGCCATTAGAAAAATTAAGTATAAACAAATGAGGTGGAAGTCATATAGACGTACTGGCAATGACGAAGACTACAACATTTATAAAGAAGCACTAAACCAAGCTACAGCTGAAATTAGAAATTCAAAGAGAAGCTATGAACATAAATTAGCTTGTAATATAAAACATGACAGCAAGAGTTTTTATGCTATGTTCGAAGCAAACAGAAAGTTCAGGATAAGGTCAGTCCTCTAGAAGATAGTGCTGGAAATATAATATCAGAAGGATTCTTAATGGCTGAAGACCTGAATGAGTATTTTAGTTCAGTGTTTACCAGAGAAGACACTAGTTCACTGCCAGTACCAGAGGCTAAGTTCAAGGGGGCAGAATCAGACTATTTAAGACAGTTAATTGTAACCCCAGAAATGGTAGCTAAGAAAATTAAGGCTATGAAGGAAAATAAATCACCTGGAGTGGATGGTATTCCACCTAAACTACTAGTGGAAATTGTAGAACAAATTAGCATACCGCTTGCAACAGTTTTCAACTTGTCATTAGAAGAGGGAGTGGTTCCTTTAGAATGGAAAGAAGCAAACATTATACCGTTATTTAAAAAGGTTCGAGAAACAAGACAAATAATTATAGACCAGTTAGTTTAACATCGGTGATTTGTAAATTATTAGAAAGACTAATTAAAGATCACATGGTGGATTTTCTTGTTAAACATAAATTGATAAACCCATCTCAACATGGGTTTCTAAAAGCGAGGTCATGCTTAACAAATATGTTATGTTTTTGGGAAGATATCACTAAGTGGGTAGATGATGGATCACCAGTAGATATCATCTACTTAGATTTTCAAAAAGCTTTCGACAAAGTGCCACATCAGAGATTACTGCTTAAACTAAAAGCCCATGGCATAGGAAATGGTATAATTAACTGGATAGAAAAATGGCTGATTGACAGAAGACAACGGGTAGTTGTTGATAGGGAGGCTTCAAACTGGAAATCAGTTTTGAGTGGGGTTCCACAGGGATCAGTACTGGGACCTATATTATTCTTAATATATATAAACGATTTGGACGATGATATAGCTAGCAAGGTGTTGAAATTTGCAGATGATACAAAAGTGTTTAGAAGGATTAAAAGTGATGGGGATAGACAGCATTTACAAGATGATCTTGACAGGTTGATCAAATGGTCTGAAAAGTGGCAAATGTTGTTCAATTTTGGGAAATGTAAATGCCTCCACACAGGACATGGGAACGAATATGTAGAATATACAATGGGGGGAACTGTACTAAGTACTACTGTAAAAGAAAAAGACTTAGGGCTGACAATTAGTGCTGACATGAAGGTTTCAGAGCAGTGTGGAATTGCAGCTTCAAAGGGAAATCAAATCCTTGGATTGATTAGGCGAAATATAGCATATAAAGAAAAAGAACTAATAATACCGCTGTACAAAACAATAGTTAGGCCTCATTTAGAATATTGTATACAAGCGTGGAGGCCATACCGCAAGAAGGACATAGATATGCTAGAAAGAGTACATAGGAGAGCGACTAAAATGATACCAAAACTGAGGGATCTTAGTTATGAAAAACGCCTAAAAGAATGTGGTTTAACAACATTAGAGACCAGGAGATTGAGAGGAGATCAGATAGAAGTGTTAAAAATATTGAATGATTATGAAAATATTGATAGAAATATGTTTTTTTCAGTTAAGAAAGATAGAAAGACTAGAGGACATGAAGTTACATTAGTAAAGGAGTAGTAGATTAGACGTGAGAAAGTTCTCATTTTCACAAAGGACTGTGAATGAATGGAACATATTATCTGATGATTGTGTGGGTGCTAGTAGTGTGAATATGTTTAAAATAAAATCGACACATACCTCAGAAGGGCTGGATATATGTAGATAAAAGGGTTGGACTCTCGATAAGCCAAAGGGCTTCCTTGTCCACCTGCGATCTAGAGTTAATTCTCTGGATGGCAATCTTGTTAAATCTTGTTAAATCTTGTTATCTAAATTAGAGTTCCTCCTTATTAGATAAACTATAATAATAATAATAATAATATAATAATAATAATAATATTCGCTTCCCGTTAATGTTAAATTAGCAGAAAGTATTGTTACATTTCGTCGTCACCTCAAAACCTATCTTTTCAATATCGCCTATCCTCCCTAGCATCCTAGCACATCCATCCATTTGTTGACGAATTTCGCCTAGCACACAAGTACGAGAATGCTTAATCCTTTGGTTTTGGTGCGCCACTGAGCTCGGATTGTCTGAGGATATTGGCGCTTAAGAAGTTATTTATTATTATTATTAAACTATACTAAGAACTAAAATATATAATTCGTATTTACATTTGGTTTATGTATGTATATATTTGGGTTTAGTAACAGCTACACAATCAACAATGGCCTATTATTGAAACAACATGAACTTCGGAATGTTCCCCCGCAGGAGCAGTACGTGTTCATCTACTCGACCCTGGTCGAGGCGCTTCTCTTTGGCGGAGTCTCAATAACGTGTGCCACGTATAAACCGAAGTTGGAGCAACTGCTGTCGGACGACGGGGGAGACTGGACCAAGATGGCGCGCATGTACAAGGTACAGGCTTTGTTCAAGACCAGAGCTGTTAACTCAGTCACTCAGTCAGCGGTGTGTGTGTCTCAGACTTGATGTCTTAGACAATTGCATGCTGTGGATACTAAAGCAGGCAGCGCCTTCGTTCAACCATCTATTCCGTAAATATTGGCAGTAGCTGCTCTGAATCTCACTCGCCACAATGCCCTGCTCATTGCGTCCTTATCCACAACCTCTGCCACGTAAATATCTGTCCTCATTACATCATTCATTTGTTTCTTTCGTCGACCTCTGTTATTTGTGCTCTCCAACGGTCTTCTTGATCACCATATGATTGTGTTATATGTATGTATAGCATGAAAACTAAACAAGTAACAACAGTAAAGAATTAAAAGTATAATTTCTTCTGCAGAACCAGTCATATTCATAATATACTGTTTGTTTTGATGATGAGTTATCGTTAATTGGAGACGTTCATCTACCACAGGTTCTGGAGATATTTAAGCCGCCGGCAGAAGCAGTCAGCTGTAACGACGCGACAACGTCTGAGAACCAACAAAAGAACCGTTCAAGTGAAATTCTACCGTGTAAGTCATAGACACGTAACGGAAAACACGTGCAATCATTTTAATATACCATGTATAGCTTTCATATGGAAAATATATATTTATATGGCTAGGAAAGAAAATGCGAAGAAGCCAACTGTATAGCTACTAGATCTAGACATGCTGTTGAATAGCATTATGAGCTTATTTGCAATATTATAGCGTGGTAATACAGAAAAAGGTTTAAATATGTTAACCATCCGCGAATGATTGCGCTTTAACGCCTAAACAGTTTAGTTAAATAAATTATCTGACCCGGCAGCTGAGAAGAACCGACCGTATCTGAAGTCCCGGGGCGACGACTTGATGTCTGACTACATCAATGCCGTGTTCGTCGACGTGAGTTTGCATTTAGTGACAGTATTAGTATTAACGACCATCATACTGTACATTATTAAATACTTTAATGTACGACGGTTCCACAATATTATACGAACGAATGAACGAACGAACAAACGAACAAAGAAGTTTATCGACCCCATGTAGTATAAAAAATACAATTTTTCATCTTTCATTGTATAAATACAATAAAACATTATACAAACACAAAATATACATATACATTATTCGTATGTAATTCAGTAATTTGCTGAACAAAAATAATTAATATATTTGAAACATAATAGATTCCAGACGGAGTCGGTGATTCATATTCAGACGAAATGTCGCTATCATATGAGCCACCCCATTTACGTTAACAATAACATAGGTCCTTTTTAGCAATAATAAAGTCCTTCTCATGTGTGTGTGTGTGTGCGTGCATGTGTGTGTGCGTGCGTGCGTGTGTGCATTCGCGCATGCGAGTGTATAGATTTTTGTTTTGCAAGTACGTGTACGCATATATACACTCTGATGCTAGCGTCATTATAATCGTTTACACATTCTCATTACTTCATTTAGTATATGTTTTGCTGACATGTATAACAGTTTGATAGTATGCAAATATTACCGTATTTTGTAAGAAATAATTGTTCACATATATTGAAAAATCTTGCATACTGTGGGTGTACATACTAGGCGCAAGCCTTGTTGCAACGTATATTGTTCAGGGTGTACATTGGTCCTTTCCGTGTTGTGTTTGCTTGTTTGTGCGTGAGATAGAACGCCCAGGCAAATAACATGTCTGTGGTCTACACTGTTCAAATGTTCTCCTCGTAGATAATAATGATCGCGCATTTGACCCCCGACCACCATAGCCGAATCCTCACCATACGAACGAATCACAGATCTCGTTCAAATCCCATTCGATGGCGTTTTGAACGATTTTGTTGTTACCAGGGTTATCGCAAGAAACGCACCTTCATCGCCACTCGGATGCCGTTGCCAAACACTCAGGTGGACTTTTGGCGAATGGTCGACGACTTCAACGTCGTCGCTATTGTGATGATCAACCCGCTGGTACCAGGAGACGAGGTGAGTATACTTCCTGATCGCGTTTCATATTCACTTTCCATGTTAACATGTTATTGCGTTACGCGTTCACCGTGTTGAAATTTAAACATAAAACTCGGTTTGTTCCATTTCTTGGTTGTTGCATAGTGTTCAAACCGATGTAATGCAATGTAACACTTCATATTGACGTAAATGTAGTGCATATCCCCCTTACGCTACCTGGACCTCCATTAACAAATGACATCATGCAATATGTGACATCGTGCAATATGTGACATCGTGCAATATGAGTGAGTGCACGACTAATTATATAAAGCGAGCGTAAGGAAGCATACCGTTATTTACAATCGCCTTATGTATCAGATGCCAAATAGCCCATTTAAGAACTACGTTAGACATTCTGCCAAAGACAAGTGATATTCTGAGAATGCCAAGCAGTTGTTCTTGCGCTTTGGTAACTAACCTTCTCTTGTCATGTCTCTATAGACATCTTCACCATACTGGCCTGAAGACGAGGAGACGATGCAAGTGGGGCCGTTCACGCTGAAGAAAGTCAACACGACAACGACGGACGCCATCAAAATAACTGACATAGAACTGACAACCGCCAACAGCGACGTAAGAACTGGTCCCAAATACACGTGTTTTACGGCAGTGCTTCTCACCCGGTGTGCCGCGGCACACTGGTGTGCCGAGACTAGGTCTCACGTGTACCGCAGAATGAGAAGAAAATTGTCATATTTTATAGGGACAAATTATCAAAATGTTGAGTTCGGAACAAACCAAAACGTCAGTTACTTCAAGCGGTTCATGGAGCAGAACGTGAACCAAAATCTCTCGGGAAAACCTGCGTAGAAGTTTCAGACGGAGTGCAAGAAGTCGGCTACAGTGCAAATAGTTTAATAGCGCAAACAACAAAATGCACATATCTTCTCTGAAACACACATTCTACAAGCTTAAATGATTTGTTTTGTAATGTACAAAATCTAAACGCTAGTGTTCAAACCCAACGCTGATTGTTTCATTGAGAAAATCTTATTGCAACGGCATACTGTTTGGTTGAAGCCGAGAAAAACGTCCAATTTCCCCCGCGTCTCGTCTTTTTGTACTTGTTCAGATGATTTGGCAGAGCAAACCTTGTTAATTTTGTTATGCAGATTTTTATTGTCTTTCACGAGGCAATGTCCTGTGTTTAACTTAGAGACACGTAACAACAGTTTGTGGTTTTACTAACTACTTGCAGCATGTTATAAAAAACCTGTGTGGGAACATCAGTTAGCATGCACTGCTGAAATCTTTGAACGTATTAATGAATTGAATCAGAAGAATACCGATCGTTGTGAGAACTGCATTTGTCCTGAAGTAAGTGCAGGACTGCCACACATGGTAGATTGCAAGTGCTTCCAAATGGAAGTTCAGGCCATCAATTTTTCAATTGATAGTTTCAGTGAACATTTATAGGTATATATTTACTACGCTTTCAACGGAAACTTGACACATTTAAAATAAATGTTTTGAATAAGTTAACATTTGTGATATCCACCATAGGACGATTGGGAATGATAATTTTATAACTTCAAACTTATTTCTACCAGTGAAATATTTTAAAGCCAAATGGCATATTAACATTATTTTTAATGCACTGAATTGGTAGTAATTAGTTTGCCCATGTGGATGAAGCAGATGTTTATACTTCCTTGTAATTATACGGTGGTTACCACAACCGTAAAAACTACGTTGACATGGTTAAATTTGGTTCGGTGTGTCGCGAGCATCGAGCAGACTCGAAAGTGTACCGTGCAGTGAAATCAAAAAGTTTGAGAAGCACTGTTTTACGAGATCGGTCTGTTGTATGCGAATATATATGCGGCAGGGAAGGGTAATAACGGGTTCTGGGCTTTCAGTTGAAACTTGTTTATGGTGTTGGAAGACACAATCAACTTACGGACGAATGTAACATAAGTAAGATGCAAATAAAAAAAACGAGATAGTATAAGTAAAGATAGTGTGTTTCATTGTAGCAAGAGCTGAGATTATGACGAATGTGTATCGCTTTGCAGAAGAAACCCTCAATGGTGCGTCACTTCCGGTTGTTGGACTGGCCGGAAGACGCCACTGTCCCGGCACGCAGTTCGACAGTGTTGCAAATGTTCGCTGAGATACAACGCTGGAAACGACAAAATAATGACGGAGTCGTTGTCACTCACTGCAGGTAATACATACATATTCGCAGTAGCTAACTGGTGACAAGTGATGTACACTTATGTTGGAGGAAACTTCTCCTGCAGACGATACCGGTAATTAAGCGCAATACCATAATTTACCTAAGGTCTACCAATAAGATTACCCCGGAGTTCTTGCCGATGACGCTACAAACTAAAAAATAATTGCAAAATAAAGTGTAAGTTCGTTTTAATACTTAGACCCCCTTATGCCGTATGTCATGTACTGCATGCCAAATGTGTGCATTACATCAACAATTTAACGGTATGCATGTCTATAGTCAGTTGCTATACAATAGTATTTAGTTATGGATGGTCTCATAAACACGCAAAGTCGAAACATGTAAATTATTTGGGTGATATTGCAGATATCAAAACAGGGCATCTTGTAAATAATGTATTGATAACCGTCAGTTGAACGACTTGAATCCGACTGTGGTTTTGGGAGCAATTTTGTGTCCCTCAAAAATACACTCCCACACGACGCATTGTTGGGTCATGGTTTGAAACAGTATGAGACAGTACACGGTTTTCATGACTTGGCAAATTTATAAGATCATCCTTTCTTGATTACAATTAAGACAATGACAGTTAAACTATACCGTCTTTTCCTTGCAGCAACGGAGTTGTGCGGTGTGGCTTGTTGTGTGCCCTCTCCAATATCTTGGACAAGATTGACCTCGAACAAGAAGTGGACGTGTTCAACTCGGTGAAACGCATTCGACAAAGTCGTCCCGCCTTCATCTCGAATCTCGTAAGTGGCAAGGTTGTTTTTTAGATGCCTAAGCCGTGCTAGGACTGAAACTAATTATTGCAGACGTCTGTCTGCAGCCAGACCGTTGCTGTAGTTGGGTGGTTCCCGGACCGCCACTGCGAGGCGCCACTGTCACTGCCGTGGCGACCATTGACAGCAGGATAATAAGGCTTCCGGAAATGAACTGTCTAGTCATTCAACTTGAAAATATAGATTTCATAGTTTTGAATACGTAAACACACCGTTTTCAATACGCATCGAAGCCATAAGAAATGCTAATAGTATCGCATGTACATGTTAACAAGCGAGAAGCTAAATAGCATGGACAATCAAATATGAATTGTTAACGCTATGAATAAATACGAGCACCGGACGGAAGTACCATAATTATGTGCAGCCAGCACATTTATGCTGGAGTTTGTCCACGCGCAGAAGTGACTAGTGACAGTGTAGGGGAAGTCCACAATTGGTAAATGTTATAAAGTGCATCGACAGTAAAGAATCAGATGGCCAAATGCTTCTATGTGTCCCACAAATAAATATAGATGGTATTACTTACATATTTTTTTATTATCGTTGATTATTATTAGGTATTATGAAGAAGAATTGCATCTGTATAATAATATTCTTTGTGATTGCAGGAGCAGTTCGAAGCATTGTATCGGTTTGCCGGCGACTACATGGATGAACATTCTGTGTACGCCAACTTTCAGTGACCCAGTCAACAGAGACAAGACAGTCACATGAGCACAGGTTTACTGGGTTGACAGAAAGCGTTCATTGTTAGACCGTACTGAAATATATCTGAAGATTTATATAATAATATTATATTTTGACATTATTTTACACGTCTTTATTATCTTGTCGATTTAGTGTCACTTGACAGCTTAGAACAATGCACATTTGAGGTATGGGCTGTTTGTGACAGAATAGCTGTAATGTTGTCTATATTTGTTGTCCATAGTGTCTGTGTGTGTGTGTGCGCGCGCGCGCGCGGGCGCGTGTGTGTGTGCGTGCGTGCGAATGTTCATACGTAAACTGCATTTCACTGCTCACACTGTTTTTTGCTTTTTCTGTGACTGTTTAATTTTATCGAGTTATTTTACCAAAAACACAAATAAACATTAAACGCATTTAAGTTCATATTACATTTAGTATTAAAATTGTCCGATAAGGGGCACTAAAAACAAACCTAGTTAACTATTCATTTTTCATTATGTCTATCTAAACCATTTTCATCTATGACCTGCAGAAACTATGGGTTATTTCTGGACACGATTCATACGTTCAAACGAATTGGATACCTGACTTAACCTAACATAGTATTGTGAATATGTTTAAAAATAAAAAAATCTACACATATCTCAGAAAGGCGGTATACATGTAAATAAAAGGGTTGGACTCTCGATAAGCCAAAGAGCTTCCTTGTCCACCTGCCATCTAGAGTTAATTCTCTGGGTGGAAATCTTGTTAAATCTTGTTATTATTTTCGCTGGCGTTGTTAGTCATCCTCATCATCACGTTTTAGAGTGCTAGCATTTTTATGTATGTATATAATATAAACATATCATATGAACAAACGTTTATACACCTTATATGGGATTTGTCAGTGCACTCAATTGTATAGAGTAGAGTAATAAAAAGTGGTTATTGTTGCATTAGTATGCAGGAGCATTAGTATGCAGGAGCATTAGTATGCAGGAGCATTAGTATGCAGGAGCAGCACCAGGTTTGTTACTGAAGTTCCCGGGGTATTATTTGACGCACTCAGGAAGTTTCAGCAGTAGGTCTGTATGGCGGGTCGGTTCCTCTTCTTGGCATAGTCTAAAGGTCCTAAGCGGCGGCTGCATCCAGGCATTGCACTTTACCAATAACGGGCATATCTCAATATACACAATTCCCACACATTACGTACATAGAAGCCATAGTCATGATAAGTGTGTCGGCTTTCGAAGACAAGCCTATCAGTGTGACTGGCGTATTTGACACTGCCCTGGATTTGTGCCTGTGCTATTACCACCGTTCACACAAAGGTAATAATCAATCAGTCCAAGAGCGCACATTTTTATCAAATGAATGATAATAAAAACAGGTTCGAGTCGTGTCGTTGTGTAAAGGTGATAACATTGACCGGCCTATCAGACATTTGCAGGAGTAGTGTGCTTTTGCCACTGGTGCGTGGACTGTCTGTACGCACAGCTTACTGACATATCATGAGTGGTAGTAACAAGTCCTTTATGTTATTTGAAAGGCAAGATTAAAATGTCGTATACAATACGATATGGTGTGCGCTACGTTCAGGAACGACACACTGAACGGTTGGTCTCATTTTTCAAACATTATTTGTGTGGAAGGCGATATAATCTTCAGTGGTGTTTCTAAGGCAAGTTTACATCAACGACAGACAATTGATCGCTCAAAAGGCCACAGACTCACATACTCTCAATGTCTGTTTCAGAGTCCGGCACTTTACAGTGATTTAACGAATTCGAACAAAATATTAACAGCTTGTGTATATACATTATACTACTTTTTTTGAAGAAACGCGTAATATGTTCAATTTCAATGTTTAGTGTTTATACTGTTCAGCTATAGAACGTCATTTGCTGTTTCGTTATTGTATAGTTTATACATGTGCACCACCGACAAGTTACCTATGCCCATATTAGTACCATAACATAGGAATATTTAAGTATTCTTTGTATTTTTGTATTAATTGGAGCAGTCCGTTACTATGTGTTGAAAACATTTGTGTCCAAGTGGTTATTCTATGACTATTGTCATAGAACGTTTATTTACTTAGTATGTTATTATTATACCCTTGGTTTGCACCACGGTGTAAGACACGCAGATCTGCGAAATTAAATTGCAATGACGAGCACATTCGGTTTGAGTTGACTTTTGTGTGAAAACGTTGTTATAAATGGGAGAGTAAAACTACTAATGATAAGAAGAAGACGACTTCTTGTACATATATATTGTACATTAAAACATAAGCAGGAACGTTGCAGAACATTTCTGCAGAACGTTGTTGCTTATGTTCAACAGTTTCACAACTGCGTTGGTACTTCCATTACTCCAATGTGTACAAATCTGCATCCTGCAATTAACGTGGGTGCTGAGTATTATATTACATTTACTTTTTTGTCAGTTCATAAAAATGTGTGACTTTAGGTTGTTCTCATATGAAACACGATTGCCAATCACTGTGGTTGTCTTCGCTACCTTGAACCAAGTCATACACAGTTCTTTCCAGCCACACTACTACATGGAAAATTAGTTATTGATCACTGCACTAATTGGCCGGTGTAAATAAGTTTAAAACACTCACCCTCTAAAACACCACTGTAGCGTTATGAACGTAATTTCAAAACACATCTCTTCATATGTTCAAACAAAGGACCAAGCGTCTAATTCTAGCACATATATGCTAATTTCTGCGTTAATGTAATTTTTCCATGTTAAGATGCACCCGGTGTTCGGTGTTACGGTACTCGTATAATGCACTATTAAATAATTAGTTAGTGTATCATGAATATGTTTACGTAGTATGTTTTTTACACGAATTATAGTTTACATTCCAATTGACTTAAATAAGGAACACAGCAATGTGTTGCTTTGTTCCAATTGTTACACATGTAATGTATTTACATGTTTCCTATTACTACTACATATGTGCTATACTGAACATTATGTATCAAAAAAAGATTATTATTACTAATGTGCATAAGTTAAAAACTGAATGTATTACACACTAACATCCTGACCGCAACAAAGATACGTTTGATCTAGCTTTGGTTTAACTGAATGTTATTTGGCTATGACTATTGACCTATTTTCAACGTATCAAGAGTGTTTTTAATATAGGTGCAACACCTTCTGAGCCTAAGTTCAAAACATTACCCTAATGTTTTGAACAGAGGCGGGTGTTCTATCGCCCACACTGACACTCTTGTCAAATAAAGTGTCACTGATCTCTGGTGAATCATAAAGCGACGTGCTTGTCTGGCGACACAGAAAGCTACACTATCTCGCTGCACACGGAGCCTTGGCACTCCAACTGGTACAACAGAGGCGGTTTCATAATTTTACAAACTCCAGAAAATATATCTAATTGGAAGACAGGGGGAGGGGTGCTGTTGAAGATTTTTCGCGGCGACGTTCATAATATCAAAACGTCTAGGGGGCACGTAATGTAGCACATTCCACAGGTTTAGGGGACGCCACTCTAGCGCAAGCATGGCACGGCCAAATACCAAAGGTATAGGGGGCATGTGCCCCAAGGCCCCCTGGTTCCGCCTATGGATACTGCCCGGTTCCGATATTAACAATCGCATCAACGTGCATTAATATGTTTTCCAATCGATAGGTGACGCGACTGTATCGATTTATTTTCCTCGCGATACGTGGTGACGCCCACCCCCCCACACACACACGTACATACACACGCACACGGACACACACGCACGCACGCACGCACGCACGCACGCACACACACACACACACACACAAACACACACACACACACACACACACACACACACACACACACACACACACACACACACACACACACACACACACACACACACACACACACACACACACACACGTAATGATAACGTTATTGGGACGTTACAAACGTTTGGCTCCACCCCTAACCACGGGGTGGGTGATCACATAAAGAACTACGGCATTCATGTGGCTGAAAGAGTCGCACTTAGTCATAATTAGACGAAGGACCCACGGCTCTGCAATGGCAACACTAAATCTACCGACTTTAAACTGTAAATCACGTGGACACGTTATACATGTGGCGGAAGCATTTTATGCAACATCCATTATTCCTTGATGCCATTGACTGTCGGGCGATAACCGACCAAGGAAGTAATTAATTGTTAAACGTCTTCCAACTGATCACTGCGGCTGCAACATTGAATCATGCGAGGTGTATATATTGTTCCCATGTATAAATCTTACCGTGTCGTTGGTAGAATGCAATCATTAACCTGAACGGCAATTCCGGCACAATGGGTAATGTATATACTGTAGCGCAACACCACTCGTGAATATGACAACTTTATTGAACAGGTTTTAATAACTACTTATCAGTTAGAAGGATGGCAGTCGAATGGTCCGTTAGAAGTCTTTTTAAAACGTCATGTGCACGCGCTTGTCCCGTGCACGTGTACACGCGACGTACCTACGTCATGCGCACATGCGCTTAAGACCGCCAATATTTGCTATGTGGCAAGTCGCCACAATACTTACTGTCACACCTTCTCAAGAACACATTAAACTGGTGCAAGGCGTTACACATAATTTGATACATTATTTAATTTACACGGATTAGTTTTTCACACGATGATAAAACGGTATGTTTTCATCCATATCTAAGCTGTAATCAAAGCTCCTCTGGAACCACTGAACGTGTACGCCCAAGATACGTCCTCCGTGGGAACAGGGGTCTACAGTAATACGCTCTCTACTGACAGTAATATATAAGTGCAAATAACGTAGGCCGTTGACAATGCACAGTAAATTAGACCATTCTCGCTTGGTCATGTCACTAAATCACTCCTGTTTTTACCCTGGGTGTTTTCTTCAACGGTGACTTTCTCGCCCGCTTTCTTAATACTTCAGGACTACGTACTTTAGTGCCTCTGAAGTCTGACTATATTTGGGGTCAGAGTTAATAATAATTACAATCATTACGTAAACGCACGGACTTCTCTCTGTGTTTACATACTGATAAGGCCCTCGCAAGATAAAGCTACAATGTTCCTGACGTTTATCTTTACACGCATGACTCGAGCAGTGAACACCGAAGCGTTATGAGTCATACTGCCCGATAACACAGTTGATTGCCCGAAGGTTTATTGTTATAATTCATTACAAAATGCAGGGCTGCTACAGGTGTGCGGTGCTCGTGATTCATGGCATTTGTGGGTCAGTCCGCCCTCGTGTTACAATGCAGTCATATGATAAGAAACTTGTAACATCTTATGCGTTCCAGAATAATAAACGTATTCCTGGTTACCAGACTAACCTTAAATGTAGCCGACCACTGGATTTCTTATGACATAACATGGAAATACATAACACATTTGCGACCCTGTATAAATCTCAGCACAATGAAAATTACAAATTGTTGCCGCCGACCAAATTAATATCTAGCTGTCAACATACTGGAAGTATGTTATTCTTATATTGGTATAAATATAGTGTGGTTAACTTCGCAACAGCAGGAAATTACCAAGTAAATATACAAATGCCTAACTACCCAAAATTCACCCCCAGGAAAATTATAAAAGAAATAAAAAACCTTCTCTGTCTATCAACCATAACATTTTAGAGTATATTATCGTAGGAATGTGGCGTGAAACGTTTTATTACAATAAAGACCGCGTCCCGCCACAATGTAACATGTAACATTACAAAAGGCCTAAACTGCATATGTATAAGTAAAGTAAAGGTAAGTTCTGATATAGGGCAGGATCCGGTCCTCAAGACTGCTCAAAGTACTTTACACTTTACTCACTGGCAGACCTGTTCAATCCAACGTCATCTCGACTTCTCTGGGAAGCATCCAGTCACGCTGCAATTTATACGCGAACATTATTGTATACAAATATCCACCACTGAGCTAAGTGAACTAGAGCATCATAATAGTGAACGAACTTGCCCATGGTTCGACACCGCCGCACAGGATTCAAACCCGGGTTCTCTCGGTTGAGAGACCGAAGCTCTAGCCACTGCACCACGGCACTTCGCTATGTATCGGGTAATCCCTGCGTAGTGTGTGTACATGGCATATTTGTAACATAACATGTTTAGTGAGAAGATTATACATTCTTTAACAGATCCTTGCCACAAAACATGCATTGACAATGTTTCACACACCACATGAAACATACAATACCAAATATATTACATTTCCGAGATAAACATCAACTGTTTGTTGACGACATATATTTATGTAGGGGTTCTTGTCACAAGGCGAACAATACAACTGCCATACGCTGTACTTTGCACGACTTTTCAACTCTAGACGAATCTGTCGTCTAGTTACGGGCATCACGTGATCGTGTCGTACACGTCTACCTCGCCCTTGGGTTGCTTGCCCTTCCTGCAATAACACAAATGTGACAAAGTTTGTGTTTGGTTTTGTTGAATGCTTACTGGATCATTGTTTTGGTTGAATTTCTTGTTCCACACCCACACACCCACACACACACGCCCACACTAACACCCACACACACCCATACCCACCTCTCTCCCCACACACACACACGCACACACGCACACGCGCACACGCACACACACACACACACACACACACACACACACACACACACACACACACACACACACACACACACACACACACACACACACACACACATACACACACACACACACACACACAACACGTAGCACGTGCACGCTGTACGCAGCACGTCCGTCACGCTCACAAACTCACTCATTCACTCACACACACAGACATCCACCCACAGTGCCATACTCACTCAAGCACACACGCAACGGGAGACATTTACCTGCTCGATAGTACTAAAATGAGTTTAAAAAAATTGGGGAAGAACGTTAGAAAACATATTTTGAACATTTCTGCATCGTTTGTGTAATCATGCTGCAGACTAGAGCAGACTAATCGTGGGTAAATAAACACCTCGAACTAATTAAACCACCATTTACCTAGAGACCGTTGAACAAACGACGAGAATGAGCAATGCCGAGACCACTCCGCCTATAATGTACAGGCTACTTCCGGTCCAGAGTTTCTTCGTCTGGGGAGGATCTGAGGCAACCGTAATGTTAGTCCCGGTGATTGTTACGGTCACTGATACAGTCGTGTCCATCATCGTTGTTGTTAGTGTGTGTGTCTTGTTTGGAGGCGTGGTCGGTGTCGTTTGAGGCGTGGTCGGTGTCGTTGGAGACGTGGTCGTTGTCGTTGTAGGCGTGGTGGATGTCATTGGCGGCGTGGTCGGTGTCGATGGAGGCGTGGTCAATATCGATGGAGGCGTTGTCTATGTCGTTGGAAGAGTGGTATATGTTTCTCTCAAAGGTACCGATGACGTCGTCGTTGTTGTTGACTGAATTTTGACCCTGGTCGATTCGTCTGTAATAGAGATTAGTTGTAAAGTTTTTAAATATCATAGCACAACGGCTTCTTACAGAAGTTTTTAAATGTGTCCGTGTAAGTGAGAGAAAGTAACTGAGTGAGTGTGTAAGTGTGGGCGCGCGCGCGCATGAGTGTGTGCGTGCGTGCGTGCATGTGGGTGTATGTGATAACTAAAATTATAACATATATAACAATATTTGAATATCATATACACAATGTTGCTGCTCAATTAGCAGGACCCACGATACAAAACAGTAATTATGATAGGACGACGCACTTACGCAGTGGTCAATAGCATATTCGCTGTCGTAGAATTGCGTGTATGTATTGTGTTTATGCTTCTGAATTGGAAATAGTGGCTACTTACATGGAATAGTTCCGTAGACCTCGACCTCTTTCAGGATGTTTGTATACTGTTTTGAATCGTCGTAGGCAGATATGACGGACAACATGATGCTGCTGCTGAGTCGCGAAGGATCAACCGCGATGTTCTTCTCCATCCAACCGTCCACTTTGTTTGTCAACGTGATCGGTGACAGTCGACATGACTTATCTTTTTTCGTTAATAATTACGTCAATCTTCGACACAAACTGTCCAGTAAACCATAATTAAGAATGTATTGCCAATGTGGTGATTACAAGCAATTTTGATTAATTACGTACTAATTCATATATACGTTGCTTTAACTATTTTCAGTTAAACAACAGGGCCTATAGTTGTGTGAAATCATCATTACTGACCGTCAGTTCGCTTCCATTGGAAAATATTAGCTTGATGTCTTTATAGTTTCGGTTATCCTGATAGAAGGGCAGCACAATGAACAACGAGGTGACGTCGTAAGTCTTGTCGAACACAATCTTCAGCCAACCCCCTACGGTGGCGCCTGTGTATCGCCAGACCAAGGAGGAGTATCTGTTTCCGTCGATAGCTCGCTCACAGTCCGTGCACGTGACGCCGTCAGGTTGACACGAGGCCGTGCACGTGGCAATGTTTACTGTACTACCTGCAAAGATTGTACAAGGTTCAAGTATACGTTTCATAACAAAATTTATATAAAAAATGTATACAAACAATAAAAACATGCGTACATGCATACATACATACATACATACATGCGTATGCGTGTGCTTGCGTATGCGTGTGCTTGCGTACTTGCGTAGACCCTACATACGTATAGGCATAGTACGTGTTATATATTCATATTAGGGTGTTTCGAAAATCAACTTTTTTGAAATGCCAATGTGAAGCATGTGCTCAATCTTTTATTGGTATATTTTGCCTCAAAACTAAGCTATGCAAAGTTGCAGGATCTACAAAGTGATTTTAGAGGACGCTCAACAAATCCAAAGGCAAGGTTAGGGATAGGTTAGCCTAGCATAGGCGTATCTGGGGGGTCTGGTGGGCACGTGGCCCCTAGACCTTTGGAATTTGGCGTGCCCCTAGACGTTTTTGAATGGGCCCACAAGACCGTGTCACCTAGACCCTTGGAAATGTGCCCACGTTCAGGTTACAGTAAGTTGAAGTTACGCCAACGCGGTCACGAAAAATTGTATCACCAGCAGTCCTCTACCCCTCATCTTCCGATTTCACCAGACTAGCCGAGATAGCAGACAGTGCGAGACAGCGAGAAGAAGGCGAACTCACGGCCGCGCAGCGCGAAAATTTGCCAACAGCACCCCCTCGTCTTCAGATGTCACCAGTCGAACGGAGGCAGAGGAGACGTTTCGTTCATGGACATCCCCAGACTACCCTCTCTGGACACGTTTCTTGAGTGGAAATTGCCATATCATGTCTATTACAAGGGACCAGAAGATAGAAACTTTTTAAAGGCAAGTTTTGTTGTATCATTGTTAGTTGCGACCCGGCGGTTAACGCTGTGACTCGGTGGTTACAACGCCGAACTATCAATCGAGAGGACTGGGGTTCTAATTCACCTGCTGCCGTTTCAAAAACACGGACAAGTTTTACCTCATACGTAGACTGTGTCTTTCTGAAGAAAGTATAAGAATCGTTGGACCCTTCTTTCTAATGTATATGCCATGGAAAAGAAAAAATCAAAATAGAGGGTAAATATGTAATATGGCGTTAACTCAATTCTAACACAATGCAGTACTGCCGCAGAGTGGGATATACTTGTTCTTCACTTCACTTTCCCATAACCCGTAAGGATCGTTGGTGCACCACTGACGACTTTTAATCCAGCTCTCTCCACGTTTCCCTGTTCTCTATAGCCCTCTGGGAGTCGGCGAACTCCAGTCCTGTCCATTCTATGATGTTGTCTTCCCATTTCTTTTTCTGTATACCTCTTCTTCTCCCCCTCTCACGGTACCTTGAAAGATAGTCTTTGCAAGGCTAGATGATCGTGAGACGTGGCCGTACCACTTCAGTTTTTTTTTTATATTGTTGTAATGAGGTTTTCGTATGGTCTGATGGTTTGTTTGATATTGTTGCGAACGTCTTCGTTAATAATATGGTCTTTGTATGATGTGCATAAGATCTTCCGAAAGCACTTCATTTCCATGGTTTGTATCCTCTTATGTACATCTGCTTTTTCTAACTGATATCGATGTTACTGTCATTCCATATAGGTTTCAACATTGTAAGTGCTACTGTTGTCTATACAATCCAGGCAAGTATCTCAGGCTTGGAACCCTCGTCTGTGATGATTGATCCCAAATACTTGAAGCTTGTTACTGTTTCAAGTCTCTGTCCGTTAACTTTGACCTCTGTGTTGATGCCTTGTGTATTGTTTGTCATCAGTTTGATCTTTTCGGCGCCGATCTCCATTCCGTATGCTGTAGTGGTTTTGTCGAGGCACACACTCCACCAAATTGACTAGTTCTTGTTCTGCTCCTGCTAGGCCGTCGATGTCATCAGCGAATCGGAGGTTGGTGATTGTCCTACCTCCAATGCTGATAGTGCCTTTATGGTTTTCCAAGGCATCATTCATGATCTTTTCCAGAAAGATGTTGAAGAGGGAGGGTGATAGTAGGCAGCTTTGTCGAACTCCCACTGTTGTTCGAAACCAGTCTCCTATGCTGCCATTGAAGATTATTGCACTGGTGGTCATATAGGTGTTCAATGGTCCGGACAAGATTGGAGCCAATGTTGTACTTCCTCATGGTCGCCCATAGGGCCGCATGCCATACCCTATCGACGACCTTCTTAAAGTCTATGAAGACATGGTACAGGCTTTGCTGGTGTTGAGGGTGTTTCTCGAAAAGGATTCTAAGTTTGAAGATCTGTACACTGGTGTCCTGTCCTGTTCGAAAATCCGACTGTTATTCTGCGATGATCTTTTCTGCGTGGCGTTTGAGTCTGTTGAGTTAGATCTTCAGCTTGACTTTTCACGTGTGACTGATGAGGCTGATTGTTCTATAATTTTGACACAACTGTAGGTTGCCTTTCTTGGAAAGCGTGATGATCAGTGACTGGGTTAATGGGATGGGCCATTCCCCTGTCTGCCAGATCTTGTTTCAGATTGTAGTGAGGGTGGTGATCAATGCTTCTCCCCCAGCTTCAACCAGTTCTGCTGGTATGTTGTAAATTCCAGCTGACTTTCCTTTTTTTAGAGATTTCTCTGCAGCCTCCATTTCCGCACGAAGACATGGGGTAGCCGTCCACTTTGGTGGTCTGTAGACAATTTAATATCGCTGGTCTTGTAGTTGTACAGTTCTGATCAGTATTCTGCTCACCGGTTGAGAATCTGTTGTTCTCCTGTAAGGCATTTCCCTGATTTGTCTTGGATGGTAGTGGTTATCCCTTTCTTCCCTGATGTCATGTCTTTCACAACTTGGTAGGCCTTCTTGCTGTTGTTCTTGCTCAGACTGGTTTGAATTTCACAACATTGTTCTGCTATCCAGTCATCTTTTGCTTTTCTCGTACCTTGTCTGATCTTCTTGTTGACTTCTCTGTATTTTGCTGCTTCTTCAGGATCCCGTTTTCTCCTTTTCATTTCTCTTCTTTTGTCACAGAGAATGAGGATGTCTGTCCTCTGTCCGACGATGTTTGCCGAGGATCTCGCTGGCTGCGTCGGTCACTGTTTTGTTGCCGGTGTTGGTCAGCAAGTTCATGTCAATGTCTTTGCCATCCAGGATGGTAAAACACGGTGATGCTAGCACGACATTACAGGGCTGATGTCTTCCTCGGCCAGGGCGTGAGGGCTCCAGGAAGAGTTCAACGACCACGTGTTCGGGATCAAGGCGTGCCACATCTTTTGGTGGATATCGGTTGTGGTCAACCAGCCTGGAGAAGGGTGGGATCCTCTAGGTTTAAATCTGCCCAAGGCACACCATGATCATGAAATCCAGTTCAAATCGCATACCGGATAGGTCACAGCCCGGGTCAACAATAACTGCGCCTTCCGCCGTACACCAGGACGGAGGTGATAAGTATGCTACTGGTGCTCCTACCAAGAATATCCGTGGAAGAGACAATATCACCATCGGCACATGGAACGATAGGACACTGAGAGCTGCAGGGAAACTGAAAGAGCTCACACATGAGATGGAGGGATGCCGATAGAAACTGTTTGGACGCTACGAGATGCGTTGGAAAACTTTGGCGAAACATCAACCGAAGAAGGACACAAGATCTACTTCAGTGGCAATAAGGACAAACATGAACATGGCGTTGTTGTTGTTTTTTGTACACAAAGACATCGTGAACACTGTCATGGATTGTCGCCCCTTCTCCAGCAGGCTCATCACCACCCGTCTGAGGGTAACTCCCTTCAACATAACAGTCATACAAGTTTATGTCTCAATGTCTGACTACGACGACAGTGAAGTTGAAGATTTTTATGGCCAACTGCAAGATAGCTTTGAGGAAACACCAAAGAAAGACAATCTAATTGTACTAAGAGATTGGAATGCAAAAGTGGGAGAGGATAAGCAGACCAACTGGCAAGACACTTGCTGACCTTTCTGCAATGCTGAAGCAAATGAGAGAGGACACAGGCTCCTTGAGTTTGCAACATACAACGAACTAATACTGGCTAACACTTTTGGTCCACACAAAGCATCCAGAAGATGGACCTGGCACAGCCCAGACGGAAAACACCTGATCGACTACACCTTGGTTAAATAGCGCTTTCGCACATGCGTGAACATTGCCAGGACACGAAGCTTTCCAGGAGCAGATATCGGAAGCGATCATGACCTTTTGATGACAGCCTTCCACATTCGCCTGAAGAGGGTCAGCAAGCCAAACCACACAAGAATCACATTCGCCTGAAGAGGGTCAGCAAGCCAAATCACACAAGAATCACATTCGCCTGAAGAGGGTCAGCAAGCCAAACCACACAAGAATCACATTCGCCTGAAGAGGGTCAGCAAGCCAAACCACACAAGAATCACATTCGCCTGAAGAGGGTCAGCAAGCCAAATCACACAAGAATCACATTCGCCTGAAGAGGGTCAGTAAGCCAAACCACACAAGAATCACATTCGCCTGAAGAGGGTCAGTAAGCCAAATCACACAAGAATCACATTCGCCTGAAGAGGGTCAGCAAGCCAAACCACACAAGAATCACATTCGCCTGAAGAGGGTCAGTAAGCCAAACCACACAAGAATCACATTCGCCTGAAGAGGGTCAGCAAGCCAAACCACACAAGAATCACATTCGCCTGAAGAGGGTCAGCAAGCCAAACCACACAAGAATCACATTCGCCTGAAGAGGGTCAGCAAGCCAAACCACACAAGAATCACATTCGCCTGAAGAGGGTCAGCAAGCCAAACCACACAAGAATCACATTCGCCTGAAGAGGGTCAGCAAGCCAAATCACACAAGAATCACATTCGCCTGAAGAGGGTCAGCAAGCCAAATCACACAAGAATCAATTTTGACTTCGAGAAACTTAAGGATCCTGATGTAGCAGAAGCATTCAAAGCAATGATAGGTGGGAAATTTGTATCCATTACCACCCTGGATGACAAAGACATTGGGATATACATATGCTATGTTTGAAGAAAGAAGGATCCAACAACTCACATTGTCTCTTCAGAAAGAAACGGACAATGTATTGATAAGAGCATTGTCCAAAGTATCTAACCGCTATGCCAAAGGTTAACCGCCGATTCAAAACTAACAATAATACACCAAAACCTATATTAAATGGATTTCGGTTCTGACTTCGTGTATTTTGATATGATGTGGTAAGGCCTACACTCAAGTAATTTTAGAATTCTTTTGGAGAGTTCAGGTACACGAAAACACTAACCCTAACCATATGCCAGCCCCGAACATAACGCTATACAACTTTTGAACTTTTTGAGCGACCTCTAGAATAACTTTCTAGGGCCCGTAACTTTGCACAGCTACGTTTTGCGGCAAAATACACCAAACGCAGGCTGAGCATATTGATATTTGAAAAAAGTAGTTTTTGAAACACCCTAAAACATCCATACACACATACATACGTACGTACGTACATACGTACATACGTACATTCGTACATTCGTACATACGTACATACGTACATACGTACATACATACATACGTACATACATACATACATACATACATACATACATACATACATACACACATTAATATATATTTTTAAACGCGCGTGCTGGGCGTACGTTATTGCGTGCGTACAAACGATCCACAGGGCGTGCACTGGCCGCAGCGCTATGCTAATTTATTACTTTAAAAATCCGGCTTCGTATGCACCGAGACCCGTCTGTAAATCCCAGGGTTCTATTGCTATATATAAGTAGGAGCATTCTACGTTATGTTTTTCATTTGAGTTGTCAATTCATTTCCATTGGTCTTTCACTAGAATTGGTCGTAACAATGTGTTTAACCCGTGCTTTGTTCCAGTACAGACTCATCAGTCACAAGTGTGCACAATGGTGGATGTAGTTTAGTAGGTTGGTGTATTTATATTTAGCAGGCTGTTCCCAATCAAAAACGAACCAAAATAACACAATGGATGCTCCATTTAACCAAATGCGAAATTCGCCCTTATATCGGAGGTTGGTCATAATAATTGAAAAAGGTGGAAGGTCGCTTCCCAAAATGGTAGGAGATGGGAGGAAGCGACCCCTGTCACATTCCCTCGCCAGTAGGAAACTTGTGGGAGAAGTACTGGGAGGTCGGCAACCAAGGTTGATACCACTATCATACACATTCATATATTCCCAAACGAAGAAATAATATAACAACAATTTTGAAGTTAATTTTGCCATATCACAAAGGGAAAACTACTAAAAGAAAGGGTGGTTCAACGATACTCTACCTAACTCTCACACCTATATAGCAGGATAAAAGACGGGAGAAGAAGACGGCTGAAAGTGACTTTCGATCAGAGACTCATTGACAAGGCTCTGGCCTCGCGTCAAACTTCTGTGTCCATCAATTTTAAACGGACTGGAACTACCCACATTCAACACAGAGCACTGTCACGTCTACGTCTTGTAAGATTCATTGGATGGGCAGCGGTTATACTGAATTAATTTCCTTAAACTCCGTATCAATAGGGCACGTTGCTCAAATACGTTAACTGTTATTACTATTGATATGGACTCAAAGAAATCATTAGGATAATTCAATTCCATGCAATTACATAACAGCTTGTTGTAGAAAAAATTCCTGTGAACAGAACTCGAGACTCAATACTGAAAACCGATGCATATATAGTTCCATGTAACAAAACAAAGACGCCAAATAACGTTTAGCAATTTGTAAATAAAGCAACAATTACATAATATATGCAATACACTTGATTGTGAGAATACTCCATACCTTTAATCTAAGTCAAATCCTAAATGGCATCACATTGCTATACATAACTCCGCGTGTTTAATAGAGATTACTGGATGCTTACGTCTTTTGTTTGGCTTACCTGCAGATAGAAGCTGCGAACTACACAGCAGGAACGCTACAACGACGAAGTCAATAGGTCTGTGTACTGGTCTGGAAGGAAGTTCCGGTCTGCGAGTAAGTTCCGGTTCCGTTTTGCGTATTGCGCCTGCTCGCGCAAGCGCAGTACATCAAATGCGACCCGCGGTGAGCAGTGTGACCTCAGCTGACTGATCAGCTTTGACCCCGTGCCAGAAGTTTGCGGCGACTGAGTTACATTGTGGTGAGCAATGTGACCTCAGGTGACCGATCAACTCTGACCCTTGCTCGACGCACGCGGCGACTGAGTTACATAATTAATAATTTTGTGTTTGCTGTAGCGACCGTTACTCCACTGACCTACTTGCCCCCCTGCGGTGCTGAACAGTGAACGTACATCTGCGCGTGACTACACTCTCTAAGGCACATCTGACTTACAAGTAGATCACACACACAATTTCAGCTTCATACATGCCAAATTGACAGGGATATGTGTCATTTATAAATTGTTACCCCAGGATCCCCACCCCCGACAAATTAAAAAATATATAAATCTACGAACCACCCCCAATGGGCTTGCTGGATTACGTACACAATTTCAGCTTCATACATGCCAAACTGTCGGAGATATGTGTCATTTAAAAATGCGGAGATTTGTTTTTACCACAAAACCCGGTGTCTGAAAACTGCAGCTTTGTGTGACGAAATCGTAAGATACACAACGCTCTGAGACAATGACATGAAAATCAAACAATTTGTTTGCAAATAATTACAAGTTATGCTAATTATGAGGTTTTGTTGTGTATACTAACAATTACAAAAGTAACCGTATCATTAACGTAAACTATAATATAATTGGGTCACGCATAGTTTCGGCAAACACCGTGTTTAAGCTGGCCAAAAATAGGCGCTAACCTTTGACATGTACAGTGTGTACGCAAAACGGAACCGGAACTTACTCTTAGACCAGAACTTACTTCCAGACCGTACAGCTGCGGGCCGAAAGTAGGCGCTAACCTTTGACATGTACGAGCGCATGCGCAATACGCAAAACGGAACCGGAACTTACTCTCATACCGGAACCTCCTTCCAGACCGGTACACCTGCATAACACACAGGCAGCCATGTTGCCGTCTGTTGTGCACGTGTAGAACGAACAACACTAGCTGTGGTATTTTTGTGACGTGGACAAACGACCTGAAGCATTTTTCTATACAAATACGATTCACGGGTCACCGAAGCATGCAAACTTGGTCTGGTTATTCTCCGCCGCAGACCACCGCAGACTACCACAAGATCCGGCTGCGGAAGTCAATGACACACGCACGCATCCACGCACGCACACACACAAACACACAAACGTACAAACGTACAAACACACAAACACACAAACACACAAACACACAAACACACAAACACACAAACACACACCCTCATTGGCATACACAGTAATGTATGGATGCCTTATGTTAAGTTTTTAAGTTACATTATAATTACACATCAAAGTTAATTCCACACAAATTTGGCATATATACGTCTATGCCATCAAACAGTAACATTTCAATTGATCAATGAGTCGTTGCTAGCAAAGACAGCGTCAAAGAAATATTGCATTGCACCCACTGCGTTGATACTATTAGCAGTTGCTACTCAATAATAAAGAAATTACATCCTAGTACTGATATGAGACTCGTACCATCTACGCCTCCACGTCACCTATTAGTCACACCTACGTTGCAATGCTTTCGGCTCCACTGGGCACCGGGGAAATCCCCCGAATATTGACACCTGGTTTGTTTCAATTGAGAATAAAACACGTTGTGTATAACACGAATTGGTTTGAATATCATGTTCGTTAGGTTATATAATTTCCTCATACGAAACGATTTTGTACATCCAAATCAATATAACATTATTAGAGTAGAGGCATGGATTTGTCGAGAGCATAACATCAAAGTAACTGCCACTAGCAATCATATTATAGACTTCGCCATAAATGTCGACACGATCCACAGTGCACGTACGTTTGATATACTTGTGCACTCTTGGTCTTACACCACCACCCTGTATTGTAGATGCTATTTTAATTATCTACGACGATTCTTCTGCAATTGTACCGATGAGGAGACCACAACTTCCAATAGAGAAGCACAATCACCTTTCCTCGTCATCGCAGGCTAATGACTAGACTTTGTTCTACGTTATGCTGTACATCGCGACCAACACAAGTGTCTGTCAATCAGGAAAGAGACATTTTATCCAAACCTCCGCATGCCTGACCTTGACACTTCATTGTCACGTCAATTGATGTATCCAGTACGTAGTGGTTTGCGTACGTCACATCCACAATTGTGTCTGACGTCCGTCTAGCTTTGTTTTTTCTAACAACGTTAATAACGGTTATATGTGTGAATTAGATTACTATTGCGGCATTACATCTCATAGATCAAAAATAACCGCATACAAGTGTCACTTTAAGAACTTTGCCTTGTGTTTTTGCCATAAAAATACTTCTGGGTTCGGAATTTCAACAAAATATACGACGGAATACACAAATACACCACGTGTTCGGGATCCGTTTGTTGATGGCTTGACGGACGTTTTGCTATGCAACAGTTAATGTGATGGATAAATCAATTGGTGCGGTAGAACAGCTGTTTGAAAGCGTGGAAAAGAACCTGCAACGTTGAAGTATCGGACTGACGGTTGTTTCTCCAGTGTGTGTTTGGTGTCAGATCGCCGAACCATATGAAGTAAGACCAATTGTCAGGAAACCTAAATGCGTCGTCGAGTGTACTAGAGAAGGAGACGACTGCTATTTGCGAGTTACTACAACCTACCTGAAAGCCAGTGTTCTGGAAATATTGTAGAGATGCAGCAGAGGGGGCGTGGCGAGGGGACAGGAAGGTTTTTATGTACCCTGGTCCGTTCACCAGAAATGTACATGCTTTGATGTCTCCTCCCTGAAGCGCAACAAGAAATTCAGAGAACACTTTAGCTCTCTCATTCTGTCCAAGGACGACTGCTGATGACGAGGGGAGAGTGCCCGATGCGCACCACCACTGCCCTAGAAGCATCAACCAGAGCAACATCATGCATGTGTTGGTTATTCAACTTATGAGAAATTCTTGTCTATGACATACGTATTGATGAAACCGCCGTCTTCAAAACAACGGTTTGCCATAGCGAATGTAGATATGCTTGGACGGTGTTGCACAGTGTATATGTCGTTCTATAACAATTTTACAGCTTTGTTAATCGTATGCATTTGTTCTCACGACAGCAATGTTAGTAGTTACATTTAGTATGCATTATTCGTTTTTTTAATGGCCGGTTTAATTTCGATGGTTGTTTGACCCAAAAGGCACCCTGTTTAATGTTTTAAAACAGCGGATCGTTTGTGGTTACGTGAATGAAAATAAATAATTATCTACAATAAGCAATAATCTTAACATAATTAAATAAAACCTAACTGGCGAAGGTTTCTACAATCGACAAGTGCGTGTCGGAATTCTCGACTATGGATTGTGACCGTTTAATAGAAATATATCCAGTGGAGCTGACTATGTGTTTGGCGACGACCAGCACGTCGCCTCCGTGAGTAACGCCACATTCACGGCACGGCGTGAGGTCCTACAAATTGGCCCCAGTCACCTCCGTGAATGACGTCACATCCACGGCGAGAGGACCTACAAATTGGCCCTAGTCGCATCCGTGAGTGACGTCACATCCACGGCGAGAGGTCCTACTAACTGGTCCTAGTCGCCTCCGTTAATGACGTCACATCCACGGCGAGAGGTCCTACTAAATGGCCATAGTCGCCTTTGTGAGTGACGTCACATCCACGGCGAGAGGTTCTACTAACTGCTCCTAGTCGCCTCCGTGAGTGACTTCATATACATGGCGAGAGGTCCTACTGACTGGTCCTAGTCGCCTCTGTGAGTGACGTCACAACCACAGTGAATGGTCCTACTCACTAGTCCTACTCTTCGCCGTCATCATGTTCAACGTGGCAAACAGTGAAATCGGCGTTCGTTTTTGTGATATCTTCTACAACAACACATGACAAGGCCAATGTGAAAATAAGCTTGATGAAAAGTGTAAAATGATGTATCGTACATGCCAGAACTGGTTTCTCCAGAATATTGTTGGGATATTTCATCTAAACAACCAACCAGCTAGGCCAGCAGCGTGATCGATTTATGGGTGTGGGTTTCAACCTGAGATTGCAGGCTACTTAATGCCCTCCAACTGCACCACCCACGTTTATACTTCCGCCTGATACCGCCTACCGCACCCTTCCTCTGAGACTCCCAAAATAACCACCAACTACACCTCCCTTCCTCCTCCTCCCGGTGATACTTCCAACGCCAATCCCACCGAGGCTCCCAAAATACCCAACTTCACCCTCCTTGGTACCCCGAACTGCACATCACCTTTGAGGCTCTAAAAAACCTCCGACTACATCCCGTTTTGCCTATTGCACCCTTTGATCTACGGGCCTGCCAACGAAGAGCTGCACCGCCATATAAACACAACAGACACAGTAGACCGACAGCAGTGGCGCTCTCTTGTGTTTAATGTGTGCTTCATAAAGCATGACGAGGTACGACTGAGCGAGTAGTGTGTATTACTTCGTATACCTAAAGTAATAATAATACTACTATAGATGCGGAAAGTAAATATATAATAAGCATATAAAAAGATACAATTCCAGCGCAAGGCAACTTAGCTTACGACTAAGCATCATTGACTAGTATTATCACTAAAAAACTGTATCATGTTATTTATATCAAACACAATTGTAGCAAAAATTTACTTCTAGTCTCACATACCGCGTGTGCCTATAGGCTATACTGCTATTAGTTCAGTGCATGTGGCAAATCGTGCAAGAACGTGCGATGTCTTACGACTCTTATCTCCACGGCTGGTGCCCGTCATTCAGGCAGCCGACAAAACCTGAATTCATCCGAAGTGTTTTTAAATAGAGTAACTGTGTGCGAGGCGCCGTGTAGCGCCGAAATCACCAAAGCGTGTCCATCATACGTAAGAATGACTCGAGGAGACGATGCGTGACGGCGACCTAGTCAGTTTGGGCCGACACGAGAGAACGGGTCGAACACAACCAATATGGCGGCTGGCGAGGTGTGGCCATACTTCCTGGTTGCTCTCGTTCTAGCGTCAAGTAATCACAAAGTGTTGTCAACAGGTGAGTAGTTAGTTCGTTAACAGGTGAGTAGTTAGTCTAGATCACAGTTTTTACGGTTTGCGTTTCCTATCTAATCACTTTCAAACTCTTGCCTGGTGTTGCGGTAAGTTGTGATCGACACGGCGTTTGACAGCGGTATGTTTGACTCACGGGTACCAAGTTGTCAATGGCATGTTTAACTTAATGGGATCTCGTCCTTTATTAAACAACGTGCCAAATAATGGTCCTGTGGACGTGCCGAATATAACATACGACTCTCCTGCCCGCAATAATGCTTAACGCTTAGCGTACGAGTTATGAGTACTCTCGGTGGCTTATTTGAGGGGCATTGGACCCTCTTGGTAACTGTTAAATTTATATAGTTTTTCTCTATGTAACCTGATGCGCCACGGTATTCTAGTATGGAAAAATAATGGGTCTCTTAGTCGCAGAGTTCGTTATATTGTGGCGCGTTTTTGTCACATTAACAATGTCTTCGACAAAGATGCATGTTCTTTTAACAAAGCTGTTGATTTTATCTGCAAGATGCAGTGACTCGGGGGATGCGGGTGCACTCGCATTCGGGCGCCGGTTCAAGGTGCGCCGAATCGATAGTAAATTTATCGCAATTTTTCTCAAGTTCAACTCTCCGATTGGAGGTATGAAAGCAGACGGGGCCCACCATATGGCTGACGGGGCCCGCGTGAGTCCGAAACCCGACGTTGGCCCTGATGTGCCAGAGTGAAGACTGCCATAGCTAGTAACGAATGTTTCGATGACATTATGGGGCTACTTGTGAGGCTGTCTGGGGTTCTTAATGAATTACCTGAAACCAGGGGAATACGTGAAGTTGTTCCACGGCGTCCTAGTGTGACGCCATAGTTTTGTGGAAAATGGCAAGGAGCGATGCATGAACAGGGGAGTTCATGTTCAGAGAAGGAAATGCTGACAGAAAAGAATGGCCAGATAACTAGCACGAGGCTAAAGTCTCTCGGCCGAACATAAACCGAGTGCCAAATTGCCAAAATGGCACATATATTTGACGTTGATCGCCAGGGTTTGACTGATCCACCCTCCGTCAAAACTGTACGAAGATGTACACGATTTGAGACGTAGAGGATAAAACCTTACGTTTCGTCGACGGTATTAAATAAGTATAAATGGGTGAGTTAGTCATAATGCTGAATTGACTCAATTGGTTAATAAATTCGTAACACACTAATGAATCAGATGAAGAAAGAGAGATAAAGAAAAACAATGAGGCGTATTTAAAGGAACATGAATTGCTCGCGAATGTAACATAGACAGTAGCTTTACAACCGGTCATAAAACACAGTATAATAATAATAGTAATAATAAGATAACTTCTATTGCGCCTAAATCCTTGGAAACCAAGCTCAGAGGCGCATCAACACAAAAGGATTGGTCAATCTCAAAATCCATAAGTAGTTTTCCAGTTCCGGAGATACGGTGGATAAGCAAGGTTGTAAAGATACGTATTTAAATGACGACGGAATTTTGTAATATTTCAACTGATCTAACACTAAGAGGGAGCATATTCCAAACAGTTGGTGCAGCAACAGAAAAAGCCCTAGTTCCAATGTTAGTGTTGACTCTAGGAACAAAAAGAAGGTCAGAACTAGATGATCGAAGCTGGATAGGTTTTCTTACAGGAGTAAGCAATGAATGCAAATAAGATGGTTGCTTATTGGACAGTGCCTGGTATGTAATGATACAGATCTTAAATATTATACGATATCGTACAGGAAGCCGATGCAAAGACTTCAAAAGTGGTACAGCGCGAGAAAAACGGGGAGATCTTGTAACTACTCTTGCTAGGCAATTTTGGACACGCTGAAGTTTTGTAATATCCTTGCTAGCGATATTATAAAGGAGGGAATTGCAATAGTCAAGACTGCTGCTAACAAGCGCTGTTGCAATAGTCTTAGCAACAGAAAATGACATATACCGGCGAATACGGCGAAGATCACGAATATGATAAAAACAGCAGCGACATGTTTGAGATATGTGTTGTCGGAAATTGAAGTTACTATCAAAGATCACTCCTAGATTCCGCACCGAGGTTGCTGGCGTAATATACTGATTCAAAATACGCATAGGGAAAAAACATCCAGTTTACTACGCTGCATTGGAGTACCAATAATGATCAATTCAGTTTTATTTGCATTTAATTTCAACTTTCTGTCAGTCATCCAGTGGAAGATATCTTGAAGGCAATCACTAAGTTGGTTAAGGGAGCGATTTGTATCCGGGGTAGCCAATGAAATGTAGATCTGAGTATCATCAGCATAAAGATGATCCAAGTTATGTCTTTGTATAACAGAGCTTAGTGGCGTGGTGTGAAGAGTAAAAAGCAAAGGCCCAAGAACAGAACCCTGGGGAACACCAAATAAAGCCGCCAGTGAAGCTGAAAAGCAGTTCCCAATCTTTATAGTTTGATATCTATCAGTTAGATATGAAGAAAACCAGCTTAGAGCTGTGCCAGATATTCCGTACCACTTTAATAGGCGTTCAATGAGAATGCTGTGATCAATCGTGTCAAACGCTGCAGAGAGATCTAGTAAGGTAAGTGCAGTCACTTTACCATTAGTAATGTTCAAGTTAATGTCATTATGAACCTTTAAGAAGGCAGTCTCTGTTAAATGAAATTGCCTATATACTGATTGTGACACATTAGTTAAGACATTTGTGCTACTATGAGACCTTAGACGACTTGCTACAACATTTTCTAGTATTTGAAAATGAAGCTGAGATTAGAAATAGGTCTATAACTGTTTAGGTCTTGTTTAGGCAGAGATGACTTCTTAAGATGTGGTGTGACATGGGCGTATTTGAAATCATTAGGAAAACAGCCAGAACAAAGTGATGCATTTATAATATTTGTTATAGGTCCAATTAGTGTATCAAGACATGCTTTTAGCAGTATTGTTGGAAATGGATCAAGTGCACAAGATTTATTTGGGGAGGACATAATTATTTTCCTAACATCATCAATTGTTGCAGGTTCAAATGATACAAGTTGAGAATTTACTTGTGGAAAGTCCACACTGACATTACTTATATTATGACGTGGGAAAGCAGAACGAATAATACTGATTTTATTCTTAAAGTGACTAGAGAACGAATCACATAGAGACTTAATTGACACGTGATCAGGTAGGGATGGAGTACGCCGTCTGCGTAGAATGTTATTGATGCAGTTCCATAACTGACGCGGATTATCAGTCTTATTTATGACCATATTTGTAAAATAATCTGATTTAGCTTAGAATAGCGCGATCTATCTAATGGCGAGCGTGATTTGCGCCATACACCCTCTAAATAACGACGACGCCTTTTAGATAGTATAATTTCGGAAGTCATCCATGGAGCCGGTGGCCTTTCTGACACCCATTTGGATTTTATAGGTGCATGTTTGTCAAGTAATGCATTGAGTACTTGACAGTACTGTTTATATAAGTCAGATATATGTTTTTATCTGTGATAAGGTCAGATATAAGGATATCAGCCAGTAAAGCTGTAATGTCAATCCTATGAATGGCTCTGTAAGACACATTCGTTTCGACTGTATCGGGGTTATAGAAACGTTAATATTAGAAATGACAGTATGGTGGTCTGATAACCCATCTGAAACAGTAGGTGTTTGGATATTATTACAAGTTGAACGGGTTATCAAGAGGTCAAGCCAATGGCCATATATATGTGTCGAAAAGGTAACATGTTGTTTCAAATAAAATGATGCCAGAATATCATCAAACATAGTTATAGTTGTAGAAGGTATATCAAAATGTAGACTAAAATCACTAAGAATGTAAAATTCTGAATGAATAACTGCCAGATTTTCCAACATATCCTGAAAGTCTTCAAAGAAATTGGCCGGATGTCCTGGAGGGCGATAGATACAAACAAAGTATGCTGAGAAAGAAGAATCTGAAATTTCAGCACAGATGGACTAAAAATTAGAGTATTCAGGGTTAGAATGTAATTTAACTTTGAACTGCTGTGATATAAGAAAGCCAACACCACCTCCACGGCCGACTAAACGTGGTCGATGGTGAAAGGTGTAACCAGAAGGGGAAACGTCAGCAATGCATGCATGTGTATCATGTGGTCTGAGCCAGGTCTCAGTTACATTTTTATTTTCTTTGAAATTAATAAATCATAAAGTGAGGCTGTCTTATCTCGTACAGATCGAACGTTTGTAGTGGCCACCCGAATGTTTCGTCTAACAAATGGCCCAGGATTGAGACTTACATTTCCTGCTAGGAGTATTCTAGCAGCCAGTTAGTCAGAGTATGCTGACAACCATATAGTCAGTTAGTATGCTGACAGCCAGCCAGTCAGAGAATATGCTGACAGCCAGCTAGTTAGAGTATGCTGACAGCCAGCTAGTTGGAGAGTATGCTGACAGCCAGCAAGTCAGAGAGTATACTTTCAGGATATGCATGATTATGAGCTTGAAATGTTAAATCTGATTTAATTTTTCCTGCCCACAATTCATTGCGAATACGCACACACGCGTATTTGGGAGGCACAGTGCCAAAGCCACCACTAGTATTTTTTGTTCAGCTCTAGTTCAGCAGCTATAGCAGACGTAGCTATTATGTCCTTGGAGTATTTCACACTGTCTTCATCGCCATTGTAACGTGACGCTAGACGGACCACTACGCCGCCTGTTAAATGCTGACCTGTGTACATTCGTTTGACATGGTTCAGCTTGTGTCGCATTTCGCGGTCAGAATTCAAACTGAGAAGACAAATAATAATTTTATTTGACCTGCACAGGCACGCACGCACGCACGCACGCACGCACGCACGCACGCACGCACGCACGCACGCACGCATACACAACACACAAACGCACAAACACACAAACACATAAACACACAAACACACAAACACACAAACACACAAACACACAAACACACAAACACACAAACACACATATACATCGAAACGTGAAATAATAAGTAAGGTCGGGGAGACTCCCATTAAGACATGTACTGTTGCTAGCATAGGAGCCACCCCTTATTCTTATTATATATATTGTCACGGTATCTTCCTTGATATGGTGTATGCACGGTGTGTGCGTGCGCGCGCGCAAGCATACATTATTAGCGAATGTTCATTTTGCTGTACTTTCACAACATTTTGGGAGCGCATGCCATCACAATTTAGCGATGAAATAAAATAACCAATGTTTCCAACTTTGCAGGTGTTCCGGTGAACATTGCTGTCAGCGCCACGTGCTCGGCGTCGTGTCAGAAAGAAAACGATGACACGTGCACGTCATGTGTCAATGCTATCAATGGAAAGAGATACACGGAGGGCTGGATGTACAGAGGAGTTGCCGTAGGGGGATGGCTTCAGATTACATTCGACAAAACATACGACATCTCGTCGCTGCTCATTGTGCTTCCTTACTGGCAGAGTGAGCGAAGTTTTAAGGACGTTAAGCTAACATTTTCCGACGGAAGCGAACAGATGGTAAGCAAAGGAAGTAATGCAGATATCATAATCCGTATTAATAATATAATAATAGTAATTTCGAATGAAAAGTTAACCTGGGCACATTTAGTACGTAAATACAGTAAATTATTACCTACAAAAGGGTTTGTCAAAACTGACATTAACAAAATATAAGAATCAACATTTGCATTGCAATTACCACAGATCACGTTCCAACGCCAACCTGACGGTTGGGTGGAAGAGACCTTCACAATTGATCCCTTGCGACTCAGCAGCAGCATCAAGTTGTCCGTCGTATCAGCCTACGATTCAGGTGGTTCACAGACACACATCTTTAGCGAGGTAGAGGTTTACGGAACCATTCCAGGTACGCATGTCTTAAGAAACACTTCCGAAACAGGTGCGATAACAGCTGAATGTTCATATAAATATATACTTTTAGCTCCTCTTGGTGTATTAAATACGCCCATGTATCTTTCTTTATTAATAACTGTTTCAAAACATGCTCGTTGCATTTGCCTTTTGTATTTTGATATCCGGAGATTGTACTGTCGGTTATGTTCTGGTTCAATGTGTGTGTGTGTTTGTGTGCGCGCGTGCGTGCGTGCGTGCATGTATGCATGCGTTTGCGTTTGCGTGCTTGTTTGCCGTGTGGTAAGTCTTTTGTAACTATCTTATGATATTACCACATATTTTCTTAAGAATTGCATCGGTCTGCATGTTTAGAAGAAACAACCAGGTCTACGCCAGAAACAACAACAACAACAACAACAACAACAACAACAAAACCTGTTGTTACATCATCAGCCACAAGCACATCAACATCGCCCAGAACTACCACAACTCCCACGCCGACGACAACAACGACAGCAACATCATTACAGTCAACATCGACCTCATCCCCATCAACATCGACTTCATCCCCATCGACGTTGCCCCCAACAACGCCGACTAAAAACCCAAAGACCTCGCCTCCTGAAACAACAGCTACGGCTCCAGCAATAACAATCGCATCTTCGTCAAACACCGAAGCGACTATCGCAAAAAACATAGTCCGCTCCGACTCGAAGGATCTGTGGAAGGGACGTAACCTCTATATTCTTCTTGCTGTTCTCGCGGGCGTCATGTTGATTATCATCATCCTGTTTGTGCGCTCCAGGTAAGTAGTTCCTCGGGTCAGTCTTGCTTACAACTCCTGGGTTCCTCCAAGAACAACGATACTTTACATAGGCTGAGCCCACAATGTTTACGGAAGGGGTGACATTTTGTAGTGTAATTGTTTTTGGTGGGTGGTTGAAGAAACGCATAGCGCCCCATAATTTTGGGAAGGTGGTGCGTGTTTTGTTTGAAATGGAGGTTATTGGAGAGCGAGGAGGTTTTTTGGGTGGCTCAAGGGGTTGCAAATCGAGCTTTACGTAGAGCCAGAAGAGCTAAGGAAATTTGTGAATGTCACCGGAAATTGTTGACCAACACCCCTCTCCCGTTTTCCAATGTCATGTCCATTAGCGCGCGGAAGTGTCGATTGGAGTTCTGCAGACACTTCTCTTCACTGTGCTCAGCCCCCACCACCCCCAATATTATTCTTTCCGACTCCTATGCTTGAACTTTTTATCATGCATATTAAATTTTCGTGAGACGTTATTGCGAATTTGTGACATAGTATCGTTTCATGGTAGGAAGAAGACGTCAAGCCCACACAAGGACTTAGAAAATGGTGGGCCGCCTAAACTGGGTAAGACGTTTTGTCATATAAGTTCTGTTAGAACATAGGTAGAACATTGTCCCGCCTTTTCAATACGAAGAAATCCGTAGCAACGACATCCATACAAACGCCAATTTTCGAGACACTGTAGCTCCGGGACTGTCAATCGAAAGTTCTAAGGTTCGTGTACGTACATCTATACTGCTGTTTTAAATATAGACAATTTTTTTCTCCTCACTATGTCTATGTATGTTATGGCTGTATCACACATAAAACGATATTGAAAACACCTGCTGTGACTCACAGAGCCAATGGTCTCCATCTACAGAAATCCACACGTGCGCTGCATTAGCTGCTGCCAAACAATTTGCTTTGATGCTGGAGACAGCGCTCCGAGAGCTCATTGTTTAGAACTGTATCGATATTTGGCCATTCATCAATGTAAAAATATAGGCCAGCAAACGTTGACGTTTTTTGAATAATTTCATCGCTAGCAGCGATTCGCTTAATTCTATTAACAAAACATCAGAATGGATTCGGGTGAACGCGTCTAGGGGCAAGTAAATTGTATTGTAGATGATAGTCTATAGTTCCCCAATTGTGAACAGCAAGGCAAGAACACAACACTGCAATATGCTGTAACTTACAAACAGTTTAATGCTGCAACATATTTCATTGTTTGTTTTTCCCAAAAGCAAAACAATTACACCATTTTAGCTTCTCCATGCGTCCCACACTGCAACAATAATCTACTAAGAAAATGGTACATTTAGTAATTCGGACAAACGTTTTCTTTTAGACAACCATGGGCATATACAATGGAAATCTCTACAGAGTATGGGGAGTGAGGACCACAAGTTTTTAGTTTTAGTACAAGATAGTTTCCTTTCTCAACATGTGCTAGAACCAACCAGGGGAGAGAATGTGTTAGACTTAGTTTTGTCCTCACAGAAAGAATTAGTTGACAATGTCAATATATGTGAGCCACTGGGGAGTAGTGATCACAACCAGATACATTTTACCATCAAAGTAAAATCAGAAAGGAATAGTAAAAAGCAGTATAGGAGAAATTTCCACAAAGGAAGGTATAAGGACATGAGGAAATATTTAGCAAAGATAGACTGGAATAACACACTGAAGAATAAGACAGCAACCGAATGCTGGAATATCTTAAATAGTGAAATTAAGTGCATAGTCGATAAATTTGTACCTTTCAAAAAACAAGGGAAACGGTCTAAAAAGAAACACTTATCGAAAGAAGCCATTAGAAAAATTAAGTATAAACAAATGATGTGGAAGTCATATAGATGTACTGGAAATGATGAAGACTACAACATTTATAAAGAAGCACTTAATCAAGCTACAGCTGAAATTAGAAATTCAAAGAGAAGCTATGACAAAAAATTAGCTAGTAATATAAAACATGACAGTAAGAGTATATTCGAAGCAAACAGAAAGTTCAGGATAAGGTCGGTCCTCTAGAAGATAGTGCTGGAAATACAATATCAGATGGATTCTTAATGGCAGAAGACCTGAATGAGTATTTTAGTTCAGTGTTTACCAGGGAAGATATTAGTTCACTGCCAGTACCAGAGGCTAAGTTCAAGGGGGCAGATTCAGACTATTTAGGACAGTTAGTTGTAACCTCGGAAATGGTAGCTAAGAAAATAAGGGCTATGAAGGATAATAAATCACCTGGAGTGGACGGGATTCCGCCCAAACTACTATTGGAAATTGTAGAACAAATTAGCATACCGCTTGCAACAGTTTTCAACTTGTCATTAGAAGAGGGAGTAGTTCCTTTAGAATGGAAAGAAGCAAACATTATACCGTTATTTAAAAAGGTTCGAGAAACAAGTCAAATAATTATAGACCAGTTAGTTTAACATCGGTGATTTGTAAATTATTAGAAAGACTAATTAAAGATCACATGGTGGATTTTCTTGTTAAACATAACTTGATAAACCCATCTCAACATGGGTTTTTAAAAGCGAGGTCATGCTTAACAAATATGTTATGTTTTTTGGAAGACATCACTAGGTGGGTAGATGAGGGATCACCAGTAGATATCATCTATTTAGATTTTCAAAAGCTTTCGACAAAGTACCACATCAAAGATTACTCCTTAAGCTAAAGGCCCATGGCATAGGAAATGGTATAATAAACTGGATAGAAAAATGGCTGAATGACAGAAGACAACGTGTAGTAGTTGATGGGGAGGCTTCAAACTGGAAATCGGTATTGAGTGGGGATACCACAGGGATCAGTACTAGGACCTATATTATTCTTAATATATATCAACGATTTGGACGATGATATAACAAGCAAGGTGTTAAAATTTGCGGATGATACAAAAGTGTTTAGAAGGATTAAAAGTGATGGAGACAGACAGCATTTACAAGATGATCTTGATAGGTTGATCAAATGGTCTGAAAAGTGGCAAATGCTGTTCAATTTTGGGAAATGTAAATGCCTCCACACAGGACATGGGAATGAAGAGGTAAAATATAAAATGGGGGGTACTGTTCTAAGTACTACTGTAAAAGAAAAGGACTTAGGGTTAACCATTAGTGCTGATATGAAGGTTCAGAGCAGTGCGGAATTGCAGCGTCAAAGGGAAATCAAATCCTTGGATTAATTAGGCGAAATATAGGTATGAAAAAAGAATTAATAGTACCGCTGTAAAACAATAGTGAGGCCTCATTTAGAATATTGTATACAGAGCATGGAGGCCATGTCATAAGAAAGGACATAAGATATGCTAGAAAGGTACGAGAGGAGGCGACTAAAGAATGATACCAAATCTGAGGGATCTTAGTTACGAAATACGCCTAAAAGAGTAGGTTTAACAACACTGAGACCAGGAGTTGAGAGGGAGATCACATAGAAGTGTTTAAAATATTGAATGGTTATGAAAATATTGATAGGAAACATTTTTTTCTCAGTTAAGAAAGATAGAAGGACCAGAGGACATGAAGCTACATCAGTAAAGGAGCAGTGTAGATTAGATATAAGAAAGTTCTCATTCTCACAAAGGACTGTAAATGAATGGAACAGATTATCTCCTGATTGTGTTGGTGCTAGTAACGTGAATATGTTTAAAAATAAAATCGACACACACCTTAAAAGGGCGGGATACATGTAAATAAAAACTATTGGACTCTCGATAAGCCAAAAGGCTTCCTTGTCCACCTGCCATCTAGAGTAATTTTCTGGATGGCAATCTTGTTAAATCTTGTTAAACCCCAGAAATGGTAGCTAAGAAAATTAGGGCTATGAAGGAAAATAAATCACCTGGAGTGGATGGTATTCCACCCAAACTACTATTGGAAATTGTAGAACAAATTAGCATACCGCTTGCAACAGTTTTCAACTTGTCATTAGAAGAGGGAGTGGTTCCTTTAGAATGGAAAGAAGCAAACATTATACCGTTATTTAAAAAAGGTTCGAGAAACAAGTCAAATAATTATAGATCAGTTAGTTTAACATCGGTGATTTGTAAATTATTAGAAAGACTAATTAAAGATCACATGTTGGATTTTCTTATTAAACATAACTTGATAAACCCATCTCAACATGGGTTTCTAAAAGCGAGGTCATGCTTAACAAATATGTTATGTTTTTTGGAAGATATCACTAAGTGGGTAGATGATGGATCACCAGTAGATATCATCTACTTAGATTTTCAAAAAGCTTTCGACAAAGTGCCACATCAGAGATTACTGCTTAAATTAAAAGCCCATGGCATAGGAAATGGTATAATTAACTGGATAGAAAAATGGCTGATTGACAGAAGACAACGGGTAGTTGTTGATGGGGAGGCTTCAAACTGGAAATCAGTTTTGAGTGGGGTTCCACAGGGATCAGTACTGGGACCTATATTATTCTTAATATATATAAACGATTTGGACGATGATATAGCTAGCAAGGTGTTTAAATTTGCAGATGATACAAAAGTATTTAGAAAGATTAAAAGTGATGGGGATAGACAGCATTTACAAGATGATATTGACAGGTTGATCAAATGGTCTGAAAAGTGGCAAATGTTGTTCAATTTTGGGAAATGTAAATGCATTCACACAGGACATGGGAACGAATATGTAGAATATACAATGGGGGGAACTGTACTAACTACTACTGTAAAAGAAAAAGACTTAGGGCTGACAATTAGTGCTGACATGAAGGTTTCAGAGCAGTGTGGTATTGCAGCTTCAAAGGGAAATCAAATCCTTGGATTGATTAGGCGAAATATAGCATATAAAGAAAAAGAACTAATAATACCGCTGTACAAAACAATAGTTAGGCCTCATTTAGAATATTGTATACAAGCGTGGAGGCCATACCGCAAGAAGGACATATATATGCTAGAAAGAGTACAGAGGAGAGCGATTAATGATAACAAAACTGAGGGATCTTAGTTATGAAAAACGCCTAAAAGAATATGGTTTAACAACACTAGAGACCAGGAGACTGAGAGGAGATCAGATAGAAATGTTTAAAATATTGAATGGTTATGAAAATATTGATAGAAATATGTTTTTTTTCAGTTAAGAAAGATAGAAAGACTAGAGGACATAAAGTTACATTAGTAAAGGAGCAGTGTAGATTAGACGTGAGAAAGTTCTCATTTTCACAAAGGACTGCGAATGAATGGAACAGATTATCTGATGATTGTGTGGGTGCTAGTAGTGTGAATATGTTTAAAAATAAAATCGACACATACCTCAGAAGGGCTGGATATATGTAGATAAAAGGGTTGGACTCTCGATAAGCCAAAGGGCTTCCTTGTCCACCTGCCATCTAGAGTTAATTCTCTGGATGGCAATCTTGTTAAATCTTGTTAAACTGAGTGTAACGTTATTTCCTAATAACAAATAACCACTTGCAACGAGTAAAACAGATGCATTAATTACTAATAATTAATACAGCATCCATTAAAATCCCTACTTAATAACAATGTCTCACTGCGTTCCAGAAAACGTCTCCCCAGAGACATACGAGAGCACCCCTCAAAGCGAGGCTCCGACGGAATCCGTAGCAAGCGACAACGAGGAGTCTGCCGGCGACGAACCGGCTGAGATCGAGGGGAAACCGATCGCGGTTGATCAACTGGCAGCCCATGTGGCGGCGCTGAGAGACCACCAAGAGGACACGGAAGAGGAGTTCAGGGTGAGGCTTCGCGAGATCTCGTACATTCGTTCGTGAAACCACCTAGTGCGATTCTGCGTATCAGTGGGTTAATAATGACTTGCAGGAAATAGTTTGGTAAAAAGTTTATAATAATTTATTTCCTTTAAACCATAACAAACAAATGCATAATTGTTTGTATGTTTCCATAACAGACTACTTGCAAGCCAGTACTATTTACCTAGTCACTCTTTTATGCCATAGGCCTAAAGACGTAAACTTAACGCGGTATTTTGGAAACGTTCACATTTTCTTTTATACCATATCTTGTTTGTAGCAATAGGTATTCCATAGTTGTATCTAAAGAGTTTTGAAGCCATAGTAAATTTTCCAAATTACAAAAATCTACATTTTTGGTTCTGGTGTGTGCCTTTCAAAAAACAACACTAGTACATAAATAAACACGTGTACGTCATAATACAACCAGTGAGTGATGAGTTGCTTTGTTCAGAGTTTGCCACGGCCGAACATGAATCGCGTCGTTAGGGCCATCCATCCAGAGGTGAAGCACAAGAACAGGTTCAGAGATATACTTCCCTGTAAGTTGGGCTGTTGGTTGATGATAGTAAAAGTAATCTTCATTGTTACACAATGTTCAGTACAATACAGGAGTATTGATAGGAAACATAAATACATTATATAACAATTGGAACGAAGCAACACATTGTTTGTGTTCCTTATTCATGTCATAATTAAATGTAAATCACAACTCATGCAAAAAGAACATAATACATCTTCGTAATAAACTAACTAATTATTTATTAGTGCATTATAAGAATACCGTAATACCGAATACCGGATGCATCATAATATATAAGATAGTTTATGGTTGTATGTAGCTATCAAGTCGAAAGTTCACATAGATAGATCATAATAAAACAAACCACCAGGAAAGCCAACCGCCTCTTTAGGACACTATATTATAATGTCTACTGTGGTGAGACTCAAGGAAACAATCCTCGATAATACTTTGTTCAAATTTACATGAAATACCCTTTGAGAATATATGAGTTACAGTTACTGGGATTCAGACTCAAAGAGAAAACACACTTGGTGCCTTCTCTAGCAAGACTGTCATTTCATCGTAGTGAGACACCCAACGTCAATGTTGCGGTAGTTACTACCTAGTACAACTATGAGGTTCCAGTGCTTTTCGTGTAGCGGCATTCTTGTGGCGAGCAACATACGCGAGGAACGAGCAGCTGTACTTGTTCACTTTCCTGATTGTACTTCCGTCTTCTCTCGTGTAGACGACGACACACGTGTCCCAATGACAACGTTTGACATTGAACCAGCCTCCGACTACATCAACGCTAACTACATCGACGTGAGTAGCCTCTAATTTACAAACTGATCATAACTGATTTTTATATTATTCCAACCATTGATGATAATATTACTTATATCAATAATGTGCAGGTGAATATTTCTATTTTATAATGGTTTGATCCAACATGAATTAAATTAACTATATACAAAAAGGTACAACACCGAGCTAGAAAGCTTATGTTTACACGATGTTGAGACGCTGTGGCACAAGATTGACATATATACAACGTCTCGTCATCCGCTATCTTGTGTATTCTAGCATATCATAATTTGTTTCAGGGATACGATCGCCCGAAACGTTTCATAGCTGCTCAAGGTGAGAGTTTAAAGAAAGACCATAGTAACACATGCAGCGCATTGTAGCGTACAGCGGCAGTGGCATTAACTAGCTCAGTGACGTAATTTGATTGTATATTCAAAAGGGACGATGGCGGGAACGCTGACGGAGTAGAACAATCTGTTTGTAGGCATCGCAACGTCATTGTCGTGTACGCCGTTTCACGTGTGAACTTGTGTAATGTAATGACATGAGCAATTTGTTTAGAGAAGGAAACATATCTCCGATTCACTTTATGTCCCATGGATCAACATTTAGTACGGTAACCTATGCTTTTGTGTTGACATTCCTGTAATACATAGCCATCTTTATAATATCTCAAAGTTTCAAGACGGTATAATGACTATTAGTTACCTGTACTAAATTTTAAAGACAATAATAAATGTCAACAAATCAATAAATGTCAAAAAAATCTTGTCTAATTACATTTTAAACACCATAGCTAATTGTTATCTTTGTGGCGTTATGGAAAAGTGTATACTTCGTATAACTGATGGATGTCAGGCATGAATAAGTTGTCTACAATGAAAAATAGTTTTCATACTGATTCATTCGCCGGTCCACTTTATGACCCCTGAATTAAAATTTAGTACGGTAACCTATGATGTTTTTTTATATTTCAGTAACATAATAGGTATATTTATAACTAATATGTGAACATTTCAAGAGGGTTAATTCCTCTTAAATTTTAATCAAATGCTATGGTTTATATTTACCGTTACAACGAAATAATAATTAGCCATGTCGCACTGACATATTAGCGTAAATATAACATAGGACGGTAAATATAGTAAAGTTAAACAAACTATAAATGACACAAATATAAATATTAACTACATGATAATACGCTAACTTTGGGGGCAGTCTGACAATATCTCCTTCCATGTCGAGGTACACACGCCTCTTTCAATGGTCATTTAAGCTTATGGAGTTATGATCTAGGAGCTTGCCAATTTGCTATGCATTTTTTAAACAAAGAGGTAATTACATGGAGTTATTGACTTACCAAGTGTTGGTGGTGAGTGGTAAATCACTCTCCAGGGGCGCCACTGTGGGTTTACGTTAGCGTTACCCGGAAATGTTCTTCTTCTTCGGCGTTCGCTCAGACTGTAACCTATACCGGTTTCTCGTATGTAGGTCGCTGTATGCTACAGGTCTACTAGAGGGCCTGGGATCTTGTCTTTCAGTTACGTATTTGTGGATCAGATTGTCTTTCGCTTATTCTGGTGTATTGGGATATCTTAATGAAAGTGTTCCTCTGTCAATGGAGCCATGCCACAAGGACAGATATGTCTGTTTTATAATGTGTAAATTAGAGTTTATATTCTGGTACCTGAGTCTGCAGTGTCCAGTCCTCAAGCGCACAATTATTAGTTGGTAATAGTTATCGTTGCTGTTGAGTTCAGCCATCTCTTCCTCTCCTTGTGACATACGATTTTTTTTGCCTATTTATATGTGACCTCCCTCTCCTCTTGATCCAGTCCCCCTCCTTTGCCAATCTATCCGCTTCCTCCTCTCTCGGGATTGATATAAGTGTATGTGACTGCAGAAAATGATGATAATTGCTGTGCTTGGATAACTAATAATGTAATAATTATAATAATTTTATTTATAAAGCGCCGTATATCCGGAATATAATTTTGCTCAGAGGTGCATAAAAATACAACATTGTTAACATAAAAATATACAATTGTTTGAGCTTACATGGTAAATATATTACATATGATACGTAAAATATTATGTAAAAAATGTAAGACTTCTAAAACTCGTAATGTATAAGCCTAACTTATCCATAATAAATTAATAGTAAAGTAAACTAATAAATTAATAATAAAATAGGATAAGTAAATAATTAATAATAAAATAAGATAAATTAATATTGAAAAAAAAACCATAATTATGACTAAGATAAATGCAATATAGTACATACTACAAGTAGTCGACAAATGCGGCTTTAAAAAGATGTTTTCAAATGTTACTTAAAAAGTTCAAGAGAGTCTATCGGGCGCAGACAGTCCGGCAGATCATTCCACAGGCGCGGTGTCTTCACTGAAAAACCACGCCGACCATATCGTTCTAAATTGTGGCGGGGTACTCTCAGGAGTCGGCTTCCGGCGGAGCGAAGCTGGCGGCCCGGCGTGTATTCAACAATCATGTCATCGATGTATTCGGGCGCGAGGTCGTGCATCGCTCGGAAAGTCAACACCAGTATTTTGTATATTACACGCCATCGAATGAGCAACCAGTGTAGTGCGATCAACACAGGCGTGATGTGGAGGTGATCTCGGCGTCGTTGCTGCGTTACTACACGCGCCGCTGAATTTTGCACCCGTTGCAATTTTTGTAGCAATCGCTCGTTGATGCCAAACAACACCGCATTATCGTAGTCCAGCTTTGAGGTCACTAGAGCATGAACGATGGTTTTACATGCATCAACGGTCGAGCATATCCTGGCGATGTTGTGCAGCTGGAAATATGCCGCCTGGCACGTACGAGCAACTTGCACCGACATATCCAGCCCACTGTCCAAGAAAACGCCGATGTCTCGTACTGTCGGCTGAGGCGTTATGTCACACCCACACACGTCGAATCTCGTAATCGCAGGAGGCGCTTTGGTATTAGGTGCGTAGAAGACAATTGTTTCGGTCTTTGCCTCTGTCATAATGCCGTCCCATTGTAATTCCGACGCACTAATTACAGGGACAATCATTCGACGAGACTCCTCGTAGCTCCCGGTTATTCAGCCCGTTGGCCTGTATACTTTCGTGTTCAATAAAGCCTACGTTTACCCATACGCGTTACATTACATGGTGTCTGAAGCGGTTTGCTGGTGAGTTAAGCGCAATATGCATTAACTTACTCAGCAAAAAAAGTTATAACGTATGGCAACATCGACGAAAAGCGACATTGTCGTCGCGAAATCCAACACACGACAAGTCCGTCGCTACGCCAAGACAGCGCTACGCCTACAGCTACGTTGAGCCAACATGGCAAAATTCGACCCGCCAGCGAAGTTTTCGTTCAAGCCGAGTGAATGGTTGGAGTGGGTCGATGAATTCGGGCGATTTAGAACGGCGACTAAGCTACATAAAGAAGACGGCGAAGTCCATCGCGACTCGTTACTGTATGCTATGGGTGGTCGTGAGGCGAATCGCATCTTTCGTACCTTGACGTTCGTGTCGCCTGAAACAGATACAGATTACGCCACGTTGGTGTCAAAGTTAACGGAGTATTTCATCCCGAAGAGAAATATCATCCACGAACGCTGCATATTCCAAGACAGAGTGCAGCATTCATCTGAGTCTATTGAAGAATTCGTACGAGACCTGCAAACATTGGCGTTGCACTGTGGCTATGCGGACACGAATGAGATGGTCAGAGACCGTTTTGTGATGGGCATCAATGACTCGTCAGTGAAACAAAAATTGCAGTTGTGTACAGAGCTCAGTCTCGACAAGGCTGTGACTATTGCTCGCCAAAATGAGCAAGTAAAATCGCAAATGCGTGAACAAGTACACACCATTCAAGTGAACGAACATGTAGCCGAAGCAAAGATGAGTGCTCGGCACACTAAACAACGTCCATACTCGTCGCGCACAAAAAACATGCGTCAAACGTGCGACCGCTGTGGTTACGCGCGACACGGTCGCGAGGGAAAGTGTCCGGCTTTGGGGCAAAAATGCAAGATCTGCAATGTCAGGGGTCACTTTGCCTCTGTCTGTCGTTCGAAGCGAAGTACGACCTTTGAACCACGTTCATCGCACGAAGTGAAAAGCGACACTGCAGAATCGTTTCTCGGCGTCGTCGACTGTACGACACGCAACGAGGCCTGGTTCGTCAACCTGACAGTCAAGCGAACCAGAATGCGGTTCAAGATCGACACAGGTGCCGACGTCTCAGTGATATCGAAAAAAACGTGGCTGGCAATGAAAGAGAAACCAACACTGGAACCAACCACCACCTGCCTCAGCAGTGTGGGAGGGCAGTTAAAGGCCTGCGGACAATTTAGCGCCACCGCTAGGCACAAACACGCCGTCTATCGGTTCGATGTAATCGTGGTTGAAGGTGACAGCGCCTCAAACCTGTTGGCTCGCGACGTGGCTGTCGACATGGGTCTAGTCAGTCGGCTCGATGAAGTCGGCTCATCAAACTCCGAATCGATTGGGCTTCTGAAGACCGAACCTGTGACAATACAGCTGAAACCTGGGGTCGAGCCACATTGTCTGCCAACAGCGAGGCGTGTCCCTTTCCCGTTGATGAAAGCGGTGAAGGCAGAACTTGACCGCATGGTCGCGTCAGGCGTTACCAAAGTGGTCACGGAACCTACAGACTGGTGCTCCGCGATGGTTCCCGTCGTCAAAAAGACTGGAGCGGTGCGCATCTGCGTGGACCTGAAGCAATTGAACGTCGCAGTTCGTCGTGAACACCTGATGCTTCCCTCGCTAGATGACATATCACCGCGACTCGCAGACTCGAAGGTCTTCTCATCGCTAGACGCAGCCAGCGGGTTTTGGCAAATTCCGCTCGACGAGGCCAGTCAGCTATTGACCACGTTCATAACGCCATTCGGGCGGTACGCATTCCGCCGACTTCCGTTTGGAATCTCGTCAGCGTCTGAGATTTTCCAGCGGAAAATGTCATCAATCCTAGAGGGACTGGATGGAGTTGAAGTCCTCATGGATGACATCCTCGTTTACGGCCGCAACGTCGTGGAACACGACACTCGTCTGGACGCCGACATGAGGCGAATCGATGCGTCTGGCTTGAAACTCAACTGTCAAAAGTGCGTATTCAGAAAGACTGAACTGAAATACTTTGGCCACATCATCAGTCAAGATGGCGTGAGGCCCGACCCAGAGAGGGTCACAGCATTGATGGAACTTTCACGACCCAACAACGTCAAAGAATTGAGAACAGTACTGGGGATGTTCCAATATCTGTCCAAGTTTGCCTACGACTCGTCGTCGGTGATGGAGCCGATGACAGACCTCTTGAAGTCTGACGTCGTCTGGTCATGGGATCACGCACAACAAACTGCATTCGACAAGACAAAGCAACTGCTCGTCAACACTCCGACGCTGGCATACTATGACGTTACCAAACCAACTGTAGTAAGCGCGGACGCAAGCAGCTTCGGTATCGGAGCAGTTCTGTTGCAGTTGACCGATGACGACTTGAAGCCAGTGGCCTTCGCATCGCGTACGCTAACGACCGCAGAACAACGCTACGCGCAAATCGAAAAGGAGTGTCTCGCAGGAGTGTGGGCATGTGAAAAATTCTCAAGGTACCTGGTCGGTCTAACAGAATTCAAATTACTGACAGACCATCGGCCACTGGTACCACTTCATGAACACAAAGCGCATCGACGAAACACCAATCAGATGTCAACGACTGCTAATGAGAGCGATGCGGTATAATCCAATAGTCGAATACGTCCCGGGCAAGCAACTGGTCATCGCAGACGCACTGTCGAGAAAACCACTGGAGGCATACAAGCCTCAATGCGACGACATCGAACTCTCAGACGAGATAGCAGCCTACGTCGGCGCCATCGAACAGAGTTGGCCCGCGACCAAGGATCGTCTAACTGAGATACGAATCGAGACGTCACGCGATCCGACAATGAAATCACTTTTCGACTTCATCAAGAATGGGTGGCCGCGTCACGAACGATCGGTCCCACAAACGGTAAGAGAGTACTATCGTGAGAGAGCAGCACTATCAGCCGTCGACGGAGTAGTCGTGTATAAACTGCAGATCGTGATACCTGCAACAATGCGCAACGACATACTTCACAGGCTACACGAGTCCCACCAGGGTGTTTCGAAGTGCCGAGAACGAGCAGCAGGCGCCGTCTGGTGGCCGGGAATCAGCCGAGACATCACAGCGTTCGTCGAGCATTGCCAAACATGCCGACGGAACAGGCCGTCACAGCGCGAGCAACCTCTGCACCCTGTCGAAATCCCAAAACGACCGTGGGAGAAGATCGCAATGGACATATTCACGTTCGAGCGCAAGGACTACTTGGTGGTCATTGACTACTATTCACGCTGGATAGAAATTAAGAAGCTGACCAGCCTAACGTCTGACAGTGTGATTACTCGTCTCAAGGCTATCTTCACCACACACGGCATTCCGGACATCGTCGTGTCAGACAACGGCCGACAATTCATTTCGAATGAATTCTGTCGGTTTGCCAAATCGTGGGGGTTCATACAACTGACAACGAACCCATATTTCGCACAGGAGAACGGCATGGCCGAGCGAGCTGTGCAGACAGCGAAACGTCTGCTCCTCCTTGACGACCCGGAGATCGGCCTACTGAACTATCGGGCGTCGCCTCATAGCGCGATTGGCGTGTCGCCTGCAGAGGCCTTGATGGGTCGCCAACTCGCCACGAGATTGCCAGTCATCAATCAACAACTGCAACCATGTCATGGCCGCGACGCAGACATTCGCGAGTCTGATCGCAAGGCAAAGGCGATCTACAAACGTAATTACGACAAACGCCACGGCATGCGCAGTCTGTCTCCTTTGCAAATTGGTGACCGAGTTTTACTAAAACTCGACAACGAGAAGTCGTGGTCTCAGCCAAGCACCGTCATTCGAAGTGACCCGATGAACCGGTCATACATCGTCAGGACGGAGGATGGCATCGACTATCGGCGAAATCGACGACATCTTCAGGGTGTGTCATACGTCGCCCTACCTGATGACGAGGCGCCAGAGTCGACCGACGACATCCTCGCTGCGCCCGACGCACCGCTCGCGGTGAACGCCCCAGCTACGTCGCAGACGCACACCAGATGTGGACGGATGGTCATCCCGCCAATGCGATTTAGATAGTGTGTTCTTTTTATGTTTACGAAGGGAGATGTCATAATGCCGTCCCATTATAATTCCGACGCACTAATTACAGGGACAATCATTCGACGAGACTCCTCGTAGCTCCCGGTTATTCAGCCCGTTGGCCTGTATACTTTCGTGTTCAATAAAGCCTACGTTTACCCATACGCGTTACATTACAGCCTCATTTAATAACAGTTGATGGTTCGCCATCCAACGTTTTATGTCGATGGTGCATTGTTCGATACGGCGGGTAGCATAGTCTGCGTCACAGAGCTGATCACGTGGGAAATCGACATAGAGTTGAATGTCATTGGCGTATATGTGGTATTTCAAGCGGTGTTTAGCGAATATGGCAGTGATTGGCATACAGTATATTGTGAACAGTAAGGGACCAAGAACCGATCCCTGAGGCACACCATAGCTCAACCGTTGCCGGCGAGAAATGTCAATGCCGATTTTTATCTCCATTGTTCTGACCGACAAGTAAGATGCCACCCACGCCAGCGCTGAGTCACGGATGCCGATGGATTTCATTTGCCCGAGTAGTATAGCATGGTCCACAGAGTCGCACAATCCACCAACGTAGGCTAGTAAGATGTTAATCGTGTGATAGTTCGACGATTTCCACCGATACGACCCGTTCTGTTGCAGGCCCCAACGATTTCACCGTGAACGACTTCTGGCGAATGGTCTGGGAACAGGGATCGACAAGGGTCTTAATGCTTGCTAACTGCATCGAGGCCGGAAAGGTTCGAAAACTCATTAAAGCGATTCTTTGTAAGCTGATATGCATTTGAGATGTACTGTATCAAAACGTGATAATTTCCCATACCTACTTATGTCTTGTGTGTTTATGCATAATTTGGGTGTTATCTACGCTAAAAGCCGATAAATAATTGTGTTTACGCGAATAATTTTGAGCTTGCTGCCACATGGATGATTAAATATGCAGCCCGAGTGTAATGAATATTCATGCATGCGCAGTGAAACACACAAAGACTGGTGGCCTCACACACTCAATCAACTTGTCAGATTTGGAGGTGAGTTGTAGCAAGCAATGGTTTTTTAAATTATCAATTTGTAGACATAACATAACTACTTTTAACAATACAGAAAGTTATTGAACTAAATACACCAATGATGACTGAAAACAGTGTTTTACAATATGCGTTGCTTTTAAAGTTTTGTAATTTTATAACTTTATTTCCATCATACAATTTTATATGTAATCGAAACGGGAGTTCGGCAGAAACAAATTAAATATCTTTTACTTTAAATGATGGGAAAAACAAATAATTATTGCATTCCCAGTACAAAAAATAAAACATGTTACACTGATGTCGACAATAATGTTATTATGCTCTTTATAGATCAACATTTTTCAAACTAAAAGTAAACCTTATGTAGATAGGAAAGTACATAACCACTTATGCTATTTTAATATCGAATAGTTTTTCATGCGATGTATAAAGTTGCATTTATACCGCTTATGGAAATAGCAGCTGAATTTATGGTGCAAACAAAATAGCTTCATTATTGAGTGTTTCTCGGCTTTAATAAGTTTCTGTACCTAAACGTTTCATTAAAACTAAACTTTAAAATGTATAGCCAGATGTACCTAGTGAAAAGGAACATGATAGTACCATAGGTGAGATTTCGTATGTTTTTATATTCCAACAAAAACAATGCCAATCATTCAATATGAATATATGTCATCGGCGGCTTCGACCTTCGTGCATGGAGAGCTGTTCATTCTCCGTTTATTCCATATATTTCACTCTTTTCTTTGCTGAATCTGTGACATAAACAGCAGCTGGTCCACGTTTCCTTTTGATAATTTTATTGGTCACGACTCATTCGCATGACGGTGGCTAATCCAAATACACATGTGTTGATGACGTTTTTCTTGCATCTATTAACTCGGCGTAGCTAATCGAAGTCTGACGGACAGTCCCGAATATTCATCAGCATGCCTTATACGGATCGTGAAGGTGGGGCCAAAGTGGAAACTGCGCGTACGGACATTTATTGTTTCGATATATTGTCAGGGTCATTAGTGATTAATAAAACATAATTCCAATGAAATAAAGGCATAGAATTACATGAACAAAGAATATTAACAGGATTATTTAATAATTGCGTACATTACAAAGAGATAAAAATTCTCAAAAAATCGCTTTAAACCAGATTTAACAATAGTTAACAAGACTGCCACCCAGAACATGAACCACACATTGCTTTTTGACAAGCATACTTTTGGCTTATCGTATCCAATATTTTGTTGTATCTGTGTGTAACCTGACCTTCTGAGGTATTTGTCAATTGATGCTTTTGGGGGACTTCCGGTGGTGAATTGATTTGAATTTGGTGCAGCAAACTTGCGAAAATATAAGGATATTTGATCAAGATAAGTGATATTATTGAGCGTATAGGATACATAACGTAATTATAGATATATATTAAGCAATATTTTTTGTTAAAAGTTAGCTAGAGGGAGTAATCTAGGGTAGATTAAAAGTAGGCGATTTGCGAGCGATAATTGGGGACGTTAATGTAATCGGAACGTTGTTTACAAAGTAGGTCACTGGCGAAGTTAGCGTACCGTGAACGACAATAGAATAGCGTTATTTGAGATAATCGGTGTAGTTAGATGAGTAATTAAAACCTGAAATAACAATCTTTTAAAGTGTATAATAGTACACAGGAAACAGTCTTTGTAAAGACTATACCTTGTATCTAAGCCTAACTTGAATACATTGTCATCGACATCGTAACTAGGTAAGGCACGGTGTGTCACTGTGTGTTAACAAATATAACTAACTATAACATAAACAATCTGGTGTAAATTGTACACAGAAAAGTATTTTCAAAGACTACATAAAACTACTTTGAACATAAATAAATTCTGATATGGCACCTTGCAAGCGGCAACTCAGGGCAAAACGACACCTAGTTTGCAACGACTGCCAGAGCTGGGTGGATTTTGCGTTGTCTGGCTGTCCAAAATCATGGGCAGAGACCAAAGATGACGGATTCACCTTTCGGTGTATGGGGTGTTTGAGGGTGGAATGTCTGATGAAGGAGGTATGTAAGTTGACGGATATAGTGAAGGAGATGGAGGCGAGACTCAACATAGAAATAGATGGAGCAGAGAGGGATGACGCGGAGAGAGTTGAGAATTCTACAACACAGAAGGAGCAGAGTTGTGACACGGAGACTGAAGAAAGGAGACTGAGAGGAAGGAAGGTGACCGGTGTGAAGGAACAAGACATTGAGAAAACAGAGGGACGGAGGAAAAGTGTTCGGCAGAGGAAGAGAAAACGGGCCAGTGGGGATAGAACAGCAGGTAGTCAGACTGTAGAGAACGAGGAGAGACACGACAGCGATACAGGTGGTGAAGAGGTAGATACCACAGAGGCAGTTGGTAAGACTGTGAGACAGAAGACTGATGGAAGAAGACAGAGTGTTCAGCAAAAAACAGAAAACATGACAGGCGTGAAGGTGACAGGGGAGAAAGTGACCGTAGTGAAGGAGGTAGCCGGGGAAAAGGGACGGGAGAGGAGAGAAGAAAATGTGATGGGAGGAAAGATGAAGGGACGAAAGGAAGTGAGAGTAAATGTGCTAGAAGAGAAGATGACAGGAGGAAAGGGGACAAGAGAAAACGCGACAGGAAAGAAGGGAATGGAAGAGAATGTGACAGGAGAGAAGACGACAAGAGGAAAAGACAACAACCAGACATATGCAAACCGGAGGAGCTACTCCGAGGCAGTGATTGAGGGGGCAAGGAGAAAAGAGAGAGTGTTTATGGGCGATTCAATTCTGAGAAAAACAGACAAGACTATATGCGAGGGGAAGGACGTTGTTGTATGTCTACCGGGGGCTAGGATAGAGCATGTGACCGAAAGGGTAGAGAAGGTATTGGGGCATGGCAAGGGAGGGTCTATACTAGTACACGTTGGGACAAACAATGCAGACAAGGAGGGAACAACTGGTATAGTTCAGAAGTACAGACATCTAGTGAGGAAGCTAAAGAAGACAAGAGTGGAACAGGTTATTCTCTCAGGAATTTTGCCAGTAATGGGAGGAAGGGGGGCAAGATACAGAAACTGTAAGAGGATGGCGATCAACGCACTAGTTGAGCAGATGTGTGAGGAAGAGGGCGTGGGATTCATAGATTTATGGGGGTACTTTGTTGGGAGAGAAGATATGTACATGAGAGATGGCCTCCATCTAAGTGGAAAGGGGCAGCAGTATTCTCAGAGAATCTGCTGCGATCTGTTGACAGTGGGACAGGTTGCATCTATTTAAACTAAATTCGCAGGGGGACTCGCAGAGAAGCCTGAAACTGGAGGCATAGATAAAGGCAGCAAAAATAATTCAGCAAAGAACAGTCTGGAAAACTGTTCTGAAGCTGGGTATAAATGTGTTTGTTTAAATGCAAGGAGTATAGTAAACAAAAGAAATGAACTAAACATTATGGTAGAAGATATTGACCCTCACATAATAGGTATAACCGAATCATGGGCAACCACCGATATATCAGATGCCGAATTGGGACTGACAGGATATGTAATGTTTAGGAAAGATAGAACAGGAAGAAGGGGAGGTGGAGTTATTTTATATATTAAAGAATCTATCCAGGCTTATGAAATAAAATTAGAAAGAGAAGCAGATTGCGAAGAAGCTGTTTGGTGTAACATAGTTACAGGAAACTCAACGTTAACAGTTGGATTAGTTTATCGAAGTCCAAACATAAGCATAGAAGAGAATGAAAAAATACAAAACGCTATAAGGGAAGTGAGCAAACGGGACTGTGTTATTATGGGGGATTTTAACCATGGGCATATAAAATGGAAATCTCTACAGAGTATGGGTAGTGAGGACCACAAGTTTTTAGTTTTAGTACAAGATAGTTTCCTTTCTCAACATGTGCTAGAACCAACCAGGGGAGAGAATGTGTTAGACTTAGTTTTGTCCTCACAGAATGAATTAGTTGACAATGTTAAATTATGTGAGCCTCTTGGAAGTAGTGATCACAACCAGATACATTTTACCATCAAAGTAAAATCAGAAAGAAATAATAAAAAGCAGTTGAGGAGAAATTTCCACAAAGGAAGATATAAGGAAATGAGGAAATATTTAGCAAAGATAGACTGGAATAATACACTGAAGAATAAGACAGCAACAGAATGCTGGAATATCTTAAAGAATGAAATAGAGTGCATCGTAGATAAATTTGTTCCCTTCAAAAAACAAGGGAAACGGACCAGAAAAGAAATACTTATCGAAAGAAGCCATTAGAAAATTAAGTATAAACAAATGATGTGGAAGTCATATAGACGTACTGGAAATGACGAAGACTACAACATTTATAAAGAAGCACTAAACCAAGCTACAGCTGAAATTAGAAATTCAAAGAGAAGCTATGAACATAAATTAGCTTGTAATATAAAACATGACAACAAGAGTTTTTATGCGTATGTTCGAAGCAAACAGAAAGTTCAGGATAAGGTCGGTCCTCTAGAAGATAGTGCTGGAAATATAATATCAGAAGGATTCTTAATGGCTGAAGACCTAAATGAGTATTTTAGTTCAGTGTTTACCAGAGAAGACACTAGTTCACTGCCAGTACCAGAGGCTAAGTTCAAGGGGCAGAATCAGACTATTTAAGACAGTTAATTGTAACCCCAGAAATGGTAGCTAAGAAAATTAGGGCTATGAAGGATAATAAATCACCTGGAGTGGATGGTATTCCACCCAAACTACTATTGGAAATTGTAGAACAAATTAGCATACCACTTGCAACAGTTTTCAACTTGTCATTAGAAGAGGGAGTGGTTCCTTTAGAATGGAAAAAAGCAAACATTACACCGTTATTCAAAAAAGGTTCGAGAAACAAGTCAAATAATTATAGACCAGTTAGTTTAACATCGGTGATTTGTAAATTATTAGAAAGACTAATTAAAGATCACATGGTGGATTTTCTTGTTAAACATAACTTGATAAACCCATCTCAACATGGGTTTCTAAAAGCGAGGTCATGCTTAACAAATATGTTATGTTTTTTGGAAGATATCACTAAGTGGGTAGATGATGGATCACCAGTAGATATCATCTACTTAATTTTCAAAAAGCTTTCGACAAAGTGCCACATCAGAGATTACTGCTTAAACTAAAAGCCCATGGCATAGGAAATGGTATAATTAACTGGATAGAAAAATGGCTGATTGACAGAAGACAACGGGTAGTTGTTGATGGGGAGGCTTCAAACTGGAAATCAGTTTTGAGTGGGGTTCCACAGGGATCAGTACTGGGACCTATATTATTCTTAATATATATAAACGATTTGGACGATGATATAGCTAGCAAGGTGTTGAAATTTGCAGATGATACAAAAGTGTTTAGAAGGATTGAAAGTGATGGTGATAGACAGCATTTACAAGATGATCTTGACAGGTTGATCAAATGTTCTGAAAAGTGGCAAATGTTGTTCAATTTTGGGAAATGTAAATGCCTCCACACAGGATATGGGAACGAATATGTAGAATATACAATGGGGGGAACTGTACTAAGTACTACTGTAAAAGAAAAAGACTTAGGGCTGACAATTAGTACTGACATGAAGATTTCAGAGCAGTGTGGAATTGCAGCTTCAAAGGGAAATCAAATCCTTGGATTGATTAGGCGAAATATAGCATATAAAGAAAAAGAACTAATAATACTGCTGTACAAAACAATAGTTAGGCCTCATTTAGAATATTGTATACAAGCGTGGAGGCCATACCACAAGAAGGACATAGATATGCTAGAAATAGTACAGAGGAGAGTGACTAAAATGATACCAAAACTGAGGGATCTTAGTTATGAAAAACACCTAAAAGAATGTCGTTTAACAACACTAGAGACCAGGAGATTGAGAGGAGATCAGATGGAAGTGTTTAAAATATTGAATGGTTATGAAAATATTGATAGAAATATGTTTTTTTCAGTTAAGAAAGATAGAAAGACTAGAGGACATGAAGTTACATTAGTAAAGGAACAGCGTAGATTAGACATAAGAAAGTTATTATTTTCACAAAGGACCTTGAATGAATGGAACAGATTATCTGATGATTGTGTGGGTGCTAGTAGTGTGAATATGTTTAAAAATAAAATCGACACATACCTCAGAAGGGCTGGATATATGTAGATAAAAGGGTTGGACTCTCGATAAGCCAAAGGGCTTCCTTGTCCACCTGCCATCTAGAGTTAATTCTCTGGATGGCAATCTTGTTAAATCTAATTTGTTTCACCCATATATATGCTTATCATTTTCGACTTATGGGAACCATAAAGAACTACAAGTATGACTTTCAGAATAATGATTAGTTTGGAAGAAAACATAACACCATGCTTCAATCTTAGCTAGTCACCGACACAATACTTGGTCAGCACAGTCACGAGCTACCTGATATCAATCTATATACTACACACACCGATGCAATTGCTATACAGAAGCGTCATGACGTAAGAATATACCTTCTGCTGTGACTAGAAAGTCTCGCTCTGTATTCTACTGGACAATGTAAGAAACATTTAAAAAGACTACCAATAAACTTATTATCGCTCACTGTCCACCTGAATTCGGCGGGAACTGGTGTGCACAACCTGCCAGGTAATCAGTCACGCTCGGCCACCTATCTGGAACGTGTGTTACGCAGTACAATGTCACAACGAACACGCACCAAGACGTCCTCCACGGATGAGCGCGGTGTCGACGGCATGAGTGAAAGCCCGCGACCACAAGAGGATTTCTCAATGAAAAAAGCCCTGCTAGATCTGAAGGATGGCACTACCATCCAGACAATCGCCACGTCAATCAGTGAAACAATAATCAAAGAACTTCTAAAAACGCCAACTTTCATGGACATTCTCGTCAGATCAATCTTAGACTCTGATAACTTCAACAAAATCAAGGAAGAGTTGTACCAAGCATGCTGAATGGACATGACTAAAACAACCACAGCAATAACTGCAGTTGATAATAAAGTATGCAGGCTCGAACAGGCAAATGTGGCATTGGCTGACCAGCTAGACGACTTGGAAGAGTACAGCCGGCACAATCGCCTGCTCTTTCATGGCATCCCTGATCAACAAAAGGAGACGATGACCAATGCGATGATCGACCTGTGCAGCAAGTCGCTAGGGGTCACGCTAGACTGCAAAAGCATCGACCGCAGCCATCGACTTGGAAAATCACAAGGCGATAAACCACGCCCAATCATTGTGAAGTTCACGCGATACGAACAGCGACAACAGATCTTCGCAGCAAAACGAAAACTGAAAGGAACAAATAATGTCATAACTGAAAACTTAACAAAAAGACGCAGTGTGTTGCTGACGAAAGCGCGATCTGCTGCCGGGGTGCAAGCAACATGGACTATGGAATGTCGCATTGTGTGTCTACTATCATCTGGACGCAAGGTAAATATTACCACCGAGCGTGAACTCTAACAACTTGAGCGCTAAGTGAAGTGACTCCCGAAACGAACAACGACTGGTGTAATGTATAATAACATGGCAATGTGTATGCAAGCCGTGGGCATTCTGCCACCGTGCTTTAGCATTATTAATATGCCTAACCATCCTGTTTTTTTTTCTTTTTTCCTGTTTGTTTTGTTCCTCTGTAACGTGTTGACTAAGCTCTCTTTGTCTAGTTTAATGCCAAGGCATAGGTTGGCCTGCACATCAGCGATTTTGTAGGTCTTAGTGCAGATCTCCATAGATCAATCATCATGTACACTTATAATAATGTATAAACTGTATTATTATGTACAAAATTGATCTGAAATCAATCTATCTATCTAATCTGTCTATTTATCTATCTAACAGATACGAAGGGAGACATTTGTTGGAACCAGCGCTGCAGTGTGATGTCACACTTCAATGTTCTATTGAATTTGGCTATGATTATTTGAACTGTAGCCAAATTCAATAATGACACAAACCATCAGTCGGCATGCAGTGGGTCGAACCATCTGGTAAATTATCAGGTCAGAGATATGACATCTGTGATTATGTCTACGACTGTTTCTGTGAGAGTCTGTGATGTCTGATGACACCGACCGACTTACATGAAGTCTAACTCTTAGTCTAAGTGTAACTAATAGAGTCGGAGCGCTGTCGTTGATGTGTTGTCCAAGACCAGGTAACATATTATTCATTTTTATTGATTTTGATGCTAGAGTCTTGACAGACACTGAAAGTTTAAAAATAACGGCACTTGTTTTGAATCACGACCCACCTCGATTTCGCTGTTATAACTTGTGTTCTGCCTAGCTTTGATAGTTCAGTGCGTTAGTTCGATCATTTAACATTATCCAGGTATATTTACATCTTAGAATATTGCATTTTAGTGCATTCTTGAGGCATAAATAGCACCCTGGTTTGCTATATCGCTCTTTTTTACGCGTGCAAGGCGATAACACACAGCTGCTGCAGTGCAGACTAGCGCAAACCGGGTCGCTATTTGGGCTTGAAAAGTGCACTATGAAAAAAGATGCCAGAGATGATGTTGAATGATGGAACTAACAAACTATGCCTATGGTCGTATAGACAAACTATGAAACTTGAAAGTTAATCAACACTAAAGTTATAACACTAACAGTAGGCACTTCAATGAATCCTGCTACCGCGATGTTTTTACGTGCGCGCAGCGGCGTCGCTGCAGCGCCGTCTCGTTTACTCGGCACCTGGGTAGTGTTTTATTTCAACCTCTATTTTCGCGCTCTTTTCCCGGTCGTTTACGTCATTCGCAGCGGGATTCCTTTTGCGGGTAAGTCGAACTTTCTGTACGTCCTTTTCTTTTTCAAATTTGATCAAAATTATGGTAAATTTAATCGATTTGATGACATAGCTGTGTTTCAGTTGCAAAATTTATAGTCTAGTAATGATTTGTATCGAACGATTATGTCTGTAGGTAGATCTATAGGATTAAATTAGTATGTGTTGAAAATTTCGTTGGCGTAAATGCTCGTGCAATGTGGGTTTTGCGCCATTCAAAACATGTGACATTTGAGCGATCTGTGTCAATATGACCGAGAGCGCGTCACCGGAGACGCGGACCGAGATCATGGAGCGCCTTGATCATGACTTATTTAATTAATGTCTGTGCCTTTTAGTGAAAACAAAAATAACAGTATCTGATTTAACTTTAAGATAGGGCCTATAATGATAATAATATTACTTAAGTTATTAATTTATTTAATGTTTATAATTTATAGTTATACGGGTCAAGCCAATTCTGCTACTATTAATTATTAATATTAATTAATGATATAGTATTACTATTATTACTAGTAATCGTAGTATTATTAGTATGATGTTGTCAACTAGTAGTATTTGTTAGTCAGAGTTAGGTTTATACATTTTAGTTTGACTGAGTTAGGCTTGCTAGAATTTAGAAAATACAAATTTTATATCCAGTCCTGTTAATATTCAATTTGTTTTGAAAGGCTGATATTTAAAATAACTAACAATCAATTAATTGTTTTATTAAATAGATTATTTAATCAGTTTGTCACTTTAAATTAAAATTATATACCTTGATTCATCAAAAGTTGTCAATGTGTTTAGCATGCAATGCATTATATTTGTGATGGTGACATGTATAATTTTACAGTTATCTTAGCCATAAGTAACAAGGGCAGGGATATCAAAATATTTTACAAGATTTTGCAATCAAGATTTTACATGTAGAATAAAGATATTTATCATTGTATGATACATGACTGTCTTGTTATTTCAGATATTTTGAGATTGACTGATCTTACAAACACAGTGACTCTTATCTTAAGTATCAATCAAAGGTTTTGTCAAGATAGTTAAGAACTTAACTTAAGGACATTACGTTAAGTGACTATTTAACTAACGTCATTAGTTAAATAGTGTGATTAAAGAGTGAATGAAAGTATGGCAGCAATATTCCTAAATAGATCTGAGTTAGATGCATGCCAGAAAAACATTTGAAAATTGTGTACTTGGTAAAGATGATGTAAGTGTTAGCAAAGGTTTTTTATATTGTGTATATCTTTCTGCAAACAAGGACATGAATAACGCAACACACATTTATTTGTCACTTAGAAATCTCATCAGGACTGTTGTTGACTTTAATTAACTACAAAAAATAACATGTAAAGAAAATATATTTTTTATTCACTTCACATTTTTGACATTTAAAAAATTCTGATGTGATAGTAGTGCACAGTATGTAATTAAGTGTTAGAAGAAACTGTGCATCAGGTTTCCACGTTGACGTCGTTGCACAGCTTTTACAAAGAGAAACCATGTCAAGCAAAAACCATTATATGTAATTATATTCATGAGATATATCTTTTTTCCAGGACATGCAGACAAGACCAACTTTGGTGATTGTTGGGCACAGTTTTGTGCGACGGATGGGCAGTGCCTGTCATGCCGGTCGGGTAGGTGGAGACATTTACAGATACTATCGACCGGATCTTGATTTGGGCAATATTTTTGGAAAGGTCGTTTTCCAAGGGAAAGGGGGTCTTACTTTGGATGGCCTCTTTCAGCAACTGGGAGCTGTGCGGGCAGTTGCACCAACTGTTGTTCTGATTGACATTGGGACAAATGATCTAGGTAATGGTTGGGTACCTGAGGAGTTGGCAGAGGGTATTGTAGCATTCGCTCGCGAACTGCTAACAATACCTTCTGTGGCCCAAGTAGTAGTTTGCGAGATATTAACTCGTATACCTGTACAGTTTGGCCAATTTAGAGTTAGGCCTGATTTTGATCGTGCTCGTCAGATTGTGACGAATAAGGTGCGGGCATTGATCGCTGACTCGGAAAGCATAACTTTCTTCCATCATCGTAAGTTGACAAAAGAGAAAAATTACGCGAGAGATGGTGTGCACATGAGTGCATTTGGCATGGCCAGATACGTGAATAACATGAGGGGAGCGGCTATAGCTGCTGCTAAGCGATGCTTGCAGTAGAGGTTGGTGACTTTCCTGGTGTTACTCATGTGCACTGTTTCTCGACCCATTTTTCTCTATAATTTTTCTAATTGCACTTTTATTAACTGTTCTGTATGTAAATTCCAATTTATAAAAAAAAATCCAAAATGTTTTTTCTTCAAAAATCTCAAAAAATCTGTTTACTGGTACACGTCTTGATATCTGGCATACTACAACTTCCTGCATAGATCGTTTGTTCCTTTGCCAATGATGAACACCTTTGCATCAGTTGTTGGCACAGCTTGAACTTCCTATAATAGACCATCCATGGTAAGTCTTTCCTGAGGTAAACTACCTTTTCATAAATATCGCTCATGATAGATCTGGTCCTAGTACTGTGACACACTTCACCTGCCCGAATAACTTGCATCCATCGTACAAAACTGTGTCTGACATTTACCTGTGAAGGTACCAAGCCACAGAGTCGTCTGAGTCTGACACCCATCACCTACCTGCATAGGTACACATTTAGTGTGGCTGATTATATATCTGATAGCTACATTGAACAGTGTCTAGCCAACATGACACGAATATTACTTATAGACGTTGAAGAACACAACGTTATTTTACAAGATACTGAAATATGAACATTGCTGCACAGATCTTGCAGTCTACTGGCATTAAACTATGAGACAATCAACTGCCAATATTACAAAAAGACTGCATTGTGAGCACACCAGACTTCTTCTTCATGACTTGACTCCCATGGGGAGTAACACAGAAAGCAGTCTTGCATTTGGTGCATTTGGGTCCAGCGACGGAATACTGTGAACAATTTATGAACATTACTTCATCAAGTTCATGTTGAAATGCAGAACATTACATTATGAAGCAGTGACAATTTATTACTGGACTGTACTGAGCCTGCAACATTCATCCAACCTGTCAGGACACAGTCACACATAGACACAGTGAAGTATGACTACTCTATTGATCTGTTGAGTTTGTGTGTTATTTAGCCAATATTTACTTATTAATAAAGTTATTGTTAATGATATATATGACTTGTTAATGTATATTTATTATAATGTTTAATGTGGTGGTAAACATTGCATAAATTATATAACTGTCTTCATAATTATGGACATTCCAGCCTTTTATCAAAATGTAGTGGTCAGTCGTTAGCGTGCTAATATTAGCCAATATTAACTTATTAATTAAGTTACTGTTAATGTGAAATGACTGGTTAATGTACATTTATTACTATAATTAATGTGGTTTACTGCTTTCATAAATTATACAAATATCTTCATAATCATGGACATTATGGCCTTTTACTGAAATGTGTCGGTTTGCCGAGGTTGCGCACTAATTAGCCAATATTGACTAATTAAATAAATTATTAAATAATTTGTTAATGTATATTTATTACCATTATTAATGTGGTTATACACATTGCATAATATGTATAAATATCTTCATAGTCATGGACATTATGGCCTTTTACTGATATGTTTTGGTCTGTCGAGGTTGTGCGATAATTACCCAATATTGACTAATTAATTAAATAATAATTATTTTGTATTGCATATTTATTACCATTATTAATGTGGTTATACACATTGCATAATATGTATAAAATCTTTATAATCATGGACATTATGGCCTTTAATTGGAGCGTTTTGGTCTGTTGAGTTTTGCATGCTACATAACTAAAATTAACTAATTAATTGCATTAATTTGGTTATAATTAGTACTAAAAATATTAAATATTATAAATTTGTTACTCTTGTCAATGTGTTTGAAAACCCTGAAGACAGTATTTAAATATCTGTATAAATAAAAAAGTTATTACATTTTAAAGCAAATATTTACCTATAGAAAACACAAAAATGAGTCCATTTTGCCATTGTAAGAGAGGCACAAAAATGACGCTGTTTTTCCGTCTTAAAATCGCAATATCTTTTGATCTATTAAAGGTATCTTAATAACATAAACAGTTATGTGATCCTTAACCTATTACCTTTAATTTAAGCCCATTCCCAATGTTCTAGCATGATATTTAATTTTTTGTTGAAGTGCCTACTAACAGCGAAATCAAGGTGGGTCCGGATTCGACATCAGAGCCAAAATAATACTTAGAGTCGCTCCATTTGCATGCTGCGTACAATGTCAATGATGTTGTCAATGTAGCCAAACAAATACCACGTGACATTTAATCCACATGACATGTACGTAGTCGCACTCGCAGGGATGAATACGCCGGCGTTGGCGAAGAGTCTGCTATGCTTCTAGCAACTATTAAAGTCGTTTCTTCGTATAAACACGAAGTATCATACCTCTCCTCAGGTTCATCATCACCTAACACATCAGACTGATCGAATGAGATTGGCGTCGTCATGTCACATTTTTCTCGAAATACCACAAATGCCGAGACGTTTGGTTCAAGTTTTGGCCATACTAGGCGTTACTTCCTGTTGGTCTGCCTGGAGTGGCGAGACTGTCACGACTCTGGTATTGACGGGCCTTTTTCGTATGGCACCTATTGCGCAGTGGTTGGTCAGATCCTCGCAAGCCATGGCATGGGTGGTAGTTATAGCTACACTATCCCGGCAGATATAACACGCAATCAATGGAATTTAACTGAATCAGTTGTACTTTTCTTAGTAATTGACTGCGCTGGTTGTGACTATAAACCGTGGAAACTGTGCAAACGCCCGCGCCCCGTATCAAAGGCAAGAATCCAAATGTAGCTAGGCCTTGTATAATTATCAGCCCCATATGCCGATCCAGGGGGCGTGGGAGCACGTACCTCCTAGACCTTTGGAATTTGGCGTGCCCCCTAGACCTTCTTGAACGTGCCCCCGTTGCGTGCCTTCCTAGACCTTTTTAATGTGCCCCCGTTTATAGGTTAGAAATAGTATATAGTATCAACGAAGAGAGTCTGAGGATTGCTCACCATCAACCATACCTAGGAGTGGAGTTATCCGACTACCTCAGGTGGAACATTTACATATCCCACATGACTGCCACAGCAAATCGAATATTGGGCTTCATCAGGAGAAATGTATGTAAATGCTCAGAGAAGACAAATAAGCAATCAGCATATTTCACCCAGGTTCGCCTAAACCTCGAACATGCGAGCGTCGCTTGGGACCCTGGCTTACACACAAATAATATAAAAAGCAGCGTAACATTAATATATATATATGTGTGTGTGTGTGTGTGTGTGTGTGTGTGTGTGTGTGTGTGTGCACGTGTGTGCACGTGTATGTATATATATCGTGAGACCGGATTCTGTAATTGTAATTTTTTTACATTACTGATAACATATAATTACTACCACTTTTACAAAATCGTTTTTAATTCGAATCACTATTGTGAATTGGCGGAAGATAGATTGTAGGGAAAAGTTGGGCAGAGTGTGTCACATTATGATATTTGCAAGCATTCTAGTGTTTTCACAAATGCTAAACAATTACCTTTGCTTAATTTGTATTCTTGCGGACAATATTGGATACACACTACGAATACACTCATGAATACATGCACACACATCCATGCACATGCGCATACACATGCGCGCACACATGCACACATATGCATGCACATACATGCACACACATGCACACACACGCACACACACACACACACACGCACACCAGAGAGGGTACGTATAGTCTAGAGGCCAAGAAACCTCCAATTGCGTGCACCCCATGAAGCTCGCCAAAAAACCTCCATTGGCGGCGATAACAAATTCATAATTTGTATATTGGATGGTCTGAGCCGGAGCTTCAGCACGATTACGCTGTCGCGCGCGCTGTCGGATCATGACATCGGTAGACGGGAAGGGGGTGTTAAATGGAAACGTTTTCGCCGCCGTGCCGCCGTGCCACCGTGCTGCCGTAACTTCAGCTTTTCCGCTGTCTCGACTCATGACATCGCAAGGCGGGTTGCTGCTGACACACGCACGTACACACACAGTGTCACATACACACACATACACACACACACACACGCACACACACACGTACACACGCACGTACACACACACACACCATTCGATCGATGAGCGCTAATGGTAAATTATGCAACAGCACCTTATCGAGTCATGGATGCACGAAAAGTACAGCGCGTAGCATTAATTGAGCGGTGTATTTATAATCGTCTCGCCACTGGCTCCGCGATATAGTTGTTTTTCCGGGATGGCGGAAGATACCACGGACGATCACTTATACAGCGCAAATCGCGGTCAAACTGCTAAACATTTGTAAGTTGATCACGATTGCATAATTGCAATTGATGCATGCACCCTGTGACGAAATTACTAGTCAGATGCGTCCCATTTGCATGCTTTGGAATAGGCGTGAAGTGAGATTTTGCAAACCGTTTTAGGTGCCCGTTTGTGGCATGGTGATGGACTTGTTGACGTCGGAATCGGGGGTTGGGTGTCCCCAATGTACCTCGGTGTCAGCAAACTAGTTCCCTAACTCAAGCACTGACTAACTTGGCTATGTAGTTCTCGTGTTTTACACATGTAAAATCTATATATATAGACCGTAGAGCGTGTGCTTGTTGTCTATGCAATAAAAATGTCGATGTAAAAATTGACAGTTGGCGTTGCACTAAATTTAAGTAAAAATATGTGAAAGATGTTTTCTGACACTTTTGCGTTTTAGAAGCATCTCTTTCCTTAGCTGCCCACAATCATTTGGTTGATTATTGTGGCATTAACGCTAATGTTTTTAAAGAACGACATCCCAGCTCCACAACCAAAACAGGTTTTTCCACTTCCATGCATGGGATCTTTTAGTTTTACTTTGCCTGGAATACTTCTAGTTCTAGTTGTTTCCAGCACTCGGCAACATTCTATTAACTGACTAGTCTGTATATTTTGTGGTTACAATGTTATGATCTTACAAGGTCTCATTCAACTAGTCAGCCTTTTCAGAACATTATCGCCAAGCCGACCTTTCTATGCTGGCACTGAGGGTGGTCACTGCCAGGGTGCTTGTCGTCTTCAGTGGTTCTTTTACGTCCCAAATTGAGACAGGACCGACATTAACGTGATCTCCAAGTCACGAGGGATACACAGTCCCCAATGTTGAGAGCCAGGTTTTTACACCAAATATACCATACCTGCCCGGTCCGGGTATTGAACTCGGGGCGCCGGCATGTCAGGCGGATGTGCTAACCACTACACTATTGCACGCCCCCAAAACACTGATTGTGTTGTCATGATACCATTACCAGTGGATTATCCTATATATCTATGTTGTAGGGCCCACATTTGCATTTAAATGTGGAAATATGAAATGAGCTGATCTGTATATTGACATGAAGCACACGCATTGTTCTAAAGATCAATGCCTGTCATTAATAAATGATTAAAAAAAGCCACAATTGAATTTCCACAAGACACAATCAAGTATAAATTACTGGCACATCAGGATTTCTGCTTTATTCTTTAATGTCACAGGAATTTTATTGGACCCAGTGGACTCCTAGTCTGCTCATGAATTTTATGTTGAAAGTTCACCAGTAAACTTGGGAGTCTGCACTTTTTCAACAAATGCAATGTATGTCACTCAATGTGAATGGAGTAGACCTAGGATAGTGATTCACTTCCTTTTTTTAACAAACTTCTCTGTTCAACTGGTTGTTAATACAAGATGACCCCACCTTTCTTGGAGCTATGATATATGACGTTTAATAGGCTGATGTCTTCATACTGTAGCATTGTGGTGACATTGCTTGAAATAGTAGTTATTAATTCTGTTTTGAAGCACTGTTGTCTGTCGCATGCGATATGTTATGGCTTTTACCTTTTTATGATGTGGAAGCCATCACTTAGATGTAAGTTTACCCACTTTAGGTAACTACATTCAATCCACACCCTCTCAACTGAGGGTCTGATATTCTATCAACTGTGCTGCTGCATCCCATAAATGGTAATGACAGTAACAGATACATGCATTAAGAACTTGAACTTGTGTTTTCAGCCAGTCGAGTGACCCGCCGCGGCAGGCTTCACCGCTGCGGGCTCACCAACCCCTCCACACCCTCGGGGCCAATGACCTCCGTCTCGCCACGTCACGCACCCCACCACCTGCTCACATGGGAGTGTGGACCCAGGGCAGTCTCCTCCAGGTGCAACGCCCCAGTCCCCATGGATCCCCCTTCTCCACTCTCCAGAGGCCCAGTTCTAGGGGCTCTCCCTTCTCCCAGTTACAGAGGCCAAGTCCGCGCAGTTCTCCTTTTGCTCAGGTAAGAATCATTTTCGTTGATTAAAGGGAGCCTCCGGAATTAGTGAACATAATAATTTGTAACATGAAGTTTGCTTTGTCGAATGTGGGAAAATGGGACAATTTTGAACCTCAGATGGTATTGCAGTTAACACAGCTTGACATGGCCTTTTTTGTCAATAAAGCTTGTTTTGAAACAGGATGTTTTGTTTACTATTGGAACATGCTTCTGGGTAATACCTTCCAAATTGTGAATTTGGTTACGGGCTTACTAAACACGATTTGGCGGGCAGTATACCAATGCTCACCCAGATTCATATAAATGAGCGATTAAAAAAATCAGATGTAAAGAAATCGTAAATCAAAATTGATTTCAATCAATAATTTAAATCAAATGATTTTAATCAAACAACCCAGCAACCAGGGTGGCCTGTAGATAAAGTTATGCATTCATTGTTGTAGCTGCCAGTAGAAGACGGAGGGATAACGATGTCCCAGCTGCAGAGCATCCTCACAATGCCAGCAGCCATGTTGTCTCGCACCTCCCCCGGGCTGGGAGGGTGTGTCACAGGGAGTCGGGCATCCCCTGTCCACCCCGCCCTATCCCAGGGGATTGCGGTTCTCCAGAGCTCCGGCCTTGTGTGTCCCCCAAGGGGCGTGGTTGTGGACCGATTACCCCCGATGCTTCCCGGAGCCATTCCCCCTCTTCTGCAGATGGTTAATTCCGATGCCGCCTACCGGATGGCGAACGCACACATTACCTCCATGCCTCCTTCCCTCGGAGACCGTCTGCAGGATTCCCTTGGTAGTGATGTGCTACGTCGACTCCCGACTGTCACTGTGTCAACGGCAGAGTCACAAATCGGACAGCAGGATTACCTTCGAGTCGAACGGGAGGCGTTGCCAATGTCGCATCGCAAATCGTCATCCCCGCATTACAGATCCGAGCTGGTACGACACCTGGTGGGAAAACACGCAGATGGGAGTGCCCTGTCGAGTCGTGTGTACGAACGACCGAAGGCAATGGACGCAGAAATAACAATGAAGACATCGTCATCGTCGGTGTCACCGCCGCCTGCTTTGCAGCCGGCGACGAGCGGTGTTGATGGTGTGTCGCCAGAATCACTGCGGGTCGGGTCGTTCGACAGACAGATGTCCGCAAGTATGCCAACGTTACTTCCCGCCATCTCCCTTCCTGGGGGAAACGATGAGGATGAAGATAAGGAAAATGAGGAAGATGACAACTTGGCGCCAGATGAGAGGGTGCGTTATTAATAATAATAATATATACTTTTTATATAACGTCCCATCCAGATAATTGTTCTGTGGACTGTACAATGTTCTTCTTCTCTTGTCTGCCAGGGGTGATGCTGACCTCTATTCCAAACTTCTATTGATATTTTCGTTTTCCTTATTTTATTTTTTCCCTCGCTGTTCCTGCACTGCTGTCTCCACCAACTGTCTCCACTCCCCTCTATCTTTCACTCTCTTTCTCCATTCGTCTCCTGGTCTAGTCACACAGTCCTCCCATTGCTGTGTAGCTCTTCCTTGCCTTCTTTTCTCTTGAATACATTTCATATATAGCTGAGCTATAATAGCTCCCCACCCAAATATATTTGTTCTTGGGCGCTTTACAATGGTTACTGCAAATAAATTAATGGGCTAAAACATGCTGAATCATTTGTTGTTGTTGTAGAAGAACCCGTAAAACATGCTGAATTGTTGTTGTTGTTGTAGAAGAAGAACCCGTACAACATGCTGAATCATTTGTTGTTGTTGTAGAAGAACCCGTACAACATGCTGAATCATTTGTTGTTGTTGTTGTAGAAGAACCCGTACAACATGCTGAATCATTTGTTGTTGTTGTTTTAGAAGCACCCATACAACATGCTGAATCTTTTGTTGTTATAGTAGAAGCACCCGTACAACACGCTGAATCAGTTGTTGATGTTGTTGTAGAAGCACCCATACAACATGCTGGATCATTTGTTCGTTGTTGTTTTAGAAGCACCCGTACAACATGCTGAATCTTTTGTTGCTGTTGTTTTAGAAGTACCCGTACAACAAGCTGAATCATTTGTTGTTGTTGTAGAAGCACCTGTACAGCATGCTGAATCATTTGTTGTTGTTGTTGTAGAAGAAGAACCCGTACAAAATGCTGAATCATTTGTTGTTGTAGAAGAACCCGTGCAACATGCTGAATCATTTGTTGTTGTTGTAGAAGCACCCGTGCAACATGCTGAATCATTTGTTGTTGTTGTTTTAGAAGCACCCGTACAACATGCTGAATATTTTGTTGTTGTTGTAGTAGAAGCACCTGTACTTGATGTTGTAGAAGCACGCATACAACATGCTGAATCTTTTGTTGTTGTTTTAGAAGTACCCGTACAACATGCTGAATCATTTGTTGTTGTTGTAGAAGCACCCGTACAACATGCTGAATCATTTGTTGTTGTTGTAGAAGCACCCGTACAACATGCTGAATCATTTGTTGTTGTTGTAGTAGAAGCACCCGTACAACACGCTGAATCATTTGTTGATGTTGTTGTAGAAGCACCCGTACAACATGCTGAATCATTTGTTGTTGTTGATTTAGAAGCATCCGTACAACATGCTGAATCTTTTGTTGTTGTTGTTTTAGACGTACCCGTACAACATGCTGAATCATTTGTTGTTGTTGTACAAGCACCCGTACAACATGCTGAATCATTTGTTGTTGTTGTAGAAGAACCCGTACAACATTCTGAATCATTTGTTGTTGTTGTAGAAGAAGAACCCATACAAAATGCTGAATCATTTGTTGTTGTTGTAGAAGAACCTGTACAACATGCTGAATCATTTGTTGTTGTTGTTGTAGAAGCAACCGTACAACATGCTGAATCATTTGTTGTTGTTGTTTTAGAAGCACCCGTACAACATGCTGAATCTTGTTGTTGTTGTAGAAGCACCCGTACGACATGCTGAATCATTTGTTGTTGTTGTAGAAGCACCCGTACAATGTGCTGATTCATTTGTTGTTGTTGTAGAAGAACCCGTACAACATGCAGGATTATTTGTTGTTGTTGTAGAAGCACCCGTACAACATGCTGAATCATTTGTTGTTGTTGTAGAAGCACCCGTACAACATGCAGGATCATTTTTTGTTGTTGTAGAAGCACCCATACAACATGCAGGATCATTTGTTGTTGTTGTTGTTGTAGAAGAACCCGTACAACATGCAGGATTATTTGTTGTTGTTGTTGTAGAAGCACCCGTACAACATGCAGGATTATTTGTTGTTGTTGTTGTAGAAGCACCCATACAACATGCAGGATCATTTGTTGTTGTTGTAGAAGCACCCATACAACATGCAGGATTATTTGTTGTTGTTGTTGTAGAAGCACCCGTACAACATGCAGGATCATTTTTTTTTTGTAGAAGCACCCATACAACATGCAGGATCATTTGTTGTTGTTGTTGTAGAAGAACCCGTACAACATGTAGGATTATTTGTTGTTGTTGTAGAAGCACCCGTACAACATGCTGAATTATTTGTTGTTGTTGTTGTTGTAGAAGCACCCATACAACATGCAGGATCATTTGTTGTTGTTGTTGTTGTAGAGGCACCCGTACAACTTGCTGAATCATTTGTTGTTGTTGTAGAAGCACCCATACAACATGCAGGATCATTTGTTGTTGTTGTTGTAGAAGCACCCATACAACATGCTGAATCATTTGTTGTTGTAGAAGCACCCATACAACATGCAGGATCATTTGTTGTTGTTGTAGAAGCACCCGTACAACATGCTGAATAATTTGTTGTTGTTGTTGTAGAAGCACCCATACAACATGCTGAATCATTTGTTGTTGTTGAACATGCTGAATCTTTTGTTGTTGTTGTTATAGAAGCACCCATACAACATGCTGAATCTTCTTGTTGTTGTTGTAGAAGCACCCACACAACATGCTGAATCATTTGTTGTTGTTGTAGAAGCACCCGTACAACATGCTGAATCATTTGTTGTTGTTGTTGTAGAAGCACCCACACAACATGCTGAATCATTTGTTGTTATTGTTGTTGTAGAAGAACATTTGTTGTTGTTGTAGAAGCACCCGTACAACATGCTGAATCATTTGTTGTTGTTGTAGAAGCACCCATACAACATGCAGGATCATTTGTTGTTGTAGAAGCACCCATACAACATGCAGGATCATTTGTTGTTGTAGAAGCACCCGTACAACATGCAGGATCATTTGTTGTTGATGTTGTTGTAGAACACCCATACAACTTGCTGAATCATTTGTTGTTGTTGTAGAAGCACCCATACAACATGTAGGATCATTTGTTGTTGTTGTAGAAGCACCCATACAACATGCAGGATCATTTGTTGTTGTTGTTGTAGAAGCACCCGTACAACGTGCTGAATAATTTGTTGTTGTTGTTGTAGAAGCACCCGTACAACATGCTGAATAATTTGTTGTTGTTGTTGTAGAAGCACCCGTACAACATGCTGAATAATTTGTTGTTGTTGTTGTAGAAGCACCCGTACAACATGCTGTATCATTTGTTGTTGTTGTTGTTGTTGTTGTAGAAGCACCCGTACAACATGCAGGATCATTTGTTGTTGTTGTTGTAGAAGCACCCGTACAACATGCTGAATCATTTGTTGTTGTTGTCGTTGTAGAAGCACCCGTACAACATGCGGATCATCACGCTCAGCAACCTTCTCAACAGCCACACGAGTTGTCGCTCCGCCTACCGCTCACATTCCGTCGCGATACTCAGAGCTAAGTCAGTCACATCACATCGCATCTTGTCGTAAAACAGTACCAAACCAAGACTGCCTGTTCTTAGTGTAATGTTTGTAATGTTGTATTCTGAGACCGTCCATCTTTTATACAAATTTCTAGTGAATATATACTTTTGTTTATAATTTTTTACGTGAGATACACTTTTACAATAATACTGCGCAAAAGATGAAAAACATGCCATATGTTTATTATTGTTTAACTTAAGTTCAAGAGAAGATTTTTGAATATTCAGAAGTGGTGGTGCCATCTAGTGTGTAATAATGAGTCTAATTGTAGAGCACCATAAATTTAGGGTGTCATAATGCCTAAAACAATAATAAATATTAGAATTTAGGAACTTTATATTTTAATTATTTTTTAATTTGTGCAAACAGTTCAATTTTGTCTGCCCAATGCATGGCATGGGTCTTACTGAATAAAATATCTATTGAACTTTTTTCAGCCAGACCCCCTGTTTCCATTGTAACAAACAAAATGGCCACCATTTTGAGCAAATATTGGCAAATTTGGAAACACTGCCATTTTTTATTGAATCCATATATATAGTTATAATTCTTGCAAATCCATGTTCTCTGTAGATTCTATTGTGAAATGATCAGAGCATTTCTTGAAATGTTGTTTTTATTTTTTTAATAATTTTCACTAAAATATGACAAAAAATTCTTGTTTTTTGCAACAAATATGGCTATAGCTTTCAAACTATTCATGATTTAAAAAAGTGTCTGATCACTGCACACAGTAGAATATGCTGAATGCAACACTGAAAACATTATTTATATAGCATAATTATTCCAAGTGATATCCCGTTTCCAAATGCAGAAATGTGAAGAAAAATGTTTTTGAGAAAATGGCTGTCAAAGATTGCATAATGGATTTCATTACATGATATCGACATGCTTGATCCATGACTAAAACTCACTTAGAGGTACGTAATTGTCATAGAAGTGAACTTTATTGATAGTATGCATACAAAGGTTTAATAATCTGGCAGAAAACCATTTTCAGTATTTTTTGTCAAAAAACACCATTTCACCTGGGGTGTCTGGCCTTAAAATATAATGCCATCCTAATTTTTTTATTATTTACCGTATCACTATTGTTTCTGATATATATGTTTATGTAAATTGATAGTTTTTATGTCATCAGTCTGTATTGAGGAAAGTGTTAAAACAGATATTTATTCTTGTTTTGCAGGGCTGGTTCGATAAGTAACACAGCCAAATCACTGGACCTTCTTCGTCAGAATCTGCAAAAACATATCAATAAAGAAATCGATGAGGTCATACAGAAATATATCAAGGTTGGTGTGCGAATCATATATTTAACAAGATTGCCACCCACAGGTACAAACCCCAGATGGCATGCAGTCAAGAAAGCCTTTGGCTTATCGAGTGCCCAACAATTTTCCATCTACATGTAACTCGCCTTCCCCAGATGGCTGTCAGTTTTATTTTTAAAATTATTCACACAGCTAGCGTTAACACAACCATCAGGTAATTTGTTCCAGTCATTTATTGTCCTCTGAGAGAATGAATATTTTCTCATATCCAACCTACATTGTTCCTTGACTAATGCTGCATTGTGGCCTCTGGTTCTACGGCCTTCTTGAAGTTTGAAGAAAATATATTTTTATTAATATCTTCATAGCCATTCAGTATTTTTAAAACTTCTATTTGGTCTCCTGTTAGTTCCCAACCTCGACAACCCACATTCTAACAGGCGTCTTTCATAACCAAGGTCTTTCAGTTCAGGAATCAGCATAGTTGCTCTTAGTTGTATCATGTTAACTACTGTATTACAGTGGTTGTTCCTATGTTTCTCAAACTACCTCACGGATATATCCATTTCTTTAGAGCACCGACTTAAACACTTCTACCAAAACATAGTTGTCAGTATCATGAGAAAATTACTTGAACCCAAAAATGGTTTGGTCTAACCTTGAACTATATCTTAAACTTTATCTCAGTGGTAGAGCAATGGAGTAGCAGTCAAGACAACCATCACATTCAGTCAAAGTAAATATGTGTCAATCTTTCTCAAACAGAACTGGAAATCAAACAATACAGTTTCATTCAAGAGTTCTGTATACTTCCAGACAGGTACCAGTTGTTTTAGACTAGCAAAACTGGCCGTCACCTGACAGGATGGCTTGGTAGATAACAGTCATGATAGTGGTTTCTGCGATTGATAAGTTACGTATTACGCACACATGTTTTATGTTCTGACCAACTGGTTTACCCCATAAAAAGTGTATATGTATATGGGGTATTTTTAAAAGATGTATAGGTCTTATTTGTGGGGTGAAAGTTTGACGCACAAAGTTCAAGCCGTCTAAGAGGAAAACATTAACCTACCCGTGGGCCTATACATATGGAAGCTCGATTATAATTATATTCAAGATTGTTTTTGTTGCAGCAATTCTTCCAGCCGGGCATTGTGAATATCCGAGCAAACCACGGCGATCCAGCCATCAATGACGAACACGTACTGGGCATCTGTAGGCAAGTTCTCGAAGAGGTCAGTGTCCAGTTATGTTGATAACCGTGTATGCCTGCTATAAGTAAACCATTTATTTATGCAGTAACATCAACAGTATTGCTAATAACTTTGTCTACTTTGTACAGGTGATCTGTTTATTTACGCTGTAACATCTATAGAACTCTCAATTGAGAGAACCCGGGTTCGAACCCTGTGCTGCCATGTCAAACCTTGGGCAAGTTTGTTCACTCTATGTTGCTTCAGTTCACTCAGCTATATGAGTGAGTACCTGGCTATAGATATTTGTGTACGAATAGTCTTTGCACATTAATTGCAGCATGGCTTAAAGCTTCCCAGAGAAGTCGATATGGTGTTTGATTGAACATGTCTGTCAGGGAGTAAAATGTAAAGCCTTGAAGCAGTCCTAAGGACTGGATATCATATAATATAAGAACTTTCCTTTTTTCACTCTTAGCTAGCCGATACCTGTTCACAGGTAGTTTAGCTTGGTCGAGGCCTTTCATGGAAGGTCGATTTGAGCATGGGGCTCTGGGATAAACTGAGTGATGTTGGCTTGCACTGCAGGGCTACACTGTTCTTATTATCATTACCAACATTTCTAAAGCGCCATATATCCGTGACCAGCCCCGTTCATAGGCGTGTACACACATTATAAAACATACATGGAATTATAATTAAGAAATATATAATCCTGGTTAAAAAATTATGTTATATTAAAATTAAAAAGACTATATAAAATAATTAACATGCATGACATTGATTCAAAAATATTAATATAATTACATAAATAGTTATGATATGTTATTAAAATTAATTAAAATTAATTAAAATGTTATGTTATATAATAAACAAGTAAATTAATTATTTTATGAGACTTCGAGGCTATATTTGGCAGAGATAGATCGTAGAAATTGGTGGTGCAGAAAAGTTAATAAACAAGTGGAATTACTGACTGATTGATCAGTATTATTCTTGCCTTAATATCATTCATAAAGTTGCAGTAAACATATATTGCGTAGCAATTGTGCTTAAAGTTAGTTAGTTAGTTAAAGTATTTTAGAAAACCTTAGTATAGTGAGTGATAATAGGGTAACTTAGTCTTAGCCTTTGATAAGTTGTAAACAAGATTGAACAAACCTGATTATGTAGTAGAATATATAGAAGATAAAGTAACAACCATCAAACTACTTACATAAGATAATATCTGTGTAAGCCAGTACTTGCTAGACATTTTGAATAGGAAGCGTTGCCATTGTTGTTAAAATTAAGCAAGGGCGATAGTCGGGCGGCATAACCTAAATAAATGAATAAAGCAGCCTAACGTAACGTAATTGATTGTATTTAAATTAGGTCACTACCGGTAATGTTAGCGTTCGTGATAGAATAAATAGTCGGCTGTGTAATTGAAATCTGTAACATAAAGTGTGCTGTAGTACACAGGAAACAGTCTTTATAAAGACTAAGTTAGTTAAGTTATTAAATAAATTCTAATCGGGATACGGCACCTTGCAAGCGGCAAGTCAAGGCAAAGCGACACTTGGTGTGCAATCACTGCCACAGCTGGGTAGATTTTGCAATGTCCGGCTGTGGGAAATCATGGGCAGAAACCATGGAGAAAGGATTCACCTTTCAGTGCATTGGGTGTTGGAAGGTGGAGTGTCTGCACCTAGAGTTAATTCTCTGGGTGGCAATCTTGTTAAATCTTGTTAAATAAAACACATGTGCATAAAAAGTTTCCTACAGCACAGTTCTTCCATGGAAGTAAGCCAGCATAGGTGACTCTTAAGGAGAGACTTATATCTGAACCAAGTGTCTGTTCGACGAGTGTTGAGTGTTGTCACCTTGTGTATGTCACAGGCAAAGAAGATGTACCCATGTGAGTTGGCACGCAGTGTCACGCCCGACCTGCCTGACAGTGTCTCTGAGTCGGGCAGTCTCGTCGAAAACAGCATAATTCGGGCGAAAAAGGTTTGTGGAGTGAATCTGTAGGTCGACCATTGCCTTGGTATTATAATTCTATAACCTGTCAATACTCAGTAATGTTGTTCTTCAAGGTTTACTCGGTATTTACTTTTTATCTGGAATTCAGTTGTTACTTAATATTCAGTTGTTTTTGGCTGTTCAGTAATTCAATTGTTACTTGATATCCTTTTGTTATTTGCTATTCAGTTATTATGTGATATTATGTTGCAATTTTGTGTTCAGTTGTTTTTCAAGGTATACCTGGTATTTACTTTTTGTGTGGAATTCAGTTGGTACTTAATATTTTAATTTTATGTTTGGTAATTCTATTGTTACTTGATGTTCTGTTGTTAGCATTCAGTTGTTATGTGGTGTTCAGTAATTCATTTGTTATTTCATATTCCATTAGAATAAACTCACTCACTATTGTAATTTACTTAGTTATAGTTGTTAGTTTATATTCTTAATATGAGAACAAAAGATAGCGGTGAATGGAGACGGTTGGTGGAGAGAGCAGTGCATGATCAGTGAGGGAAAGGAACAAAATAACAACAGAAATCGAGGCAAGCCTCACCCCTGACCCCAAATTTCTTGTACAGTTGTTAAACAGACACTTTCCTATCCTTGCAGCACAGTTTATTTCACACAAGGAAGCGACGTGGGTCATCAGATTCGGATGCGAGCGGCATTCGTGTTAGGAGGGTGAGTGGTCTCTTCTGTACTCATGAAAGGCTGGACACTTTTGAACATATTTAGCCAGTAATTTTAGTTATTTTTAGAGATAAAGATCACAAGCTCTGTAAGTCTGCAACAGGTAACACAATTACCTGCTATGTCGGGTCTTTAACTTCCCCTGGACACTACTGATGTTTTCATGCCAGTGGATACTTCTACCCCATGGGGTCATCATGACAAAGTGGTTAATAGAATAAGTTGTTATTCATGCCTTGACAGGAGTGATTAGTTTGGTTGGATAGGGGTCAGGGGACCGTTTCACTAACATTTTTATGAACTATTAAGCCCGATTTTTCTCCATAAAATAGTGTTCTCCGTACCTAGGAGAGAAAATGAAAAACTGCGTTTCACTAACAATTCATCCTGGATGCAGTCCATAAAAATGGTTCTGAAAATGCCAATTTCTAAGACAACGTTACACCACTCTATAAACAGCTAGATTTTACTAACTGCGTTTTAATTTGGGTCCACTTTCACGCAGAGAACCAGTTGTTCACAGCCAAATAAGTCTTACAAATGTTAGCGATTCAAAGTTTGCTAAAGCATGATTTGTTTATACGACATTAGCGTCGTGACCCGTTGACGTGTGCGTAGCGGTTTACGGCTTTGCAAAGGTCAAGGTTGTTGTTACATTTGTTAATAAATTTTGAGCAAAGTTTAAGCTTTATCTAACTTAACCTGCACACTACTGCCCTTCATATTACTATACTCGACGGCACAATTTCAGTTTAAGTTGTTGGCGCTCTCTACGCTCTTGTTAACTGAAAATTGTTAACAACGAAGCTGCCATCAAAACATTGCACTTTGTGTGACATGGAAATAGAGTCCCCTGTAATATGTCAGCGGCTTCTGCAAGACTTCGTTTCAATTCTTCGCACAGTGAACAAAAAGTCATATGTTGTTGACAAGTGGTTGTTGGGCCAAATTTTCAAACACTTTTTGACAATTGTTCGATCTCTTATCAAATTGTGCCAACTGTGTAGATTATCGATTATCATGATGGAAATATCGCTCTTTTCCTTAAGAGTAATTTAACGATCACCTTAGTGAAACGCATTTTGAAAATACTCCTTGATTTTTCCGTCAGATTCTGTTCTACGATGGATTTTCCTTAAGAGCTTAATATCTTAGTGAAACGGTCCCCAGGCCCTTAGCCAGGATTGTAACATTTTCTAATTTCCCCGTTCTCATTAGTTATTTACCCATTATGCTCATTAAAAACCCTGTTACACATTCATTGGTCATCATCATCTGTGATCTATTATTCATTTTCAGAAGAAAGGTCGGCCTCCACTTCACCTTCATGGAACATCAGGGTGGGTCATATTATGATATTTTAACACTTTAGACAAAATTAAAACGAGATGAAGACATACACATTTCTTACTTAAATAGTTGTGAAGCATTCATCATCATGTTTAGTCCAAATTTTGGAAGTCAATAAGCAAATTGATTAAATTGGAAGAAGGTAAACAATTGGAACAAACTAAATGCTGATTGTGTCAATGTTACCGGTGTGAATTTGCATAGAAGCAGTAGCGATCTAATGACACATTGTATGTTTCTTTCAGGAGATCCACACCATCAAAAACACACAAGTCTGAGCCGGTTAAACGACAAGGGCCAAAGGTGTGTATGTTGTTAGAAGTTTGTATTTTGTTGTGAGGAGGGGAAATTGTTGTAAGTGGGGATGAGTTGTAGGCAGGTGTATGTTAGTGTAAGTAGGGGTTCTACTGTTGTAGGCAGGTGTATGTTAGTGTAAGTAGGGGTTCTACTGTTGTAGGCAGGTGTGTGTTAGTGTAAGTAGGGGTTATACTGTTGTAGGCAGGTGTATGTTAGTGTAAGTAGGGGTTCTACTGTTGTAGGCAGGTGTGTGTTAGTGTAAGTAGGGGTTCTACTGTTGTAGGCAGGTGTGTGTTAGTGTAAGTAGGGGTTCTACTGTTGTAGGCAGGTGTATGTTAGTGTAAGTAGGGGTTCTACTGTTGTAGGTAGGTGTGTGTTAGTGTAAGTAGGGGTTCTACTGTTGTAAGCAGGTGTATGTTAGTGTAAGTAGGGGTTCTACTGTTGTAGGCACTAGGCAGGTGTATGTTAGTGTAAGTAGGGGTTCTACTATTGTAAGAAGGGAATATGTTGTCATGACGGTTGTAGGCAGGGGTAAGTCGTATTAAGCAAGGGGTATTTTGTAAACTATATATGTGTGTATCGGTAAGTTATTGTAAGGAAGGGGTATGTTGTAAACTATGCATAAATTGTTGTAAGTGGGGAACATTGTAAGCAGGGGGTGTGGCGTAAAATGTGTGCAAGTTTAAACAGGGGGTGTGCTGCAAACTGTGTGTAAGTTATTAGCAAATGGTATGTTGTAAACTATATAAGTTGTTGTAAACAGGGGGTATGGTATAAACCATGGGTAAGTGGTTAATTGCTTTAAGAATGTAAGCTGGGAGTATGTCATTACAAGTTGTATTATTCATAACATGTACATTTTCTTACTTTCCTTCATACTGGTGTTGTATTGTTTCTAGTGGGACCCAGATCGGATCAAGCCAGACACATTGTTTGTGATGGGCGCGAAGGCTAACAAGTACGTTAATAGATCAAACACAGCAGCTATTATCCTTGTCCACCAAAGGGAAAGCGAAATATACATACATCAAGTAGAATCCACTAACTTTTGCTGGAAATATACCTAGCATCAAAGGTTTTTGACCGCTGTCAATTTGTAATTTGATGTTATACTTGTATGAAGAATGCAAACAAATTTAAACTTTACCACATAATTGTGTCCGAATATGTAGTAGTAGTAGACACTGTCTTGTGCAGTCATGTGTGGGTCCACATATGGCTCCGGAGACGAAAGGCCGACGCAGATAGGGCACAGAACATCTGTGTGCTCACTGTGCTGGGAATTGGATGACGTTTCTCTCCCTCTGACTCATTTCACGTGCTGCTGTGAGGCGTTGGCGACTGTCATCCTCAAAGTTTGTTGTTGTCCTCGTGGACAGTGCGCGCCAGTTGGATCTGTCGGTAGCAACTTTCTACAGTTGGCGAGGCTAAAGATCTGTCTATTCTAGTTTCACCTTGAGGTTGTCTTTGTAACACTTCTAAGGACGTCCTTGTTTATGGCTTCTGTGGGTCAGCTCCCCGTAGAATAGTTGCCTTGGCATTCTGGTTTTGTCCAGAGAACGTGTTGACAATTGTCTGAAGGTGGTTCTCTTGATTGGCTACAAGGGCACAGTCATCAGCAAACAGTGCTTCAGTGATAAGTCTCTCCAGTGTCTTGGTTTTTGCAGCAAGGCGTTGTAGGTCAAACAGTGAACCGTCCAGGCGGTATTTAATGTAGATGCCCTAGTCTAGGTCTCTTACAGCATGTAGCAATGCTTGGATGAAGAAAATGTTGAAAAGCACCGGAGCGAGCACACAGCCTTGCTTCACACCATTCTCTGAGGCCTCACCGTCCAAAAGTACCACTTCTGACATGTCAACATGGAACAGCTGAATGAGGGAGATGTGTGCAACCGAGCTTCCCGAGAATGATCAGAGCTTCTCTGTTCACAGTGCCAAACGCCATCGTCAGATCTACGAAGACAGAGTAGTGACTCATATTCTGCTCGAGACACTTCTCTTGCACCTGTCGTACTGCGAAGATCATGTCAATAGTGCTCCGGTCAGGTCGGAAACCGCACTGTGACTCTGGGAGGTTCTCTTCGGACACCATTGAAATAAATCTGTTTAAAATGATGTGGGCGAGGATTTTCCCGGCGACGTATAGCAGTGACATGCCTCTGTAGTTCCCACAGCCTGTTCTAGTGCTTTTGTTCTTATACAGAGTGACAATCATGGCGTCTTGGAGTTCAGATGGCATTTCTTCTTCTTCCCAGATACTGGTAAGGACATTGAGGAATGCCTCGATTCTTGGCTGAGAGTCCTGTACAATTCTGCGTGTATTCCATCCATACCAGATGCTTTGTCACAATTCATCTGTTTGATGGCTTTTCTGACTTTGTCCATGGTTGGAGGTTCATCTAGTTCTTCATGGATTGGCTTCTGGGGAATCTGCAGTGTGTGAATAGCAGTTTAATAAAAAAGTGCTTTTGTATAATTTATCGAAATAATTAACTTTGATCGGTGCATCTGGTAGTTGGTTAAGGCCAGACACCCCAGGTGAAATGGTGTTTTTGACAAAAAATACTGAAAATGGTTTTCTGCCAGATTATTATACCTTTGTATGCATACTATCAATAAAGTTAACTTCTATGACAATTACGTATCTCTAAGTGAGTTTTAGTCATGGATCAAGCATGTCGATATCATGTAATGAAATCCATTATACAATCTTTGACAGCCATTTTCTCAAACAAAAATTTCTTCAAATTTCTGCATTTAGAAACGGGATATCTCTTGGAATAATTATGCTATATATGCTATATAAATAATGTTTTTAGTGTGGCATTCAGCATATTCTACTCTGTGCAATGATCAGACACTTTTTTAAAATAATTAATAGTTTGAAAGATATAGCCATATTTGTTGCCAAAAAAACATTTTTTTTTCGTATTTTACCAAAAAATTATTAAAAAAATAAAAACAACAATTCAAAAAATGCTCTGATCATTGCACAATATAATCTATAGAGAACATGGATTTGCAAGAATTATAGCTATATATGGATTCAATAAAAAATGGCAGTGTTTCCAAATTTGCCAATATTTGCTCAAAATGGTGGCCATTTTGTTTGTTACCATGGAAACGGGGGGTCTGGCTGAAAAAAGGTCATTATATATTTTACTCAGCAAGACCCATTTCATGCATTGGGCAGACATAATTGAACTGTTTGCACAAATTAAAAAATAATCCTATCTACCTGCCGTGTTTGGCCTTAAAGTCAATTGTCTGGCCAATATTTAGCCTTAAAACCACTGAACTTGTTAGTAATGTGGTTTTCGAGGGAGAAAGAAACATTGACAACATCAACAGAGAAACACGTACATGATGGTACAGGCTGTATCGTGCATATCGATGACTCCAATGTTGCGAATCACTTGAATTAATGTCTGGGCAAACATTACATAACATAATATTTTGTCTGGTAATTCCTCCTGAACTACATGAAAAGTTGCATAAACAAGCTGGTATGTTATAGCTGATACTAGGTAGGTTTGCTTGAAAAAAAATTATTTTAAATGAGACAAACACAAAATTTAATTGAGGAATCACCTTTAAAAACGAATTTGGTGTACATAATTTGTGTATCCAATCATCTCCTCTGTTTCAAGAGCGCTCGGACTTGGAGCAACTCGGGGACGGTTGTACATAAAACACCCAGATGTGTTCAAGGTAAGGATAAATACACAAATATTTGACTGTAACGTGTTTGGATTTCACGACAAAACGCGATATATCATTTTGTTGGTTTTGAGAAAAAGTCACTTGTATTTCGTCCTCAAAGGTTAAATAGAGACTTGTAAATTAAGTTGGAGTATATTAAGAATCCAAAATCATAGAAAATGGTAGCAAAGTCTGAAATATTTGTTGCAGATTTGCTATGCAAAATGTGATATTAAATGGTTTTGTTACCAAAAAATTGTTTATTCGTAGATCACTCTACGTAGCTGCACTTAAGTCAAGATGGTGCCCATTGGCTGGAAATGGTTATATCGCTTTTTGTTTAAAAAAAGATGGAATGTGCTTATCGCATTTTAAAAACAAAAACTTGTGCAGATTGTTTAATGGGGAGTTATCATGTTTCTGCTGCATTAGATAGTATCCCAGCTCAACAGGTGTCTAATTTCAAAAATGACATTTATAAATTTTTGCCCAGAAACCCTTCATACAAACGATCAGCAAGACAATACATTTATACATCTAGCAAACAACTGTGGGATGGGAAGTTCCTAATAAAACCAAAACTGATCGCTCTCATAGGAGCCACCAAATTCAAAATACAGTAAACCTCGCCTAGGTCAGATTCGCCTAAGTCAGATCTTCGCTCAAATCGGACAGAATTCCGAGGAATGGTTGTTTTTCCCATAAAATTCTTCGTCTAAGTCGGATTATGCAAGTCGGACCTTCACCTAACTTGGAATAACTGAGTCGGTCCATTTGATCCGAGATAATGTGTTTTTCCTTGCCTAAGTCGGATCGTAGTATTCAACCAAATCACTTGGTTGCTTGGAGTATATGTACGATATGATCTAAAAAGTAAAACGGCTATTCAAAAAAATAATCCAGACAGCCACAGCAATGTACGTAGGTGTCACGTCTTCACTCTTCTAATACAACTAGCATCACCTAGCCAATGGACACTGGTATAACCAAGAACATTACGTCCCATTATCGGTACATCCTAACCATCAGGAGACTAGAGGCATCAGAAGGAGTCGCACCATTTTTTCAAGAAGGTGAACTATGGTGGATGTCGTCATTGCCAGTAAACCAGCATGGAACAAACTGAAACCTGAAACACTTCTAAACTCCTACAAAAACGGGATTCGTCTAAGGTGTTGAGCGTCAAGACAATGATGAAGACGAAGCAGCTCCTTCGTTCAGAAATGTACGGAATAAGCTCCACGAGATGTCTGGAGATGTTGTTTGCACGATGGACAACTGTGTTGGTGTGGATGAGACAGCAGAAACGTTGGCTACTCAAAATAAAGAGCAGATCATTTAAACCATACAACACCCCGACGCAGACGTTTGATTTACTGAACGATGATGAGGACAACGAAGTCTGTGTGTGTGAAGATAAGATAACAAGACTCAGTGGCTCACGTGCTGCTTTAATGGACGCTAACTAAGACACTCGGGTTTGACGCACGTGAAATGGAAGAGTTAAGATTACTGACATTTACAATAAATAATTACTAAGCTATAACCTTAGAGATTTGTGCCAAAATTAAGGACAAAACTGTTCTAATACTGCATAATGTTGCTTGTGGACATCAGCATATGTAGAATTACCGCAGTATCCAGTCACTTTCAAGCGTTATTCGCAGTTATTTAAGGGCTGTTAGAGGGTTGCCTTTGGCGCTGGGATATGTCATCTTCGGCTAATTCGGATTTTCGCGTAACTCGGATTAAATCACTCGGTCCGATTGAATCCGACTTAGGGGAGGTTTACTGTAGCAGATATCCCTTGTGTACTGTACTTGTTATATAACACAAGAAATCCATACTATATCAAACAACTTTTAATTGAGTTTTTTATTAACACTGTAATTGCTTTGGATGGCAATCGTGTAAAAAAAAATTAAATTGTTGCATACTTGGTGACTATTAACAGAGGTTGTTCATAATTGTTGACATTTATCTATCCATACAGAGTGTATGAAAAAGGGAGGGGATCAAGGCTCACATATTAATTATAAAAATGTGGATTACATATGAATTGCATAGCCCTAGTGATAGTAAATAGACGTTTGTAAATGATCAATTAATTAACGAAGATTGATTCCACCTGGAACAAAATAAAGAAAACAGCTAACGACAGAGTACGATGGAGAAGTTTTGTTTTAGCCCTGTGCTTTAATTGGAGTGAAGAGGTTTAAGTAAGTAAACATGATAATGATGGGTTGTTATTTTACGTCCTTTGCTTGTACCGTATTGTAACACTGTTACATATCTACATGTGACTTTCAATCTGGAAAATTATTGACATTTAAAAGTACTAATTTTAGGGGGGGGGAGAATTAGTACACTGTGTTCAAATAAATACATGTCGACAATTTGACCAACCACTTAGCTAAACTCCAACTTGTACAAATTTGTGTAGCACGGGCGGCGCGCTATTCAAGGCCACTTGTTTCTCACCATCACTGCCCCTAAACAGTTGCACTAACTTCCAGTTATGTATCGAGTCAAATTCAAGTCCACCACTATTACATACCATGCCCTTTCTGCAAAACAACCAAGTCTATTTAATTATTAGAATATTATTGTCATCCCGTTGTAGTGCAAGTTTTATGTTTGCTACAAACTGTTAAATCTTTTAATGAACGTAAGCGTACTTCCAAATTTAGCTTTCTATGTAGTCTTCAATAGTCTGAAAACCCACTTTTTGTAAATTATTTTTATACTAGTATACATTTTACAAGTCCTATGTTTAAATACTGGACTATCCAACTGTATACTTGAATGCACATTTTATACTTTTTATTAACTAACTATTTTGTATTCCATGATGTGTGTTGTGTTATGTTTGTATTTTTTACTTGTATTTTATGTGTATGTATGGACTTTTGTCTGAAATAAACATTATTATAATTATTGTAACCACTCTGTTGCTGTAGTATTCTGGTGACCAGGATGACAAGCAGTGGCTGTATGAGAACGGTCGCATGCCCGCCACGGGGGGCAAGGCCTACCTCTTACTTGTGAGTGATGTCAGTGACCTCGCGCAAACCGACGAATACAGGTAACTGATACTTGGTTAAAGTCCTCCACTTAATGTGGTGTCATTACGAGGTATTGACAATGTTTTCTGTTTGGTATTGAATCTGCAAGATAAGTCGGTATTGACAGTGTTTTCTGTTTGGTATTGAATCTGCAAGATAAGTCCGTATTGACAGTGTTTTCTGTCTGGTATTGAATCTGCAAGATAAGTCTGTATTGACATTGTTTTTTGTTTGGTATTGAATCTGCAAGATAAGTCGGTATTGACAGTGTTTTCTGTCTGGTATTGAATCTGCAAGATTAGTCTGTATTGATAGGTTTTCTGTCTGGTATTGAATCTGCAACATAAGTCGGTATTGACAGTGTTTTCTGTCTGATATTGAATCTGCAAGATAAGTCGGTATTGACAGTGTTTTCTGTCTGATATTGAATCTGCAAGATAAGTCTGTATTGACAGTGTTTTCTGTTTGGTATTGAATCTGCAAGATAAGTCTGTATTGACAGTGTTTTCTGTCTGGTATTGAATCTGCAAGATAAGTCTGTATTGACTTTGTTTTTTGTTTGGTATTGAATCTGCAAGATAAGTCGGTATTGACAGTGTTTTCTGTCTGGTATTGAATCTGCAAGATTAGTCTGTATTGATAGGTTTTCTGTCTGGTATTGAATCTGCAAGATAAGTCGGTATTGACAGTGCTTTCTGTCTGATATTGAATCTGCAAGATAAGTCGGTATTGACAGTGTTTTCTGTCTGATATTGAATCTGCAAGATAAGTCTGTATTGACAGTGTTTTCTGTTTGGTATTGAATCTGCAAGATAAGTCGGTATTGACAGTGTTTTCTGTCTGATATTGAATCTGCAAGATAAGTCTGTATTGACAGTGTTTTCTGTTTGGTATTGAATCTGCAAGATAAGTCTGTATTGACAGTGTTTTCTGTTTGGTATTGAATCTGCAAGATAAGTCGGTATTGACAGTGTTTTCTGTATGGTATTGAATCTGCAAGATAAGTCGGTATTGACAGTGTTTTCTGTCTGGTATTGAATCTGCAAGATAAGTCTGTATTGACAGTGTTTTCTGTTTGGTATTGAATCTGCAAGATAAATCTGTATTGACAGTCTTTTCTGTTTGGTATTGAATCTGCAAGATAAGTCGGTATTGACAGTGTTTTCTATCTGAAATTGAATCTGCAAGATAAGTCTGTATTGACAGTGTTTCTGTTGGTATTGAATCTGCAAGATAAGTCTGTATTGACAGTGTTTTCTGTCTGAAATTGAATCTGCAAGATACGTCGGTATTGACAGTGTTTTTTGTCTGGTATTGAATCTGCAAGATAAGTCTGTATTGACATTGTTTTTTGTTTGGTATTGAATCTGCAAGATAAGTCTGTATTGACAGTGTTTTCTGTTTGGTATTGAATCTGCAAGATAAGTCTGTATTGACAATCTTTTCTGTCTGAAATTGAATCTGCAAGATAAGTCGGTGTTGTCAGTGTTTTCTGTCTGATATTGAATCTGCAAGATAAGTCGGTATTGACAGTGTTTTCTGTCTGATATTGAATCTGCAAGATAAGTCGGTATTGACAGTGTTTTCTGTCTGGTATTCAATCTGCAAGATAAATCTGTATTTACATTGTTTTCTGTCTGGTATTGAATTTGCAAGATAAGTCTGTATGGATAGGTTTTCTGTCTGATATTGAATCTGCAAGATAAGTCGGTATTGACAGTGTTTTCTGTCTGAAATTGAATCTGCAAGATAAGTCGGTATTGACAGTGTTTTCTGTTTGGTATTGAATCTGCAAGATAAGTCTGTATTGACATTGTTTTTTGTTTGGTATTGAATCTGCAAAATAAGTCTGTATTGACAGTGTTTTCTGCCTGAAATTGAATCTGCAAGATAAGTCGGTATTGACAGTGTTTTTTGTCTGGTATTGAATCTGCAAGATAAGTCTGTATTGACAGTGTTTTCTGTTTGGTATTGAATCTGCAAGATAAGTCTGTATTGACAGTGTTTTCTGTCTGAAATTGAATCTGCAAGATAAGTCGGTATTGACAGTGTTTTCTGTTTGGTATTGAATCTGCAAGATAAGTCTGTATTGACATTGTTTTTTGTTTGGTATTGAATCTGCAAAATAATTATGTATTGACAGTGTTTTCTGTTTGGTATTGAATCTGCAAGATAAGTCTGTATTGACATTGTTTTTTGTTTGGTATTGAATCTGCAAAATAATTCTGTATTGACAGTGTTTTCTGTTTGGTATTGAATCTGCAAGATAAGTCTGTATTGACAGTGTTTTTTGTCTGAAATTGAATCTGCAAGATAAGTCGGTATTGACAGTGTTTTCTGTTTGGTATTGAATCTGCAAGATAAGTCTGTATTGACATTGTTTTTTGTTTGGTATTGAATCTGCAAAATAATTCTGTATTGACAGTGTTTTCTGTTTGGTATTGAATCTGCAAGATAAGTCTGTATTGACAGTGTTTTTTGTCTGAAATTGAATCTGCAAGATAAGTCGGTATTGACAGTGTTTTCTGTCTGGTATTGAATCTGCAAGATAAGTCTGTATTGACAGTGTTTTCTGTTTGGTATTGAATCTGCAAGATAAGTCTGTATTGACAGTGTTTTCTGTCTGGTATTGAATCTGCAAGATAAGTCTGTATTGACAGTGTTTTTTGTTTGGTATTGAATCTGCAAGATAAGTCGGTATTGACAGTGTTTTCTGTCTGGTATTGAATCTGCAAGATTAGTCTGTATTGATAGGTTTTCTGTCTGGTATTGAATCTGCAAGATAAGTCGGTATTGACAGTGTTTTCTGTCTGATATTGAATCTGCAAGATAAGTCTGTATTGACAGTGTTTTCTGTTTGGTATTGAATCTGCAAGATAAGTCTGTATTGACAGTGTTTTCTGTTTGGTATTGAATCTGCAAGATAAGTCGGTATTGACAGTGTTTTCTGTATGGTATTGAATCTGCAAGATAAGTCGGTATTGACAGTGTTTTCTGTCTGGTATTGAATCTGCAAGATAAGTCTGTATTGACAGTGTTTTCTGTTTGGTATTGAATCTGCAACATAAATCTGTATTGACAGTCTTTTCTGTCTGAAATTGAATCTGCAAGATAAGTCGGTATTGACAGTGTTTTCTATCTGAAATTGAATCTGCAAGATAAGTCTGTATTGACAGTGTTTCTGTTGGTATTGAATCTGCAAGATAAGTCTGTATTGACAGTGTTTTCTGTCTGAAATTGAATCTGCAAAATAAGTCGGTATTGACAGTGTTTTTTGTCTGGTATTGAATCTGCAAGATAAGTCTGTATTGACATTGTTTTTTGTTTGGTATTGAATCTGCAAGATAAGTCTGTATTGACAGTGTTTTCTGTTTGGTATTGAATCTGCAAGATAAGTCTGTATTGACAATCTTTTCTGTCTGAAATTTAATCTGCAAGATAAGTCGGTGTTGACAGTGTTTTCTGTCTGATATTGAATCTGCAAGATAAGTCGGTATTGACAGTGTTTTCAGTTTGGTATTGAATCTGCAAGAAAAGTCGGTATTGACAGTGTTTTCTGCAAGATAAATCTGTATTTACATTGTTTTCTGTCTGGTATTGAATCTGCAAGATAAGTCTGTATGGATAGGTTTTCTGTCTGATATTGAATCTGCAAGATAAGTCTGTATTGACATTGTTTTTTGTTTGGTATTGAATCTGCAAAATAAGTCTGTATTGATAGTGTTTTCTGTCTGAAATTGAATCTGCAAGATAAGTCGGTATTGACAGTGTTTTCTGTCTGGTATTGAATCTGCAAGATAAGTCTGTATTGACAGTGTTTTCTGTTTGGTATTGAATCTGCAAGATAAGTCTGTATTGACAGTGTTTTCTGTTTGGTATTGAATCTGCAAGATAAGTCTGTATTGACAGTGTTTTCTGTTTGGTATTGAATCTGCAAGATAAGTCGGTATTGACAGTGTTTTCTGTCTGGTATTGAATCTGCAAGATAAGTCTGTATTGACAGTGTTTTCTGTATGGTATTGAATCTGCAAGATAAGTCGGTATTGACAGTGTTTTCTGTTTGGTATTGAATCTGCAAGATAAGTCTGTATTGACAGTGTTTTCTGTTTGGTATTGAATCTGCAACATAAATCTGTATTGACAGTCTTTTCTGTCTGAAATTGAATCTGCAAGATAAGTCGGTATTGACAGTGTTTTCTATCTGAAATTGAATCTGCAAGATAAGTCTGTATTGACAGTGTTTCTGTTGGTATTGAATCTGAAAGATAAGTCTGTATTGACAGTGTTTTCTGTCTGAAATTGAATCTGCAAGATAAGTCGGTATTGACAGTGTTTTTTGTCTGGTATTGAATCTGCAAGATAAGTCTGTATTGACATTGTTTTTTGTTTGGTATTGAATCTGCAAGATAAGTCTGTATTGACAGTGTTTTCTGTTTGGTATTGAATCTGCAAGATAAGTCTGTATTGACAATCTTTTCTGTCTGAAATTTAATCTGTAAGATAAGTCGGTGTTGACAGTGTTTTCTGTCTGATATTGAATCTGCAAGATAAGTCGGTATTGACAGTGTTTTCAGTTTGGTATTGAATCTGCAAGAAAAGTCGGTATTGACAGTGTTTTCTGCAAGATAAATCTGTATTTACATTGTTTTCTGTCTGGTATTGAATCTGCAAGATAAGTCTGTATGGATAGGTTTTCTGTCTGATATTGAATCTGCAAGATAAGTCTGTATTGACATTGTTTTTTGTTTGGTATTGAATCTGCAAAATAAGTCTGTATTGATAGTGTTTTCTGTCTGAAATTGAATCTGCAAGATAAGTCGGTATTGACAGTGTTTTCTGTCTGGTATTGAATCTGCAAGATAAGTCGGTATTGACAGTGTTTTCTGTCTGGTATTGAATCTGCAAAATAAGTCTGTATTGACATTGTTTTTTGTTTGGTACTGAATCTGCAAGATAAGTCTGTATTGACAGTGTTTTCTATCTGATATTGAATCTGCAAAATGAGTCGCACTGAGAGCGACGGTCTCTCTGAGTCATGTTGGAGACAGAGGCAGAGAGGGAGAGGAATAGGAAGACAGAGAGAGGGAGAGAGGGAAGGGAGAGGAAGAGGCATGGGGAAGGGAGAGGAAGATAGAGAGAGGGAGAGATGGAAGGGAGAGGAAGAGAGCGAGAGAGGGAGAGAGAGGACAGGGAAGGGAGAGGAAGAGAGAGAGGGAGAGGGAAGGGAGAGAGAGGGAGATAAAAAATGACAGATTGAGAGAAAAGAGAGGGGGTAGAGTGATGGGTGGACAGAGAGACAGAGATAGATAGGGAAAAGGGAGGGAGGGGAGAGATGGAGAGAGGGAGGGGAGAGAGGGAGGGAGGGGAGAGAGAGAGTGAGAGTCAGATTTAGATCAAACATAAACATAACAATACTGGTATAATACATGGTAATTAATAACAACAATATAGTAATATTTTATTGTCAAAGCCAGGCTATATTCTGTCAACGAGAAGTCAGTAGTTCTTGTTGCTGTCACCAGGGGGAGCAGTGCACTGCTGCTCAACGAGTTAGCAGGATTCACGCTACCTGAGTGGATCCTAGAGAAGGCAAAGGTTCAGATGACAGCAATGCGAACAGACAGTCTCAAGGAATCCAAGCCTTCTGTTACAACTACAGTTAAACTACCAGAACAGGTATGTTGGTGTTACATTATCGGACGCATCTCAAAAGATGGCTTTGGCCAGTCGTGTTGTCTCTGTCGTATTAGACGTGTCCCTTTCTTGGTTTTTTGTGTGGAAAATTACACTGAGTGAGTGCTTAAAGAAGAGGTGTTAAGCCCTTTCACAGTTTGTGAGTCTGTGGAGTACATATTTACACACTCGTGCGGGTTGTACAAATTGTACAAGTTGTTATGCACATTGTTTGGGTTGAATGACGGGAAATGAAAGTCTAATGTCCACAGTAAACTGTAAGGGAAGTTCTTATAAAGTATCATATACCCAGTTTTCAGGACCTCTCAAATCTCTTCATTTCAGATGTGCGCATTCTATCATCAGCTCAATTTCTCAAGGAAACATCTCATGGAATTTCATTCATTCATATATACGACGCTGTAACCATTGTTACTGATGACAGTATAGTTAAATTTCAGTGATTAACTCTTTAGACCCCAAAATCCCACAACCGATCTCTCATGATCTCTGCAGATAAGCTGCACTTTAATTGATCATATATGTGTTGTCATCTACTAGATAATTGCATGCTATGATTTTTAAAGATAATCAACTTGCTATACACTAGGCTTATTTTAAATATCTTGCTTGTGAATGAGAGATTGCATTTCATTAAAATGTTGTGGTATCTAAAGGGTTAATGTGATATAGCAAACAAGACCAGCCTGCATTCCTTGATAGGATATCAGTAAACCTAACCTATTTGATGTAGTTGTTGATATCACTTTGATTGCAGTTAAAAACTGTACAGTATTATTGTTAGCGAGGTTGTTTTGTAGATAAAGACAGAGAACGATGAGACACTTCCCTTTAGCAGTCTCCAGTACACAGACGGAGGGAAGAAGGTGGGTTTTCTTGTTCTATCAATCACTTTGTCAGGTGGCTTTTACATTTTCGTGGTCAGAGTCACCATTTTTAATACAACATCAAATCAACACCATTTTTTGGAGCAAATAATTAAATGTTTTAATGCTTCTGGTTATACTACGTATGCTAACAGTGAGAATATTAAACTAAAATGTATTGTCCACACAACTTAGGGTTGAAACTAAGCACGCCAGATGTAGGCAGCAGCAACAGAGTGTCATCTACAGTGCAGTTTGCATATGTACGATAGCAATCTCTCAGGTCTTAGTTCACAACTCCCTGTATCATCACGACCATGTAAAATGTGTATAAACTGTCATTTGACTCTGTATGTATGTATGATGATCTAAGTAAATAAACATCACTTCACTTCACTGCACAACAGGTCAGCATATGCAGCATTTAGGAATATACAATTCTTTATATATGTACATATTTACTAATTGACTGTCTTAGTTATTGATTTGATCAGATATGATATAAACGGACACTTATTAATGTCGCCGCTTTCCCACCCGTATTGCTGGATGCTGCTTAGTCAGAATCCGTACTGGCCGAGTTCAATCTACACTGTGACAGAAAGAAAGAATAGATCTAGTTTACAATCACCACAATAAATGTATTGTCACTTTCTTATTGATTTCAGAAAATGTCAGCATATTTATATGTTTAAAAAAGTACAAATCATGTATAATTGACAGATATACAGCACTATTGTAATCGTGGTACTATGTGGAGAAATGAAGACCCATAAGAATATCAAAAATGTCAAAAACCAAAATTAGTATAAACTTATTATGTTGTAGGCACTGTGTACAAAAAATTTTGATTGGTAAATCTTTACTCTATAAAAACATATTGTATTTACATCGCAAGCAACTAAAATGGTTGGGGGTGAACCACTGATAAGTATTGTACTTCTGTTCACCCCCTTTCCACATTCAACATTGTATTTGTTTAGTTGTTACGTGTAATGTTAAATGTTGGAAATAAATTAATTACTTACTTACTGTCACAGCCTCCAGAGGAGATGGCAGTGGTGGAACACGATGACGATGATGACGATGATGAGGAGGATGACAGTCACAGCATTTCTTCATTCCACCTGAGCGGGGGGTTTGGTGATGTCAGTCCGACCGCCACAGCCTCCCCCGCGCCCTCTGACCTTGAAGGGCTTGACAGCGAAGTGACCGTTCCGTTTGAGTTGCCGATGCAGTCAGATTGACCGTGGTCTGAGCAACTACACATTTGTAGGTGTCAATGTCTGTTTGTGTAAACGTGGGAAAGTGGTCTGAGAAATGCGGGAAACGTCTACCACACAACTTTGTTTAGTTTTATTGACTCCCACAAGTTGTTTTACCATTTGTGACGGGCCATCGTAGGTGTCAGCACCTGCTTGTGTAGAAGCGAGAAATGCTCAGAGAAAAACAGGAAACTTCCTGTATCACCTCCATAGAACTTACGTCAATTGATATTTTAAAAGTCATGTAAACATTTCTTTTTGACGCATCCAATACGTGATTTTACCATATACTTGTAGAGGCTTCCATCAGTGTAGCACGCCAATCAGTCTAGACAAGGGGAATTAAGATGTATCTCACATGTACGATGACGATATATGTTACATGTACTGAAGAAGTTGGCGTGTTGTGCTGATGAAAGGCTTACAACTGCAAGTTAAAATCTCGTATTGGGTATGTCAAAAAGAAATTGTTTGCTTAAAAATGAACTATGGGGAAAAAGTAGTATTTCCCACCCAAAAACAGTAAAGTTGACACCTACGCACATTGTATGGTCAATTAAGCATAATCACATGGCTAGCTGGTTCTATATTACGATGCAAATTAAGCTTACAAATGTGATAATATTCTATTCGGCAGCTCAGCATTCTCTCTCAAAAAAATAGCTCATTTGACCAGTTAGAATTTATAATAATTGATGGATCCATCATGTGACTTTTGCCTAGTAACCAGGTCCAACAAGCTTACTAAGATGGCTGCCACGAATGTAAGGCTGTAGCATATTCTTTGGTATGTTCCCTTGAAATTCTGGCCCAAACAAATTTGTTCTTGCAACAAAAACAATGGGACCATTCATTATTTCAATGAGAACAGTAAGTGGAAAATGTTGATTGTCTGGCGTATGCCTACCAAATAATCTGATGTATATATGTAAACATGGTTGCTAGGGCAAACGTTGAAAGAGGTCACACTCATAATAAGGATTCTGGGTCCGTGAATTGTTTAATACTAGGTCGTGATGCTGTAATATATAGCTGTAATATGCCAAAGGCTAGCAGAGGATTAGGCTAATTTGATGTTGGAGAGTTAGAGGTCAACTTTGACCTATCCATGTAGTTGGGTAAAGTTTGTGTATAGAAACAATTTGTACATTGCGTGAACCATATGCAGTTTGAGTTGTTATGGTTATTCGACCCAATCTCGAGTTAATCACTTTCTGCTGGGTCAGTACGCAATAGGCATGGGGTGATTAACTCAGTCGTTAACTTGTGAAGATTATTATTACCTTAACTAGATAACTTTCAATATGTAGGTTAACTTAACCTAACATTGTTTACATAAACATTTATTCATTAACTTCAGTTAATTTTCAGTTATCTTGTTTTTTGCAAAATAATTCAGTTCAGTTTACATATTTACAACACAATTATTCTATCATTACGATTCATGTAAAAATAGTATATAATATCAACTGTTTGCATCAACTTTCAAAATACAAGTTAGTTTGTCAAAATCTAGTTAATGAATAAATCAGTTGCCCCATGCTTGATATACAACAAATGATTCCACCATCACAATCACAGTCAGTGGTGTAAATAACACTTTTTACTTTCACAATTTCTTTTCATAGTTCCTTTACAATGTATCAGAATGATGCCAGCATGTGGGATGGTGTCTCTACACATTTATCTCTGCACATCTAACAGTTATTCGCTGGTATGTTATCCTTGGCTTGTACACACATTTTCATTGGCAACATCATGGAAATAATTGCGCCCTCACTTGGTAGGTATCTCCATGCAATCTCTCTAGCCATCTCCGTTCCAATACGTAATGTTGTACCACATCTCGTCTACTCCCTAAGAGTCTTAGTTTGTTCCCGGTAGTTCTCCTTCCATGCTGCAAGTACTTCTCAGGGCTTTACCACTGGCCAGACTTAGCCAGCTTTCTTCTCTTCGTCATCCTCTCACATCAGGGGGCGCTGCTGACTACATCGGTCTCGGTACCCCCCGGCAGATCACCTTACGAAACTCTGAAGATAAGACCAGCCAATAATATCACTTGGCGGGAAGTTCCGGTGGTCTTCATTTCAGCCAACAAGTTTGTCCATGTCATGTGTAATGTTCTGGAAGTAGATTTGAATACGCAATACCATTGGCGTGGGAACAGGGGAGGCAGCAATTTCTCCGGGGGAAGACATGGTTCTGCCCCCTCCCCCATTAAATGTGAGCATGAATGTTTGTTTTTGTGGCGAGCGCCAATGGCGGGTGGAAATCTAAATGTTATGAGACGATTAATGTGTATTTTTGTAGACTGTGAAATGTGTGTGCAATTGGAAGGCAGACGTATAGTTTTCTGCCCAGTAATAGGCGGTACAGTGGTGAAAAACAATTTCAAAGCACCCCCCCTCATCATTTCAGCCGAGACAGTAGAGAGAAGCTGGAGAATGTAACTTCGACAGCAGCAGTGAGACATAAACAATTAATTTTCAACAGCACTGTCCCCCCATGTTCGGATGTCATGAGTTCACAGCCGAGACAGCGGAGAAGCTAAAGTTACAGCGGTGCAGCGGCGAAAAATTTCCAACAGCAATTGTGGCATTGGTGGGACAGGTGTTTACAGTGTTCTCATGGGTGGTACTGTCGCGACCGGCAAATTCAGTTACTAATGTTATTTAATTGACTTCCATATATTGCATAGAAGATCTGCCAGGGGTAGTGTACGTAGTCACATCCCTGGTTTGGGAAGGTGCACTTGGTGGAACATACCAGATCTTCTGCTTCCCGAAACTGCTCCTTTATTTCTGTCCCAGGTTTGTTACTCTTTGTTTGCATCCTTTGATGCCAGTTCAATCTTGTCAAATAAAGAATAGTTAATGTAAAAAAGTTGTACGTGAAAAATTCTCAGGGCCCAATCTGGTAGTAAAAGATTATATTTTGGCTTGTATGTCCCCTGGATGTGATAAAAAATTGGCGTAGATTTAGGGAGAGTTCGATGTACATATCATTCTGTTGGTGTAACTGCACATCTTGCTTGTGGATATTTCTGTTCATGTTTTCACAGTGACAATAGCTGCTTTATTGTGGATTGGTTTCATATTGCAATTGGCAGTGATGTAGATATCGTATATACTTAGCTGGAACTGTCGGTCTGTTTGAGAGGAAACCACTAGCAGTGTTGTGACTTGTATTATATCAAGTCAGTGATTATGGTTTCCCATGTTCTGTTGTGTGTAGCGAAAGGCACAGTTTGACTTGTAGTTGAACAAAATCTCTCGTAACAATTGCCAGACTCCTAGGATGTGGTTTTCGGGTTTGGTTCTACAAATGTAAGAAAAGGTCCAAGGAAATGCATTCGTGTCCTATGCACGTCTTGGCTACCACGCTCAAAGGATAGAAGATGATGTGTGTGTTTATTTAGAATGCTTGCACAGTGGTCATGGATGTGTTTCGCACCAGTGTTTTATATAATCCGTAGACAAGTGTCTCCCACGGTAACACTACGTATCAGTCACAGTGTTCTCCAGATCATTCCAGTGCTGATTCTTGTTTTTTGCCACTAGATAATTACTGTGTAAAAGAATTCTGTTCACGAAAATCTCGCTCTCTGTGTCGTGGCCATTAGTGGGGTGGGATAAAGCATGATATTTCCCCCAACTGTGATCAGCAAATGGGTGGAGTCCCAGTTTCTTCACTCGAGTTTGACAATTTACCTGTGTAAAATCTAGTGGTACTTTTGTTACGTATGTGACCTGACACAGCGAACTGGCTATTAACTCACACTGGCCTACTTTGCACATAAGCCAACAAATAACCGACTAAGTCGTGAAACATAAATTTGTTGATGTTGGCAGAAATGCTCACCTTTTAATCTTATATTTCAATGTCTGGTTTATTTTCCTCGACAAATAATTCAAAAGTAATAAAATACTAAATGTACGGTTGCTATAGGCATTTATTTTTCACATAGCCAAATTTTAAAACCTATATTTCTCAAATGATAACTTTAAGAAAAACTACTGAAGATATTTCAATAAACAGTGACATTTTAGAGCTGTCTGTGGAATCAAAAAAAGGTACAAAACTATTTCACAATTTTGCGACTTAATACCACTTTGCTTTGGTAGGTAACTTATTTCTTGGCACTGGACCACAAAACAGATATCTGCAGCCTGCAAATACTTATTTTGGTTACCTTTAGATTGTTTGCCGTTTCAGTCTAAATTACTTATAAGACAGTTGCTCCACAACCACAGTTATAAAACTATAGCAAAATTTTAGTACCATATGTAAATATTGTTAGGTATGATTTGTATACTTATAAGAATTTGTGTGTCACAAATTCACCGTTGTCGCATTGTTCTGTGTCAAGTTTATGAAGTTTAATGATGCTAAATCTCAGTGTTGAGTTTTTGTTCTGAATGTTTATTTCTGAATGTTCTGTTGTGTTTTGAAAATGTCTATCATCAGTGTATAGGTTTGAAGTTTGCAATTGTTCCCTGTGTAAGTTGTACGGTCAGGCGAGTAGAATCTTAACTAGGCTGATTTACTAACAATGTTAGTAACATGGTCGTGTACAATACAAGATCTCCAGTCCATAAACCTTACAATCAAACAGTTTTTATGAATAAATAACATTCTAAGGGGCACAGTTAGAAAATCAAACATGTAACTTCATCACATCAATCGAGGTTGTTCATTTTTTTTTAATGATCTTAATAATGAATACATTTGTTGAAGTATACTGCCCACCAAATTGCATTTAATATAGCCTGAAACGGTGTCTGTGATTTCAATGTTGCGCCAACGAAATGTTCAAATTGTAAACAAAACAAGATCGTAAACATGCACTACTACTAGCATTATTGTGTTGGCCGGAAAGTACCAAAAGATGTCAAAAGTTATTTAAATTAAAGTACGACTATTTATGTGAAACTTGTTATGTGCAGGAACTTTGAACTTAAAAATACTTCAAATGTGGATTTATGGACTACAGATCATTGTACTGTGCACGATAACATCATTTGTGGCTGCAATATTTATATCAGCATTGTGCAATGGCTCAAGCATTTATCATTTTTAACAGCATAGGGCTGTCGGTCGTATTTTGTTTCAATGAAATTACTGTACGAAATCAAGAAATGCCGACATGTTTTAGTAATCGATTTGTACTGTTCACTGCTTGCTTATTGTACATAAAAATGACTATATTTTAATACTCTTTAAATGCACAATATTTTGTACGTTACACTCAAAAGTCAAAACAATTGTGAAACACGTACTGTTGATGTTGGAAAAAACAAGCAGTTTTTAATCAATATATTAAATTTTCACAACTCGCTTATTTTGTATGTTTTGTTTCATTGGGAGTTTCTATGCTGCACAGATTTGTAACCACTTTGGGGCGAGATATTCCCCTGAGGGTGCTGCTGTTACAAATTTAAGATCACATTCACCAGTGGGCAACACTTATGTTGAAATACTGCAACTATAGGAGCATATTTCCTGCTGCCCCTCCACGTACAAATCCACGTAAACACCCAATATCAATCTTGTCAAAAGTACCTTCAACCTAACCCTAACCCAATTTAGATTCACACCATTTGCTAATTCGCCTGAAAACAGTCGCTCTACCTGCACATCAGACCAACCATTTGTACGTAGAGACGTGGCACACAGCTCCATTCACAACAACAGTTGCTAGCCCTTGGTTTGTTGCCCCATTGGTAGGTGTAGGCTGGCTGTTCAAGTTAGTGGACATTTTTGGCAAACTCAACATATTTGGAACAATATTTACTGCAATCTAAACGCCACTTATACAATTAAAATGTTCTACCGATCTGACCATACAGATGTGAATCGTGGCAATTAAAAACAAATCAAGAAAATGCTTTCGATACTAAATGTCTGTGCAAGATCTTGGTCATTCACTGGAACGACCATATGATGAATAGAGGTCCAGAATTGGTCAGGACAACCTCTGGCATCCTCAACAATTTGTGAGCGGCCATGTCATGAGGCTACCACCTACTAGACCTTCCCAACTTGTACTCTAGTAATTAATCATGACTACTGACCATGACCTAAAGTTGGTAAACTGAAGATCTTTAAGACTTAAAGATCTTGGCTACTAACCTATCCAGGTGGAGCACTTTGTCTGCCTTGTGCGTCTATAGACATAGTAGCCACCAAGTCTAAGTAAGTCAACGTATTGATTATTACATTGCAGGGACGAGATATGAATGTCATTCAGGCAATGGAGAAGTCCCACTTTCAAGCTTAACCTTTGTGTCATGCAAGTGGAGATGTTTGTTTCACCTTCTTCCTGTGTGTTGGTTCAGTTTGCAAGAGTCCAAGTGCGATTACAAACACAATACTTGCACAAACTCAACATGGAATTGTTACTTCCCATGGTACTTATATTTCAGATATTTCTCTTATTCAAAAATACTTTCTGTACCAAATTGACATGGTGGATGACAGTGTATAAAGACAAGCTCCTACGAGAGGTTTAACATAATAAATTTGTATTCTTAATATGCAGAAAAAGCACATTAAATTGTGGACAATTGTTTTTATTATCATTGTTTCATATCAAAAGTGACAATAAAATCAGTATAAAATAAAAAACATGAAAATTAATACAAACGCAGAACATTACAATGAAAGTATAAAATGGTAAAAAAATAGTTATTATAAAAATTATGTGTATCGTCATCATGCAAAACAGCAAGAACACGTAGCACCTGTCTTTGTGTCAATTAAAATGTTTCTGTCGGCGCATAACACAATAATTATGTGACATACATATGCCTCTTTAGACTAGCAAATAAGTTACGTAGCCCTCGTACCAGAAATCTTATCTCTTATGCATACATTTCCTATTAGACCACATAAATGTTTATTTATTGCTTTCTTAATAGCGAACACCACGATAGAATTTCCCCATGAGGGACAATACAGGTATTTGAATGAATTGAATTGAATGATTAAATAAATCGCATAAAATCTGGTAAAATAACAAGGCTTGCATCTGTAATTCTGACATCCGCTATGCTGATCAGCGCCATCTGGAGGAATCGCTACACATCTCGCTGTCTTGTAAATCACGCCATCTTTTTCCAGATGCACACTAGATTGTTGTCAGTTCCAGCAACGATGTATTCCTTGCTGCCGCTGATACACACAGAGTTGACCACAAGTTCCTGTAATGTAGAAACAAATGTATTGGTTGACATAGCAGGCAGTTTCAACTAGACGTTTTTCACTCGAAGTATCATTAATTGAGCTATACATCATGAGACCTGGTGCATTCTTGCATTGTCATATATTTTGTTGAAATTCTGGCCACAAAGGTGTTTCCTTATGATAAAAATATAAGAGTAAGTTTCCAAAGTGACAACTGTATTTAGGAATGTTTGATTTATGAGATGTCATGCAGCAGTGGTAATGTAATTCCTGTATTGACCTTTATCAACATTAGAGGCAAAGTTTGACGGAGGTCACGCGCAAAATTTTGATTGTGATGTTGGCAAACCAAACTTATAGGCACTGACATCAGCAGAATGTGCAGGTCATATTCCCCATGGGTTTCGTGCCTAGATACGGATAAATATAGATAGAATGCCACCCATAAATAACTTCAATACTTGTTATACCCACTGCGCAGACATAACAGAACGTGATTTATTTCTCTTTCATCTGAACCCTTGTCGATCTGCCATCCTAAATTAAACAGTTGTCCACCAAGAAAGAAATCAATGGGAATGCTTCTAACCCAAGATTATGTTTTCATAGACTTCTACGAATGACAATTTTAGGACTTATTTCGACGGCAAAACTTCAGCTATGCAAAAGTGTGTCGTTTGTGTCAGACCATTTTGACACAGAATAGAAACAAGCATTTTTGTTTGTACAATCACTGAAGAGAGTCAAACCTCGCTTTACGGTCACCTCAGTAATACAGCCACCTCGCAATTAAGGTCACCCTAGGACAGTCCCAAGTTATTTCTGTAACACTGAAGTATGGGTAATTAGTCTCACTAATACAGTCATCTTGACCTTCAGGTCACTTTCATTCAGTTCAGAGGGTCACCTTAATAGTGTATTTCTAACTAAGTGACCCACCTTGACTCTTTCTAAGACATCGGACATTTTCAGTTCCTGACTACGGCGTCCGTCTATCAAACACTGTGGCCATTCCAACAGCTGAAATATCAATGTTCAAGTGTTTGTATTACATAATTTCTTGTATGCAGCATATCTCAATGCTTTCCCCATTTTCTTAGTTCAGGTGGACAATGTGTTCACGGGGTTTTGATGCGGAGACAGCTCGCTTCTCTTCCACTGATGATTTTAGTTAGGTAGGACAGGCATAATCGACCCCACTTTTAAGGTTTAGCCTCAGTTATATATAGTGTAATGCGTCAGCGGGTAGTGTTGGTTTTAGATTTGGTGTGGTTGACTGGTGTGCTTGGCTAGTATTATACTGTGCAGTAGGTCTATGGTGATTTTAGCAGTAATGACATTGTTTGATATATGATATCATGTATACCAATACTGCTTGTTTTATGTGCCGAAATGTGGGCTCGGTCAACCTGAGGTACAGGAGACTAGCATGGGCTCAGTCACAGGCCTGGCCTTGGGATGTCGAGCCCACATTTCTCTCTTATCACGTTAATAAATAAACGTCATTCATTTGGCCTTTTTTCATCACTATATTGGACTCTGTGTTGTTGCTTGCATAAAAATAATATATATATATACAATGTATATACCAACATGTGCACGAAAATTGGCCTGTTTGAGTTTGTCTCTATAAGTTTTTGAAATGGTGAAAATGCATTAAATTTATAGATAGCTGCATGTGATGGAAAATAAATGGATGAGTGTCATGAAAAGTGCATTAGACTTGGTAGCTCTGGTACACGTGTGTGTGTGCTTGTATGTGTGCGTGCAGGTGTGACTGTGTTGTGTGTGTTTGTGACTAACTCTGTGTCAGTGCAAGCATGTGTCCTGAATGTTTCACAGAGACAAAATACTACATTAATCAACGTTAGATATTCTGTGAAACAATTTATGAACAAATGGAAACATAGAACTTTATTGGTGGTCTGTCTCTCACGGTGTACTAACAGTAGATGCATTGATGAAGGAGGCAGTACAAAGCTGGGGCACCCTCGAGAGATTGACAAGAGACAGACCAGGAGGAAGTTTGTTACTGCCAGTAGGCAAGGAGAGAGAGAATATCAAAGAACCTGAATTCTATAAAGTGAACTAACTCTGGAAGGGTTTGCAGTCTGTTTCATAGTTGGAGTCTTCCTGGTGGTGTATTGCTCCAGGTTGTACAGCCAAATCCGTCCATCATCGTCCCCACAAGCAAGTAGACCTACGCAACATACACATCATAGTTAAATAAATAAATGAATTGTGACTGTTATTTTGTACTTTATAATTTGTATTGTATTTACCACGTGTTTTAGTTCAAGAAGGGCATAGCGCCTCATAAGTCACATGACTTCAGTTATGTCCCTTCAACAGTAGCAGCAGCAGCACACCAGACTGTGCAATTGTATTATGTTGTTGTTGAATAAACTTTTCATTTATTCATAGTCGACACAGGACATGTCGGTGTAACAATACATGTTGGTGTAACATGTCGGTGTAAAATGTTGGTGTAAAATGTTGGTGTAACATGTATGTGTAAAATGCCGGTGTAACATGTTGGTGTAAAATGTTGGTGTAAAATGTTGGTGTAACATGTCGGTGTAACATGTTGGTGTAACATGTTGGTGTAAAATGTTGGTGTAACATGTTGGTGTAATATGTCGGTGTAAAATGTTGGTGTAACATGTTGGTGTACGTCACAAAGAGGAAACCAAATACAAATGTTCTTAATATGAAAGGGAGGCAGTCTGTTCCTCTACCCAGAATTAGTCTGTGTAGTAACTGTAACAAGAAGCCCGCTGTGTTGAACATGGGAAAATGGGAAATTGTTGAACATCAAAGGGTATTGCAGTTAACTCGGCCCGCCTCCACGATATTGAATATAAAGCTTGTTTTGAAACTGGGTGTTTTGTTTACAGTTTGAACATGGGTGGAAACTTTTATATTGTGAATATTTTTATGGAATTACTAAAGACAATTTGGTGGGTAGTATACCTTCAATATAGGTATTATTGTCTGAAGAACATTATGAAGACAGTGATAGAAATAGTCTTCAAAGTTAAAGAAGGCAGTAGAACCAGAAGCCACAGTGCAGCATTAGTTAAGTGTAGGTTGGATATGAAATGGTTGTCATAAGCACAATAAATCACTGGAGAAAATGATCTAAAAAAAAAGCAGATGCACGGAGAGTGGAGGGGAAAACGGAGGCGGGGAAGACCTAGACTGCGATGGGAGGATTGTGTAGAGATTTGGAGGGATTGGGAGAGGATAATTAGAAAGACAGAAGGGATGCAGATGGTTGGTGGAGACAGCAGTGCAAGATCAGTGAGGGGAAGAAACAGAAAACAAAGATCGAGACCAGCCTCACCTCAGACATGTGTGGAAGGAAAAGTACAACATACAACATACCATTCCTTGCTCCTGGATTGATGAACTCAACATCCGTGGTGCTCCAGTCAAGAACAATCAGAGGCTGAATGGTCACTGCTGTCTTGCTGGACCATCGGTGACTGGACAGGGTAGAGGACAAAGTCCACAAGAATATACAGGCCTCATGGACTGGCTTACTGGCTGTAAACAACATGAAGACAATGTACGGCTTAACATAAACTACATCCACTGTTAGACCTTTGGTGTTCAACAGGCAATGTAAACGTGACAGAGTTCTGACCAGAGCATTAAAATAAAACAGATGACAGTATGATTCTATAACAAAATATGTATACTAGAATGAATTGATGATCCAGTTTCTTGGTTATGAATGTTAGACATATTTACCTCTCAAGACTCTTGATTTTTCGATCTGGATATTTCAACTCTTTAGCAGACTGAAAATTACGGGTGTGTCACATGACCATTGTCGTGACACCAGCTGGAGGACTGGTGGAAACTCCTGCCTAACATCCAAAGAAGGAAACCTGTTGAACCAGAAGGTCAGCCAGGAGCTCCCACCAGTCCCTCTCCAGCTGGAGTCACATGACCTTAATCATGTGACACACCCTGTAATTTTCAGTCTATTGAAGACCGCAGGATGCAGATGACATTTTTTTTAATGAGCAACAGACAACCTTGCTTTAAATGCATCATTACAGTCTTGTAAAACATTTAGCAAACATGTGAAGGTTGCCATGGTGATGTGCTACTGACCTACTAAGTTGTCACTGACCAGGGTCAGTCCGTCCACCATCTTGTCCTTGACCCCCGGCAGAACCAGCTCCAGTGATGGGTCTCTGGAAGTTGCCCACAGACTATTACCCTCGTGGCAGCCAAGATATGTCTGTAGACTTGTAAGTTTTTTTATTTTGTCAACATTTGAACCAACGTCTTGATCTTCTAGAAAGTGTTAAATGGAAATATTGTCCATGTCGGCATCATTAACCGTTTCAGTGCCACAGAGCCAATTTCACCAATCATCGGTTTTGCCAAGAAATGCCACGCAGCCGATTGTGCATATTTAGTTTTGCAACATGTACTGGCATTGGCTGACAAATATGACACCATTTTAAATTGACCAATAAGATTAATCGTTACAAAAGGGAGGTGTTCAGCTTATTTTTATTACTGAACATTCTTCAGGATAGTTCGTTTTCAAATTAGAAACTTTCATTTTTCATATCCAAGAATCATGTTAAATTACCTGGTAGAGGCTTTCGTTGACGTGTCACGCCGACTTCATCACAGAAAGGACGTAGACAACACGAAAAATTAGAAATACACAAGGAGCGGGAAAAAAAGATTGATGTCTACCATCAATAAATCCGCCCTTACAGACCATACAACAACTGAAAACCATATCAGACTGGGAGGGAGTGAAAATTGTAGACAAAGAAACCAACAGAAGAATTCGGCATATCAAAGAATCCATCTGGATCAGAAAAACCAAAACACCCATCAACAGAGACGAGGGCAATTACGAACTGCCTCACGTGTACGATGACGTCATTCAGCGTCATAGGTACTGATGAAGTCGGCGTGACACGTCAACGAAAGCCTCTACCAGGTAATTTAACATGATTCTTGGATATGAAAAATGAAAGTTTCTAAGGTGTTCAGCTGCTGGTTTTACAGTTACGCTTAAACTTATGCTAGTTTGACGGTAAAATAAACCAGAAGTCGTAACAAAAAAAATAAAAAATTTGTGTTTACCACACAAAACGTGTCGGATCACAGTCTAAGCACTTATATTAGTGAAAGTAAGTTAAGTTATGTCATCTGACTATTACGTTTTTGACAATTTTGGCTGGCACTGAAACAGTTAAAAACCTAGTCATATCTTAAACTATAGCAGACGCTTGCTGTAAGAATTCCCAGTGTAACTTTATGGAACATTGCAAATTGCAGACTAATGTAGACTGTGTCAATTAAGCATTAGGTTATGTAAAACACTGTTATAGATAAGGCTAAACATAATAATTAATAAACATATATTTCCATAAATCATATATGTTTTACGATGACCATGAAATTATACAAGATGCAATAGAAATGTTCTATAGCAATTGTTATCAAGCAAAAATAAAGACACTGATCAACAGTTAAAGGAATAATTTCACAGCCGAACATGAAATTAACCTGTGTTTTTTGACGCTCGTCGATTGGCCAATTTTCCATGCATAACAGCCCTCTTCACACCCTGCCACCAGGTGGCCTGTACTTCGACTGAACACCATGTTCAAGACACCCTCTCCGGGACTGTGCAAAATGAGGAGTTGGCTGCGGAAAAAGAAAAGCATTAGCTTAATTTCTTAGACTTCATCAACAAATGCCTGCATAGAATCCTACACCTAAAGTGGTCAGACAAGATACCAACACTACACTATGGGAATGGACCAAACGACTACCAATAGAAAATGAAATAAAGAAGAGAAAATGGAGGTGGATAAGACACACACCGAGGAAACATACAACAAACATCACACGACAAGCAATTACATGGAACCTCCCCAGGGAAGAAAAGAAAAGGAAGGCCAAGAAACATCGAAAACTAAAGAAAGCAGTTGGGACACACCAGGAGAAAAATTAAGAATACGTACGGCATTAAACCTACAACATTGGAGGATGATGGTCGATGGCCTGTGCTCCCAGCGAGCAAACGGCCTAAGTAAGTTAATTTCTTAGCCTTCTCATCACAACTAGTCACATGATAACTGACATGTACCTTCCACAAAGTTACCTCAACATTTATTTCATGTGGCAATTCAAATTTATTGTGTCTTTGTTAGGGTTTGTATACTTGGGCAACTGTAAAATCCTACGCTATTTCCAGGCTTCCTTTAAAAAATCCATGTCAAAATCGACTTACATTTGAGCACGATAGTTACACAAAACATACGTTTTAAGCTTTTATAATATACCTGTAATGGCTTACACCTAGCCATGGAACACACCATGGGCAGCCGTAATAAATCACCATCACAGTATTTACAGTAAAATGTATTCCTACACTGTAACCCTGGAAGTGAGTGGTTCGCCAGTTTCTATAGACAGAGAACTGAACATTTCAGGTGACCACAATTTTATTTCTGAAACCAAACTTCCAGGCTTTTCCATGCCATTTATAAAATTCCAGGCTATCAAGGACTTAATTAGAAATTAACGAAATTCCATGCTATTCCAGGATTTCCATATCTCATACGAACCGTGTTTTAGCAACGTCAATAGTTCTAGTCGTTTCCAGCGCTCAGCAACATTCTGTTAACTGACTAGTCTGTGTATATATTGTGGTTACAATGTTATGGTCTTATGAGGTTTCATTCAACTAGTCTGCCTTTTTCAGAACATTGTCGCCAAACTGACCTTTCTATGCTGGCACTGAGGGTGGTCATTGCCAGGGTGCTTGTCGTCCTCAGTAATTCTTTTACGTCACAAATCTCCAAGTCACGAGGAATTACACAGTCCCCGATGTCGAGAGCCAGATTTTTACACCAAATATACCATGCCTACCCAGTCCAGGTTTTAAAATCACAGCGTTGGCATGCCAGGAGGATGTGCTAACCACTATACTGTGACACGCTCTCTCAATATTTAAGTGATACTGATTATTTGCTTATGCCAAACCCAAGGAGTGAGCCAATCAACTATCATCAGATAAGTGAAACCGTGATGACTCACCTACATTCCACTTCATATTTCTGTCCCTGTGGCATGCCGATATCCCATAATGTGACAGTTGTGTCAGATGTCCCGCCTGGCAGAAACAAAAGTGAAAGAATAAGTGTTTGATATTTAAGGTGACAATCAGTTTCTGCCTGTTTAAGGTTTAAAAAAAAATAATATGCAGTGCACTATTTTTGTGATACAGAAGCCAGTGCTGAAAACATGTCCCAGAATAAATTTATTGTGTTTTAATTATTTTTAGTTTCAAAACTTCCATTCATACAACAAAGTACATGTTTATAGACAGCAATGTTTGTTTGCATCATCGATGTCACTAAAACACGAAAGGAACACTGTTTGGAACACCTTCCATGTTTACTCAGACCCTGGTTATTTTTCAACCATTTTGTGTGGACTACAAGTGTGTGTTTTATAATACAAACTCACAAATATTTAACAATAATTAATACTAATACAACAATTATATGATAATTATCATATTTTACTATTTCTACAATTATTGTGATACATAACTTATCAACAAATTCACTTCATTCTTAATACACATGACCCTTCTTAAAACAGTGTAAACGTCTTAGGCAGTGAGCAATGCTAAAGCACACAATCTGTTTGGAGCCAAAACGGTGGATTTCGCTGGGCTACAGACAAGCTGTGACAAATTGACAGAAACTCACTGAAGAGCCACGTTGGTTCGTCTGGATGAAACAAGAGGGCGCTTATGAAGTAGCACTGTACGGCTCGATTAGGTCGTCCATTACCAAGTTCAGCATAGCAGACTAGTTGGTCAGGCAACAACAGTCGAATATGGGCATTGAAACCTGGCAAAGACAAACATCCATTAATAGTGGCAGGAACTTCTGAAACAATACTGTGTAAAGATTAATACTAAACTTCTATAGTGTCTCTATCCCTAGGAATCTGAGCTCAGAGGCGCAACATACAAGAATCATTACTCAGAATTATGAACAGGGACAAGCACGGGTCATCATTAGAGCAAGGTAAAAAAGAAAGTTAATCTTTACCATTTGTACAAACCGCACTGTGACCCTTGAAAGTATGAAAATGGGTGACAAAACTAGTCCTCTTATCCTGATTAAATTTACAATGAGTAATGTTTATATGAAGAAAGAAGGTCCATCATGACATAATCTTGCATGGTAACTACTAACTAGTTAATCTTACAAATTCTGGCATGTGTGACTTTACTGGAAGTCCCATGGAGAAGTGAATTCATATGTCATTTTATTATTTATACTAACAAACAATATACCACTTTGAGATGCTATTCAGTTAAAAAAATTATATTAAAAAAAATTAATTGTAAAATATTTTTTATGTAAACTAATAGTAAAAATCAAACATTAATCAAATGTTGTTTAGCCATTTTAGGAAGAAAGGAACTTGTTTCTAAGGTTACAACAAAATAAATAATATACAAACCTCCCACTGCTAAAATATTAGTAGGCCACTCCCTTCCATTCTCATTTTCCATGTTTAAAGTTGTCCACGCAACAAAGAAAAATTGCTGCAAAGTAGAAACAAAAATGAATAATGTTTGAATTATTAAAAAACAAAATGGTTACATTATAACAACTTCGTACAATGGGGAAGAGTTTTCGAAACAAATTTTTTGCGACATTCAAAAATTCCTTCAATTGCATCTGCTTAGAACTGCAAGATTCACCAAGTGGGATAACTGTTTGACTTGGTGATGATGTCTAGGTGGGTCTATGCAAGTGGCCAACACAATTTGTTGGCAGACATCTTTATATGATGATGATGATGCACTGTTTCTGTGGCATAAATAGTCTGGGGGACACGTTGGTGTCACAATCAGTCCCCCCAAGGTTGTCGCCATCCCATGCAGTCTTCTGCCAGCTCTCTCAGTGTCTTGATGTCATTACGTGATCACAGTCTGACGCACGTCACGCCGAGGTCTGAGTGCAGCATGTCTTATAAGTTTGTAGTGCGTCTGCCGACTCGACACCTGTACCACCGACCTGACCCGACAACGCCAAACTTCAGAGCCAGTTCTGCAGGCCTATTTTGTTGTTATAAACTATTTACTTGAATATTCCTAAACCCAAAAATGCCTCTTCGTGCAGTTTTAGTGGAAATTAACTGCGTTTAAAATGAACATAAAAATAAGTACACTTTCTCGTGCAGTTTCTCCTATAATTTCTTACCAATATCAAATAAATTTAATTGGAGTTTGGACAAAAAAATTATGCGCATATTTACCTCTTTCTGCTGTTTGAACCGTTTCATTACACGGCCCGTGTCGCAGTCGATCAGACAGACAGTGTCGCCACCGCATGTCGCCACCGTACTCATCGTCTTATCTGCAAAAGGCACAGTTTATAGGTTAGTCACTTCTTATTACAAACATAGAAGTCTGCAACAGAACCAAGTAAGCCATTGGACCCCTTGAAGACCTCCTGACAACAGTCAAGAAACGGAAGCTGAAGTGGTATGGTCGTGTTACAAGATCAATCGGCCTTGCAAAGACCATCCCGCAAGGCACTGTGCCTGGAGGAAGAAAGAGGGCAGACAGAGGAAGAGGTGGGAAGACAACATTCAGGAGTGGACTGGTTTGACCTTCGGCACCTCCCAGAGGGCGGCAGAGAATCATTAGATGGCAGGAGCTGACAGGAAGTCATCATCAATGCCCATCTGGTTACAGGGTAGAAGGAGAGAAGAAATGTTCACGTAACTTGGACCCATGGCCTTCGTGTCAGGAAAGTGTTGAGTAAGCAGAGTACTGTGGCATGGTGCAATAATAAGACACCTTGTGATGTTTTGTCTACACAAAGATGGAAATGCAAATGCTTCCTTAGATTTGTTTCACTTAAGTACTACCGACTGTTGAGGTGCCATATATTTACATATATTTACATGGTGTTGCACTGGCATTGAACTGTTTATGGTACATTATGTTAGAATGCCAAATTAAACTATCTGACTTAGTTTAAGATTCACTGTTTTGAGTCTCTTACTCCCAAGTTCACGGTGGCTAATTGAGTCTAACCTGCAAAAAATTTGGGTGACAACCTAAAAGAACCACTGCTGTATAACATGACTTTATAATAAAAACAATCGGACTCCATCCTTTAATATACTGCGATGCCTACCAGGATTTTGTGGATCCGGTTCAAAGGCACAATGCCATACTTTGGTGATGTCATCAGCCGGATCGTTATCTTTCATCTTTTGTTTCTTAGCTTCTTTGTCACCAAAGTGACACCGCAAAAAATGTACTGGCTCGTAATCACAGATGGGGGACTGAAAGAAAAATGTTACATAGTTATAACGTGACCCTATTTTGGAGTAAAAATGTGTGTAAAAAATTTAATACAATAAAATAATAGAGCATTTTGCATTTAAATAAAATTAGGTTCAGACCATTAAGATTATACAGAAAAAGATATCAGCATTATTTTAAAATAACCTTGAAACCTTGTTCATCTGTACACTTTGGTTTGCAGTGTATTTGTCTGGATTAATACGTTTTCCAGATAAATGAATCACGGACAAAATAGGATATTAGCAACAATTTTTTCCCAGTGAAATGAAGTCTAGATATCAAGGTTTCTATATTATCGGGGTCCAGATAAATGAGGTTTTTACTGTAAAATGTTATTATACAATTATCACTAGCAGTTGGTATTTACAAGTAACATGTAGAACACTGTAAATGTAGTTCCTGACTGTTATATTGACAGGGGCAGCTATTATGTGTTGTTTTATATCTACAGACACAACCATTTGTCCATTTTTGTATCTAATATCCTAGTTAATATTTCACAATGAAAATATACCTCTGAACCTTGGTTTTTTACTTAATTCATCCTCTTCCTAACACCAATTAATCAATTCTGAAAACCCTCCATAAACTAGCACTATTTAAAAAATAAATAAATCTGTACATGGTAAGGGATCATCTCAGAACATTGATGTCTGATATCAGACAAAATTACTTTTGTTTGGGGTAGGGGGGTCAGAGGCAGTTTTCGCATGGCATTGGACATCGATATCGATGGGGGCTGAAGCCAGTGAAAGTAATTTTGTCTGATCTCTGATGTCAGACATCGCCGCTATGAGATCATCCCTAACATACTGGCAGACAATGGCAGCTTTAAATGGTTGCTAAACTTCAAAAAATAAAACAAATGCACGAATACACAAATTGAAAGAATAACACACAGATGTGCAGAGACTGTAAACAGTTACAAACAAATGCACAGTTGTTGAGATATCACCATAAGAGAACAGTGGAAAATAAAGTTTCATGTTCATCACAAGTATTGTCCTTTCATTGCTATGGTAGTTTTCCAGCTGGTAAACAGCAGAAGCTATAAATTCTCCGCATCTTACCAGATCTGATGAACGTTTCTTGAGTGTTGTAAAATCCGACTTTTCTTGTGGAGTCGGCTCATCATTTTCCTCCGAGTCTGATGGTGGTGATGATAGCCTCGGTTTCTTGGCTGGCGTTCCGTATGTGCCACTTTGTACATCGTTCACCAGTTGTTCACACGTCAACTTGACCTGCGGGAAAACTGGTTTATATCACAGCTTATCGGGCTACGAAACGTCCTATTTACACTTCAGAAAACACTGCCGTAAACATCTCAAAGGGAGCAGTCAGTTTGTCTATCCAGAATTAGTGAGCGTCGTAATTTGTAACAGGAAGTCTGCTGTGTGGAATGTGGGAATACGGGACATCGTTGAATATCAAAGGGTATCGCCGTTTAACTCAGCCCAACTCAGTCATATTGCCAATAAAACTTGCTTCGAAATCGGGTCGTACCTTTCAAATTGCGAACAGTGTTACAGACTGCCTCCTATTAATGGAGCAGTGTCTGACATTTTTGACTTGGGGAAAGTTCAGAATGCAAATTAAAATGCATTATCGTCAAGACAACTCCTCAACAACAACCGCCCACTTAACGCAAACAACGAATGATAGTGTAGATCAAAACAAGTCTTTTTACAACGATTGCCAACTTAATGCGACCAGCGGATGGCTTTACAGATCGCTTTACCCCTTGGCCAACAAAAACTGCTGACAAAACAAACATTATGATTTCCCATGGTGCTTGTCCCCTGTGAACAGACTTACGTGTCCGTACACACACATATATTAATATATAGTGGAACCTCACTACTGAGGTCACTCTTGGGATTGGGCAAAACAGGCATGTGAGAGGAGGCAAGTCATTTCCGAGGAACATTTGCGTGCAGCGTGGCAAACTGGAGAAGAAAGGGGGGTCTGGATTGGAACTCAGAATTTGTTTTAAAGACATCATTGTTTGTGATGCAATTTAGAGTACTCTCACACTGTTTTTGTCTAATCATGCAACTTCCGTTTTATATAAAATCACAAACATAGTGCACAGAAACACTACATTTGGGATTGTATTAATCAAAAGTGTAAGCATACAGTTCCCTGCACATAACTGTAAAAGCACATCATTTTCATATCACACAAAAAAACAGAAGCAGTGTATACAACATTGTCAAAACTACAACATTACACAAGTGTTCAATGTGAAAAAAAAACACAAAATGCTTTAAATAACCAAGGTTTATTAAAATGATAATTCTAATGTACAGTACACTGAAATTCACACAAAAATGTCCACATCTACTAGTGTTCATTGAAACCATAAACTTGTAAACTTTACAAGTGTTCATTGTGGACATGTGACTTCTTTTCTTGCCTGTGCTTGATCCTGGCACTCACAGCTTTCTTTCTCTTCTCTGCCTGAGCAAGGACTGGGGAGTGAAGGTGGACAGATTTCAGTCTTTTTGACACTTTAGTCTTTGCCTCTTGAAGTCTTGGGAAACCTGTTCAGCTGCTTTTCTCTTGCTTCTTCAAATTCAACTCATCCCCTCTCTGTTCAACATCCTTCTTGGTGCACGCCATATCCCCTAAAAGTGTTCATATTAACGTCAGGTAAATTTAATTCAAATTGTTATTTAATTAATAATAACCTAAACCATACGTTAAACTTAAAGTGAACAGGCGTACTTCATGTTGACATATTATCGCCCATCCAAGAAAACTTATTAAGTTTTGGCATATACTTATATTTATCCAAAATAATCTATAAACCCATCTAGGATACCTTAAAGTTATCGCCAAAACTTATACTCCACTTACAATTCGCGTTTACATATCGTTAACGGTGCTGTGTTATGCCATTATGCCATGACCCGTAACGCCAGCGACGTGAGCGTACGCCGGCGCCGTAATTTAAGTCCCATAGGCCGTTACAACGCCTCGCGTGGCAGGTTAAGCGATCTAATATTTATTGAAATTACGACCTTAAAACCACTCGACTGCTACGTTAATTCCAATAATTCAGTAATCGACTCATACAAGAATGTTTGAAATAAGAGCGGACAACTTACTGTAGACCGTAGCTCATGCTTCGTTCGACTGAACGCGACTGTGAACTTCGAAAACACACACCCGCAACTGATTTGTCGCAATTGCCGCCAAAACTCATGCACGGATTGTAAGCTGCGCCGAGATTCACAGTTTCTGGCCATTCAGAATGCGGCTTGCTTTTGAAAAAAGATGACGATCACGAAATTTATAATTTTTATTGTCGATGTTTGCCAAGTTTGCCAAGTCACAACCCCCGTATATAAAAAAAAAAAATCGGATTTGGACGAATCACAGAAACGGCCAAATCGAGTTCATGAACCGCGGAAATCCGCGGAAGAATCTCATGCCTGATAAAAGTGACCTGAATAGCAAGGTCACTGTATTAGTGAGACTAGTTTTCTTAAACATTCTTATTACAGAAATAACTTGGGACTATCTTAGGATGACCTCAATCGTGAGGTGGCTGTATTATCGAGGTGACCGAAAGGCGAGGTTTGACTGATGGTGTCTGGAATGCAGAAGGCTGACTACGTGTCTCCTGTACAGTGGCCACCCTGCTTATATGACCGTTATACCTTTATAGAAAGGGTGGCCGGTCAAGAGGGAGACGACTGTACACGAATTAAAGAAGCGGCTGTCATAAATTAAGCAATTGTAACCAGAGACCAACCATGAACTGTCGGAATCTGCTCTGTTTGATGAACGATGTATGTTTCATCACAGAATCAGCCAACTGTTCTATGACAGTGCTGACATCTGCCCGCGGGATGCCGGGGGCGTAGTTGTCAGCAAATGCCTTCTCCCATTCCTTCTCCACCTGAAGTAGACAGGAAAATATCAAACTCTCCCACCAACACATCTAACTATAATCAGGCTAGCATGTGTGCATGTGTGTCTGTGCTTGTGTGCACGAGCGCGTGTACACACGTCTGTGTGTCTGTGCGCACATGTGTACGCGTGTGTGTGTCTGTGCGTGTATGTGCACACATGTGTATGTGTGTACGTGTGTGCATGCCTGTGTGCGTATGTCTGTGTTTTTGTGTGTGGTGTGTTTTTGTGTGCGTGCATGTGTTTTTGTGTGTGTGTGTGTATGTCAGCGTGTGTGTGTGTGTATGTCAGCGTGTGTATATGTGTATGCACGCATGTGTGTGCACGTGTGTATGCAAGACAGCTTGCACCTTGTCAGCCTAAGATTCAGGGATTAAGCTACAACCGTTTGGAAGCAAAGTAACGCCTGTATTTTTATTCAAAATCCTCTTTTGGATAAGAGATTTTTAACGGTTTTAGTATTCACACTGGACATTGTTTTCAATGTTACGTGTAGCTCCTACCATAGCTCCGAGCGATGTTAACAGTCCACCAATCAATTAACAACCAGAAACTGTTCAAATATACATCATAGCAAACATCATTTATTAATACTCCGGGAAACCATCTTCTGTCTGTGTGCATGTGGTGAAATTCGGATGTTGAGCATTTTTGTTACTAGTAAATGCAGCCTTTCAGTATTGGAGTTTTTGAGAGTGTAAGTTGGAGTTTAGGGCAAACTTTGTTTTGAACTGCATAATTTTAACATAATTTGTTTAAGAAATACTCTCAGCAAGATCTTTTCACTGAAAGTAATATTTGGTAAAAAAATTCCTTTGAAACATGGAACCTAACATCCAAGCCACTTACACGTGGCATGGTTTTACAGCGAACATTTTCAACCATTTTCCGTAAGGTTGATCCAGGAGTCTTGTCGACATGTTTGATTTTCGGACACAAGGCTCCAACAACGAATCTCTCTGATGACTGCAACAGAGAAATATAAACTTTCAAACTTTAAAGTTAAACTCTCATCTGAACACGTCATTTTAGTATGTGAAGTGCTTTGATTAGTATTTACTTACTTAAGAAGCGCTATATTAAAAAACGGAATTATTATTATTATTATAAACTCTCGTGATTATGATGACATTTGCATATTCCTATTCATGGTCCTACTTGCTGGGTAGTCGCAGGCGTGGGGGAATTGACCCTCATTTCCAATTCTGCAGTTGGAATAGATTTCCGAAAGTTAGTTAGAATTGGAATTTAATTTTTTGCAACAGCAAACACAAACCAAAGAACTCCACTTATTCGAGTGACGTTGAATGAACAATAGTAAATTTGTAATCATATCTGATTAAATGATTGTGTATACATTTTCAAGTACAAATAAAACTGTCAAAACAAATTGGAAATGATTTCCTTAGCATTTGTTAAGTTGTAATTGGAACTGATAATATGGTATTGGAAAAGATGTTATGCAAGGTAGAATTGGAACTGATTTTTAACTGACAAGAATTTTGAATTAACAAAACAAAATTGAGCCCACGACTGCTGTAAGGTGTACAGAAATAGCTTTAAAAGAATTTGCCCATTTTTTATTTTTGTTTTTATTTCCACTTACCTCCAGTCCGTTTCCCTCGACATACAACTCCTCTAGCCGGGGGAACTGTTTCACAAATCGGAGCGAGTTTAACTGATTATCGCTACAATCAAATTTCCGTAGTAACTGCAGTCCGATATCAGTCGGAATATCTCTCAGATGATTTTCGGACACATCCAACACCTGCAGTTGAGACATATGTTGAAAAAGAAGAGGATCAAGATGTTTCAAGCCCAAGCCGTGCAGACTGAAAAAATAAACAACATTTTAATAGCAGGTAACTTTATACAAAATTTAACTCTCATGGGAGTGATTTGCCAAACAAATATATTGAAATATTTCACGGTATGCACAACACTTTACAATAAACAAGGTCACACTGTACATAGCAATTATTATATCCTAAGTTATTTGCAAGAAATGTATTTCAGAATTCCCCATTGACAAATTAGCATTAACAATAACTGTTTTATGATATTAATGTAAAAACAATTTCATTTTGGTAGCTCTGAAATGCAACAATTTTATTCAAAATGTTTTGAATAATTTGTTTATAATAATAATAATACAGCAACAATATATTATTGTAGCAACAACAGTATATTGTTGTAGCAACAACAGTATATTGTTGTAGCAACAACAGTATATTGTTGTTGCAGTAGTTAAAAAGTCTGGTGTAAACACACCTCCAATATTCTTTCAACTATTAGTGGTTTCAAAATATTTACCAATTTACAATCTCAAATAATTTCCAACTTTGTCCATTTGTTTCACTAAACAAAATGGTGTAACGTCTTATTGTGTTGTTTGAATAAAAGCTTAGCCACAGACTATTCGTTGTTCATGAATAGATCCGAAGTTGTAACATGTATTTCTAAAATTTATTTTATACAAAAATGTAATTAAACTTATTAGTTTCATCATTTCACTCGATTCATCTCACTTTGTTGGATACCCTTCAAATTTAATGTTAACATTATTTTTCAGTTAAATTCAAATCGGCATTTTACACATGTTTACTCCATTCAATGCAATTCAGAAAACAATCACACAATGAGAATTAGGCATGAGACCTGGAGCTGTTAAGCTGTGTCTTAGCAACAATGTTTACATGCAAAACATTATTATACTAGGGTGGTATGATACCAGGGTGGTATGATACTAGGGTGGTACGATATCTGCCAGATCACTATTTCCCACGTGCAGCTCTCGTTTGAACAACTTTGCTCTATAGACAAAATAGAATGTCCAACATATTCACATGTGCGTCATCAATTTTTGTAAGTTTGATGGACACTGCTTCTAGGCACTGGGTCATGTGATGGATATAATTCTTAATCAGAATTGTACAATTTATACGTACTCGAGAGAAGTGATTGAGGCAAGTTTATTAGCCCCGGTGCGAGTCAACAGGAAATCCTCTGTCAGGGAAGCAGTTGCCATGGTGGAAAATGCAAGACGGCCTCCACTGTTTGGTGCTTTGTGCTGTCTGCAAAATACAGATATTTCATTCAGACTTGCCAACATGTACATCAACAAACTTAATGTTTTTTTTTTTGCCCTTGTGACATATATCCTTTAGTTTCCATTTCACCTCTTCGCAGTCCTGTTCATTACATCATCAAAACAAACATTCAGCCATTCTGGTATCAATGCACACAATATAATCCATTTGTGCAATTTAATTAACGTGTTGAAGCAACACAACAATAAATACTACTTACAGCATAGTTTTAAAAACTGTGTTTCCAATAACCCGACCCTAACTAAAAAACAGGTCAATCCTTATTTTGTGATATTTCAATCTATGTCAGCAAATCCATTAATGATCTTGAAGACTTCTATCATGTCAGTTCTTTTCCTCCTATCCTGCAGAGTGAGGAGGCCACACTTTCGAAAGCATAGATAATATGGTAGTTTCGAGATTCCAATTACCATCTTAGTGGCACTCCTCTGCACACTTTCTAATTTATCAATACCTTTTGGGAGATGTGGGCACCACCTATCACCTTTTGCCAATCTGACTCTACACCATTTGTGCACACTCATTGTCTTCTACCTGTTAGCCAAGTTTCAATCCATATATTTAGTTTTGCCTGTAATGCCAAGAGTGGTTAGTTTTGAGATGAGTCTGCAGAGAGGGACCATATCAAACTGAAATATAAGTAGATCACGTCTACTGGATATCTCTTGTCAGTATAAGACGTCACTTCTTCTAAAACGTTAGCAAGTTGCTAAGACAGCTTCTTTTTGGTATAAAACCATGTTGCGAGTCTAGAATCAGCTTGTTTTGTTTGAGATGTTCTGATGTGGAATCTAGAATGAAGAACTCCATTATCTTCCATACTTGTGAGGTTAGACTAATTGGATGGTAATTTCCCAGCTTGGAACGGTGTCCTTTCTTGTAAATTGGAATGACATTTGCATCAAGCCAGTCTAGCGGTACCTCTCCACTTTGAAAGCTCTTTATAAACAATACATACACATACAAGTGGTCCAGCTAATTCGTCAGTGCTCACATCTATTCAGCACAGCTGGAAATATCTCATCTGTTCCCAGAGATTTGGTTTCGTTTAACTTCTTGAGTTTATTACATATGCTCGGCTCATCAAAAGTGATACTGTTTAATTCCTCTTCGCTACTTCCTTGAAACATCTTAACCGGGTCAGGAATTCTGTATAGATTCTCCTGCGTGAACTGTGCCGCAAAATGATTGCTGAAGGTTGTTGCCATCCTGAGATTATATTTCCATGTTCATCTTCAATTGATCCTACTATTTCTTTCACTTTCAGTGGTGACCTAGCATACTTGTATAAGAACTTTGGATCATGTTTGATGTTATCCGCTGTTTTCCCCTCAAGTTTCCTCATTGCTTTGCGCATTAGTCTTGATGCTTTGATTCTGCTTTCTTGAAATGTATGTAGTCTTGGTGAATCTTTAACTCCTTGTATCTGTTCAAACATCTCAGTCTGTCTTTCCTAGCTCTGTAAATCTCCTTGTTCCACCATTGTGGCTTGTTGCTTCTCTTCCTCCTTACTTTCTTTGGAACAAACTTACTCACCACCTATGGCAACTCTCAGTGTTGTCCATGCTTCCTCTGTTGAACAGTTGTCTCTGTCTAGTTTACTAAGTTTTTTGTAAATATTCCTTCATGCCTACATAGTCACCATTTCTGTAGTCATAGTATTCATTTTTCCAATCAGTCTATTCAGTCCTTCATACAGTCGTGAACTCTACAATGTTGTGGTCCCTTGAGACAAATGGTTCTGTTACAGACACATTTCTCACTAAGTGTGGGGTTGTAATTAAAACAAGATCCGACACATTTCCATCTCGTGTAGCTGTTTCTACATGTTGAATCAAGCCGAGGTCCTGTGTCACGTCTAAAAATTACTGTCCTTCTGCTGTTGCTTCTTCTTCATTCCAGTTTGTAGTTTTGTGATTGAAATCTCCACATAACATTATCTCTTTGTTTGACATTTTGCTGCATGCTTTCCTTGTGTTAGAATGAATTAGTTCTTCTTCTTCCTGAGTATTAGATATAGAGTCGTAACATACACCAGCTAGAATGTTACCTCCTGCTAACCTACACCACAGTAGTTCCTCGGTGCCATCAGAGAGTTCTGTGTCACACTGTGCACTGACCTCTTCTTTTGCGTAAATCACCACTCCTCCACCTCTCCTATCCTTCGTACCTTTTCTCATAGTGACATAGCCATTTAGTGCAAATTCACTGTCCATTGTGTTTCCATTCGCCTAGGATTCTGTCACGAAAACCATATCAGATGTTTTGTCATATACAAAACTAACCATCTCTTCTTTCTTGTTACATAAACTTCTAGCATTTATCAGTGCACAATTCAGAGTATCTCTCACTACAGTGTTTCCCTTCCCCCTGTTGCTATATTCTCTCTCACCCTTCCTCCTCCCCTGATGCTGAGGGGTAGCCCTCCTAACTGTTGGGGTAGTTGGACTGAGATATCCCGGTGCCGTGGGCTGGTTAGTAGAAATATAGTTACAAATGTCAATCACTCAATGGTCGAATGGAAAAATCTAGTTGAGGTGGGCCCGGATGTTATACTTGAAAGTGCCCAAGATTACATTTACACTATTATAACATAGGCCGAAATCACCTGGTCGAATCACCGTGGGCCGAAATAATCCGACAACCCCCCTCTCCCCCGGGTCATCACTCCAATGCAATCACCACTGTGACCACACCAGCCCGCCATTGCACCGAGCACCACCCTGGCTCGTCCCTGACTGTAAGATACTGTCAATGTCGGGTGACCGAATATTACTGACTAACTGCAGCGAGCAGCAATCTTTTTTAGGGGGTGTTTGATTATTCTATATGCATCGAATACACACACCAAAATAAAACTCGCCTTCCCGCGGTTCCGCGTTCATCTATTTTGGTCGTATGAGCGCATGCGCAAACAAATGGATGGCCTCGCTTGGCCTTGGCACTTTTTGTGCAGTTTAAGACATCATTGTTTCTCTTTGAACTTTTGTATTGCTATTCGAAGTAGGGAATGCTCGTGACATTGTCAAACATGTTGCGGTTGCCACTATGTGGAGGGACATCAACAATAAAAGCATCAACGTAGGATTTCCCTAGCAAGCGTGATTATTTACCACACCTGACCGCACATGGTATAAGCTTACACCACAACTGACCGCACATTGTATGGTGTACCACAGTAGAGGCAGGCGGGCGGGCGATATAGATAGGAAACAGTGGCGTAGGCAGGATTGGAGGGGGCCATCCGGCATCCAAGCAAGCAATGCGTAGCGGGATATGATATATATATATATAGTGTATATGTAGCGTACGATAAACTAGAGTGTCCAATATTCGTGCATCGCAAGATTCCGCCGCAATGCTGCATTGGGTCGGTTTCTCAAACCTAACTCGTTTAAACTGAGTGTCGACATGACAACCAAGTTTACTTACCAATGTAGTTGCCAGTTCAACAAAAATGTTCATAGAAGCCGTCAAACTAAGACAAAAACGACACAATACCAGAGAGACACGAACCCATAAAGCCCCATACATAATATCCATCTAAAGGCGCCATATTTCTCATGCTACATCTCCCAAACCTACAGACAAGCAACATGACAAATTCAAACATTTAGTCACTTACTCCGATGAAACAATAAACATTCGTACCTTAACGTGGATGATGAGGCGCTGGCGTTCAACCAATACCGTCACAACAAATCCGTACCGCGGCGGCGACGGCGGCGGCGGCGGCGGCGGCGGCGGCTTCGAGTGAGCTTCATAAAAATGTCCGTATCATGTGTAACGTCGCTTATTAAAATTAATAAATTCATGATACGGAGTTCCGATTACCCAGTGGAAAATCGACTAGATAAATTGCTTTGGCCGCAACCAACGTGCAACTTGATCTTAGTCCAGTAACTAATCATCTTGCGGGGCAACTATCATTTTGCATCCTTGTGTTGATATATTAATGAATGGACGGCAATTGCGGACGAGAGAGAGAGGTGGAAAGAACTGACAAGAAAAGTAGAAGAAGCTACCAAGTGACGTGGACCCCACCCCGCAAGGGAGCAAGGGGGAGAAGAAGAAGAAGTGTTGATATATTAATAGGCATTAAGCACATTGTGAATGATGACATTTTCGTTGCCCTGTCACCTCTTGGGCTGCAGCCTGCTGGGTGCTTATCGCCTATGGCAGAAGCGGCTGATTCCTCCACTTTAGGTAACTTAATCCCATTTGAATTATGACAAATTTTGACTGGGAAGTCCTACACATGGGCACCCCAATAACCTCTGCACCTTGTAATTATATTAATCAGGCAACCACCCTACTAATTTCCCGGGATTGGGGGGCCATGGCCCCCTTGGCACCCCTCTGGCTACGCCACTGGTAGGAAATATGATTCAAAATTGGCATATATATATATATAGTTATTCATAAACTTGTCATTTTGACGTCCGGGTACATTCCACTCACAACATAACCCAAATATATTTGACCTTGTACTTACATCAAACCCCGCCCTTATTTCCAGCGTAAAAACAGTGACAGGCATGAGCGATCACGAAGCTGTTCTCTTTCACATTAATATGAACCCAATGAAGAAAACCAAACCTTCACACAAAGTGTACAACTATGAGTCTGCTAACTGGGAAGCCCTCAAATTAAACGGTACCCTTCTTGCTCAAAAGTACTTTGCCCGAAATCCTGATAATCTAGACATTGATACAAATTGGAACTGCTTTCACCAAAACTACACTGAACTGATAGAACAATCTATCCCTAGCCGCATGACAAAATCAAAACTGCATTTAATTACCTTGGATCACACAAAAACATAATCAGACTACAAAGAAAATGGGACAAAACTCATGCTAATGCTACGAAAACAAAGAAAAACACACTGGGAACACTTCAAGAACCTAAGAAAATAAGTCAACAAAGAAATAACAAAATCCTACAACAGGTACATAAATAACACCATAGGCGAAAGCCTCACCACAAACCCTAAGCGATTCTGTTCCTTCATTAAACAAACAAAAACTGAAAACCTTGGCATCCCAACACTAAAAGCAAATGGCAAGATGCAAACAACTGATCACAACAAAGCAAACACACTAAATTACCACTTCAAATCAGTTTTCACTAAAGAACAACTACCTGGACCACAGCTCTGGTCACTCCAATATAAAAGAAATGCAACAAAACCAATCCTGTAAATTATAGACCAATTTCCCTGACATGCATTCTATGCAAGCTGATGGAGCATATCGTTCTTAGCTACCCGTGGAAACATCTCAGTGCTAACAACGTTATCCTCCATCACCAGCATGGATTCCGAACTGGACTATCCTGCCAAACACAGCTCATGGAGGTAGTCTATGACTGGGCTTCCTCCATGAACGACCAGAAACAAATACACGTCATCCTCTTCTATTTTTCCAAAGCTTTCGACAAGGCTCCCCACAAACGACTTCTCAATAAATTTAAACTATTATGGTATCACAGGTAACACACTACAGTGGATAAAGTCATTTCTATCAAACCGCACCCAGATTGTATCAGTAAATGGTTCCCACTCATCTCCAGCAAATGACATCTCCGGCGTACCCCAAGGCTCAGTCCCTGGCCTTGTCCTTTTCTTATTGTACATACATGACATCACCAATTCATTCAACTCAAATATCATACTCTTTGCCGATGATTCGATCTTATATAGAGAACACTAAACACCTGCAGGCCATAACATCCTTCAAATAGATCTAAACAAACTAGCCGACTGGACAGTCAAGTGGCAAATGAACTTCAATATCCAAAAGTGTCAAATTCTCAGAATTACCCATAAACGCAAACCAAGCCACTTCACTTACACAATATAAAACCAACCAGTTTCCCAAGTCGATTTACACTACTATCTTAGCATCACAACAGATTCTAAACTGTCGTGGACAAAGCATAATAAATTAACACCACTGCATCTCAATTCGCTAGAACACCTGACCTCCTTAAACGCTCTCTCCACACTGCAACATCTAAAGTTAAGGAAACAGCCTACAATATATTAGCATGTAAATTGCTTCCGGACTCGGTTACATTCGTAGTTTTGAAAATATGGTAAGTTACCTTTCCGGGTCCTATGTTGCTCAGAACGAAGCTTTCGACGTCTTCACGACGTCTTCATCAGCGTTGGCCTGCGCCACTCTCGAGTCTCGACATCTCACATGACGACCGAGAGTGGCGCAGACCAACGCTGATGAAGACGTCGTGAAGACGTCGAAAGCTCCGTTGTGAGCAACATAGGACTCGGAAAGGTAACTTACAATATTTTCAAAAGTCTACAATATGTTAGTAAGGCCAAGACTATAGTACGGAGCTGTACCCTGGTATCCTTATACACAAAATAACATTGATACCCTCAACAAAATTAAAAGAAGCGCAGCTAGATTTATTTTAAAGGACCACCGCCGCACAACAAGCGTAACAAGCCTCATAAACAAACTTAGTTGGCAGACACTAGAAAAAAGACGATTACAGCATCGACTTACCTTCTTCTATTTAACATAAAACACAACCTCCTGAACATTACCCTACCACAAAATCCTGCCTGCCTGCCTGCCTGCCTGCCTGCCTGCCTGCCTGCCTGCCTGCCTGCCTGCCTGCCTGCCTGCCTGCCTGCCTGCCTGCCTGCCTGCCTGCCTGCCTGCCTGCCTGCCTGCCTGCCTGCCTGCCTGCCTGCCTGCCTGCCTGCCTGCCTGCCTGCCTGCCTGCCTGCCTGCCTGCCTGCCTGCCTGCCTGCCTGCCTGCCTGCCTGCCTTCCTGCCTGCCTGCCTGCCTGGCTGTCTGGCTGTCTGGCTGTCTGTCTGGCTGTCTGTCTGTATGCCTGTATGTCTATATATCTGCTGCTTGCCTGCTGGCTGTATGTTTATTTGCCTCTCTCTCTCTCTCTCTCTCTCTCTCTCTCTCTCTCTCTCTCTCTCTCTCTCTCTCTCTCTCTCTCTCTCTCTCTCTCTCTCTCTCTCTCTCTCTCTCTCTCTCTCTCTCTCTCTCTCTCTCTCTCTCTCTCTCTCTCACTCGCTCTCGCTATCTCGCTCACACGTTCTCTCACACTTCCTCGCTTTCTTACTCCATCTCGCTCTATCCCAGGTATGTTACGTTTTGTAAATAAAAAAATCGACTTTCACCCTCCTCCCCAACTCGACAGTGCTTCCTTGTTTTACTAAATGATGCATTTATAACTAAAATAATAAAATATACATTACGTTTAAAGTTTCCTTAATAAATTACAACCAAATATCTTACAATATAATTTGTTGAGTTGAGATAAATATATAGATTATACAGTGTATCGGACTCGGACATGTTGCTTTATTAGAAATTTGTAGTTATGGACGATTTCATAATGCAATTTTAAATTGGTCAATGCATATCAATACATAATATTAGTGTCACAAATTCTACCCATTGTTGCCAGTATGTACACCAAATGTTATATAATTATACTATTCTTAATAAATGTTCCCTTTTGCAACAGTTTGCTCTTCTCTACACATTAACATATCCACCAAGGATAACATTAAACAATGGATGTTGCCATTTTAAAAATTAAGAATCAGGATTAGCACAAAAATGGCAGAAGCAAGAAAACAGAATGGCGCTACAATTGTATTTTGTGTTTTGTTCTGATGTAGTGTGTAGCAATGTGCGTTGGTGTATGTCCGTGTCTGTGTGTTTATTTTTCTCTCTGTCTGTATGTCTGTCTGTCGGTCTGCCTGTCTGTCTGTCTGTCTCTCTCTCTCAGTTTGTTTGTAGAAACAACTGATAGCTACATCTATTTGAGTACCACTCTAAACTATGATGGACTGTTTAACAAAGCCATAACAAGACAAGTTAACCATGCTAGGCGTGCAATGTTCAACCTCACAACTAAAGCAAGGAAGCCAGATTTACCGATAGACATACAGTATGAACTGTTTGACCAGCTTGTAATGCCAATTCTGCTATATGGTAGTGAAATATGGTATTTTCAAAATGTAGAGCAGATTAAGAGATTCCATAGAAATATTTTTAAAGTCTACTAAAAATTAACAGGAACACCGCAAATTGTATGGTATATGGAGTCGTTGGCAGACAAGGTATGACAACAATTATATAAAAGAAAATTCTAAACTTTTGGTTACACTTAACTGAAGGCAAACAAAGCAAGCTATCTAGTATTATGTTTAGGATGATGAAAAACCTACAAGTCACAGGTAATTTTAAATCAAAATGGATAAAAAAAATCAAGAGTATCATTGATGGGTATGGATTATCTAACATGTGGCATGATCATGGAAACGTAAATATAAAATGGTTGAAGCATAACATAGAGCTTAAAATGAAAGACATAAACAGACAAACGTGGCACAATGAAATTCATGTAAATAGGCTGTGTTCAAATTACACAATATGTTTTAATTAAGTAGGACTCGGGAAGTATATAATTTACTTGTGCCCATCTGACAGAATCAAGTTATGTAAATTACGTTGTGTGGAATTCACAAATTACCAATTTATGTTCGTCAGCATCTACCTGAAGATGCTCAGAGGCTCTGTAATTTATGCAACAATGGAGACCAATGTGATGAATAATATTTATCACTAGTAGATGAAAGATCTAGATACACACAGAAATACTTTAGAATCAGAGCTAATACATTGAAAATGAACCAGTTGTTTAATGTACATAATGTGAAACAGTTGACAGATCTTTCCAGATTTATTAATGAAATCATAACAAAGTTTGTCTAACTAACAATTTTTTGGTCAAAATTATGAATTGCATAGAAGAAACATTGCAGCTTATAGTTAATTTATTAGTCATATAATTACATGTAAATGAGTTCAAATTGTGCAATACATGTGCAATACGTAGTTTATTTTGTATTATTTTACATTATTTGGTTTGCACTACTGATTATAAAATTATCGAAAACACTTAATACAGCAAGGTCACTGAATGTTTTATGTACTGTGTGTTGTTTATGTTTTACATCAAGTAAATATGATTTATATGATAGAAATCTAGATTTCTTAAGAATACAATACGCTATATTAAAGTGTACTTTAGAGAGAACATTTTTTATACTCCACAAGGGGTCGTAGGGAAATAAAACTCATTGTCATGGTCACTCTCCATCCGCGCATTTTCCCCTCCATCTCCTTCTTCTCCCGTCCCCTCCAGTCCTCTCCCCTCCTCTCCCTTTCCGTCTCTCTCCCCACACTACCCCTCTTTCGTCCCCGTCGCTCTCCCTGTTTCCCCAGTCTGTCTGTCTAATTTTCAGTCCCTCGTTCCATCCTGTATTTCTCTACGTACCTCTCGCCATCTCCCCCCCACACCCCCCCCTCTCTCTCTCTCACACACACACACACACACACACACACACACACACACACACACACACACACACACACACACACATTCACTCGTAATTGTGTACGGTCATGGAGCTTTGCACATTTAACACAATGACGAGGGTATTGCTATATACATGCCAACTATGCTTCGTCCACAAACAATGTCACGGTGCATTACCTCAGAGACAATGCATTGATTCAACTACCTGTAAACATTCTAGGCATTGTGCGAGCCCAACAATGGTTCCTTCTTAATCACATGCCAAGAGTTTCACCTGACAGTTGTTGTAAATGTGTGACTGAGAAGCGTAAAACGACCAATAGGAACACATTGGTTGAAATATAGGTGACACGACGGGTTTCAGTAGAACACCGACTTAACTGGTGGATGGTTGACTTGTGTGGGTCCAGCTGACATTCTATGTATGTAATAAACAATATTCGCTTGACGCTCGATATGGTGTTTCGTGTAACAGCTAGGTGATTTCAACAGTGCAACAGACTATAGGACATGAACACAAATGCCGGGAAAGACAGCTTGAAGGGGTAGCCATTGCAAGATGGCTGCAACAGGAAGGAAGTTAGGGACTTTGGATGTTTAGAACAGCAAGTAGTTGTATTCTGTTCTTTACAGTGCCTTTGGGTACAACAAGAAAATTCGTAATTGTTGACTAGTCTATTCACGACGGCAGGCACGCGTGGGCAAGAAAAGAACATGGTTATTGTCTTTAAACGTTACTTTTGTATCGTATCGTAATGTAGACACATAAATAGACACACACGTACATACGCACTGGCGTGATGTGTTGCTAGGACATCTTGCCAATCTGAATGCATATACACACACTTTTGTGCTTGGCCGATTATAGTTATATTATATGGCAGTGATCAAAGTATTAGAAACAAATATATCATCACTTGAAGCACACCAAATAAATGCACTAGTTGAAATATGTTTTAATGTAACGCACCACGGCAGAGTAAACACAAGTTCTCTCATCATATATCCTCTTTTTTAATTCACCAATAATACCGCACTGTGTATTGTATTTGAACCGTTGATAGTATAATACACAGACAATAAATATGATGTGACTTTTGGAAGTTTCCCCACTATGTGCGCCATCTTGGATTCGCCCCTACCGACGTCAACCATAATTATCTATGAACTTGCATATATCAGAATATATATAATAGATTAGTAATATTATTTACGCCGCGTATACATACGTTTACTGCATCATATGTATAACATAACATATGACCGAAGTTTTAATACCATTCTAGCGAATAAATAACTCAACTAGGTGTAGATATGTAAGATTAATTAAAGTTGAAATTCACACCACAATTCCGCCAAAATGTGTCTGGTAGGGTATAAAAGCAGATAAATTGTCCATGTTAATTGCAGCTTGACGTGCTCAATATATAGGGTTATATCACGTGGCATGGATGACCACACCGGTTATGGGAACGCCGCGATGGCTTAGGTTACGATATATCCCTCCCTTGCAGAGTACGACCACAGTGTGGGTCAACTGTGAGAAATCAGAATTGTGACACTACTCTCCAGAGTAGAGTTGTAAGGAGCTCCCAATGAGATGTCCCGAGTCGATCACTGATGCAGTTAGCTCTGTATCATAGGCAGTAACGGCTCTAGTGTCTCCCACTTCCTGATTCTCTCTTTTTGTCTTGCAAAAATGAACTTTAATGTTGCTGGCCCATTTTCAAGAGCTGAAAAATAAAGTGAATAACATCTTACAGGTCCTCTTCTGGCTTGACTAGGCATTACTGCCTCTGCCTCTTACATGCCAGCTCTCGCTCATGACATCTGCTCGGACTGTGTGCATGCGTCTGAGTCTGGCACAATCCAATATAGGAGTGGGGCAGTGTATTCAGTTTTCATAGGGTGGTTTTGTCATAACTTATCTAATTGTGTGTCAAACGACTGCATCTTTGAAGTGTCAACCACAAACTGTGGGCGTCTGTTTTATACGTCTGTGCGTCGGTATTTAAATGAGTTATTTATAATATTTAATCAGCATCTTTCCTTAAATATTCTTAGATGGTGCTCTTTCGTATGTGCTTCGTTGTCTCTCAATGTAACAACATTGGATGAGACTGCTGGATCATATTTCCCTGATAGTATCTTATACATTTCAATCATATCTCCTCTGAGGCGACGGTATGATAGAGTTGGTAATTTCAGTCTCTGTAAACATTTTTTGTATTCAAGGTCTTTGAAACCAGGAATTAATTTGGTTGCTCTGCACTGACCATTTTCAAGAGCTGTAATATGTTTCATTAAGAAAGGAATCCATACCTGATTAATGTAGTCACTGTGTAGACAGACGAGACACTTAAAAGATGTAGAAAAACACTTTTCGTCAATGTGCTCGAAAGTACGTCGGATTACCCCCATCATCGAATTGGCTTTATTATTTTGTTCTGACATATATGCCTCAAAAGTAAGCGATGGATCGAAAGTGACTCCAATAAGTTTGTCCGTACTTGTAAATGGTGTCTGGTTGCTTCCAGTGAATAGCCTTTATTCCTTGTGAATAATGATCCAATTCTCATATGGATACATTTATCTGGATGGAATTTCACAAGTGATGTATCTGTCCAGCTTTTGGCAGAGACAAGATCTTATTGCAGTTTTGTGCAGTACTCTTCGGTATAAATAGGATTACAGAGCTTCAGATCATCCGCAAACAAGAACATATGAGAGATCTCCATAACATCAGGTAAATCATTTGTGAATATTACAAAAAGAAGAGGTCCAATCACTGATCCTTGTGGTATTCCACTGATTACCTCCTGCCAATTTGAAAATGTGATATTTACTCTTACTCGTTGTGTTTTGTGGGCCAGGTGAGCTGTAATCCAGTTTAAAATGTTCCGTTTTATACCCTAGCTGTGGAGTTTCTCAATGAGTGGAATGTGTGGAACCTTGTCGAAAGCTTTCAAAAATCACAATATACTATGCCTATGCATCCTCCATTATCCAGTGTTTCATTCCATGAATCGAGTACTTTCAATAGTTGAAATACTTTAGAACTGCCCTTGATGAATCCAAATTACTTATCGCTCAGCAGGTCATTTTCCTTCATTTTGACTTTTCCTTCCATAATTTTCCCTACTGCGCTCATTAAACTGACTGATCGGTAGTTCTGTGCTTGGGTTTTACTCCTTTTCTTATGAATAGCAGATATGTTAGCTTGTTTCCTGTTTGTGGGTAGTTTTTTTGTTGTGACTGATGTGTTAAATATGATTGATAATGGAATGCTGATGCTCTTTGCTAATTCATTTAAGACACAAGTGGTTTAAATGTCTTTAGTTTTTTTAGTTTTGATATGCCACTATCGATGGGTTGATGTTGGAAGATTCCACTGTGTTATAACATCTCATAGGTTCCTCCGGGATGTCTCCTTCTGGTTCTCTCGTAAATACCGAGGAGAAGTAATTGGCTAACACCTATGTTTTTTCCAAGTCCGAGTTTCTCATGTCATCTTTGTTTTCGTTTTCTATCAAGTTGGATATTCCCGTTTTTGTCTCAATGTTTGCCCTTGCGTACTGCCAGAATTTCTTAGATTATGTTTTATTTTATTAATTATATCCTTTTCATACAGTTTTTGTGCCTTTCTTGTCAGTCTCCTGACCTAATTGCGCAATCGGCAAAATTCCTGATAAGTTTGGACATATTAAAATTTGGTTACAAGATACTTCTTCCGCAATCTGTTTTCCTTTTGATTTTAGTTCGGGTTTTCACGTTTAGTGGTACTGGGTATTTTCTGGCTCTTTCCGATATCACCTTCTTTGGTATACATTGTTCTTCTGCATCTGTAATTTTCGAAGGAAAGATATCCCATTTAAGTTGGTATTTTACTCATATTGCTATTTGATCTGTAACCAGTTTGTCTTCGAAAAACGCTAATCTAATCGTAACATATTTCGTGACGGACATCATGTAGAACACACAAATTTACGCAATAGATTCCGATACTAGGATGCCCAGAAATATGTTACAATAATTATGCATCTGGCTAATCGTTTTTGCACTGAGAAGAGAAGACAGAATAGACGATGAAAACGTTTACAGCAGCAACATTGGGACAACGAATATGAACGAATTAGCTGACGAACATAATTGGTTAAGTCATTTCCACGTTGTGGCTGTTTTATCCTAATAAGCAGTCAGTGTCACGTACGAATTGATGTGTATTCATTGATCAGCTTTACTATATTAATATAAAAGCTAACATTTGGATGTATCATACTGATCTTTGCGAACTGAGTATCGGAAACATTTGACATCATTTACGTTGGCATGCTCCATGCTATTTACGTCGCTATCTTTTCTGGACCGTCACGTTTCCCCAAGTACCGTTCATCTTCATACAGTGCCGCCATATAGTCTTCAATTACACAATGGATCACTACTTCCTGTTGCTAGAATACCGAATCTCTATGACGATAGTATTCTTTGAAATCAGTAGTTTTCCAGTACCTTTTTTATCTTGCAGACAAGTACTGATAACAAAAACATCAAACATAAAGTAGCATTCTTAAAATCATAGTAATTGGTTAATACGAGTTTATTTACACAATATATATGTATAATGTGGGTTATATGTTATAAGAGTAACAATTTGAAAAACAAACATCATAAACACAGTAGATATGATGTCCGTCACTCACTTTCAGCAAAAACGATTGTGACTACCAATATAATTCTTAATCATCATAATGAAAGCTCACAAGCAGATGAATTCATCATGGCCTAAGGGGTAATTGTTCATTAGTTAGTTCGTAATTAAACAATATGTCTGACATGAGGTGAACAACCTGACGTCCGTCACAATATCAGCCGGCGCTAAAACATCTATGAATACCTACAATTGTGATGCACATGTGCATCTTTGTAGACGGAAATGGTAGACGCTATGCAACTTATGTATAATTTTGCTAATCATACCGTAAGGAATGGGAAAATATTTTGTTTCACACTTCATATATGTACGCAGCAATTGAGCTGAACTGATCATTGTCGGTACGTTATGATGCTGGAAAACTCGTGCAATGATAATATACACTCACTAAGTATGAAGACTTTTGTAAATATGCACATGAAATTGATCACAACAGCTTTCGTGACGGGCATAATGCAATGCTTGCATGTACAGTACAACTAAACACAAACACATGGAATCAATACCAAACGACATTGCATGTGAGACACTAGGAATATACTAATCTATAGAGGTAGTAAAGTCAATTTTGAGTATAATATGATTAAGCTGAGGGAAATCTGAACATGATGTCCGTCACGAAATTTGCATTAAACACGGACAGGATGTTTGAACATCCATAGATATATGCCATTTAAAGATAGCCAATTATCTGAGTGAGATTATGTGAAATTTTAAGAGTCTATTAAGTGATTGCTAATAGTACAGTTTGTTACCTTGGCGCTAATCTAAAAACGGACATCATGCAAAATGTGCAACAATGTTTTTCAGGCTGTAATTTTGTTTTCATTTAATTCAAACTTTGGTTCTTGACACCTATTTATTTCATCTTTGAACCAGAAAGATAAATGGCGGCGAGTTTCTAAATTGAAAAGCCTTCTAGTGACATTATACCAAACATGGAAACAAACACAAAATATTAGTGACATTTGGGTGGGCGCTCCAGTTTGATCAATCATATCTTTGCAACCAGCTGTCGTAGAATAATATTGAAAATATGTCTGTGTTTCCGAGGATATTTGCCATACAGTTAGCCTGAAATTTGAAGTATATAGCAATATGTCTTAAAGTAATGACCATGAAACAAGAAGAAGGTGGTACTCCACAGACCACATATGAATTTGAAATGGGAACATTTTCCGTGGCCTGACCGAAATATTTTGTGTCACTTGTTTGTGTAACCATTTTGTTGAGTTGTGCAGTTTATGGCAAATATGTCCCAGTGTCGTGTGTGGCAGGTTCAAATCCTGCCTGTGTTCAGTATCCAAACACAACAGGTTGTGCACATACACTGATTCCATTCAACAATTCGGCCGCATTTTATAACATCACCGAATTGCACGGCTAGTTTATTTCCACCTTTACTGGAAACTGTTGACGAAATTAGCATGACACTTTTAAATAATCATATAAAAATTAAACATTCCTATGGTATTGCATAACCCAGTTCACAAGAGATAGAGTGATATAAACACGTATTTACGATATGATGTTCTTTTCTACACGGTCTTTCAACAACCTGACAAAACCTGTACTGTTTTGAGTAGCGAACCACTCTCCTCCAGATGGCGCCAAGGTGTTTTCATTCATATAGAAACAAATGGGTCCAATGATACAGTGTATACATTGCCTACACTGTCTGCTCGGCGTCTGTCACACGCCAGACTGGGAAGCAACTCAGGCCGCTGGGAGCAAGATCCAGTCGGTTAGAGATAGAGACCACCACCTCTAGGCCAGGCACCAGATAGAAGGGACCAATGGCTTTTAGTGTCTCTTCCGAAAGACACAGGCAATGTGAGATGAACACCGCTCCCCACAGTGAACAAACTTCAAAAGATCAAAATAATGTAAGGGAAGGTTGGCTCCACGATAATAGGGAAGCTTTGAGCCACTCCTGTAACGTTGTTAATTCTTAACCGACGTATATTTTTTCGAGTTCTCTAGAATCAGGCTTTGATACTTACAACTCCACGGCCATTTGTTTCATTACGGACAACTAACGGTGTGCAAAATTACAATTGCACGAGTTTTAACCGATGACATATTTTCGAGTAGAGCTATATATACATATATATTATATATACATATATATATTTAACAAGATTTAACAAGATTGCCACCCAGAGAATTAACTCTAGGTGGCAGGTGGACAAGGAATTATCGAGAGTCCGACCCTTTTATCTATGTGTATCCAGCCCGTCTGAGGTATGTGTCGATTTTATTTTTAAACATATTCACGCTACTAGCACCCACACAATCAGCAGATAATCTGTTCCATTCATTTACAGTCCTTTGTGAGAATGAGAACTTTCTTATATCTAATCTACACTGCTCCTTTGCTAAAGTAAGTCCATGCCCTCTAGTCCTTCTCTCTTTCTTAACTGAGAAAAAAATATTTCTATCAATATTTTCATAACCCTTCAATATTTTAAACACTTCTATATGATCTCCTCTCAATCTCCTGGTCTCTGGTGTTGTTAAACCGCATTTGCTTAGGCGTATTTCGTAACTAAGATCCCTCAGTTTTTGTATCACTTTAGTTGCTCTCCTCTGCACTCTTTCTAGCATATCTATGTCCTTCCTGCGATACGGCCTCCACGCTTGAATACAATATTCTAAATGAGGCCTAACTATTGTTTTGTACAGCGGTATTATTAGCTCTTTTTCCTTATACGTTATGTTTCGCCTAATTAATCCAAGGATTTGATTTCCCTTTGAAGCTGCAATTCCGCACTGCTCTGAAACCTTCATATCAGCACTAATGGTTAACCCTAAGTCGTTTTCTTTTTCAGTAGTACTTAGTACAGTACCCCCCATTGTATATTCTACCTCTTCGTTCCTATGTCCTGTGTGGAGGCATTTACATTTCCCAAAATTGAACAGCATTTGCCACTTTTCAGACCATTTGATCATCCTGTCAAGATCATCTTGTAAATGCTGTCTATCTCCATCACTTTTAATCCTTCTAAACACTTTTGTATCATCCGCAAATTTCAACACCTTGCTTGTTATTTCATCATCCAAATCGTTGATATATATTAAGAATAATATACGTCCTAATACTGATCCCTGTGGTATCCCACTCAACACCGATTTCCAGTTTGAAGACACCCCATCAACTACTACACGTTGTCTTCTGTCAATCAGCCATTGTTCTATCCAGTTTATTATACCATTTCCTATGCCATGGGCCTTTAGTTTAAGCAGTAATCTTTGATGTGATACTTTGTCGAAAGCTTTTTCAAAATCTAACTAGACGATATCTACTGGTGATCCCCCTCATCTACCCACTTAGTGATGTCTTCCAAAAACATAAGATATTTGTTAAGCATGACCTCGCTTTAAAAAAACCATGTTGAGATGGGTTTATCAAGTTTTGTTTAACAAGAAAATCCACCATGTGATCTATAATTAGTCTTTCTAATAATTTACAAATCACTGATGTTAAACTCACTGGTCTATAGTTCTCTGACTTGTTTCTCGAACCTTTTTTGAATAACGGTACAATGTTTGCTTCTTTCCATTCTAAAGGAACCACTCCCTCTTCTAATGACAAGTTGAAAACTGTTGCAAGCGGTATGCTAATTTGTTCTACAATTTCCAATAGTAGTTTGGGTGGAATACCATCCACTCCAGGTGATTTATTATTCTTCATAGCCCATATTTTCTTAGCTACCATTTCCGGGGTTACAATTAATTGTCATAAATAGTCTGAATCTGCCCCCTTGAACATAGCCTCTGGTACTGGCAGTGAACTAATATCTTCCCTGGTAAACACTGAACTAAAGTACTCATTCAGGTCTTCTGCCATTAAGAATCCCTCTGGTATTATATTTCCAGCACTATCTTCTAGAGGACCGACCTTATCTTGAACTTTCTGTTTGTTTCGAACATACGCACAAAAACTCTTGCTGTCATGTTTTATATTACTAGCTAATTGTTGTTCATAGCTTCTCTTTGAATTTCTAATTTCAGCTGTAGCTTGGTTAGGTGCTTCTTTATAACTGTTGTAGTCTTCATCATTTCCAGTACATCTATATGACTTCCACATCTTTTGTTTATATTTAATTTGTCTAATGGCTTCTTTCGATAAGTGTTTCTTTTTGGACCGTTTTCCTTCCTTTTTGAAGGGTACAAATTTATCAACTATGCACTTAATTTCACTCTTTAATATATTCCAGCATTCTGTTGCTGTCTTATTTTTCAGTGTGTTATTCCAGTCTATCTTTGCTAAATATTTTCTCATGTCCTTATACCTTCCTTTGTGGAAATTTCTCCTATACTGCATTTTACTATTCCTTTCTGATTTTACTTTGATGGTAAAGTGTATCTGGTTGTGATCGCTACTCCCCAGTGGCTCACGTATCTTGACATTGTCAACTAATTCATTCTGTGAGGACAAAACTATGTCTAACACATTCTCACCCCTGGTTGGTTCTAGCACATGTTGAGAAAGGAATGTATATTGAACTAAAACTAAAAACTTGTGGTCCTCACTCCCCATACTCTGTAGAGATTTCCATTGTATATGCCCGTGGTTAAAATCCCCCATAATAATACAGTCCCGTTTGCATACTTCCCTTATAGCGTTTTGTATTTTTTCATTATCTTCTATTCTTATGTTTGGACTTCGATAAACTAACCCAACTGTTAACGTTGAGTTTCCTGTAACTGTGTTACACCAAACAGCTTCTTCGCAATCTGCTTCTCTTTCTAATTTTATTTCATAAGCCTGAATAGATTCTTTAATATATAAAATAACTCCACCTCCCTTTCTTCCTATTCTATCTTTTCTAAACATTACATATCCTGTCAGTCCCAATTCAGCATCTGATATATCGGTGGTGGTCCAGGATTCGGTTATACCTATTATATGAGGGTCAATATCTTCTACCATAATGTTTAGTTCATTTCTTTTGTTTACTATACTCCTTGCATTTAAACAAACACATTTATATCCAGCTTCAGAAGAGTTTTCCAGACTGTTATTTGCTGATTCATTTGTGCTGTCTTTATCTATGCCTCCATTTTCAGGCTTTTCTGTGAGTCCCCCCTGCGAATCTAGTTTAAATAGATGCAACCTGTCCCACTGTCAACAGATCGCAGCAGGTTCTCTGAGAAAACTGCTGCCCCCTTTCCACTAAGATGGAGGCCATCTCTCATGTACATATCTTCCCTCCCAACAAAGTATCCCCATAAATATGTGAATCCCACCCCCTCTTCTTCACACATCTGCTCAACTAGTGCGTTGATCGCCATCCTCTTGCAGTTTCTATACGTTGCCCCCCTTCCTCCCATTACTGGCAAAATTCCTGACAGAATAACCTGTTCAACTCTCGTCTTCTTTAGCTTCCTCACTAACTGTCTATACTTCTGTACTATCGCAGTTGTCCCCTCCCGGTCTGCATTATTTGTTCCTATATGTACCAGTATAGACCCCCCCTTGCCATGTCCCAATACCTTCTCTACCCTGTCAGTTACATGTTCAATCCTAGCCCCCGGTAAACAAACAACGACGTCCTTCCCCTCGCTCAGTGTCTTGTCCGTCTTTCTCATAATGGAGTCGCCCATAAACACCCTCTCTTTCCTCATTGCCCCCTCAATCACTGCCTTAGAATAGCTCCTTCTTCGGTTTGCATCTGTCTGGTTGTTGTCTTTCCCCCCTGTCACCTTCTCTCCTGTCACATTCTCTTCCGATCCATACATATATATTATATATATTATATATACATATATATATATATTATATATATATATACATATATATATATATTGTGTTTAGTTGTTTTCTTTACCTTAAGCAATGCAATGTTGTTAGCAAGGCAATGGTTGATTAACTGCAAGGGATATGTGTTCTGTCAATACCTGAAAGAGATATTGACAGGTATTATTCGATCTAATTTTCGATAACACTCGTTTAGCATGTATTACATAAACTGTTCCTGTAAACATGGAACGCGCCATCACCTTGTAGGAATATAGAAATTACAATAAACATGTGGTCTGTACGTGGAATACCCAGTGTTCGAAATATACGCTAGCCGGTCGTCACTGACTACCTACTTTGCCGTCGGGTCAGTAACTTTTCTGAGTTACTGGTCCGTGTGACTGCCTACTTTTCCGAGGACATTACACCGTTTTACAACAGTATACATCAGCTTGACGTCAAAACTGGCCACCAGAAGTCGCTGTTTGCAACCAAAAATGCGTCTTTACGCTCACCGTACGCTCACGAAAACACGCACGTTATAGTTATTTTTATAGTTGAATAAGCTCCTGAAACGAACGTACGGTAATCTATTCAGTATCAAAATAGACTATGCTCTTCGTATTTATTAGAAAACGCCGCTAATGCCAAAATCTGCCGGGGAAACTGTTAGAAAAATGCGGAAAACTCCAACAAACGTCATCGACATCTCCGTGAGACCTGGCTGCAGAATCCACGAATGGAACACTTCATATCAGAAGTCACGAAGACCACACATGACCAGGACCCAGAAGAATATGGCTCCATAGGTGCGGGAACGGGGGGGGGCAGCTGCCCCCTCTGGAATTTCTACGGAGGGGGGCAGACATATGGTTCTGCCCCCCTCCCCCATGAAACGTAAGCGTGAATGTTTGTTTTTGTGGCGAGCGTCAATGACGAGTGGAAATGTATTACTATGTATTTTGTCGACTCTGAAAGGCTTGTGCAATTGGAGGGAAGATATATGGTTTTATCTGTGCCTCCCTCCCAGTAATAAGCGGCGCGGCGGCGAAAAAATTCTCCAAAGCACCCCCTTCGGATGTCATCATTTTAGCCGAGACAGCGGAGAGAAGCTGGAGAATGCAAATTGACAGCAGTTGCGCGACGGAAAAAGAAAATGTTCAACAGCACTGCCCCCCCCCGTATTCGGATGTCATGAGCTCACAACCGAGACAGCGGAGAAGCTGAAGTTACAGCGGCGCGGCAGCGAAAAAATGTCAGTGGTGCTGAAGCTCTGATAGCCCCCCAATATGAATTTCGTTCCCGCGCCACTGTGTGACTCTTTGGGTTCTGGTCGAAGCAATTGGTGAAAACCAAGGAGAAGAAGACATGGACCAGTTGGAAGCCACTCCTATTGGCCCAAGTGATGGAGTTAACCCACCCGGTCGTGCTGATGACAGCAACACTGACATGTGTGACATTAGTTATGACAGGGTAACCCCTACCTGACACATGTATTAAATTATTATCAGCTGGCAATACACTGGACGAGGACTTGGTTCTCAGTATTGGGGCCTGTGTATCCTTCGTGACTCGAAGGTCACGTTAATGTCGGTCCAGTCTCAATTTGGGTCGTAAAATACTCACTGAGGACGACAAGCACCATGGCAGTGACCACCCTCAATGCCAGCATATAAAGGTCGGTTTGACAATAATGTTCTGAAAACGGCTGACTAGTTTAATGATATATCATCATTGACATAAGACCATTACATTGTAACCACAATAATACAGACTAGTCAGTTAATAGAACGTCGCCGAGCGCTGGAAATAACTGGAACTAGAACTGTATACTTTTTCTTGAAGCCCTGTTGTTTAGCAGGCCGTTTGCGCTCGCGCATTGTGCCGTCTAATGTCGAACACAGGTTATTACCATCACAGTATGTTGATCATCTACTTGTTTACATTGGAGCAATATGGTGAGGTGATCATCACTGAATTCTCTCAGGCATAAGAAAAATCCTCTAGGAAAAAAGAAACTATTGCAAACATGTAAATAAATCACAGTAGATAACTATCATTTTTTAATATGTGACCAGTTGAAATGGTAGATTATAGAAGCCAACGATCCAAAGACGCGAGTGGACATAGAACGTTGCGAGTTAGGAGATGAACTTAAATGATGCCAAGTTAACGTATTTATAATAGTATATTATATCAATAACCGGCGTTAATTACCACGGGTTAAATTTATGTTATTGTACTATCACAAAATTCCATTGACCGATTAATTTCACGTAAGTGACTAATAAAAAGTGTATATATAGCATACCACTTTCACTATAGTATTATTGGAGATTGTTCGCGGTGTCAACGGGGGGGGGGGTAGTGTTTGAGATTGTTTTGAATCAACACCAGATGATGCAATTGCAGCTCACGCGTTTCTACTCGGATAACGAAACCGGATGTTGTTGCAGATTTGCTGGGAGCCTCTAACTGCACTACCCTTGATTTTCACCAAAACCAACAGCAAAATTCAAAAAGACATTCCCACTCTATAACTATTGCAGGCTTACAGGTCAGTAACCGGGGGTGGGGGTTCGGGAACGCCCCGCTTGAACATGCACCCAACTTCGTTTTCCAACTATGTGTGTATCAATTATTACCGTGAGATCTACAGTGAAATGTGTACATAATTTATACATGTAAATGTAAAGGTGATATATGTTGGGGGTCGGACAAGCACCATTGTTTTCGAATCCCATGTAAAACGAATTCCCGATCGAAATGTACGCCTTACTCACCGAGGTAAGTCGTTGCATGGTGTGAGTATAGACCTAGCATTTGTAAGCCTACATATTGTAGAACACACAAATGTCTTCTCACGGGTTCAAGATCATATGCAGGGACAGTTCTAAATAGTAAGGAAAGTCAAAAGATGGCAAATGGTGCCAAGATGTTCCGCGCAGGCAGGATGTTATCTCGTAAACATTACGGTCAGGCCACGATACATGACGAAGAAGGTCAACTAATCACAGATCGGGTCGAGTTTGGTGCAAGGATAAGTGAAAACACAAAACGCCGTCGCTTGTCATTTTCTCTCGAATCGCATCGAAAGTCGATGAGCTCCTTTCGCCTGATCAAAGTGGATTCCATGGTCGAAGTATGGTCGACGTAGTGTTCGGGTATCGGTAGATGTGTGCCAAGGCACAGAAATATCGCTTCGCAGTCGAGATTCTTGGCATAGACATGAGCCGAGCATTTGATACATCAGACGACACAAGCTGATGGAGATACTTTCAACCGTCCTTGAAGAATCGGAAATTCGAATGATGAGACTTCTTGCAAACACATCACTCACACTTTGCACGTCAATCCGTGGCAATTAAAGAGTGTTCAAACAAAGTCTACAGTTACGTCAATGATCGTCAGTTACATGTGATATTAATGACTACGTAATACAGCGATTTTACCTCAATTAAGTTTTTGTGTGAATCGCAGTTGCATTGTATTATCAATCGAGAGAACTCGGTTTCGAATCCTGTGTTGCCGTGTCGATCCTGGGCAAGTTCGTTCACTCGACGTTGCTCCAGTTTTCTCAGCTGTATGACTGACTACCTGGGTATAGACAGTACTGGATATTTGTGTACGAATACACTTCGCGCATTAACTGCAAAGTGGCTGAATGCTTCCCAGAGAAGTATCGATGGTATGCGATTAAACAAGACTCAGGAGTAAAGGATAAAGCGCTTTGACCAGTCCAACGGACTGGGTGTTGCGATATATTAGAACTTACTTTCTTGGGCTCTAGAGATTCACGTATGTACATGTGTTGACCTTACACGGAAGGTTTCATTATAATTATTATGCGCAATGATAAAATGAATTTGTGTTATGTTACGTATACGGTCAATGCTCATGACAGAAGGATATTCATGTGGTAATGCAAATTATAATCACGTTACATGGAAGAGAATACGTCAATTTTTCCTCAATTATGCTTATTAGCTAGATTCATGTATTTATATGTAGACCTTATATCAAGGGGTCATTATAATTATTATACCCAATGTTCCCTGTTAAATGTACTTGCTCTATGTTACATGTACGATAAATGCTCACGAGAGTAAGATAAATATAATTATGCTGAGCATAACAATGTTATATATAACTAATAGGAGACGAATTGAACAAGTAATTCCAGAGTTAGTCGTGCATGTTTTAATACCAATAATCATTTCATTGAAAAACTAATGCAATGTAAAACTATTTCAATGTCTATGTATGTTGTTTTGTTCTCTGAATATAATTTGTGCATATTTACGTACACACATCTGGATTACTTGAGGTTTACAAAAACATTATCTTGCTCATTCTTTGTCCCGAAATTAAAATCGTTACAAAATCGCAGGTAACAGCTATTGAGGGGGCCCCAACATAACATTGCGAGATATTGACAATGTTCCCCGATTTTTTTAGCTGCATACTTTTGATATGTTATCTAGGATATATGCTTGTTTTCAAAACTGTAAGAACTGCTTACGTTGCAATGTGTTCCAACATAACCCTATTTTGGTCATAAAAGTCCTAAACTAACCACGCATATCGGTCGGTGAATGTCCGTCATTGGTTACAACATTAGGCACCCCTCAAGGTGACAGCCTCAGCCCAGTGCTGTTTATTATCTACCTCGAGGTGCGTACCTTCAAAACACTACTGTTAAGTTCAAAACACTATCCCAACGTACTCTCAAGACACTACCCAATGTCAAAACACTACCGTTATTATATTTTACCAGCCAAGTACACAAGTTATCTTTGGTAATCATCCTATACACTAAGGTCGAGTTCGTAATCGTTGGAACCAATTAGGCAACGGGAATAAATAGTTAATGTGAAATGTCATAACACATTAATGCATAGACGCGGGAACGGGGGAGGGGGGAAGTTGCCCCCTGGAATTTCTCGGGGGGGGGGGCAGACATGGTTCTGCCCCCCCCAATAAATGTGACCGTGAATGTTTGTTTTTGTGGCGAGCGTCAATGGCGAGTGGAAATGTAAATTTTATGAGACGATTAATGTGTATTTTTGTAGACTGTGAAAGGTGTGTGCAATTGGAGGGCAATCATTGTTTTCTGCCCCCCCCCCCAGTAATAGGCGGCGCGGTGGCGAATTTTTTTTCCAAAGCACCTCCCCTTCCGTCTTCAGATGTCATCATTTCAGCGGAGACAGCGGAGAGAAGCTGGAGAAGGTAAATTGACAGCAGCGGCGCGACGTAAAATTCTCAACAGCACTGTCGGGCGATATGGTGTCACCCTGTCGTACTCCTCTCTTGATGTTGATCTTGTTGCTCTTTTTGTGTAGGTGGACTGTCACCGAGCTGTTGGTGTATATGTCTTTCAGGAGTTCGATGTACACGTCTTCTATCCCCTGTTCTTGGAGGGAGGTCAGTAATGCTTGAGATTGCACCGAGTCGAAAGCCTTCTCGTAGTCGACGAAAGCGATGCAGAGCGGGATATTATATTCTCAGCACTTCTCTTTCAGTTGGTTTACGACGTGTATGTGGTCTGTCGTTGAGTACCTGCTTCTTAATCCTGCTTGCTGTCGTGGTTGGTTTTCGTCAAGTGTCTTTTTCCTTCTTGAAGATTATCAATATATTTGCGTTCTTCCATGCGGTATATGTATTCATCTTTCTGATAAGCATTTAGTATAAAGCTTAGCCAGTGTCTCGAGATGGTATATTTTCCTGCATTTAATGCTTCAATGTTTACATGGTCGTTGCCTGGTGTTTTCCCATTCTTCATATCTCTTAGCGCTGCTTCCACCTCCCATGGCGTTATCTCTGGTACCTCTTTCGTGTCGGTGTGAATTATGGTACTCTGTTTACAGTCGTACTTCTCGGTGTAGAATTCCTCTATCCGTTCCATGATCATATATTGGTCTTGTATTTCTCTACCCTGCTTGTCTAGAAGTGTAATCAGTCTGTCTCGACCTAGTGCCTGTGTTCTTCTTGCTTTCTTCAGGCTGGTTACTCCATGCCTATTGATTGCTTTGGCTACACTTGTCGCACTTAGTTGGATCATCTCAGTTATGTTTTCGCTCATGGTGTCGATGTCGACTAGTTCTTGTAGTGTCTTGAATCGATTTCGTAGTTCGATTTGGAATTCGATCTTTTTTGTTCCTAGTTGTGTGGTATCTACACTTGGTGGTCTCTTGTTTGTCAACTTCTTCCTTTCAGCCTTGACGTCCAGTTTGATGTTGCTCATTACCATTCTGTGGTCACTTCCAATGTTGACTTGGTTGTTGCCAGTTACGCCAGTGACCATGTCTGGCCTGTTTGTTAGGATATAGTCAATTTCGTTCTTCGTTTCTCCATTTGGGCTTTTTCATGTCCATCTCCTCCGTCTGGAACATGGTATTCATGATTTTGTACTTTGTTGATGTTGTCCATATTACCAAGGTGTCCCCTCTTTCATTTCTCATATCTAGGCCAAATTTGCCAGTTGCTGTTTCCGAAATGTTTGTTCGTTTCTCTACTTGCGCATTAAAGTCATCCCATCACTATCGCATAGTGGGTTGGCGTTTCTAAGGTCTCATCCACGTCATTGTAGAAGTTGTCTGTATCTTTTTCTGAGTATGATGTTGTTGGTGCATATACTTGTATTACCTTCAGTTTGTATCGCTTTATTATGCGTAGAACAAGTTCTGCTACTCTGGGGCTGATGCTGTTAACCCTCACTATATTGTCTTTGCATTTCTTGTTTATGAAAAAACCTACTTCTGCTTGGCCGTTGTTCGCCGTGGAATGGTATAGTAGGTGGCTGCTTTGTAAGGTACTGAAGCATTCTTCTCTTCTTCTGGCTTCTCCAATTTCGATCACACCCCCATACCAACCTGGTTTCCCGAAGTTCATCCTCCAGTTCTTGCATCTGTTCATCTCTTAATAATAGTGTTCTTACGTTATATGTTGCTATCTCCAGTCTACTTACCTTCTCTCAGCGGCTCTTCTTGACCCAGAGATTCTTAGCACCCCCGCACATAGCCCTAGTTGACCCGAACCGCCTCCTTGGTTATAGACTCTTTCGATGGTGCTGTGGACTAGGGCCCTTGGCTTCATTGTACTTTGCATGCCCACCATCGTTGTCTCAGCTAAGAAAACTCCGGTTTGGGACGAAGTCTGATTGTGTGGAATGTCTGGAAAAGTTGTGCACGTCGTGTGGAAATGCCCCATCAGTCGATGTCATCATTATTGGATGGTGCTGCAATCATCAACATGTTGAAGCCAATCGGTGTCAAAATATTCCAAGAATATGCCACATAGGTGTTTCTTCCTTACGTCAAAGCACAGCTGAGAAACGTGATAACAATTTTCATCATTTGAAATGTGTACCTGGAAGTCCAAGGCGCGAGAGAAACGAAGGAAGGGTGTTCGAATACGTGTTGCAGCACCCATCACAATCCCAGGAAATTCTTGAGACTGGAAGACAACAAGACTAAACTATTTAACTTCTTGGCACACCAGGTAAGCTACTAGTTTGGCATGATTGATGTTGGAAACAATATACATGCGTTTACACACTTTAAATACATCAATGATCACCGACATAATAATAGCATTTACATTCTAATATCAACGTCATTATCTGCAACATGTACAACAACATACAAATTATTGGTTTTTTTATTTACCACCATAGGTTGTAGACACTTCCTCCTCCGCTTCTGCGGAGGAGGAAGTGTACTCAACATGTGCCCAGAATGTGCTTCGCACCACAGTTCATCAGGACATTTCATCCCTAGCGCCATGTACGCATGAAGAGGCCGACACACGAATGCCCCTTCATGCAGTCGATGCAGCAAACAGGGGGTATCGCAAATATCACGTTGCGTACTGTGGACACTGACGTGCTAGTTCTGGCAGAGTCTAGTGCTGTGCTCCTTGAGAACACGGAAATATGGGTCGCATTTGGCACAGGCAAACACTTGAGATACATTCCTGCTCATGACATCGCCACAACACTGGGTGGTGAGAAGGCACGTGCACTCCCCATGGTCCATGCCTTCACAGGTTGCGAAACGCTGTCATCATTTGCAGGCAGGGGAAAAGACTGTATTCGACATCTGGAACTCTTTCAAAGAAGTCACCCCAGTATTCTCTACCTTGTCGTCACACCCACCGAGCTTCAGTGAAGACTGTATATCTGTGCTAGAGTCATACGTTGTGCTACTGTATGACCGAACCTGCACAGAAACTAGTGTTGACTCTGCCAGAAAACACATCTTCAGTACCAAAGCCAGGTCCATCGACGCCATACTACCCACAGGAGCAGCACTGTTGCAACACACAAAAAGGGCTATATACCAAGGTGGACATATGTGGGGACAGGCACATGTCCGTACTCCATAACTTCCTTTTCCAGTCACACAAGGATGGGGACCACTGTGGACATTACTCCCAGAAGCAGCGATGTCATGTTCTGAGTTGCTATGCGGTAGATGCCAGAAAGTGTGTCAGGGCTGCTCTGAAATGCACATCACTATGCCGTTGCAGTGGTAACTGCGACCACAATGACTCCAACTAAGTGTTGTTTCGATGTGACATGTACAGAACAGTTTATTTTGTCAACAAAATATACAAGGACATTTCAACCATGGTTTTATGTCAACTAGTTGGGAAGATATGACATTTGGTAGATATTCATAATTCAGGTGGCGGCCATCTTGAATGTTACCATTAACCTGCGCCCTATCTTACAATATATGCATTTTTCAACGAACTGGTGACGCCATTGGATTCGGCATGTCTGAAAACATATAAAAGGACACTTTATTTATGTTTTTAATTTAACTATTCACGAAGATAGGACAATTAATATATATTTAGATTCGGGCGGCGGCCATTTTGGATTTTCCCATGTTACTGGCGTCACGGAAACAATTCAGCTTGGCACTTAAATCATTTAGTACCCTGTTAACATCATATACACCAATTGTGGTGCTATTACCACAAAACCCACAATTCTTCTTGTTATTTACACATATCTGCTCCACTACTAGGTATATTAGGTGAATGAAAATGTGTCGCCTACGTAGGTCCTACGTTGCTAAGGCTATCTGCATCTGATTTCTATCAAGAAAATGATATGGGCTGGCTCAATTTAAAAGCTTGCTGAACATGAGGAAACACTAACACTGGTGTTCGTTGGTCTAATGACCCGGAAACAAGACACCCGTTGCAATCAAAGCAAAGATGGCGGACAGAGTTGTGAAGGTCTTACAATTTTGACAACATTTGAAGGATGTATTATGTTTTAGGGCAAACATTTTTTGGCAAACTGCAAAAAAGTGTCTTTGGACATGCTCTAGACACTACTAAATTAAATGACCATACAATCATTTTTTTAAGTGCTGGTGAAATGCAGTCCAAGTATCTGTAAGTTGCCGCCTAAATGTACTTCAACGGTCCAATAGTGTTAGCCTTTCAAAAATGAGTACCTCTTTTGCGATTTTCCACCACTGTTTTTAACTATTCTCATCAGTGGGGGTGGGTTTTGTTTAGGCGGGCTTAGAGGGGTGGATTTTGTGTGACTGGATTTGGTACCAGTGTTTTTTATACTATTAAAAAAACATTATTGAGCAACTTTCCATTATATATTTATAGACCTCTACACCATCGAATTCAGTTTGTGTAAAACGTTGTTGCTGTTAAATAAAGCATCATATCAGAGTGTGTTGTAAAGGCAGACATTTTATTGTACATAATTCATTCAATCTAGGCCAATGTCTGTGTTTCCCCCCGAGGCATGAAGTCATCAATGCTGGCATTACGGCGATCTGTATCAACTGTCAGTGAATGTCTGTCAAAGTGTATCGCTATGTCGTTGCCGAAGTTGAAGAACCTTTGCAATGCATTCTGGGCCGCCATGTGTTCTGCGATGCTCACCGTCTCGCCAGCCGCTGTCAAGCAGAGATCCAGTAGTTTCTTTTTATTTAATACTTCTACTAACTTTTGTTAGTACACATAGTTTACAAAGATGGGCTCAGTATGTTAAACTTGTATATATATATATATATGTATGTATGCACAATTAAGAACTAACGATCACCTGTCAACTATAAACTGTACAAAACAGTGCCTAAATGGCAAACGCCATAGTCATGTAAGCATGTAAGTATTATACGTATTATTTGAAATGTCTGACACATCAAATAAAATAAATTCTTCTTCTTATAGTTATATCGATTCTGTTGCATGCTAAAATCTGCCACATTAACATTATATTAATTACTTTATAAATTTTGCAACTTTTTCAAAAAATTTCTTTCTGATGACAGCAGCATTATTAAAAAATAAAACCTGTATATATATATATACCATACATATGTATATATATAATATTAATTAATGGTGACAACATTTACGTAGAAATGCATAAAGAAAAGAAACGAACCTTTGCCGATGAGTTGTTTGTTGGAGTAGATGCCCACCATGTACGCGGCTACGACAGTCTCACTTCCCGTCTCCCAGAGTAATCTACAACAACAACCATATCTTACTATAATCGAACATGTGTATATATGATAATGTTTCCCTCTTAGATGCCTTGCACCCCGGGTGCAAAACTTTAATTTTTGGTAGTGTACTTAATAATAAAACTGTATTTAATAATAAAACTGTACAAAGAAACATGCGTAAGAGATCGTTCATTATCGTTGACATGTCTATTCATACAGAGCTTACTAATTCTCAGATCCTTTGTCTATTCATACTAATTCACAGATCCTTTGTCTATTCATACTAATTCACAGACCCTCTACCTCCCCTCGGATTTAGTACTTTAAAATGTCAACAATTATCCTGTCTCAATGTCATGTAGCTGTGTTGTGACACCATACATACGTCATCAGTTTATAAAACATGACTACATCAATAAGTACAGTAACACGTTTCTATATCTGTCACCACAGGAACTGCTACGTCAACAGTGATTGACACACCACTCCGACTGTGTGCTGGCTGTGTGGTCCATACGTGATACATAAAAGCCAGCCAGCGTCAATGTGTATTCTGTCTAAATGTCATACATTGTTAGATGTTGAACAGAGCAAAATTCATGCATATGCAGTATTGAAATAGATCACGGACTGACTGGCTGTGATGAACTGATAAGAATATATTGTACTGCTGATTTAATGGTATCTAAAATAATAACCTGGATTTAAGCAGGCAAAATATGATTTGACATATATAGTAACGTTTACAAAACACCAAAAACTGCAATAGGTACGTTCAGTAAATTTGTCTTTCAGCCAATCTCAAGATAGCAAATTAGGACGCACATCTCTGTCGTATAACGTTACGGAATTTGTTCGACCGACAATGTTATATCCGAATCCAAGGTGCATAATAACGAGACTCAAGTACGTAGTCATTAGAGTTGTATACTATACGGATCTATGCAGTAAACGCTACATGCTGTATATTTTATATGGCATGGTATACATTTTTTGTTACACGCAACATTCTGTGATGGTTTGAAACACAATTGATTTCACCAACAAAGTGAAAGATGAATAAAAGGCATATATAGCATTGTTCCATACAGTTTGAAGCCCGTCCGTTGTTTGGTTGTCCGCTAGATGCAACGATATCAACGCTGCATGGCTTGTTATGGATATTGTTTTATATTGGAATACCGGTTTGGCTGAATAAAACAGTTTCAAAACCATATAGAAAAAACAGCACACAACACTACTACATGTGGTCATGCATGCAGACCCCTAAATGAGCTGTACTGACCTTGGTTCTGGCTCTGCCATCCCTTGCTTTGTCGCGATACCTGCCAACAGACCCATTGGATTGCTAATGGTCCACATGGAGTCCAGGGTCTTGCCAATCAGTTGAGTAAGAACAAAGTCATGAACAAACAGTTGTGCTCTTTCCATGCCCTGAAACAAAAGTGTTCATGTTATTTGTGTTGTTAAAGGTAAGTTATTATTAGATAGCACAGTATCCAGTGCTTAGGATTGCTCAAAGCACTTTACACTTTACTCCCTGACATACCTGTTCATTCACACACCATCTCAATTTCTCTGGGAAGAATTCAGCCACAAACACAAATGTGTACACAAATACCCACCACTGTCTCTAACCAGGTACTCATTCATACAGCTGAGTGAATTGGAGCAATGTGGAGTGCCCAAGGTTTGAAATGGGTACATGATAATTCAAATGTGGATTCTCTTGATTGAAAATGTGTTGTTCTAAATACTATGCAACAGCACTCCACTAAACTGGGACAGATGCCTCGAATTATTCCGTTATGAGTCTACAGTCATCTACAGACAATAGGCATTTCTTTCAACATTTTGCAACAGTAACAAATCTAAGAAATAAAAAAAAAACGTCACTAAAACTGTACATTTCATTGTACAACACACTAAATTCATAAACTATAATAAAAGTTTGCATATATCACATCTGTTACCATTTAAAATGCAAACATAAAACATTCGGGTGACCCTGGAATGTAGCAATATATAAACACTGTTATTACCTGGTCGGTATAGATAGCACCGATGACCGCATTGAATGCCTTGCTAAGAGTCTTGTCCGACACAGGAAACTCCTACAAATAGAACAGTTACTGAATTTGTGATATACCCCAAGTGAACTTCAAGTGACACCCCCAAGTAACAGTCACTGAACTTCATAAGATAACCCCCAAGTAACAGTGAATTCAAGAGACACCCCAAGTAACAGTTGCTGAACTGCAAGAGACACCTCCAAGTAACAATTACTGAACTTCATGAGACACCCACAAATAACAGTTACTGAACTTAACATGAGATGCCCCAAATAACAGTTACTGAAGTCATGTATCACCACAAGTAACAGTTACCAAATTCACGAGACCCCAAGTAACAGTCACTGAATTCACAAGACACCCCAAGTAACAGTTACTGAACTTAATGAGACACCCCAAGTAACAGTTACTGAACTGCAAGAGACACCACCAAGTAACAGATACTTAATTCACAAGACACCCCAAGTAAGTTACTGAACTTAATGAGATTATGAGACACCCCAAGTAACAGTTACTGAATTCACGAGACACCCCCAGTAACAGTTACTGAACTTCACACGCCATCCCGGGTAATAGTTACTGATCTTCATGTGACATTCTGAGTAACAGTTACTGAACTTCACACGCCATCCCGGGTAATAGTTACTGATCTTCATGTGACATTCCAAGTAACAGTTACTGAACTTCACACGAGACACACAAAGTAACAGTTAGTGAATTCACAAGACACCCAAAGTAAGATTTATTGAGTTCATGAGACACCCCAAGTAACAGTTACTGAACTTATACGAGCAATAAAACCAACCAAATGTAGTCCACTGGTATATGTACCACTAACACCAGTCAACAATTCTATAAATAACTCAATTAAACATTTGAATATACAGAAAAATTGATAAATAATTCAGTCAATGTCCAATGCACATTACATTTTTTAGAAACAATACATAAGACCAACTACAATATGCACAAAATGAACTGTAACACTTACACTGGTAAGAACGATGTCCTTCAATCCAAGATGGCTGCCAATGTAAGCAAGCATTTCATCTTCTGTCAGGAACTCGCAAATGGCACTAAAAATAACAAACAATATTGGTTTCTTTGACCATCCTCTCTGGACCATGAACATACAGAATTATGTTCTTATGACATGCTAAGACAATGGTCAAAGCCACAACCAGAAGACATTATTACTCTTTCATCTGTCTGCTCTCTAAGTTGAAAACAATCTTTCCCCTCGTCTGGTAGTAGACCATGAATGTATGTCTTACATCGGTACCTTGAATCAAACTTACATTATTACCAGTTCTTTCACTAAAAATATATGTTTTTACAAATAACATTTACGTAGTAGACACAAAAATACATATGAGGTGCAGAAGACCTCTACTCACCCTACACCCTCTTCAGGAAGATTGGGGTATGTATGTCGTAGATACCCTCTCACAAAGTCATGACACAGCTTCTCTCCTAACGCACAACATTCAGAAATCGAATTATCATTATGAATTTCAATTTGATTTTTTGTTAGTACAAATCCAAGTAAAAGCACATTAGGTCGTATACAAATACATTTCAATCGTAAGGATTCATAACATTATTCAGATGTCAATTATTAACCATTTGAAAGTATATAATATTAATTGTAAACACAATCTGGATAGGCATTCAATGTTGTGTATTACACTGGCAAAACAGTACAGAAGTAGTATTTTCTATTCTACACACTCAAGTTACTTCACACAAGACACCCCAAGTAACAGTTACTGATCTTCATGTGACACCCCGAGTAACAGTTACTGAATTCATGAGACACCCCCAAATAACAGTTACTGAATTTTATGAGAAATCCCAAATAACAGTTACTGAACTTCACACAAGACACCCCAACAGTTACTGATCTTCATGTGACACCCCAAGTAACAGTTACTGAACTTCATGTGACACCACATGCAAGTTACTGAATTCCCGAGATACCCCAAGTAACGTTATATAAAGTTATACTGTGAATCCCGCAAGTGAAGGGCTTTGTTTTGGAACTGGAGTATGTGTCGGACAGTTGCAACCAACAAAATCAATTACGAGTTTGATTCAGTTAACTTCCATGCAATGTATATGAAATCTGCAGGGGTAATGTACGCAGTCACCACACCTGGCTTGCAAGGATGGCATACCTTGCAGTGCGAGCTCCTCATTGTCGATGATGTCGAGAGAGAGCTCCTCCTCCCCTGTTTCCTCCGTCTCCAGTCTTCTCCTCTTCTCATTCTCTGTGTCAACGTATGACCTGACAACACCATATGTATAGGCCTATACGTCAGTTCAGCAGCACGGTTAGACAGCAATAATAGTAATCCTAATAAGGTAAGTTCTGTTGCATCTAAATCCTCGGAAACAAGCTCAGAGATGCATCAAAACGAAAGGGTTGATCAATCTCAATATAAGCAGTATTAAAGTTGTCTACAGATGGATGGTTTCTAAAAATAATCAATGATCACACAAGATTGTAATTTTTTTAATCAATTAATTGACCAAAACTTCTGGCAATATGGATCAACCAATCATCAACATTTATTAATTGGGATAACACTAATATATACACATATATATATATATAACAAACATACATGAAATGCTTAGTGTTGTCAACATGTTTTTATGTTAATATACCGAACACCAACTTTTCAGTCATACTGCCAATTATTGGTTTCAAACACTGGACAGATTCATTCATTCACGAATACGCATTCCAAGCCAGCATCAGTTTTAACATTTCCCGTGCAGTCACGTGAGTAATCATGTGGGTGATCATGTGACTCACTGGTCAGTCAAGGCTGTCCGCAGGGTACCCTCAGTCAGGTCTTCCCCAACGCGTTGACCAAACGCATATATCTCGGCATTGTAGTTCCTGTAACAAGTTACCATCATTATAGCAAACTACTCAAACTAACCAGACCACTATTAGCAGAGTTTGTTACTGGCATTGTCATGTTCTGTACCACACACACTTATTAATTATTGCTTAATAAGCATCATATTGTGTACAATGTAGAGATGTTTCATTCTTATTCATCATTAATAAAACCCACATTTAATTTTTTTTAGATATAAACGAAACATTTGAAATGAATTCAAATGCATTACCAGCATTTGCATTTTAATGCAAACCCAGAATATTTGCAAGCAATCCTAAAAAATATAATTTGCTTTCAAATGCAATGACATGTATTTGTTAATTAAACAGCAATAAAGTATTTTATTTTAGAGGGTAGCCAGCAGACAGTATTTAGACTAGTCTGGTCTTCTCACACCATTGATTTCTTAATTGCAACTGCCCACTGACATAGAGCAAAATTCACTGTTCACAAGTTTACAAGTTTTAGCTCGCTACATGGTACAAACACACCATTCGAAAGTGCTAAGTACTGTACTTCTTCTTGATTAAATACAATTTAATTTTTTTATGTTTTAGTCTATAGCTAAGAATGTATTTTAACTGCAATGGGGGTAACTGTGTTAATTTGAGGAATGTACATAATTTGTACCAGTTAAGCCATTCTGATCGGTGTCGTTCATGTTCTGGCCCCTGTTCCAGTCGCCGCTTGTAGAGTGATCTGTAAGTAGGCACCACCCATTTTTTGTAGCAGCGGACAGCTGAAAATAGAAAGACCCTAAAATATAGAGCTCTGTACATGCAGTTTATTACTAAATTAATGTACATTGAAATAATTGAAATTTTAATTAGAAACAGTGTATAGTAAAATCAACTGTTAGCATGCATCATTTGAGACTGACAACTGTAATAAATTCAAGGAAATTGACTGCCAGTGAGATTTAATTGTGGGTCCTAATATATCAGAATTTGTCTGTGAAAACAACATAGTTTTGATGATGTTTGTCAATGCAGTCAGACAGAATAGAACTTACAATTCACATGAGCTTATAAACTAGACTTTTGTTATTATTCCGACCTCTATATTCTTATTGTGATTCCGAGAAATTTTGGGGATGCAGGCCTACTTTCCAAACTGTCTTATTATTTGGAATGCAAAAGTGTCCTAAGCTTAAGTGTAAAGTTCCATAAATCATTTTACCTTAATTTTTTAAATGATGTGTTATGCAAATCGTAATAAACATGCACTGTGATATAAAAATAAAGTAAATAAAATCGTTTAGCCGCATAAATAATTTACGCCGATCTACAACACCTTCACCCATCATTGTTATGAATATGATGCACCCACAGCACACATCGTCCAGGGTGCGTCATACGACAGCCGGGTGTATTATCGCCCGTTATTTCGGAAAACACCACGCATTACAAAGTTCACTGTGGAGCTTTAAATTAACACATACTACCCAAATGAAGGACACTAACATATAATTTGGCGTTGTGCAATCAGCCTGCCCGACACTGCAGTACGTCTGGCACAAAACGACAAGACATTTCGCAGCGCCGACGACATGATTTTGGTGATTTGAGTCCGTCCTATAGCCTCAGTTACCTAGGTTTGTTTTCAACCAAACGGCACTGTCTATTCGCACAGCCCGGCACAGAGAAAAGTCCAATAGAAAATTCAATGGTATTTACAACAAAAATAAAACCGTCTTATATCGCATGACATTAACCCATCTTGTTGATACTAACATATTGCAATTCATATGACCAACCGAGGCAACGTACAAATATGTTTAACATTTTAAACTAGACAATCAACAACGAATATGCTCCAACCCGCCGGATGTTATAAAATATATATTTATTTACAACTGTCCAATGTACAAGTCCAAAGGAGTTGTTATTCCTTTCAATATACATGTAAGTCTCTGACAAGCATATCTTTTTCAGAAGTCTTCAAACGTGTCAATTTCCTACCATGAACGCGGAAATAAAATAATGATCTGTCCCTATTAACACCGCGTGTCGTTTATGAACGCAAGGGGCGCTGCCAATGTCAACTAGCGCAAGAAACCTAACAGGAAATCAGTTTAATCAACTTTACTTTTAAATGTATTAGTTCTGCAAGATGTTCGTCACAAAATGTCTTATGTACTATATCAGAAGGAAGCATTTCCCAGGAAGATTAGATTTAGGGTAAGGATTAACTATACCGGGAGCCATGCAAATGAGCGATAATATGGTATAATATTCGCCCTAGCTCCAAGTCTCCTACCTAGGCTGAGTTAGCTAAGACTAACCAAGGGCTAAGGCTCTCGCCTCATCCTCGGAACGTGGATGATGTCGGCTAAGGGTCGGTCATATATGAACGGGTGACCAATTCCTTATCTGCACATTTATATGCATGGCCTGGGACTCGGTCTGAAGGGTTTCCAATCCAGGTGGAAGTTCGGCTTGCTGATATGTCCATTTGGCACATAAGTGAATTCATACAAACTACCCCTTTGCAACTACAATCAACCACATCATGGCAGTAGTTTATTAGGGAAAGCATGTTGAATACACAACAACCGTTTTTTTATGGGCTGCACCATTGTTGTCGATAAAGCTATGCTATGAGTTCCTGCTTATGTCCTGTATTGGTATACTGATTCTTCTGATGATAACAACGATATGAGCTTAGAACTAGCTGGATACCAGTTTGAACAAAAGGCACAAGAACCCAGTGAACAAAATGGAGTCATCAAGAGGCACCACCTTGCATAGTTTAGTAAAAAAAATTTACCGCATGATGCAAACACGTTTATTTGGGTGTCTGTCTGTGTCTATCAGTCTGTCTGTCTGTCTGCCTGATCAGTAGCTCTCTGTCTGTCTGCCTGCCTGCCTGCCTGTCTCTCACACTGTCAGTCGGTCCATCCGTCCGTTTGTCTGTCTGACCACTAGCTTCATGTTGCAGTAAGCACAAGATCATCCCCCGGGTGACGTCACTGATGAAGGCTCGAGCACTTCAACAGCTCCTACTTGAACAGAAAAACCTGGACTTTCTTGAGAATCCATACCTAACAGAGGTTGGTTGAATTTAGAAAATTGGTAACGTCACAACATGCCAAGTCTACACCATAAACATATCTACTGTTGATCTGATACATGTACAGTCACAGATCCAGGTTTAAAACCTGATTTTTAGTCCTTTGGCCGAAGGTCCAAGGGACTATTGCGGCACCACTGTCATTCATTGTCACAATTGTCGCCCAAGAGCTGCAGATAGCGTCGAGTTATTGTAGTCAGATATAATTAAGCCAAGAAAACCATGATTTGTCAAAAATTAGTGTCAGAAGTTATAAAGCTGTATTGGTAACTCAAAATAAAACATACATGTTTACATTCAAACGTACACTATTTAAAAAGTACGACATAATAGCACCATAAGTTGAGTGCTTGCTTAGCATGTTTGGGGTAGCTAGTTCGATACCCGGACTCGACCCATAATTTCAGTGACTTCCATCATATTATTATTGATGACATAAGATATATATATACTATATATACTTAAGACAATAATTATGTCTGTCATACCATTTGTTTTAGTGGGGCTTAAATTAAAAACTATAAGACTGCCTTTTTCTCCAGGTAACGCTGGGTAGCTTGGGTAGTTGTGAATAAACAATGTTTTATCATTACACATGTGATGTGTTTGCAGGCGGAGGAGGAGGGACATATGGAGGACTCCGGGAAGCTGCAGAAGATGCAGGAGGATTACCTGCATGAGCAGCGAGAGAAGAAGATGCTGAAGCACAGACTGATGGACGAACACCTGGACCACTTAAATGTCACGAAGCTGTGGGAATGAATGAGGAAATAAAACAAAACTTAAACCATGTACGAGTCTGTCGTCAAAGTTCATGCTAGGGTTTAATTAGGGATTATGTTTTAAAAGACATTGGTGTGTTCATATGCGTGATCTGTCACGGCATAATGGGTATTAAGTAACAAAATTACAGGCTCTAAGACTAGTCTTTATAGTGGGTATTAAGTAACAAAATTGTGGGTATTAAGTCTTCATGGTGGGTATTAAGTAACAAAATTGTGGGTATTAAGTAACAACATTGTGAAATGGAGTTTTGGATTCCACTGATCATCAGCTTTAAAATGACACTTCATTTGTTTAAATATCTTCAATAGTTTTTTATTTGTTGTTATCCTTACGTTAAGTATCCTCTTCGGACCTTGTGGCCCATAAGGCTGCTGTGCGACTCTGCCATCTTGCCCTGTCAGGGGCTATGTGTTTTGCTTTGCGCCAAGATGCCCAGCCCAGTTGTTTTAATTCTTTTTCCACTGTGGTTCTCCACATTTTTGGTCGACCAACTTTTCTTGTTCCTTCCAGCGTCCATGTCAGTGCTGTCAGGCAGTGGTTGTGGTCCTTCTTTCTCAGCACATGCCCGACAAATTGTTTTGAATAAGCTTAGAAGCCAATTCCCTGTTGTCGCCATGTCTGCTTTCAACAATTCTGCTGTAATGTCATCTTTACCTCCGGCTTTCCCATTCTTTAGCTTCCTCAGTGCTGCTCTAATCTGTGTTGATTTCATCTATGATCGGATATAATTCAATATCTGTCGCGGGGTCATCGGGCATAGGTCTATTAAGGACTTCTTCAAAATGTTCCTTCCATCTCACCCGTCTGGCTGGTCCTTCAGTTATTAGGCTTTCAGATTTGTCTTTTACTGCATTTGCTGTCTTGTGTTTGTCGTCACTGTCTTTGTGATGTAGACTTCTTTCATCCTTCCATTCCTGGCTGCTTTCTCTGCTTTCTCTACATCATACCTGTTCCGTAGCTTCAACGAGAATTGCATTTTTATGATAGGTTGTTGCAGCTTGATTGTGTCGAATTTCTTTCTGTTCTCACTGGTCTTTTGCGTCCACTTTAGCTTCAGCCTGATCTTTCAGCGCACTAACTGGTCGTCACTCGCAACGTCTGCTCCACTCATCACTAACTGGTGGTCACTCGCAATGTCTGCTCCACACATCACTAACTGGTGGTCACTCGCAACGTCTGCTCCACTCATCACTAACTGGTGGTCACTCGTAATGTCTGCTCCACTCATCACTAACTGGTGGTCACTCGCAATGTCTGCTCCACTCATCACTCTGGTGTCCATAATTATTGTTATAACTGAAAAAAATAGAAAGTGAAGTTTTTAGGAAACACGTTGGGAATTGTCCTGACTATGTGGAGAGCAGTGCTGCAGTCGCTAGAGCTTCAAACTCTACTGAGAGAACCTGGGTTCAAATTCAGTGATGCCGTGTGCAACCTTGGACAAGTTCATTCCCGTCACATGGCTCCAGTTCACTCAGCTGTATGAATGTGTACATGGCCGTAGACGTTAGTGGATATTTGTGATTTTATGCGTGAATGGTCTCCATGCAGTAAATGTAGCTTGGCTGATTGCTTCTCAGAAAAGTCGATATGGTGGTCAGATATAAACTGGTATCACGATGCAGGCCACAAGGGTTTCAGAGTTCTTGTTGAGCTGATGTTGATGTTCCTTACGTCCACTGTCACCATAAAGTTCTCCAACTGAGCTGATGTTCCTTACGTCCACTGTCACCATAAAGTTCTCCAACTGAGCTGATGTTCCTTACATCCACTGTCACCATAAAGTTCTCCAACTGAGCTGATGTTCCTTACGTCCACTGTCACCATAAAGTTCTCCAACTGAGCTGATGTTCCTTACATCCACTGTCACCATAAAGTTCTCCAACTGAGCTGATGTTCCTTACGTCCACTGTCACCATAAAGTTCTCCAATTGAGCTGATGTTCCTTACATCCACTGTCAGCATAAAGTTCTCCAACTGAGCTGGTGTTCCTTACGTCCACTGTCACCATAAAGTTCTCAAACTGAGCTGATGTTCCTTACGTCCACTGTCACCATAAAGTTCTCCAACTGAGCTGATGTTCCTTACGTCCACTGTCACCATAAAGTTCTCCAACTGAGCTGATGTTCCTTACGTCCACTGTCACCATAAAGTTCTCCAACTGAGCTGATGTTCCTTACGTCCACTGTCACCATAAAGTTCTCCAACTGAGCTGATGTTCCTTACGTCCACTGTCACCATAAAGTTCTCCAACTGAGCTGATGTTCCTTACGTCCACTGTCACCATAAAGTTCTCCAACTGAGCTGATGTTCCTTACTTCCACTGTCACCATAAAGTTCTCCAACTGAGCTGATGTTCCTTACGTCCACTGTCACCATAAAGTTCTCCAACTGAGCTGATGTTCCTTACGTCCACTGTCACCATAAAGTTCTCCAACTGAGCTGATGTTCCTTACGTCCACTGTCACCATAAAGTTCTCCAACTGAGCTGATGTTCCTTACGTCCACTGTCACCATAAAGTTCTCCAACTGAGCTGATGTTCCTTACGTCCACTGTCACCATAAAGTTCTCCAACTGAGCTGATGTTCCTTATGTCCACTGTCACCATAAAGTTCTCCAATTGAGCTGATGTTCCTTACATCCACTGTCACCATAAAGTTCTCCAACTGAGCTGATGTTCCTTACATTCACTGTCACCATAAAATTCTCCAACTGAGTTGATGTTTCTTACATCCACTGTCACCATAAAGTTCTCCAACTGAGCTGATGTTCCTTACATCCACTGTCACCATAAAATTCTCCAACTGAGCTGATGTTCCTTACATCCACTGTCACCATAAAGTTCTCCAACTGAGCTGATGTTCCTTACATCCACTGTCAGCATAAAGTTCTCCAACTGAGCTGGTGTTCCTTACGTCCACTGTCACCATAAAGTTCTCCAACTGAGCTGATGTTCCTTACGTCCACTGTCACCATAAAGTTCTCCAACTGAGCTGATGTTCCTTACGTCCACTGTCACCATAAAGTTCTCCAACTGAGCTGATGTTCCTTACGTCCACTGTCACCATAAAGTTCTCCAACTGAGCTGATGTTCCTTACGTCCACTGTCACCATAAAGTTCTCCAACTGAGCTGATGTTCCTTACATCCACTGTCACCATAAAGTTCTCCAATTGAGCCGATGCTCCTTGCATCCACTGTCACCATAAAGTTCTCCAACTGATCTTTGTTTATTCAACAACCTCCCACCAACATTTAGGACCGTACATCCTGAAATAGTCGCTCATAAATACTTATTACAACCAGGGCTGGGTCCAATTACACAAAATCAAATCAACTGCAATTACTTTCCGTTTGTCATTTCAGTTTCAATTACACGTCTACAATTTTCAGATCAATTACATCACTAACTTTTCAATTACAGATGCATTAATAGGACCTACCAAAAAGTCTATCAGTGAAATGGCATGCACGGGCACTGTATGTAGGGTTGAACGGGTCAGCCACGAAGTAGAATTAATGAAATAGCATGCACTGTATGTAGGGTTGAACGGGTCAATCATGAAGTAGAATTAATTGAAAAACAAATGGTCTCAATTTGAATGAAATTGATAAAAATCACAAAAATAAATTAAATTGGAATTTAAATCAAAGATAACAAAATATAACGTTTTTGCACGTTGATGACATTAAAGCCACAAAGACTGCGCTTCAAGGGGCGTACTTTCCCAGTCAGAAATCTCTAGTTAGTAACCACAGTTGCAAGCAATTAAACAAGCCAGGAATCCATAATAAAAATTATTACTTTGTTGCTCTCATAAGAGACAGTGCTAACTGCTAGAATCTTCTGAGGAAGTACTGTGACTAACTGCTAAGAACTGCTAGAATCTTCTTCTGAGGAAGTACCATTATTCAGACAGCCTCTAGATCAGTTTACCAGCTTGCAATAGAACCTTTCAGGGGATATTGACCATTGAACAATGGCAGGTGCTAATCCACCCTCTGAGCAAACATTAGACTTGGACACTGCAGATACATGGCCTCTTTATTAATTAGCACTGTTAGGTAAATTACACATTGGGATCATAACTTAGGCATTGGTTATTTTGTATGGTTTACTATTTTGCAGATAGAAAACAATCTGTGGGACAGCAAAGATGTTTCTTAATAGTTTCTTTTTAGATAGAGTGTGGTGTCAGAAAACTGTAATTGATTGTAATTGTGTTTCAGTAACAAAAAATAATCAATTACAAGATATTTTCAAAACCAGAATCAATTACAGCACTTGTTTGTAATAAATTACAAATACCAACGTAACAGGATCCACCCCTGATTACAACTAGCAGAAATGCCAATCCTCTGGATAGTGCTTCATACATATAGACAGTTTGTTGAAGTATTAGTAAATAACATTTGTTACGAGGTAAATCTGAAACAGTTAACGTATGTGTAATGTGACGAAGAACTGATTTACGTCTGTTTAACATATGATATGAACTCTAAAACCAATGAGAAACTTTAGCCAATTCGGAATTACGCAAACAAAGATCTTGCTTTTCTTCCAAAAGGTCGTAGATTAATATCAGAAAGTCTGTGGAGTCCAAGATGCAAATGGTCTATGGGGAAAATGTCATGATACACCCACACACATACGCTGGCCTGAGAGAATTGTGTAGCAAAATGAAAGCTAGAGCACTGGCTGGTCCTTAAGAAAGTATATGATATCCACCAAGTTCACTGCAAATCCACAATCTGTTTTAATTGTGTTTTAATAGACATTTTGCATGGAGTACGACAAGCAAATATGCAACATTTAGCAGTCGTGTTTTCCGAGTAAACTATGAAGCTGTCGGCTACAATCTAGAAGTAGTGTTAACTCTGTATCAAGTTTAGAAGCGAACAAGCATAATAAACTGTGCAGCTCATTTAGCTAACATTTCCTATAGATGCTGTATGATTGATCCACATCTTGATCGAGCTCTGTACAAGTGGCCATACTGCATCTATTAACAAACCATGTGGGTTAGGATTCAGCGCCAACAAAGGGTCACCATTGTACAACAACACAGATACTACAGAAAACTTAAATATTTATGTTCATACCACAGTCTGTGTAGTCTATTTGCCGACTGATCTGTATAACTTGAATCACACGATGACTGCAAGTGGCCATTCTCCAAGTTTCCCAGTTCAGCAAGTTTGCAGTCCCAAAATAACATTTACCATTGATACATACCACCCCACCCCCTCCAATACTCGATGTGCGACTTGAGGTTTTATGATCCAAAATTATAAATTTGATTCAACATGTTTCACACACTAGGTGGAGCTACTGTATCAATTTGTTTTAGCTTGTTTTACACTAGGTGTCGCCACTGTATCAATTTATTTTCCAGGCGATACGTGGTGACGACCTATGTGCAACGCTTAACATATTTTGACACTTTGCGAACTTGTGCGACCACACATAACTCTGTCGTCAGTTTGCAATATGTTGATGTGTGACTGTGTGGTGTGTTTATTGTCCCTCCTCGGCCTTCTTTTTCGCCTTCTTCTCCTTCTTGCGTTGTTCCTCGTATTTGGAGAGGTCTGTCTCGGGCAGGAGGTCCGTGACGACGCCGTAGCCCAGCGTGCTGTGTCCGTCCCTCATTGTGAACCTCATTCCCTTCTCCAGCACCTACACATCATCACATCAAGACATATTTGTGAGACCATCCCTAACACATGCAATAATTATCTGTAATAATTATAAATAAAAATCAGAACGCAACTTTTTCTGTCTGTCCATACCTCTACACGGCTGTATTTCTTGGCCGATCCAAGAGAAATTGCACGGTTACCTGTGGGGACATAACTACTGGCTTGTGATGGTCCAATGTGAAGCCACTATTTCACCATTTGTAAAATTACCATTCAAATATTTTACATTAATATGCTAACTTGGAGGCAGTGTAAGTTCATCTCTGCCCTCATCTCCTCCCACAATCCGACCATTAAAATATAAAGTATGCACTAACTACCCTCACGTTTGTATTATTATTATTATAAACTTAATTCATTTCCATGTATGCACTACGTTTAACTATGTCTACCAACATTACCTTGTATTCTCTTTATGCTCAGCAAGCACAAGAAAATTATCTGATGTATCTATTATTACTGGACAATAAATTCGTATTGTATGTATTGTATTGTATATATTGCCTCATCCACTCGCCTATCTCTGGTATTTCCATTTTCAGTCACCTCCTTGAACCACTCATTTCTGATCTACCAATTAGCGATCTACTTAAAAAACCACAATGATAGTTATTTTTCAGTGGACAATTTGAACGGCGAGACATTCTGTCTGTGGTGTTACATTCAATTTTCCTGGAAACTATCATTGGCTACACGCAATACGATAATTGGCTACGCACAATACGATCATTGGCTACTCGCAATACGATCATTTGCAATAGCAGAAATTAAATGGTCAGTGGGTACAAATTTAAAACCAAAATACTGCAATGGTGATACTTGTTGCTCCCTGGTTGCTGCTCCATGGGCGGATGGGTGCATGTAAATATAGCAATATTGTAATAGTCAGTCAATGTGACATATGACCAGCCACGATGAACCTGGTAAAGAGCTCACCATCAAATATCTTATGTAGGACACATCAGTTTATAAGAGAAAATGTGTGTAGGGATATGAGGGCCATGTCCCTACCTGTGTTCGGTGTAATATTGTGGAACCAATTAAATACATCGCTTGCTAGTATAACGCCAAAACATAAATTTAACGTCACTACGTCGATATGCTGTTCAACAAGTATGTTATGTAAATTAACATAGAGATATATCTCTGATACAAGTATAGAAAAGCAGATAACCATCTCCATCATTATGTGTCACGGAGTGAATCTTTGTATATACAACTGTACATGTACATTTTAGTGTGTATATGTATGGTTATAACTTCTCATTTAGTATGGCCATATACTGTGTAAAATTTATTTGACGATTTTGGGGTAGACTTTCAAAAGTTTAAAACTTCATATCTACTCCTTTTCAAACAATATTTCTTTCAATTTTATTTACGTCCTTATGCCTAAATTTACTTTGTATATTGTACGCATGACTCGATTTTGATTCATGACTTATCTTAACTTGATATGTTCTTTCCATAATATGTTTGAAATAAATTGATTGATTGATAATTAGAAAAACTACTGAAGATATTTGAACATATCAAACATAATTTTTTAAGCTTACAATTAGTGAAATCCCAAATTGTACAATACTCTTTCACAATTTTGCGACTTAATACCCACCTTGTTGTGGCGGGTCACATATGATCTATAAGTGGGCAGTGTGATTCATACATGAAAGCACACTTAGGGATCATCTCAGAACATCAATTTCCGATATCAAATTAAATTACTCTCATCTGTCCTCAGCCCCCACCCCCCGATGAAAGTTTGTAAACATTGATATGATGATATCAATGTATTAACAGTATCGGTCAGAAGTGTAAGATATCAACATCTGATGCCAGAAAATTGCTTCTGATCCCCCTCCTCCCAAACAAAAAGTAATTTCGTCTTATATCGAACATCAACGTTCTGAGACAATCTGTTATTCGTACCATGTTCTTCATGATGACAAACTCGATGGAGGCGTCCTCGCCAGGCATCACCATGTCTTTGTCTGACGACAGTGTCATCTGTGCCGGAGCATCCCACGTCTTACAGAACAACTGTGCCTGGTAGGCGTTGGTGTAGGGCTTCTGGCGGCCTCCCTCCTCCTTCGACAGCAAGTACACCTGCAAAATGTAACTGTAAGTTTAGTTGTAGCCCGGTATCCAGTCCGTAGGACAGCTGAGAGCATTTTATATTTCTCTCCCTGGCAGAACTATTCATTCGAATACCATCTTGGCATCTCTGGGAAGCATTCAGCCATGGTACAATTATTTATTAATGCGTGAAGATTTTGTGTACACAAATACACACCACTGTAAATAACCAGGTACTCTTCATACAGCTGAGTGAACTGGAGCAACATGAAGTGAACAAACTTGCCAACGTTTTGAAACGGCGATAAGAGGATTCAAACCCAGAATTTCTCGACTGAGAGTCCGACCAGCACGAGGTGAATTGAACTGCCCAAGGTTTGAAACAACGACAGGTGGAATCAATCTACAATCCCCTTTCATCCTATCAAGGAAAACAAACAATAGGTTGTTACTGGCAGGTAGTGAGTGCGCACCTGTGCCTTGAAGTGGTTGTGCATACTGATGGAGCCAGGCTTTGAGAGGACGTGGCCACGACGAAGCTCGTCCCTCTTAACCCCTCGGATGAGGGCACCAACCTGATCCCCTGCCTCTGCCCTGTCCAACATCTGGTGGAACATCTCAACACCTGGCAACACAACACAGTGTTAGATCAAACAAACTGGCAACACAACACAGTGTTAGGTCAAACAAACTGGCAACACAACACACAGGGTTCATACACTTGAGTAACTGTGCAATTCTATGACATTTCCACGCTTCTTCACGCTTCCGTAAAAAAATCATACCAAAACCAACTTAGATTTGAGCATGATAGTTACACAAAACATACATTGTAAAGCTTAATTATAATATAGCTTATGCCCTCTCATGGAAAAAACCACAGGCAGCTGTTATCACAAGTTACAGTATTTTGATTTTTATAGAATTTGTTCCCAAAGTAACATCTTATGGAGGAGAGGTTGACAATCAAGGTTTCCATAGGTGGAGAACTAAAAGTTTGTTGGTGTCTGCAAATGTATTTCTGAGAAATTCCAGGCTTTTCCATGCCAGTTAGAAAATTCCAGGCTTTCAAGACCTTGATTTCTAACTAATGAAACTCCATGCTATTCAAGGATTTCCATGCCCCATATGAACCCTGCACACAGTGTCAGGTCAAACACACCTGACAACACAACACTAGTGTTAGGTCAAACACACCTGATAGGACAACACCACTGTCAGGTCAAAAACACCTGACAACACAACACCAATGTCAGGTCAAGCATACCTGACAGTACAACATAGTGTTAGGTCAAACACACCTGACAACACAACATCACTGGTAGGACAATACCACTGTCACGTCAAACACAACTGACAACACAACACCACTGATAGATCATACACACCTGACAAGACAACACTACTATCAGGTCATACACACCTGACAACACAACACCACTGATAGGTCATACACACCTGACAAGACAACACTACTGTCAGGTCAAACACATCTGACAACACAACAACACTGTCAGGTGAAACACACCTGACAACACACCAGTGTTAGGTGAAACACACCTGACAACACAACACCACTGTTATGTCAAACACACCTGACAACACAGCACAGTGTTAGGTCAGACACACCTAACAACACAGCAGAGTGTTAGGTCAAACACGCATGACAACACAACACCACTGATACTTCAAACACACCTGACAACACAACACCACTGTCAGGTCAAACACGCCTGACAACAAAACATCAGTGGTAGGTAATTCACAATTAAGTCAAACATACCTGACAACATTACTGTTAAGTGAATCATCTGATTGAACATCTCCACACCACACTACACGGGTAACACCACTGTTAAGCCTTACATGATTATAGTGATATTTGGCAACACCACTGTTAAGCTATACATGATTATAGTGATATTTGGCAACACCACTGTTAAGCCTTACATGATTATAGTGATATTTGACAACACCACTGTTAAGCCTTACATGATTATAGTGATATCTGACAACACCACTGTTAAGCCTTACATCATTATAGTGATATTTGGCACCACTGTTAAGCCTTACATCATTATAGTAATATTTGACAACACCACTGTTAAGCCTTACATCATTATAGTGATAGTTGACAACACCACTGTTAAGCCTTACATCATTATAGTGATATTTTCCTCGGCACACTTGCTACTGTGTTGAGTAGAGTACCTGTGATGGTAGTTTTGAATGTCTTGCCATGTCCCAGGATGAGCGCATCGTCTCCCTTCTTGATGACGCCTCGCTCCAGCTTCCCTGTTACGACAGTGCCACGACCTGTGGGACCACACACCGTGATAATAACACTTTATTTTAACACCTTAAAATCCAGAACTACTGTCACATTCACATTATATTCTAAAAAAGACTAACATTAAGGGATCATCTCAGAACGTTGATGTCTGATAGCAGACAAAATTACTTTCATCTCTCCACTCCATCTTATTCTCCACAGCCCCCCACTCCATCTTATTCTCCTCAGCCCCCCACTCCATCTTATTCTCCACAGCCCCCCACTCCATCTTAGTCTCCTCAGCCCCCCACTCCATCTTATTCTCCACAGCCCCCCACTCCATCTTATTCTCCACAGCCCCCCACTCCATCTTATTCTCCATAGCCCCCCTCCATCTTATTCTCCACAGCCCCCCACTCCATCTTATTCTCCTCAGCCCCCCTCCATCTTATTCTCCACTCCATCTTTATCCTCTCCATTTTATTCTCAGCCCCCCACTCCATCTTATTCCTCCTCCCCTCCATCTTATTCTCCACAGCCCCCACTCCATCTTATTCTCCTCAGCCCCTCCATCTTATTCCTCCACAGCCCCCTCCATCTTATTCTCCCACCCCCCTCCATCTTATTCTCCACAGCCCCCACTCCATCTTATTCTCCTTATCCTCTTATTCCTCCACAGCCTCCATCTTATTCTCATATCTTATTCTCCACAGCCCCCACTCCATCTTATTCTCCACAGCCCCCCCTCTATCTTATTCTCCTCAGACGAGAGTTTGTAAACATTTATATGATGATATCAATATATTAACCATTTCAGTACTACAGCCCTGACCAGCTGTGACCACTGAATACTGCTTTCCCAGTGAATATGCAAGACAATGGAGAGCGGCCCAGGGTTGGCACGTTTTTCCCACCCTGGTAAATACCGGGCGGTAAATACTGGTAAAACCCGTCCTGGGAAAAACCCCAAGTAGTGGTAAAAACCGGGATAACTGGGAAAAACTCTTAAAAAGATTATATTTGAAGCTCTCTTGCAATACAAGCTACTGTACCATCACTAGAATGAATATATATATATATACATACATACATGTATATATATTATATATATATCAACACTGGTCATTACTGAACAATCATAATTATAGTTTGATTGAAAACAACAATAAACATTACATTCTAAAAAGTATTCAATTGGCTGTCGTGTACTGGCAGTGTTGCTACAGGCTCACCTCTATGTGGTGCTAAATTAACATGCTATTTCTGAGAAACAAATACCTTCAGGTACATGACTAATAAAACGACAGTAAATTTGTTATTACTAAAACACTGGAATAACAACATAAGGCATAAGTTGCATTTATTATTAAACTTTATTATACTAAAGTCCACAGAAGAGTTTATCGATCATCAACTGCAGATAAGTTTGTAAACCAAGCTGGAGCCTGAAACAGTTCTGCTTTAATGTTACTGCGCCTGTGTCACGGTGTCAGTAGGGACTTGATGGCTCTTCCAGTCTAACAACGCGCTGCCACGAAGTGCACGGTATCATGACACAAGTTTTGCTGTTTTAGTGAAACCTAGGCGGTTTCGTAGCTTCGTTTGAAGCATGCCAAAGTTAGAGAAAATTATCTCGTTTGATGCAGAACTAGCAGGCAATATGAGCAGTCACACTGCAAGATTGCACAGCTCCTTTCCAACGTCATTGTTGGTATTAGCACTCTTCAAACAATTCCACCAAACAGCCCCAGACATGAATGTCACACATGACTCATTGTAGAATGATGATGGAAATGGGGAGGTGTTTGCATGGAAAGCCAGTATCAGTGGAAGCAATATTCCTTGCTGCATGTTTAGCAGTTGTCTGGCGATTTCCTGTTGTTCTGTCGATAGTTTTTGGCCGATGTGTTCTATCCTGTCAAGGTGATAAACATTGGTAGCTACCTGTTTAATCACACATTTGTTGAGATGAGTCCTCAGTTGGTCAGCCTTTGCACTCACAAGTGCCTGACATTGCTAGCATTGGGTTTTCTTCACCTTGCCGTCTTCTTCAATTGTATAACAAATTGCCATATATTGTCAGCCGGTCTTCCACCTCTGCCACTCATGATGCTAACTGACAAGTGCTTCATGAACAGAATGCCTGACAGAACGTGTATGTCTAGTCTGGTCTACTGACACTGAGGTACATGGCTTCCCAGCAGAGGATCCCAGCAGACTACAAGTTCAAACATTAAGTTGGAGCTGATTTGGGGCTCATAGAGACAATGGCTACAGCTGTTTGTAGGTCCAGTCATTGTTCCTTAGTCTAAATGTCAAGGCATGGTGTGGCTGGCAATGTCACAACTAATGTTTGTTGAGAGGCTGCAGTAGAACCTGCTAATGTCCATTTCGTTTGTTCCTTGAACAGATTGCAAATTGGCACCTGACAATACTGGTCAGGCTGTTTGACTTCAGTCAGCATACTTTAGCAGTACTTGGCACTGTCCCTTGTGAGAGTGACAATTACATTTATTTACTAACTGATCAATTACTCTTTCATCTCGTTGACTTCATGCTTTAAATAAATACAAGGATACACCTGAACTAGTAACTAGTCAACCTGTTTGCTTTAGATGGATATTAACTATCTTTCTAAATGGACTAGGTTTAATTACAGGAACTAGCCAATGGTAATATCAGTTATGGACTTATTCCCGGATATTACCGGTAAATATCAGATTTACTGGTAAATACCGCTTTTTCCCACTGCCCTGTCTAAAACCGGTTTTTCCCGGAAAAGTGCCAACCCTGCAATGGACTACCTCACTTCAAGTCAAGATTTGAGTAACAAAAATGCATTTATGAATAGGAATGTTACATATTTTCAGAAGGTATGATAATCAACGAGTAAAATGAACCATATCATTTTACATTCCACCGTCATGGTAACCAGCAATCCAAGATTTCAACGTTTTTGCAGTTGCTGAACACATCGTTATTGTGTCGATAGTCAGCATCCAACAAAAATTCTTCGCTAAAACTATCAAATAATCTGTCCAAAACATACGGTGGTAAATCGCTAGTTGAAGTAATGCGGTCCGCCATTGTGGCCACTGCAGATTTTGATAATCCATCATTAAAAACCGCGAAAATCTGCGTAAACTATTATCAAGCAATAATAAATGATGACCACTGCTGAATAGCTAATTTATTCGCCTTGACAACCATGCACAACAAGTGGCTCCACATAGTGGATAATTATGAGTAAAAACGATTTGAATAGCAGACATTGTCAATGCCGAATAACCGGCCTGTCGTACTGAAGCGTCACAGACAGTGCGGCTGGAAATCCGGCCTGTCGTACTGAAATGGTTAATAGTATCAGTCCAAAGCGTAAAATACTGGTGTCTGCTGCCAGATGAAAACTGCCTCTGATCCAGTTCCGCAAAAAGAAGTAATTTTGTCTGATGTTTGATATTCCTAATTCACAAGCTAAAAATTGTATAGGAAGATATTACAAATAATAGTATTAACTATGTTACTTAGAATATTAAAACTATACAAAATTTACAATTATTTTAAGAAAATGTATAAATAGGTAAGAAAATATGAATTCCATCAATATTACAACAGCAAATAATTAGATATAACATTATTTAAAATACAATGTGAGATATGTCAAACACATTTAATGGAAACAAAATGTCTTTAGTAGGTTCTTGAACTGTGGGATGTTGCTGTTATTGCGTTAAGTGTCTGTGTATCTATTGTGAATTGTGTGAGCTGGGTCTATTTATCATACACTGTGAACTCACCCGAGATGGAGAAGACCTGTTCAATTGGCAGGTAGAACGGCTTATCCAAGTCCCTCTTCGGCTCGGGAATATAGTTGTCCACAGCATCCAGTAATTTGATTATGGAATTGACGCCAATTTCTGGTTCTCTGTCCTGCATCAACCACAATTTTACACACATTTACACGAGAATGGTGTCTCCAGCTTTACAGCATTTGTAGATCTGGACTAACACCGACTTATTACTGGTCTTTGTGCAGTGTTAGAATAATTTTTACAGCAGTCCATCAGCAATAAACCTTAGAGAAAATGTACATGAGAACTGTTATGTATAGGGTCACCTATGTGCCTTCACATTATAATGGTTTCATACTACACCAGAAGCAGCTGTGGACATTTTGTACTTCATGCATATTAATGAATCTCCAGGTTCTGCTATACAGACCTGCCTACCCTAACAAATTCCTGTCAGTATTCCAACATTTATACTTAATTATTACTTAGTTTCAGGAATACAGGCCTGCTGTCAGTAGTCATTCAAAACCACATCAGGAAAACAGCACCACTGTCAGTTATACCCCAAAACAGGGTTACCAATAATGTACAAGAGAACATCTTACCTCGAGTACACAAAGGGCTGAGCCAATAATGACCGGTGTATTCTCCGAGTCGTAGCCGAACTCAGCCAACAACTCTCGTACTTCCATCTCCACCTGGTGACAGTATCCGACATCACAAATAGTTAAAGGGAAACAAAGGGCGTATTTTTGGGCCTATGTATCTAAGAGAGCTAGTAACAACCAACCATTAGCAACTACAATCAAGATTACTATGCCGGCAGTTTACTCGAATAACCTTGTTGAAAACACCCAATTTTTGTTTCCCTTTAATAAAACTGCCTGCTTTATTGAAACAAGACAACATGTCTTCTAACAAAGATTGGCAAGTTACTGTTGTACAGGATGTGGGCCTTGAACAGAATCTGAATTGTTTTGCTTGTCAAACAATTTAGAAGTTGATATGTAAAATATTTGTACAAGATTGGGGCATTTTTAAGTTGACAAGAAAAAAATGTATACATGTTCACATGCATTAAAAAAAATTATGTCTCCTATCATCAAGAGGAAAGTAGACCCTCTTAAAAATGCACCACAATGTATATTTTAAGACGATTTAAAAAAAATAGAACAGGTCACATCTCGGACCCCTTCACATGAGTTCATCCCAGAAAACTCTGTATAACAGTCACACATCTCTAACAACAAAGTTTAATAAAAATCACAAAATATATCATGACTCGTGAATCATCAGTATTGTATCGTTACAACATTAGTGGTAAAAAAGTATGAATACATAATACTTACTAGTTCCAACATCTCAGTGTCTGCTGCATCAGCCTTGTTAACATAGACTACAATATGGGTAATTCCAATCTGGAACACACAAAATCAGCCTCAGTTTCAAGAACAAGACAATTAGCTGATTTGTCACCAATTGGTTGATGATGTAAACACTCAAATGTTGACAATCATAATTTTCTAAAGAACGTATTTCAGAAATTCCCTCAACATTACTTAGTTGGAAGCTCGGTCACCTCGGTAATACAGCCACATCACAATTAAGGTCACCCTAGGACAGTGTCATCTTTTGTGCAACAGTAAAGTATTGGAAATTATGTTTATACAAACCATTTGAACCAACTCTGAATACATTGACACAAGTCACCCAACAAAATAAAACTGAACCGCAAATGATAATGTTTAGGTCGCAGGTTCAAATCCAATAACAGTCAACTTTCCAAACACTTAATTTCCAGGTACCTTGTAGTATTGTCTGTAAACTATTAGAAACACAATTGCGTTATCTAAAACACATGCAATACATGGCATTAAATATATTTTAACCATACATGTAAATACAGGCTCAATCGCCAAAATGAAGCAATGCCATCTGCCAGGTTATAACAGTCATTATGTCATCTATCATCAGACTCTCTCTGTCTCAGTGAAGTCACGTGGTGGGTGAGAGTTAAACAAGACTAGTAGTATCTGACCTGTTTGGCGAGCAGCAAATGTTCTCTTGTCTGTGGCATTGTTCCGTCAGTGGCAGCAATGACAAGGATGGCTCCATCCATCTGAGCTGTGCCTGTGATCATATTCTAGAAAACACACAACACCAACATACAGACACTAATGCCACGGAACCAGTAAAACATAATATTAAGTTACTAGAAAACTATTTCTTGATGTGCCTCAAACAACAGCAAACATGAAAAATGTAACATAATTATGTATTATTATGTATGCATCGTGTTAGTTCCTGTGAATTTTAGATTTTAAGTAGTCATTTTAGGGGGCTGGGATGGCTAGTTTTGTTCAAAATGGAAGACGTTCTGTCAATTTGTCTGGGGAAAAAAAATCACTTAACACAATGGCTAAAAGAATAAATATGTTAGGGTCAATTTTAGAGGATGTTTAATCGTGCCCTTTTGAAGTGTTTATATTAAATTATTTACATTTGTCTTGTATTTATTTTATATTTATTTATTCTGATTCCAACCAGTCCAATGGACCTATTAACAGGACTGATTTAACTGAAACAATACATATAAATAATAAAACAATAGAGCAATAAGGACATAAAAACCATGCAATATCAACATCAAATATACCAGGCAAACACCTGTTATACATAGAAATGTTTTTGAATTGAAGAAAATATGAAAATATATCACAAGTTGGATCACTTAAAAATTATGTGTTGAAAATATTCATGCATCTATTCAAAACAGAGTGTTTTCTAACATTGATTCTGCTATTGGAAACTCTAAAAGGAGTGTAGTTTCATAGAGATCGTGAAGGACAGTGAAATTGGATAGCTGCTATCAGTTAAGACGAGTCTAGTTGGGAGTGCACACACTTGTGTAAAAAGATGAGATCTACAACTTGCCTACGATGTTGAAGGGAAGGTAGTCTAAAATGATGGCAAAGTTCAGGATAATTGTGAGAGGAGTACTGTGCTTTGGATTTGTAACATAGATATTTAATTCTTTTAACTCGTTCGATTGTGTCAATAAAAGTACATTGCCAGGGATTCCAGATAACACTGCAATACTCCAAATTACTTCTGACTAGAGATATTATATATACAAGGATCGCAAAGCCTGTACATTGGTAAATGTTGTGCAAATGCGCTTAATAAAACCACTAATCTTAACAGCTTTAAAATACTACGATTGATATGATCTTTAAAAGTCAAACTGTTGGTCAATGTGACACCGAGATCTTTGACAGCGGTGACCTTAGGCAGAGACTGGCGTAAAATAGTGTAGTCATAGAATATGTTTCTTTTTGTTAGTGAAAGACATTATGCAGCATTTGTCAATGTTAAGTTTTAGCTGCAATGTTTCACATCGAAGACACACACTGTCCAGATCCTTCTGCACCAACTAACAATCGGTCACCGACGTAATTTCTTTAAACAATTTGGAATCATCAGCATACAATGACATTTCACATGAATCAACATGATTAGTGAGATTGTTAAAGGGAATAAAAACATCTATTGCTTGAATTCATGTTATATTACAACCTGCTATCTATTTCCACGTCCACCAAGCAAAAAAATTCAATGAATTAGAAATTTCACATTTTATGCTGTACATCCGGACATTTTTGAATATGCATATTTTTGGCGCGCTTTTCGGGATGCCGAGATGTGACGTCACTTATGACTCAAACTCGCATCAGGCCGACCCTTTCCATGCATTCAGAGCATGTTTACAAGTATAGTTTTTGGGTCGAAACGAGCATCAGAATGAGTTATTGTGCAATTTTCCGACGTAATACAAACACTAGTCATCATAGAGGAACAAGCAGTTATCTTACAGTTCCACATGAATCCAATTTTATTCAAAACAACATATGTGAATGGGCCTACAAGTTAACTAGGTTTCGCCGAGCTTGGGTTCGTTTTCAGAATAATTATATCGAATGCAACCAACGGGAGATAATCTACACCAATAAACATACATAGCAAACATATATTGTATCCAGCTACATAAAGTAACGTGTATAATCTCATAATATCACTAGAATATTGATATATGAAGGAGTTGCACAATTTACCATAACAACTTAAATCAGTTAGAGAGTTTCCGCTGGTCCCGATAGCTCAGTGGGTAGACGCGTTGGTTACTTGTCGTTTTTGTTTATGTTTTCACGAAGTAATATAAACCAAATCATTTAGTATATAGTATGATGCACTGTTTGTAAATAATTTTTTATTTTTGTAGTAATTATTTATTCGCCACAAAAATGAAAATATGGTCATTATATAACGATGTTTCTAAATTTTATTTATCCAAACAAATATAATGTAATGGATATATAATTTATTAATTGTAAATATATTGTACAGCAATATATTGTAATTATATATGTGAAAAAGATTGTGATCTGTCTGGATAAATACAACTTAGAAACATCGTTATATATAATGACCATATTTTCATTTTTGTGGCGAATAAATAATTACTACAAAAATAAAAAAAATATTTACAAATAGTGCATCATAGTATATTAAATGATTTGGTTTATATTACTTCGTGAAAACATAAACAAAACAAGTGTAAAGAAAATCAATAGTTTGCATGCTGTCAGGATTGAACCGACGTCGCCCGATTGTAAAATGAATGCCAAGGAACCAATGCGTTTACCAAGAGAGCTATCAAGGCCGGCAGAAATTCGCTGACTGATTTCAGATGTTATGATAAATTGTACAACTCCTCCTTCATACATCGATATTCTAGTGATATTATGAGATTTTACACGTTACTTTCTGTAGCTGGATACGATATATGTTTGCTATGTATGTATATTGGTGTACATTATCTCCCGTTGGTTGCATTCGATATAATTATTCTGAAAACGAGCCGAAGCTCGGCGAAACCTAGTCGACTTGTACTACAAGTTGTAGGCTCATTCGCATTCATTGTTTTGAATAAAATTGAATTCATGTGGAACCGTAAGATAACTGCTTGTTCCTCTATGATGACTGGTGTTTGTATTACATCGGATTATTGCATAACAACTCATTCTGACACTCGTTTCGACCCCAACATTATCCATGTAAACATGCTCTGAATGCATAGAAAGGGTCGGCCTGCTGCGAGTGTGAGTCATGTGTGACGTTAAGATACCACGTGATCGCCTAGCTCATTAAATTTTTATTTTCCGCGGGAATCGCTACACAGACGGGTTTAAAATCGAAGATTCAGAAATGGCGTTCAAGTAACAAAATAGATTAGATACTGTACTTTTATGCATCCCAAATTTGTGTTGGCTGCGTGAAATTGTTCATGCTCATACAATGAGTCGTATACCACTTTCTCTAAAACTTTGTTAAATAGCGGTAAGAGAGAGATAGGTCTGTAGTTGCACATATTTCATTTATCTTCCTTCTTGTACATTGGAAAAAATTTTGCTCGTTTAAAACAAGTTAGAAAAGTTCCACAGTTAAAGGACATATTAAAAAGTACAGTTAGTGGACCTGCTAATTCGGCGGCACATTCCCTAAGGATTACACCTGATATATTGTCAGGACTGCATGCTTTATTTACATCGGTGGTTCTTAGTACGCCAATGACATCATTATAAGACACATTGATATTAGTAATTGAGTTGGATTGAAAGGAGGGAATAATTGAATAAACAAGGTTATCTACTAATGTAAAGGCAGATTCGAAGTGGTCAGAAAATAGTTCTACTATGTCAGCTGGACTGTCTGCCTCAGTGCCATTATATACCATTGAGTTAGGAATCTTTACACTAGTTTGTTTGCTTTTGGCAAAACTGAATAGACGTTTGGTGTTTTGTTTGACGGACAGTTCAATTTCCGATATGTAGTCACAATACCTTTCTTAAAACTGGTTCGTAGTTCAGAAAATACTTGGTAATCAGATAACGAATGTGAGCGTTTCCATGCTTTGTGTGCGGTGTCTTTCTCGTTCAAGGTTGCAATCTTATCGTTATCATGCCATACTGGGTATTTACGTCTACGAATGCAGATACGAGAAATGCATTCGTTTATGGCAGCATACAAAATGTCATAAAATATATCTAAACCCTCATCAATGTCAGTACTGTCAGTGAGAAATGACCACAGGATACAAGACAATAGGTGTCTCAGGTGACTAAAGTCCGCTTTACGATACTTACAAACAAAATGTTTTGCGGGTTCCTGCTTTGGTCGGTTGGCACACGAGTTCATAATACCTTGTCTATTTTCTTAACATTACACTCTGCACCACGGACAAAGACAAGATCTAGTGTGTGCTCGTTGCTCGTGTGGTCAGCGTTACACTGCTCAAGGCCATATTCAGATAACTTATTAATCAATTTTTTTCTAAACTAGAGCCAAAACGGGAACGTGGATAACAGGCCTTGACATTAAGATTTTGTACCCATTAAATTTGAAACATCACCGACCTATTTTCAGCTCCTGGGCTTGATACTTTAGCTGGCTGTACTCAGCACATCAAAAGCATTTCTTGGTTTGGGCTGTGCCTGAGGCTCAATGCTAAGGCCGGAATTGCCAGGATCAGGCACATTATACCATGATAAATGTGCATCTGAATGCAGATACCATGTGTATCACAGTATCATTATGACTGGTGATGACTGATGCTGATGTAAACAACGCATTGGTGTGAGACAATGTGAACGCTGACTAGAGTCCTGACCTTGCTCTCTTTCCCCCCCAAGAGACAGCTGTATTACAAGATCCACTGATGCAGCCATGGTCTTTAGCAATGCTATCAAGGTTTGAAAGTATAAAAAATTTCCTTGATGCCTTTCCATATTGTCTGCCATCAGTAGCCAACGTGTAACAAGACTGCTTATTGGGTGAATAATTAATGGCCCGCGCCATTCGCCAATCACACGGGCGGATACAAATGAGTTTGGCAGTGCATACATGTCATTGTACACACATGACTGAGTTTGAGTTGCCATTATTTAATTAGTTATAACAAAAATGTAACAAATCAAACACTGATTTAAATATCAAATAAAAAGAGTAGGCTTTAGGGTTGCCCTATTTTTTCTAGGTATGGTCGGGTTACCGGAAACACGACGGTGGTCAATCGGATTGAAACCAATGGCCCGGCGGGGCAGTAAAATATGAAAACTGGTGGCCTAAACTGGCGAGACAGCCTCAAAAAAGGCGCCGGGCCAGCAAGCTAGTGGTAATGTCGAGGCCTGGATATATAAGACATGATGACTGTACAGGTAGTCGTACCTTGATGTAATCAGCATGACCCGGGCAGTCTACATGTCCGTAGTGCCTCTTGTCTGTCTGGTAGCTGACCACCGCGGCATTGATGGTGATACCTCGTGCCTTCTCCTCTGGCGCCTTGTCTATCTCGTCATATGCCTTGAAAATTGCCTTCTTCTTCCCCGCCAATACTGCCAACACACATCACCCTGACAGCACACACATCACACTGACATCACACACATCACCCTGACAGCACACACATCACCCTGACAGCACACACATCACCCTGACAGCACACACATCACACTGACAGCACACACATCACCCTGACAGCACACTGACAGCACTGGCAACACACCAATCACACTGACAGCACTGCCAACACACACACATCACACTGACAGCACTGGCAACACAACTACAACAGTGACAACACATGCATCACACATAACATGTATACATATATATATATAGCCGTAGCAACACACATTTACAGCACGTTTTCTTAGTCGAACTCTTTTTCCTTTGCAATGGCCTGAAGTGCTTTGAAATCAATTTCTGCATGTAAACTCTGTCACTACAGATCTGAACATCAACGTATCTGATCTGTGATGAACTAAGGCAGACCTGTGCACCCGATCTCACAGCTTTCAGTATCCTCAAAGAGTCAAAGCTATTTTCAGTATCCTGACTAAATTTCAGTAACACTTTCACCATAAAAAATAAACACTTGCATAATAGTCAAACGCAAACTTTTCATGCATCCCACAACAAAGATAATGCAATGTACGACATAAGAAATACTATATTGTTAAAAATACAAACGCACACAATATAGGTGTCAATCAGAAACTCAGAACACACCATATATATCAGACTAGCTTGGAATAAAAATAATGCAAAGTTGCAGATACAAATAAAATACAATTTGAACCACAGCACAGCCATTCCGTGTATGTAATAACAAAGCTAATCTGCTGATGGCTTGTCGGCCTGGTAATATGCTCCTTTCAAAGCCTCAAGCCTGCCCTTAGAGTGATGGCATGCAGTCGATAGGATGGCCCAGCTGAGACTTTAACACCAACAGAGTTTCTAGCATGTCATCCAACAATGAGGCTTTTGATCTGTTCATCCACCACAATGCGAGCTGCTGTGGTGGATGGCGAGAATGCCCAGCATCACCGATGCCAGGTGCTGCAGAGGTCTTCCGCCATCCTCGTCTCTCATGCTAACGACCGTGAACCACGTCTCATCCATGCGAGCCTTTACGCAAGTCGTGATATCAGTAGCCAGATAGAGCGAGAACTGCTCTAACACAGGGAGCAGAGCAGGACATTTCGCCAGGAAGAAAGTCGAGTCTGATAGTCTCGCCGTCAACTGCCCCCTGACGTCAGCTACCTCAGCGTGAAGAAGAAGTGGCTCAACAAGCATGTGCATCAGATCGTTTTTAGCTGTTAGTGGATAAGTGCAAACTTATCCAAAAGGTGGCGAGACAAAACTACCGTATTTTGCAACCAGAGATTCCGTAACAAAACTAACAAATCCCTATTTTCGTATTCAGCGTTCGATTCCGTAAGAAATACGGAAGAATACGGAGGGTGCACAGGTCTGATAATGCCACTACATCAACTAAAAACAGAATGTTAAAGTTTTTTGTAAATCCATTTAATAAAACCATGTCCCTGTACTAATGGAACGCACAACACGAGCGAGAACTTGAGCAATACCTTTAGTGATGGCGGCTGTGAGTGTTGTCTTGCCATGATCAACGTGGCCAATCGTACCAATATTTATGTATGGTTTGTCGCGCACAAATGTTTTCTTCTGGGTACCAGGCATGGTGGCAAGAATCCTTGGCGTTGTTCCCAGCCATCTCACTCCGCCAAATACAGCGATGTTCTTCTGTAATTTAGTAACCAGCAAAATACCTAAGACAATAAGTAATTAAAACTACATGTGCCAAGTTGCCCATGTGGCCAGGTGTTTTGGCAAACAATCAAATCCTTAGGTCAATCTGTGCACAGCCAGTACAGTTTTTACTTCAATCAAAACGTGATGTGATCATTGCAAGCCTCAGCATCTCTCTTAATTCAGTATCCTTCTAACTAAATATATGACGTGACGGGTCATAAAAGTTATTTAGTGCAAAATCAGCCCTTCTGGTGAACATAACATTAGCTGTTCTGATCCATAGTTGCATGCTAAATGGTGCTAAAATCAGCTCACAAAAACCCAAGATATGTTAATCATTATGTGGGGGGGGGGTTGGCTTCACCATGTGACTTTGCAAACTTATGAGACTGTACTTATCAGACTACTTGAAACTAAACAAGTGACTATGTGCGGTGAAGATGTGATGAGTGAATCATCCTCGCATGTCAGGGGACACTGTTGGTTACATCAGTCTCAGTACCCCTTGGAAGATTGCTTGCTGAAACTCTGAAGATAAGCTCACCCGTAAATTCCAGTGGTTTTCTGGGTGGTCTTCATGGACTGTTTGGGCAGTAGACGTAATTATTTGAATACACAATAACTCTCAGTGGCTCGTCAGAATGGTCGAATGGGTAATTACATTGGGATTCCTGGAAATTGGGCACGAGTCAGACGAGTGTATGCACTGTTCTTACAGGTGGTACAGTGAAATAAATTATGAGTTTGATTCAGCTATTCCATACAATGCAAAGGAGATCTGCCAGGGTAGCATACGTAGTCACCACTCCTGGCTTGTGAGGATGGAGTGAACACTTACACATTGATGAACTGAGCACAACTTTTGCAGTGATCCACTGCTCCCTAAAATGAAAGAACAATATTAATTGTGGCAGAAGTAATTAAGAAGTCAATAGATCTCTAATTTTAATTCTCAACATGACAGAGACTATAAAAGAGCTGCAAATTGTACTTTTTCGTTATTATCGTCTTGGTTAATTTTGTAACTTTACACAGTGATATAGTCAATGACAATCAATGTTTTTCAGCACTTGTGTCGAATCCGGACCCACATAGATTTCGCCATTAAAATTTGAGTTTTGCCTAACTATGATACCTCAGTGTGTTAGTTCCACCATTCAACATTATCCCAAGCATATTTAAGTGTAATAATATTGCGTCTTAGAGCACTTTTGAGGCGTAAATAGCACCCCGATTTGAATCAACATAATTTGCTATATCGCTCATTGTATGCGCGCGATGCGGTGGCGCACAACCGCAGCAGTGCATACTAGTGCAAACTGGGTCGCTATTTTGGCTTCAAAACTGTGCTAAGACACAATACTTTTGTAATATAAATATGCCTGGGATGATGTAACTAACACACGGAGGTATCAAAGTTATAACAGCGAAATCGAGGTGGGTCCGGATTCGACACAAGTGCCTGTTTTTCGTACTAGTGATTAACTTTAAGTTGGGAGTCATTGTTCATGGATTGGTAGAATTGATTCTACACAAGTGGCAAATTTGGCAATAACTAAATTGTCTGAAACTGTGCGTGACTGGCAGTAGCAGTGGGTTTGAATAAAAGGTGCACAACCACGCATGACTATGTAATATAATCTGTTGGTAGATAATATAATGGTATATATATGGTTTATGCGTGCATTATTACAAATTTTGAGTCTGTATTTCACTCAGGAGTTACACAATTCAGGCATTTTATCCGATCTTCTGGAGGAACGTTTAGTCTTGGCACAGTAGCGCCACCCGGGCGAATGGAACAGGCGAATTACCACAAGCGATGATTAAACTAAAAGTTGCAAATTTTGTTACTCCATTGACATTGTGAAGATATTATCTGAAATTTGGCGAGCTGCACACACATACCTCCTACTTGCCAGCTACATACATTTTGGTCGTGCGTGGTCGTGCGCCTTTTAGATTTGTGATCCTTAAGCTATTACCTTTAATTTAGATTTAGTCATACCGGTGGCAGTCACACTCGCACTCACACAGACAGACTCACTCGGTGTGTGGTAATGTTCATGCTAAGCTCAGAAAGTCAGCGATCACCGAAAGTAAAAAAAATGATGCCGTAATAAACACAATATAAATGCCAATGTGGCTGTGAAGTCAAATTCTGACAACTACAACTGTAATTTGATAATCGTGACCTAACTGTCACAACGACCGAGCGTCAATGCAATGCAGCGCCAACCAAATGCTGTTCCTCGGTTGGACAAACTGATAAATGTATTTAACTAACTCATAATGGCATGCTACGACATGTTTAAGCATACAACACGTAAAGTATTTGAATGTCAGCATATAAAGTGATGTGGGCTTACCAGCTGCAGCAAATAAACGAAATAAAACAGAGTTCGACATGCTCCTTCGTCTTCCTAAAATGCCTAAATATCGTTCACTGCGGTCACATTAGTTACCGCTGGAACACGTCACGACACGAAGTCCGGTCGAACCCAAAGAAACCACACGAACACATCTTGCACGTGCTGGGTGCAAGTGGAATTATATTAACAAAATTTCGTCATGATAATTGCATATAAAGTAATACCTTTAATGCAACAAACTATAAACAACAGCCTCATCATAGAAATAGGCGGGCGCCATATGATTGCTATAAAGGTAGGTCCATATATAATTAACTGTCTGGTATATTTCTGGTCCGTCATAAACATGGACTGAACGTACACCGCTTACTTGTGACATGCGATAGTTTTGGTCCGTAATTTCATCTGCATAATGTTTCAAAATTTCAGCTAAAACATTTCTCACATACTATATATATAGTATGTGAGAAATGTATATATATATATATACAGCTGCTCGGTTTGGAGTGCTCGGTTTGGGCGACCTCAACATCCTCTTTTTTAATACATCTTCATCAATTACTGTGCACATGTTAACTGACGTTAGTGACTATCGAACAGTTTTATTACACTATTAAACATTATTATAATATGCGGCCAGTTGAGCAATCAGCCATTCACGTAGCGTCGAAACTCGATTTTGACCCGGTTCGAACGGTTCTACCAGACATATAGCGCCCTCTGTGTGACCTTCCAGGTCATGTCTGTAACCTACCTCGATTATGCAGGTTCCGCGACGAGGCGCCACTGTTTGTCGCACCACGGGCGTCTCTAAATCTCTGTTTGGCCAAAAATCCTTTTATAAACTTCTACATGTACATTTTTGGATAACACATATATAACATATACCACGTGTTTAATAACATAATTCAAGGGTGCTAAATGTAACTGAAGCCCACTTTAAACATGTTACTTTGACTTCGTTTGTCTTTGTTAATGTTGGCTATCTTAAGGGTCAATCTCTTAATTCCTATCCTTCTTCTTCTTCTTCTTCTTCCTTTTTACGGCCAACATCAGTATGCTGATGATTATGTCGTATGGAGGTTGCGAATATGGCCAGCGCGGTTTTAGGATCTCTTGAATGTGGGAAAGGGGGTAGGGGGGTATGGTATAGTACGTAGAGGTGGGGCATGCAGGTATAGGGCGGAAGACAGAAGAAAGGGAGTAGGGGAGGGGGGAGGGGGAGGGGAAGGAGAGGGGCGTGGTATTTATAGGTAGGCGGCAAGCCTGGATTTGAAGAAGTCCAGGGATTCGGCCGTCACTTGGGGCAGACTGTTCCATTCCGGGACTGTCCTCGGGAAGAATTAACGACATCTGCCAGTAGGCCTACTGTGTCCCGCAGTAGGGGATGTCGTAGCTGCAGCTGTTATTCTTCATGGAGCTCAGCCTGCTGTCTTTTGGTTCTGGCAGGTAGATGGAATTTATGAAGATAAATCCATGGTGGAATTTATAGATTTAACAAGATTTAACAAGATTGCCATCCAGAGAATTAGATGGCAGGTGGACAAGGAAGCCCTTTGGCTTATCGAGAGTCCAACCCTTTTATTTACATATATCCAGCCCTTCTGACGTATGTGTCGATTTTATTTTTAAACATATTCACACTATACTAGCACCCACACAATCATCAGATAATCTGTTCCACTCATTCACAGTCCTTTGTGAAAATGAGAACTTTCTTACGTCTAATCTATGCTGCTCCTTTACTAATGTAACTTCATGTCCTCTAGTCTTTCTATCTTTCTTAACTGAAAAAAAACATATCTCTATCAATATTTTCATAACCATTCAATATTTTAAACACTTCTATCTGATCTCCTCTCTATATCCTGGTCTCTAGTGTTGTTAAACCACATTCTTTTAGGCGTTTTTTATAACTAAGATCCCTCAGTTTTTGTATAATTTTAGTCGCTCTCCTCTGTACTCTTTCTAGCATATCTATGTCCTTCTTGCGGTATGACCTCCACGCTTGTATACAATATTCTAAATGAGGCCTAACTATTGTTTTGTACAGCAGTGTTATTAGTTCTTTTTCTTTATATGCTGTATTTCGCCTAATCAATCCAAGGATTTGATTTCCTTTTAAAGCTGCAAATCCACACTGCTCTGAAACCTTCATGTCAGCACTATTTGTCAGCCCTAAGTCTTTTTCTTTTACAGTAGTACTTAGTGGAGTTCCCCCCATTGTATATTCTACATATTTGTTCCCATGTCCTGTGTGAAGGCATTTACATTTCCCAAAATTGAACAACATTTGCCACTTTTCAGACCATTTGATCAACCTATCAAGATCATCTTGTAAATGCTGTCTATCTCCATCACTTTTAATCCTTCTAAACACTTTTGTATCATCTGCAAATTTCAACACCTTGCTAGCTATATCATCGTCCAAATCGTTTATATATATTAAGAATAATATAGGTCCCAGTACTGATCCCTGTGGAACCCCACTCAAAACTGATTTCCAGTTTGAAGCCTCCCCATCAACAACTACCCGTTGTCTTCTGCCAATCAGCCATTTTTCTATCCAGTTAATTATACCATTTCCTACGCCATATGGGCCTTTAGTTTAAGCAGTAATCTTTGATGTGGCACTTTGTCGAAATCTTTTTGAAAATCTAAGTAGATGATATCTACTGGTGATCCATCATCTACCCACTTAGTGATATCTTCAAAAAAAACATAACATATTTGTTAAGCATGACCTCGCTTTTAGAAACCCATGTTGAGATGGGTTTATCAAGTCATGTTTAACAAGAAAACCACCATGTGATCTTTAATTAGACTTTCTAATAATTTACAAATCACCGATGTTAAACTATATATAACTGGTCTATAATTATTTGACTTGTTTCTCGAACCTTTTTTAAATAACGGTATAATGTTTGCTTCTTTCCATTCTAAAAGAACCACTCCCTCTTCTAATGACAAGTTGAAAACTGTTGCAAGCGGTATGCTAATTTGTTTTACAATTTCCAATAGTAGTTTGGGTGGAATACCATCCACTCTAGGTGATTTATTATCCTTCATAGCCCTAATTTTCTTAGCTACCATTTCTGGGGTTACAATTAACTGTCTTAAATAGTCTGATTCTGCCCCCTTGAACTTAGCCTCTGGTACTGGCTGTGAACTAGTGTCTTCTCTGGTAAACACTGAACTAAAATACTCGTACAGGTCTTCTGCCATTAAGAATCCTTCTGATATTATATTTCCAGCACTATCTTATAGAGGACCGACCTTATCCTGAACTTACTGTTTGCTTCGAACATACGCATAAAAACTCTTGCTGTCGTGTTTTATATTACAAGCTAATTTATGTTCATAGCTTCTCTTTGAATTTCTAATTTCAGATGTAGCTTGGTTTAGTGCTTCTTTATAAATGTTGTAGTCTTCGTTATTTCCAGTACATCTATATGACTTCCACATCGTTTGTTTATACTTAATTTTTCTAATGGCTTCTTTCGATAAGTGTTTCTTTTTGGACCGTTCCCCGTGTTTTTTAAGGGAACAGATTTGACGATTATGCATTCAATTTCACACTTTAAGATATTCCAGCATTCTGTTGCTGTCTTATTCTTCAGTGTGTTATTCCAGTCTATCTCTGCTAAATATTTCCTTATGTCCTTATATTTTACTTTGTGGAAATTTCTCCTGTACTGCTTTTTACTATTCCTTTCTGATTTTACTTTGATGGTAAAATGTATCTGGTTGTGATCACTATTCCCCAGTGGCTCACATATCCTGACATTGTCAACTAATTCATTCTGTGAGGACAAAACTATGTCCAACACCCCTGGTTGGTTCTAGCACATGTTGAGAAAGTATCTTGAATTAAAACTAAAATCTTGTGGTCCTCACTCCCCATACTCTGTAGATATTTCCATTGTATATGCCCGTGGTTAAAATCCCACATTCTCTCCCCTGGTTGGTTCTAGCACATGTTGAGAAAGGACTGTCTTGTACTAAAACTAAAAACTTGTGGTCCTCACTACCAATACTCTGTAGAGATTTCCATTTTATATGCCCATGGTTAAAATCCCCCATAATAACAGTCCCGTTTGCTCACTTCCCTTATAGCGTTTTTTTTCAATTCTCTTCTATGCTTATGTTTGGACTTCGATAAACTAATCCAGCCGTTAACGTTGAGTTTCCTGTAACTATGTTACACCAGACAGCTTCTTTACAATCTGCTTCTCTGTCTAATTTTATTTCATAAACCTGGATAGATTCTTTAATATATAAAATAACTCCACCTCCCCTTCTTCCTGTTCTATCTTTCCTAAACATTACATATCTTGTCAGTCCCAATTCGGCATCTAATATATCGGTGGTTGCCCATGATTCGGTTATACCTATTATGTGAGGGTCAATATCTTCTACCATAATGTTTAGTTCATTTCTTTTGTTTATTATACTACTTGCATACAAAACATCTCCAGCCGAGCTCTTTTGCAGTGTGGACCAGTCAAGGGAGTCGATGATGGAGTCAACACAGGATATTTGGTGGTGTCGGTTTGAGACCCATCTTAAATTGCTGCTCTGCGCTGCACTTTCTCTATGGCCTGAGTGTCACTTGCAGTGTAGGGGTCCCACACGGTGGCTGCATATTCCAGAATCAAGCAAACGAGGACCTTGTATGCGGTTTCTTTTGTTTTTGATCTTCGGATTGCGCCGGAGGAAACGGATGGTCTATATTGGCTTATATGGGGCCCCCATTTCAGGTCGTCTTGAAGGTTGACACCGATATATTTTATGGTGCTGACATTCTCCAGGGTGTGTCCATGCAACATATACGATGGTGCGATCTTCTTCCTCTTGCGGGTGACACTCAACGTAGAGTATTTCTGTAAGTGGAAGCTCATATGGACCACTGTTTCTCCCCATGTAGTGAGAGAATCGAGGTCTTCATGCAGCTTTTGTTGATCTTCTCTTTTCTTAACAGTGTTGCAACACATGGTGTCGTAAGATGAACAATCGGACTTTGGATCTGATGCCTTTGGGTATATGACGTTTATATACTAGGGATAGATGTACTCCCGAGTCCATTAGCGTGAAATCGGATCTAGCTTTCTGCCTCCACCACTACTGCCTGCCATCTGCCCTCGAGAAAACGCTCAATCCATACACTGAGGCGACCTTCGATGTCATGGTGACGTAGCTTGTGGACAAGCATGGTGTGGCTGAATTTTTCGAAGGCTTTCTAGAGGACAATCTGGTTTCCTCTCTCTAGTCCTTCGATTGTTTCATGCACATACCCCAGAAGCTGTGTTTAGCTCGCTGGACTGTCCGCGTCGGAAGCCAAGCTGCTCTGGACAGAGGATGTTGTTCTTCTCGAGGTGCGACATTATGTGGCTGGTGATGATATGCTCCATTACCTTGCAGGCTATGCATGTGAGCGAGATGGGGCGACAGTTAGCTGTCTTGTATCGTTCTCCTTTCTTGAAAACAGGTGTGATGTGGGCCAATTTCCAGTCAAGCTGGTAGGGTTCCAGTGCTGTACGAGTTGCGGAAAAGCAGGGTGAGGGCTGGAATTATTTCCTCTGCGACTGTCTTTAGGAGCTTGGGTGTGGTGCCATCAGGTCCGCAGGCTTTGATGGGGTCCAGGTTTAGTAGCAGCTCCTTCACACCCTCTTCTGTGATGTTAATGTCTTTGCAGGCTGGATAGTCTGGAATGTCTGGCTGTGGAGGGCAGCGCAGTTTAAACTCCTCAGCTGTAGTGATGTCTTTGGTGCTGAAGACAGAGAGAAACTGGTCGTTTAGAAGCTCGGCTTGTTCCTTATGGTTTGTAATGAGCTTCCCATCGTCTTTGAGTGGAGAGACTCCTATCCCCTCAGTTAGAAAGACCTCCATCAGATTGTACATTATGTGTTTATATATAAATATATATAGTTTGCCCCTGTATATAAATCAGATATATTTCGCAGGCTGTGTGTGTGCGTGCTAACGTGCGTGTCCCCTCCCCCCGCTCTCCATCCCTCCCTCATTTAGAATATTGAATACAAGCGTGGAGGCCATACCGTAAGAAGGACATAGATATGCTATAAAGAGTACAGAGGAGAGCGACTAAAATTATACCAAAATTGAGGGATCTTAGTTATGAAAAACGCCTAAAAGAATGTGGTTTAACAACACTAGAGATCAGAGGAGATCAGATAGAAGTGTTTAAAATATTGAATGGTTATGAAAATATTGATAGAAATATGTTTTTTCAGTTAAGAAAGATAGAAAGACTAGAGGACATGAAGTTACATTAGTAAAGGAGCAGTGTAGATTAGACGTAAGAAAGTTCTCATTTTCACAAAGGACTGTGAATGAATGGAACAGATTATCTGATGATTGTGTGGGTGCTAGTAGTGTGAATATGTTTAAAAAAAATAGACACACACCCCAGAAGGGCTGGATATATGTAGATAAAAGGGTTGGACTCCCGATAAGCCAAAGGGCTTCCTTGTCCACCTGCCATGTAGAGTTAATTCTCTGGATGGCAATCTTGTTCAATCTCCCTCTTCCCCCCCTCTCTCTCTCTCTCTCTATGTTCAAGCCATGGAATTCTTCCGGCAGGAGTCGCGCATACGTTTTTCGGCTGATTAGTCTGAATTATAACTATACGTCACACCTATCCGTCAAGTTACCATGGTAGATTTGTGTGCGTGCGCGTGTGTGCGCGTGTTCACCTGTGTTCTTGTGTGTGTGTGCATGTGCGTGATTGCGCATGTGTGTCTGTGCATTGGTCTGTGCGTGCGTGTCTGTCTGTGTGTGCGTGCGTGTGTGCCTGTGTGGTGTGTGTGTGCGTGCGGTGTGCGTGCGTGTATGTATGTGTGCGTGAGAGTGGTGTGTTTATGGTGCGTGTATGCGTGTTCTGTCTCTGTGCGTGCATGTATGTGCGCATGTGTGTGTCGCGCGCGCTTGTGTGTGTGTGTCCGTCTGTCTGTCTATATGTTTGTCTGTCTGTCTGTCTGTCTGTCTCTGTTACATGCTAAACACTTGTGAATGCGTCTCTGTGATGATCGCGACGTCCGACATGCTCATTCAATTCCCTGTTGCGTAATGACACACTTTGAAAGGTCGTTTGGTGGATGAAGCTAATTTTGTTTCCAGGTCGTGCCTAGATGAAACACTTTTCAAGAGTTCTTGACATAAGTATTAGCTGTGGAATGTTATGAGTTTGTATTGGTAAGTTAAGCTGTCTCTAGGCGCTTCACATATTTGTTCTGATTATTAATAGCCAGGGCCCGAGGTTATAAAGCGTACTCGGTGCTCATACTCAACTCCATGCTCAGACTCGAGATCTCATGCCCACCGGAGAATCCATACTCACGGTGGTTATAAAACTTCTTGAGTACGTGCTCAACTGAGTACGCCGTCTTGAGTACGAGAGCAAAACAAATAGCTCTTTCAGAGCTCTCTTGTTCAAGAAGATGACAAACCTATATATAATATCAACTTCCGACTATAAAACGGTGATGGACGAAGACCTACGCCGTTGTTAATGTGTTTATTTTATGGTGAAATGCGCACAGGAATATCGACTGAATAACGCTGCGATGAAAGTACTTCGCCGTGCACGATGGAACAGACATGGCACAAGACAATTCAAAAGATAAAATAGCGTAAAACAGTAATAACATGACCTGCCACTGGTCAGTCACGCTGTATTATTTATGATATTTTGTATCATTGTAACAGTAAGTAGGTACGATGAATTCGGGCTCGACGACATCAATGTTATCGTGTTTATAATAAATAAATACCTTACACACATCAAATTGAGTTGGCATTCGTACTTGTGATACAACTTACATTATCTGCAACAAATGAACTAACAAAGTAGTTGTATTGGAGCGGCCATTATTTATCAACTGTGCCGGAGGATTTGGGGACATACATACTCTGACCTGAAATTCAGCATACCCCACCTCCAATCATATCGTTGCGTGTCCCAAATTCGTGTAATTCTGCAATAATTTCATAACTGTTTCATTAAACAAAAATTATTATTTGCAAAGCCTAAGTTCAAAATAGTTATTTATATTTATCCAAATCCATGTTATACATAACTGTTGTTTTTATACAGATATGTGCATATAATTAGGGAGGTCGGTGAAAATGCAATAATTCATCAGATTGGCAAATGTGATACATCTTTCGAAAGGTCTATTTAAGAGATAGACAGGCATACCAGTTTTAACTCCATGTTATTAAATTGGCGAAGTTATAGACAATTATGTAAAGGCCATTGAATAAATTTGTGTGACAGTTTTTTTGATCTGAAGGAAATGTGAAAAAATAATCTTGTACAATACAAAAAAACTGAGCTAAAACTTGATATGTTATGTATTTCCTTTAAATATCATTTATGAAAGGATTTATACATAAAATTAAGTTAATTAACCAAGCAACTAGCCTTTTGGAAAAGTTTACAAACGTATCTCCAGGTCCCCCACTTTCAAATTGTCATCCATATATATGCACGTGTCCACAATATATCTGGCTCGTTGTCATACAACACATTGAACCAGCTTGGGAAGCCTGCTACCCACAGGTTGGAGGATATGCTTTAATGGTTTCCATTATATGGATATCAACAAAATCTGACATGTTTTAGAAGTGGTAGGTATACCAACAAAATCAAGTGGACGTTAGGGAGTATGTGCATGTCATGTATGCAAAGTTAGTGAAGTGTGTGTGAGAGTATAAACATAGCCAAATATTGCATGCATTGATGTAAACATTCTGCTCTGACCTTGCACCATAAATTATAATTATGTAAACATAATTTATATGTAGGTTTGTGTGTGTGTCTGCATGTGTGCGTGTGCGTAAAATTAGTAAAGTGAGAAGGATATAGCCAACTACTGCAAGCAACAATAAGCATTCCGCAACACAGCAGGCATGTACAACATTATATGTATATATATATATGTATATATATACATACATACATATATATATATTATATATATATATTGCTATGCAACTTTGAATTAACTGATATGTAATGTTGTATTTGCAAAGATCCGTTTGCAGAGAACAGCGATGGCTGGAAGTAGGATGTGAAGAATCACTTCCACATTTGCATCTACATCAGAAAGCTTTGTTAGCATTTCAAACACCTTGTCCTTCTTGATGCGAGTAGCATCTCCAAAGATAGGCGTACTCGCCCCACTCATGAACTCATTGATGTTTCTGCATGACTCCTGGCAGAATGACACGAGTTGCTGGTAGTGAATATTCATGTCCAAGATGTGAACACTCTTGTCTTCAATCATGCATCAGAGGGGACAGGTGATCAGCTTCCATCAGAGGGGCAGGCGATCAGCTTCCATCAGAGGAGGCAGGTGATCAGCTTCCATCAGAGGGGACAGGTGATCAGCTTCCATCAGAGGGGGCAGGTGATCAGCTTCCATCAGAGGAGGCAGGTGATCAGCTTGCTGATGAGTCCAAGTGTTTTACATACAGCGAGAAACTAGCGTTTCTAAGTCGTTTAGAACAGATTTCAACAACCTGTTTGACGCACCTTGTTTTTTTTAGAAAGCACCGCATTTCATTGCTTAAGAAGAATGTCCTTGCAGCATTTGAAAATAAAATATTGAAAAAGCATGCATACCAATCACCGCTGAAGCAAAATGTTGCACTGTACAACCACAAGGAAATGTTAAATCATGTTATATATTCATCTACAAATTAAATACTTCTAGGAAGATATAGTAAAAACAACCCAAAAAACCACCACCAAGCCAATGTTTATACATGCAGTTACTTACAGCAAGATCAATGCAGTGTAATTAGAAGTACATTAGATGTCTAATTTATGGAGGGGGTTGTCATTTATTATTTATTTTGCATGATTATAACATGAAAATAAACTTAAAATATTCATATAACGTCCACCATTTAATATATGATAGCATGTCTGTGCATATGTAAACACGAGTAACAAATGCATGGCTAAAACACAACTTCAGAATACAAGATTGCAATAATGTATATGCCAGATATGTGAGCGATAATAGGAGAAATTCGTTGCCGGACATGGGGTACCACTACGTTCGAGCTTGGGGCAAAAATGGGCAAAGGTGTATCACCGCCAAATTTGCATTAATATTACGTTTATACATTACTAAATAGCACAGGTGTAGTTTGCCAGAGTTTCCGCAAGTTGTTCATACCTTAGATCCTCTCTAAATATGATCAATGGTCAACATATCATATTTTTCTTAATTTTATTTAAATTCGTACAAAAAACACGCCAAGAGAAAGAGCATCATTTGGTGATTTCAACCATACCGCCAAACATAGCATGACGGGTAATAACGCGAGTACGTGATTTTATGAAAAACACCACCCTTCCGCGAGATTAAATATGGCTGCGCCTGCAATGAAACTAAATTTCTGCGGGTGTCGTTGTTTTATCACGAGTATCTGTATGAAGCATTACGAATTCACAAAAGCAGGTGTTTTTTTCTTCACAATTAAGACATGTTTATGTTTCTTTTGATATAAAATATATGTTCTGTCTTTATAAATCAAGGGACTTACAATATATTAAACATTGGCGATTTAACATTGCGTCCCAATGCAAACGCGTTTGCGTGATTTCTTCCGACCTCCCTAATATAATATGACATTTTGATGTACAATTACACGTTTAAAAGGATAATATATACACCTAACACACAAGGTACTTGTATAATAACACATTCTAAGTTGTTTTACATAGTTTGCTTCACATTTGCTAGTTGCATCTTTGAAATACTACTTTGTTAAACTGCATTAAATTAGTCACTGTCTTCACCACCATGCTGGGTTTGAACTGATAAGGCAAACACACAGTTATGTTATGGTCTTCCGTCAGCTGTGCAGCATTCCCCATAGCCACTGTATGGCTACATTTTTAGTACATCTTATTTTCGATTCTCAAAAACTATGGCTTCATTGCTTCAGTATAATTGGTATAGTTTGTATATATTTTTTTTGAAAACATTGTTTTACTACAGGATAAAACCATTTTATTAGAAAGATATAAACGATGAATTATTTGTTAGTTCATCCAACTAGTTAGATTTTGGTAGCCTTGTAAATATGATCATATTCATTTTCTAAATGTACACTTTGACAAAAGTTGTGACCGAGTGACCACACTAATGACAGTATAATCACATATACATTTAAGTTATCAACTTATCGAGGATGTCTGCATATGTTGTGTATCGTCTACCTCTGTATCGAAGTTTTATTCCTGCCCTTGGATTGCAAAATTATTGGCATTACAAATTTGTAGTATCATGACATCCACAAAGCATGGCTACCAATTATATTAACGTTTCATGGGCTTAATTATTAGTATGCTATTCATATTAAAAAACGATGAAACAATTTAAATAATATATGTTTTATACTACTTAGTACTCCTTCATTATTCCCAATTGAAAAAACGGCACTACAAAATAATGATATATTAACAGTTTCAGGCAATGACAAAACGTGATTGTGTTGACGGGTAAACTTTATGGCCTCGTAATTTTATTATATATTTTATATTTTTAAATGAATGTTGTATTGATATGGCTTAATGTCTGGCATGGTATTTTATTAATCATCCAGGTAAACAACACTGTTTTGGAGAAGCGTTTCGTATGAACTGCTCGGCAGTTGATCGTGAAATTGTATCGCCAAGCAGTAGCGGTAAACGAATGGTCCCCGTCGTCGAAAAGGTGCCTCCAAAACATAAACAT
>CM034539.1:42644309-42881588 GCA_020002185.1 Paraescarpia echinospica
GATCGTATGCATCGGTCTCGATAACAGAAGACGCTATCAGACCACCGGCCGCCATTTTATGAGATGTTTACACGAAGCGGGTCGCACGCGGACGGTTGTCAATCAGTCATTTCGGTCCAGGCTGCAGTTAAGCTGCTAAGCAGATATGGTATAAAAATAACTTGGACAAAAGTTTATAATGTCGATTCATTTTGTGTGCGACATGTTTCAATATAAGTTTAATGTTGAATAGTTTGTATAGTATAGTATTATCGGATAAAAGTGTATCCTTATTTAATTTGTTATTTCATAGTTCGCCTGAGAGCCAATCATCGTCTCTACCTGAATCTGGGGTAAAGCCGCCCTACCGGTAACATTGGCAGAGCTTTAATTTCACATGCAGTTGTGAGGGGCGCGAAAATGTGCTGGGTAATCGAGGCTACTCGAGAAATAAGAATATATATAAAATTATATAAAATATTTCTAGCCTCGATTACCCAGGCGGCGTGAGGTGGCAGCACCGGCCCCCTCACTACGGCCTGAATATTAAGTCCCTGCCAATGTTACCGGTAGGGGGCTTTACCCCAGATTCGGGTAGAGACGATGATTGGCTCTCAGGCCAACTATGGAACAACAAATTAAATAAAGATACACTTTTATCAGATAATACTATACTATAACAACTATTCAACACTAAACTTACATTGCAACATGGAGATGGAGATGCCAGAATGTTGCACGAATTTGTCATGAATCTGATAGAGTTTTGGCTGGAGATGAGGGACAAATATCCGGAAATTTGAAAAGTAGCTAAGTAAGACCAAACCCCGAATCGACAAGTTGTGCGCAACAAGGAAATAAAAATGGCATCTATTCCTATATATGTTTTCTACTGTTGGCATAGAAGGGGTTCGCGGTGACTAAAGTCCAGGGCGCGGAGAATAGAAATATAGATGCAAATCGTGCTATGGAATCAGTTATCCATCGGTAGAATGTGGAAATGACGTCACTTCCGGTGGAAGGTCAAAATCTAGGTCAGTCGCAAACGCCAAGGACAAACACCGAGTGGCGCCCCTGGCGGATAGGCGTTGAACTACATTATCGACCCCTGGTGGATACTTGGTGAATTAGTACTGCTTAAATTGGTGCATCTTATTTTTTCTTCATGAATCAACGACCATGTAAACATTGAAATATTAAAAGCAGGAGACGATACCATCTCGAAGACACTGGCTAAGCTGTATACTAAATGCTTTTCAGAAAGACGAATACCCACAGTATGGAAGAACGCAAAGATGGTGATAATCTTCAAGAAGGGAAATAGGAAAGTCTTAAAGAACTACATACCGATATGTCTGTTATCAAACATCTACAAATTATACTCACAAAGATACTAACGAATAGGCTAGAGAAGACACTCGACGAAAACCAACCACGAAAGCAAGCAAGATTCAGTAGCAGGTACTTAACGACAGACGTTACAATAATAATAAGTTTATTTTCTTTGTTTGGCAGCAATAGAGGCTGAAAAGTACAATAGGTACATTAAAATTAATAAAACAATTAAATAAAGTAGATTAAAAAACACTAAATGTTCTTAAAGCGTTCAGTCCTTTTCCACATACACGTCGTAAACCAACTGAAAGAGAAGTGCCGAGAATATAATATCCCACACTGCATCGCTTTCGTCGACAACGTGAAAGCTTAGGACTCGATACAAACTCAAGAAGCAATACTGATGTCCCTTCAAGAACAGAGGATAGAATACGTATACACCGATCTCTTCAAAGAAATCTACACCAACAGCTCGGTAACAGTCCACCTACACAAAAAGAGCAACAAGATCAACTTCCAGAGAGGAGAACGACAGGGTGACACCATAACGCCTAAGCTGTTTACGGCAACACTCGAAAGCATATTCCGCAGACCGACTTGGGACACCAGTGGCTTGAGGATAAACGGAGAATATCTCATTCATCTTCGCTTCGCCGACGACACATATGCGCTACTACACCGCCAAAACTACAAAGCATGCTGCAGGAGCTAGCTGATCAAAGTGAAAAGCAAGGTCTGAAAATGAACATCTCGAAAACAAAGGTGATGCTATAAAATGACACACTGATATATATCAACACCACGCAGATAGAGAACGTTGAAAGCTTCGTCAGTAGTAAAGGAGGTTAAGTACCGAGCATGGTTTGCGCAGAGCAAGAGCAAAATACCCGGATGTATGTCAAGGTCAAGTACCCGGATGTAGGTCATGACCAAATATCACGTGGCGCCACCTGTCGGATAGGTCATCAACTAAAACAACGGTTTTTACGAACTTACTGCAAAGTGGTGCCATCTTGTGGACAAGTTGTAAACTAAATGTTCGAGTACTGCCCAATTTCGTGCGTGTTGGTTTGGCCATTAGCGCCACCTGGCGGATTTTTTTGAACTAATTTCCCCCTGGCGGATAGGTCATGACCTACAAGTGGTGCCACCTGACGGACAAGTTGTGAAGTAAATGTTCGAGTACTGCAAATATTCGTGTCTCTTGCACGCTTGCGTGCAATGGAGCCCCCTGACGGATATATCAGGAACTACAAACATCATCCCCTAGTGGACAAGTGAGCGAACCACATATTCGTGTCTGTTGTTTTTGTCGAGTGCTTACTCCTGGTGGATATATCATCATAAAAAAAAAAATTATCATGCTATCGTTTTTATGCTTTGTTTTTACTCTCTATGATTATTCTATTGATTGTGTACAGCGCTTTTGAGCAGGCTTTTATGTATGAAAAGAGCGCTTTATAAGTTCGGTATAATAAATAATAACTGAAAGCACCCCTGTTTGATAAGTGGTGAACTAAATATAGGTCCAAACCTGACGAATCGGTAGAGATGCACGAGGTGAGTTGGTTATACAGGTAGTGATCTGGTTAGCCATCATTTTGAGCTCTCGTCACAAAAGAGTATTAGCTATTCTCATAGGTTAGAAATTTCGTGTTCGTTCGACACGACCACGTGACCTTGAAGTTCTGTCGAACTGTTATAAAAGACCTGCGTCTGTTTTTTGTGGTCATTATATCTTACATTTTGGAAGATGAACAACATGACTAGTGATAACGTCCGACAAGGGATTTTGCTACCGAAGGCGCAGCCTTCTCCGGCTACGGGACCACTCGATCTCTCGACCCCAACAATCAACCCGGACCAACAGCCAACGACCAGTTCAACGACCAGTCCGACGACCAGTTTGACGACCAGTTCGACGATCAAACCAATTTCGTCTCTGTCATCAGCTCCGGCAATCAACCCAACCGTCAACCTGACATTGTCACCTCCGACAAAGCGTCAGAAGCTGTTTCCTCGTTATACTTGCTGTATGTGTGGCAGTACCTTCAAGTATAAAGGGAATTGGCCCGCTCATGTGAAGCAGAGCTGCTGTCAAAGGAAGCAAGATAAACAGCGGCGACGTAAAGAGCAACTTGAAGAACAGCTTGAAGAACAACTTGAAGAGATAACAGTAAGCTTCAATTTTTCATAGTATTCAAATGGTATTCATGCTATTTTGTTAGAACATTTTCAAAAGAACATAATATAATATTTTTTCTTATACATACCAGTTGACCATTCATTATTAAGCTAATTCCTTCACTGTTTCAGCGTCAAGAAAAGGAGTGTATTGCTGCAAACGTCGCTACTTCTCCCTCTTCCCCCCTGTTGCGGCAAATATCGGCCCTCCAAGCGACTGTCTCTACTGCTGAACACACCCAAACAGTGCAAGGAGAAACGACGACAGTCTTTACATAGTAGAGTTGAACTTACTTCAAATGGTTGCCTGTTTGCAAACTGGTTTGAACTGGTTGACTGTCTGGAACAATACCACAACCAAGTATCCGAACCGACTTTGTTGAACCCACAAGGGCTCCTCGCCGTATGGCAGGCAAGACTGAAGTAGTGAGGTGCGGTGTTGTCTTGTACACGATTAAACTTTGCATGACTCGGTATCAATGTCTAGTCTCTGGTTCTTTTAGTTATGGAGCGTGACATGTAAATATGTTTGTGTTGTAATAAAATGTGCAAACCTCATCTTGTGTCTTTTTCATAGTGTAATGCAAAGCATATGTTGGGAACCTTACTAATAGTCTTACACTTCACAAGTATGTCTGTGTAGTTCAGTAGAGATGATAGCCACTTATGTCTGTGTAGTTCAGTAGAGATGATAGCCACTTATGTCTGTGTAGTTCAGTACAGATATGTTAACCACTCATGTCTGTGTAGTTCAGTACAGAGATGTTAATGTACTCAGACCAACTAGTTGGACAAACGAAACACTATGCTTTGACCAACACGCTGCACAAATTTGTCAATTCGACGTGTTATCGCGTCAAACCCCTCAAAAGTGAGGAGGAGGAGGGTTAAGATGATCGCGTTGAGGAGGAGGAGGGCTAGAGATGGACGCGTTGAGGAGGAGGAGGGCTAGAGATGGACGCGTTGAGGAGGAGGAGGAGGGCTAGAGATGGACGCGTTGAGGAGGAGGTGGAGGGCTAGACATGGACGGGTTATCGCGTGACATCCCTCCTCTTTCAGGCAAATAGACGGGTTATCGCGTGACATCCCTCCTCTTTCAGGCAAACAGACGGGTTATCGCGTGACATCCCTCCTCTTTCAGGCAAACAGACGGGTTATCGCGTGACATCCCTCCTCTTTCAGGCAAACAGACGGGTTATCGCGTGACATCCCTCCTCTTTCAGGCAAACAGACGGGTTTTCGCGTGAGATTTCACCGATTCGACGGAATTCCACTGCAATAGACAGGTATAAAACGAGTTGTACAAACAAAAGTTAGACCGACGAGACAAGAGACGAGACTATGACCGAGATATGTCACGAGACTACGGGTGACACATCACACGAGACTACGGATGACACATCACACGAGAGTACCGACGAGACAAGAGACGAGACTATGACCGAGATATGTCACGAGACTACGGGTGACACATCACACGAGACTACGGATGACACATCACATGAGACTACGGACGAGATATCACACGAGTGATGACACATCACACGAGACTACGGATGACACATCACATGAGAGTACCGACGAGACAAGAGACGAGACTATGGCCGATATATGTCACGAGACTACGGATGACACATCACACGAGACTACGGATGACACATCACACGAGAGTACCGACGAGACAAGAGACGAGACTATGACCGATATATGTCACGAGACTACGGATGACACATCACACGAGACTACGGATGACACATCACATGAGTCTACGGACGAGATATCACACGAGAGTACGGACGAGACAAGAGACGAGACTATGGATGACACATCACACGAGAGTACGGATGATACATCACACGAGACTTCGGATGACACATCACACGAGAATACCGACGAGACAAGAGACTAGACTATGACCGAGATATGTCACGAGACTACGGATGACACGACACTACGGATGACACATCACACGAGAGTACAGACGAGACAAGAGACTATGACCGAGATATGTCACGAGACTACGGATGACACATCACACGAGACTACGGATGACACATCACACGAGAGTACGGACGAGACAAGAGACGAGACTATGGACGAGATACGCCACGAGACTACGGATGACACATCACACGAGACTACGGATGACACATCATATGAGACTACGGACGAGATATCACACGAGAGTACGGACGAGACAAGAGACGAGACTATGGATGACACATCACACGAGAGTACGGATGATACATCACACGAGAGTACGGACGAGACAAGATATATTCTACGAGACCACGGATGACACATCACACGAGACTACGGATGTCACATCACACGAGAGTACGGACGAGACAAGAGATACGCCACGAGACATTCAAAGAGGTGACCATCATGGTTCCCAACGCCACTCAACGGATACCAATGTAATTAGTCAGAGTATTGCCATCTACCGACCATGATAGATCTGTATTCGTCGACACATTTCCGGAAATGGTGAAACCATAGAGGCCGCCATGACAGGTCGTCATGACATTCAAGTAACTTCCGGTATGACATCACATCTGGCATAGCGACCCTTAGTGGATAATCGGAGTACTACCCCACACGATGACGAAGGACAACTACCTGACACGACTTCATTCAAAGAGGTGACCATCATGGTTCCCAACGACACTCAACGGACACCAATGTATTTAGTCAGAGTATTCAAGAGAGATCATATGGGAAATATTCAAATAAAATTGTGTTTATGCTATGGATGAGTGTGTTTGTTTTTCGTTTTCGTAGTCATCAAGACACCAATGTAATTAGTCAGAGTATTGTCATCTACCGACCATGATAGATCTCTATTCGTTGACACACTTCCGGGAATATCGGAAGCATAGTGTCTGCCATGTCAGGTCGCCATGATATGCAAGTAACTTCCGGTGCGACGTCACTTCCTACGTAGCGTCCCTAGTAGAGGCTGCCATGACAGTCAAGTAACTTCCGGTACGACGTCACTTCCGGCGTAACGCCCCCTAGTGGATAATCGGAGTACTACGTCACATGATGACGCCATCTAGCGGGTAAAATATCTAATTAGATTACATACAGATAAAAAGTTGGGGGTAATCTCGCGAAAATGTTATGTTTTGTCCCATTACACAACACACACTTCCGGAAATATCGGAATCGTAGAGTCCGCCATGACGGTCAAGTAACTTCCGGTGCGACGTCACTTCCGACGTATCGTCCCTAGTAGAGGCTGCCATGACAGTCAAGTAACTTCCGGTACGACGTCACTTCCGTCGTAGCGCCCCCTAGTGGATAATCGGAGTACTACCCCACACGATGGCGAAGGACAATCACCTGACAGGACTTCATTCAAAGAGGTGACCATCATGGTTCCCGACGCCACTCAACGGACACCAATGTAATTAGTCAGAGTATTGCCATCTACCGGCCATGATAGATATCTATTCGTCGACACACTTCCGGGAATAGCGGAAGCGTAGAGGCCGCCATGACAGTCAAGTAACTTCCGGTCCGACGTAACTTCCGACGTACCGTCCCTAGTAGAGGCTACCATGACATTCAAGTGACTTCCGGTACGACGTCACTTCCGGCGTAGCGCCCACTAATGGATAATCGGAGTACTACGTTACGTGATAGCACCACCTAGCGGGTAAAAATATATAATTAGGTTAGATAGAGAAAAAATAGTTGGGGTTAATCTCGCAAAAATTTAAACAACAACCACCAAGGTGGTTATTGTATAATTTTTCTGTTTTTGTCCCAAAGGGACAAAAACCTAAAATTTTCGCGAGATTAACCCCAACTATTTTTTTTTATTTAAGACGCACGAAATTGGGCAGTACTCGAACATTTAGTTTACAAACTTGTCCACAAGATGGCACCACTTTGCATAGTTTGTTATAACAATTTCCGCTAGGGGCGCTGCGGGGTCAATCTATTTTTGTTTTCACAAATTCCGCTAGGGGGCGCTACAGGTAAAACTATTTTTTTCTTCAAAAAATTCCGCCTGGTGCGCTGTAGATCAAATTATTTTAGTTCCCAAAAAAATCCACCAGGTGGTGCTGCTTTAGTTCGTGATCTATCCGCTGGGGGGGGCGGCGTTGTTTTAGTTGATGACCTATCCGATAGGTGGCGCCATGTGATCTTTGACCTACATCCGGTACTTGACCTTGACCTACATCGGGGTACTTGACCTTGAACCTACATCCGGGTACTTTACTCTTGCTCTGCGGAAACCATGCCCGGTACTTAACCTCCTTTACTACTTACGTCTATCTGGCACATCGATACAGTATCAGGAACAAAAACCAAGACAAGAAAATTCAAAGAAGAATCACCACCGGCTGGACAGCATTCGCCAAACACCGCGACATCTTCAAGGGTAACTTTGGAACCTGCTTAAAGATACAAGTCTTCAACTCATGCGTATTTCCAGCATTGACATACGGCGCGGAAATATGGGCACTCACCATACAGGCAAGGAACAAGCTAGCAGCCGCACAAACAAAGATGGAAAGAAGTATGTTAACATCACATATCGGGAGAGAAAAACAAACATCTAGGTAAGACAGAAAGCAGAGGTCATAGACGTGATAAAACACATCAGAAGACAACTGGACCGCTACTTATTTACTTGCCGGTACACAACGTCAAAGTTGTAATAGTATTGTGCTTGCAGAAATTTATGGAGACGACTCGTGCTTGTTTATTTACCAATGCAGTTACATACATGACGTTAACATGTTCTTTGAGATAACATAACATATTTGGAAACGACATGCTGAGGCCTTTGCCCAACCACGGAACACTACGGCTGCACACTGATGATGATGAACATGTTATTGTGCACGGTGACGAGCAAGAAATCGCGAATCGTTGGTACCGTACATCATGAGGTAATAAACCTAAATTATGTTTTAGGAACTGCTTCAGAGCACTCGATTGAACGCGTGAATTTTTTCTTACCTATTTTCATTAATTGAAGGCTATCACAACTATTATTATTGCTTTCATCATCATAATTAAATTTGCATTCTGAGTTAAACTTCCATTTATTTTCAACAATTTTCTAAGGAAAGTGTAATCACAATATTTACTTTATTGTACACATGCTTCTTTGGTAATTGCTCGACAAGCCTTTTGATCATGATCAATATAAGATTTACTCTTTGCTATCACACCGGTTCGTCTAACGATAATCGGTTTGCGTCGTTTGTATAGATATTACTACTTGTGAAACATCATCAAAGATAAGTAGAAGAGAATACCACTTTATTTCAATCACCAAACATCAGTGACACAGGTGACAATTAATGATACATAACACAGTAAGAATCTCCGTTAGGATCTGCTTTGGTTTTGTGATCGTTATTGCAGTGCAATCATCAAGTCATCAACATCGTCCGTGTGTACGTTTACATGTCACTGCCGTCGCAGCACCTGCACACACCGCTGACATGGTTGCTGCAGTAGCACACGGCGCAGAATTTACAGACCTTCTTGCATGAATCGTACTTGCATCTGGCATGGCAAACCGTACCTGCAACAGCGAGAGGCATAACAAGATTTAACAAGATTGCCGTTCAGTGCCACAAACTACAGTTGGCATGGGGACAAGGAAGCCTTTGGCTTATTGAAAGTCCCACAATTTTCTATCTACGTATAACCCGCCCTCCCCAGATACCTGTCGATTTATGTTTGAACATATTCAAACTGCTTGCATTAGCATGTACAATCATCAGACACTGAACACATGCACAAACATAGCTTGGAATAACATTTCCTTCTGGCGTGGGCCTTTAGAGCTTTACACATTTTCGAATGTAAGCTTATTACGAATTAAGCAGTCAATTAACACACAATGATATTCTAACAATACTATCAGTTTGACACTTTGCACACATACGAGTTTACGTCTATTACAGAGTACGAACATAACTTTCAGAAAGAGATCCCGAATAGCTTTCTATGAGTAATGTATGCGACTAAACATACATTATTTATTATTATTATTACTAGCATTTATATAGCGCCATATCTCCGGGACCAGGCGCGTACACACATTATAAGACGTACATGGAAACAAATGTATATGTATAAAGATGCCGGTAAATGTAATAACTATTAAGATTTACAAGATTGTATATATATAATGTGACCAACATACATGACATATTTGCACAAATATTAATATAATTAAGAAAGAGAATATACATTATGATATATAAAATTGTATTAAAAGATAAATAACAATAAATTAATTAGAATACATTATATAATAAATTAATTGATTAAATAAAAATTGTATTAAAATATAAATAATAATAAATTAATTAGAATACATTATATAATATAATAAATTAATTGATTAAATACATATTCATAAAAAGTGTCCTACAGCACAGTTCCTCAGTCGATGTACGCCTGCTTAAATAGATACGTTTTAAGGCAAGTTTTGAATTTTTCCAAAGTCTCTATATGACGAACGTTTAATGGTAGAGCGTTCCAGAGCGTAGGTCCAGACACGGAGAAAGCTCGTCTGCCGTAGCCCTCTAAGTTGTACCGCGGGACTACAAGCAGATGTAGATCAGCAGATCGGAGGTTGCGGGTGGGCGTTTACGGTATTATGAGATCTTGGATATACGCTGGAGCAAGACCATGTAAAGCCGTGAAAACAAGGACCAGCAGTTTGTACTAGATACGCCAGCGAACTGGAAGCCAATGCAGTTCGACCAGCACAGGTGTTATGTGCTGGTGCTTTCGGTGTCTTGAAATTAATCTCGCTGCCGAGTTCTGTACCATCTGCAATTTGTTCATAAGTGTCTCGGTGATGCCGTACAGGACCGCGTTATTGTAGTCCAGCCGCGATGTCACCAGGGCGTGGACTAGTGTCTTACATGTATCAGTAGTAAGACAATGTCTTATTTTTGAAATTGCGTAGAGATGGTAGTATGCTGACTTGGATATCTGTGACACGTGTGACGACATTGTTAGTCCAGAGTCGATTGTAATCCCGATGTTGCGGATGGTCGCTGACGGAACAATGTTACATCCGCATACACTAACACACGAAACGTCATGCAGGTGTTTATGATTTGGTGCCGAGATGATACATATATATATAATTATATATTGCTAATTGAATGAGGTCAAAAAGAAGTTTATTTCAGTATTTCAACGGCAATTTTAACATTCTGTAAGATATAAGTCTTAAGTGAAACACTGTGTATTATGATCTTTGTGCGACGACTATCGATAAACACACACCTTCGCTAGCCTGAGGCATGACGAGAGCAACAATGAAAATAGCAGCGATGAAGAAGACGACCTTCATTCTGACGAGTTCTCGTGCGATCTGTTTATAATTAATACGTTATTAAAACAACTATACAGCATTTAAAGTCATACATAGAAACAGTATATTAAAATTAATTATAGTAAATGTTGTCGGTTAATGAATGTTGTTTAAATCATATATGCTACCATATACGTCACTTTGGTACGTCGCCATATCTGGCAGAATAATAAACGTATGGCACACGGATATATATATATATAGTTAGTCTTTTGTGCCGTTTTATCTTAACATTGCATATTAGAGAAATAGGGGGAGAGATATTGAGAGAGAGAGGGGGGGGGAGGAGAGAGAGGGAGTGGCGGTGGGATGGAAAGATGGTAAGGGAGAGATTAAGGGAGAGTGTGAGAGTATCTGACCCTTCATTCCCGTGCGAGAGTTGAGGAAAGCGATACATGATGTAAACGACATATTGAATCACTGGAAATCTGTATTAATTTTAAAGATTGACATTCTCAGTATGCAACTTTGATCGCTCGGTTCATAGATAGGCCGCTTCCATATGGACCGATTGTTCATTAGGGATGAAAGATTGTTCACATATCAGTTTGATATAAGTGTGCTTATCTCTATTTCCCTGTGGTTTTCCTGCCATGAGTCAGTGTTCAGAGTATATATATTGACAAAAGTATTTCCGTGTGACAATAACAGTTGCCAGCAGTCGGAGGTATCTCAATCGAATCCTGTTCGTGAGTTTATTTACACCCTCATAACCTTCTTTCGTCGTGAACCTGCTGCTCCCGTCGACATTTATGTAGGCCTATTTGCCCAGTATGCTGGGGTACTTGTTCTTGCGTGTTTCTATATGTTATATAGCGATTGATGCAATACACTGAGATGGTTCTAATGTACGCGACTCGTCGTCGACGGATTGTTGTGTGATATGCAGTTGTTTTTGAAGGTTCTACAACCATCTTGGTTGCGTTTTTCGTCGCGTCATAATATCGTCGTATAAATTGAACATATTTAATTTTATAACGATTTGTCGACGATGATTTTGCATCGTCGTCTAGCGTGCGCCACTGTACGACGAACGCAGTCCCGCGTGCAATATAGGTCGCAAGGTGAACCCATTTCTCGTTTAGTCCCGTCCAGAACTCTCGGGGACTAAGAATTATTGATAATCAAAGTACGCGATATGTTGCACCTCCAAGAAAAAGTTTAACTCAAAATGTGTGCCAGTTTAAAAGTTTAACTCGCGTTTATGTTGGACTATTCTGTTTCGTTCGGGAGGAGTAATTTTGAATCTGGACCAACCCCAGGGCTCAGTTGCGTCATCTGACGTAAACATGGCTGTGTAATGATAATTATAAAGAACTATTCAGTTTGGAGGTTGGTTGTCAATGCGGCGCTCCTGCCCTGACGTGGCATCGTGGCCACTTGTAATTACTTCGTACGATTATGTTAATTAAAACTGTACTACAAAGCCTGAGTACATATCTAATATGACAGGCTGCCCCCATGGCGAAAGGAGTATTGTTGTCTCGTCCTAAGGAAACATAGTTTCATGTGTTTTCTATGTTTCGCACACGTTGTAAGTTGCACCACCCAGCCGATTACACCTCATACATGGGGTAGATATCGTGAATGTTAACATACGTGGCTGAATTTGGAAGGTGACAATCATAACTAGATACTTTTGCTTGCAATTTAAAATCAGCGACACGGCCACGCCCATACAGCCTCACAGGCACAACCTTGGCGCCTGTTCAGCGATATTTCATAACGTAGAGTTCACCAACAGTCATGCAAAGCATTTTTGCAATTAACTTTGCCCTTTTTGTTAATAAAAATGTTGAACTAGACTATATTGTTAATGTGAATTTAAGCACAAGAAATTCACTTTGCAGGAGTCGTCATTGTCACACTCACATTGACACTGTATGGTTTTACGTACAAAGTTCGTGCATCGTCAAATTTGTCATATTCTTCTCATTTAAATGATTCCACAAGGTGGGGTTTCTCATGGAGTTTATGGCACGTTTTGAATATCTTCATTTCCGACATAAATCCACTTTATGTTCTCAGAAAAAGAGCATTTACTGTATTGAATGTCAGTCCATTTCTTGTGAACAGGAAGCTCGTGGACTGTGTGTGTGTGTAAATATATAGGCAATATACCTGTATATATTGAAGATATTTATATGAAATAAAAAGGTATGTGATCCAAAACATCGGGTGTAATTAATTCAGAAAAGGGTCTTCTAAATGTTGGAGGATATAGCACTGTCAATATATAATGTCTTTATTAAATAAATAATTTTGATGACTTAATCAATTGACCCTGATTTAATATTTGACCTATTTACTTGGATTAATTACGTAAATCAGGTGTAATTAATTAGGAAACATGCCTACTAAACTATGAGGTTGAACACTGTCAATATTGACTGTGAATATACTACGACTATGTCACTTCGTAAAATCTGTAATTTGTAATCCCGGTATTTAACCTATTTACAGGGATTATTGGCATGATTGAGCCTTAATTAATTAAGAAGTGGGCCTACAAATTTTAGGAATCAAACAAATCAACATAAAATACGTTATGACTTGTTATGCATGACCTAACTAGTTGACCTACTTTTAACATTTGACCCAGTTATGGGGATTAACAGGATTAGCCGTATTTTATTATATAATTGAGCAATTAAATGTTTAGGGTATAACATTCAAGCAAATTACAGACCTAATGTGTGGATGTTTCTCTAATTAGTAGGACACAACGGGTAAAGATATAGGGATTAAATGGATAAAACATTACAATTGCATGAATGTTAAGGTTAAGAACATTTATTATAACATATTGCAGCATAGCTGCAATTTCATAAAAATATTCTATGCATATAAGACCATGCAGATACACTGTATAAGTGTTCATATTAAGTCCATGTATGTGCATTGGAACATTGCTTGATAAGTCCTGCAAATACACATTGTATAGTAATAGAATAGCACATTTTGTAATTCAGGCAGCATTGCAACGTGTATCAAGTCCTGCAGGTACAACAAACGTTGTAAGTCCTAAGTAGAAGTTTCAGCAATGTATGTAGCCGTGTTGGCATAGCAACCCATATAATTCTGAGAATGTCATTATGTGTAGCTAATAAAGAGGCTTGCAAGTAAAATAACATTTGCCAATATTCACAATGTAGTGATGATTGCCAAATCTTGTATGATCTATAACGTGAAGTTCTGCGGCAGTGTAGCAACACTTAGGTACAGCAACATGTAATTCCACGGCAATGCAACAAAGTTTGTATTCAGAAAAGTTGGGTTTTTAAAAAATCAATTTTCAGGTCAAATTTGAAAAATAACTTTTAAAAGAACGACAATTTTGAACAGTTAGATATGGGTGAAAATGTAATCTGCTAATGGATGGTATAGTACATAGAATTTATGTTGTGCATGCCTTAGCATAAAATGTGTTCATCGTCAATATATAGGAACAAATGATCTAAGCATAATTAATGTAACTGAAGTTGTGATATATGCCAACATTTTATAGTGTATTTCGAAAATAACAGAAATAATAATGGCTGTTTTTGATCAAAGTGGTTTTAGAAGAGAAAGTGATGGGATAATACTTTTTTAAGATATCCTTGCATAACATTTATAAAAGTAAAGATGTTTGTGAGAGACAGGGCACATGGTGTAGCTAACTGTGTAATAAGTTGATTGAATTTAAGTTTGACTTATTTGTATGTGAATTTGCAAGAGTGTGTGACATGCGATGCAGATTAATTAATTTTTTATTGATTTACATAAATCACAATTTTCATAATATGCTTTATTGCCATTACCTGAAGCTAAACAAATATTGAACAACACTTAATGAAACGGATATCCAATTACAACATTTTGGCTACAAAGTGTAAAGTATTTGCAACAATTTCAATTACAATTGTATTCAAGCAACAATTGAGCAAATTCATTTCTATCACCTTACAATAATGTCTTGAGCAATGACAAATAAACATCATGCATAACTTTATTGACAACAATTTTAATTATTTCAACAATTGCAGACATTTTATTTACGAGATATTCCTGGAAGGAACAACTACTTAATTAAAACAGAACTAAGTCTAAAGACTAAACAACTTAACTACATTTCACTTACACGCTAATACGTCGCTATAAATTACATAATAATTTTATCTTGACAAAACAAATTATTTAAACTACAACTTATTTTAGACTAACCTGTTAATCTCCCAACACTGAATAACTTGCTAGAAGTGAAGTTGTGCAGTATGAAAAAAGAAATACACAAACACAATTAATTTATTATAATGTTGGTGAAACAATCGTGATATGCCTATAAGTATACTGGACCTCTCGGTTTCTGCCTTACACTAGCATAATACGCAGTTTTCACCAAAAAAATTTGAAATCGTTCAGCAACGTATCAATATTATTAATCAGAACCACTGATGTCATCAATGGCAAACAAACGACGCGTCAAATACGTTGTTTTTAGTGAAATACTTACAATATTCACGCGCCAAACGGAAGCACTCGGTTTCTGCCTCATCGTGTTCAAAATCATCACTGTGCGATAAATCGCAACGCATTCACTTTATAAACTCCATGGGATGATCGTTAACTTTCCTGTGGTGATTAGTGTGAATAGTTGCTTACAATATCGTACGATAAATTTTAATATTACGGTTGTTTACATCACCGTCACCGATATGGAGCACTGTAGTGTAGTCACGTGGTCTGCGTTAGGTATCAAAATATCTGTCAAAAATCTGTTTGCCAACGGGGCAAACAGGTTTTTGACATATATTTTGACAGCGAACGCAGACCACGTGACTACAGTGCAACACATCGGTGACGGTGATGTAAACAACTGTAATATTTAAATTTCTCGGGCGAAATTGTAAGCATCTATTCACCCTAATCACCACAGGAAAGTTAAGGAACAGCCCGTGGAGTGAATGCATTTCGATTTGTCGCACAGTGGTGATTTTGAACACGATAAGGCAGAAACCGAGTGGTTCCGTTTAAACTTGAAGTGATTATCGTCTTACGAATATTGCAAGTATTTCACACACAAAAAACAACTTATTTGACGCTTCGTTCGCACGCCATTGATGAAATATGTGGTTCTAATTAATAATATTGATACGTTGTTGAACGATTTCAAAATTTGTTGGTGAAAACTGCATATTATGCTTGCGTAAGGCAGAAACCGAGTGGTCCAGTATACATAGTGTATATATATATATATACTGCTACAGTGAACAATAACATCAACAATATACAATGATTGTGGTGGAAGTGATTTAATTAAATGCTGGAAAGCTCCTACTGATGCCGACACTGATGGCTGTGATGTCGGCGGGCGACCGGCATGATACGGCGTTGGCTGTTGAATTTTGAAAATATATGCCGACAACGCCAAAGTTGCCCACCTCGATGTGTCGCTCGCCAAGCACGTACAATAATGCCACATCTATACCATTATAAAGCTAATATTCTACACTAGACTGCCTTCGTAATTTCATATACTGCCTCGTATTTTGTATGTAATTGTTTTACAAGTGTATACAACATTAAACATCACATACCTGCACACAGAAACGATCGCGTTCAAAATGAACAAGATGTGGCTCCAGTGTAACATAGTTATCCATTGGTCGAATCCACGGTCAAGATGGCATGTTTTCCTAATTTGCATAGCGCGGCAAAATCAATAGAACCAATCAAAACAAGTTTTAGAAAAAACTTAGTGCACAACAAGGAGCCTCAATCTGGACAGGAGGCGTCACTGAACGGTAAAATGGCAGTCTACACTGAAGATTTTTTCCGCCATTCGGGAGGGAAGCGCGTCCTGATATTGCTTTTTTCGTTTTCCAAGCAGAAAAGAAAGGTAAGATATCTGCCTGTAAAGATAGTATACATAAAGTACAACTGTCTACTGTAATAGCATATTATGAAATAGGTTTTTGATACAACACGGCGCTCGATCATGGAGTTTTCAAGGACGAAGGCTATTGACAGTATTGTATTTTCATTTTGTGATGCGATACCCAATATTTTTTTAATAAAATGCATGCCTAAAATGATGTTGAATTAGGGAGAAGACGAACAAAATCCGGTAGTGTGATTTAGGTTAATAATATAAAAATAGAATGCAGATTTACCGAATGTTTGCACGACTCATTCAGACTCAGTCTCATTCGGCGATATATCGTATGTAATTTAGTATTGTAATGTGTATGGACCACTGTTTCTCCCCAGGTAGTGAGAGAATCGAGGTCTTCATGCAGCTTTTGTTGATCTTCTCTTTTCTTAACAGTGTTGCAACACATGGTGTCGTAAGATGAACAATCGGGCTTTGGATCTGATGCCTTTGAGTATATGACGTTTATATACTAGGGATAGAGGTACTCCCGAGTCCATTAGCGTGAAATCGGATCTAGCTTTCTGCCTCCACCACTACTACCTGCCACCTGCCCTCGAGAAAACGCTCAATCCATACACTGAGGCGACCTTCGATGTCATGGTGACATAGCTTGTGGACAAGCATGGTATGGCTGAATTTGTCGAAGGCTTTCGAGAAATCTAGGACAATCTGGTTTCCTCTCTCTAGTCCTTCGATTGTTTCATGCACATACCCCAGAAGCTGTGTCTAGCTCGCTGGACTGTCCGCGTCGGAAGCCAAGCTGCTCTGGACAGAGGATGTTGTTCTTCTCGAGGTGCGACATGATGTGGCTGGTGATGATATGCTCCATTACCTTGCACGCTATGCATGTGAGCGAGATGGGGCGACAGTTAGCTGCCTTGTATCGTTCTCCTTTCTTGAAAACAGGTGTGATGTGGGCCAATTTCCAGTCAAGCTGGTAGGGTTCCAATGCTGTACGAGTTGCGGAAAAGCAGGGTGAGGGCTGGAATGAATTCATCTGCGACTGTCTTTAGGAGCTTGGGTGTGGTGCCATCAGGTCCGCAGGCTTTGATGGGGTCCAGGTTTAGTAGCAGCTTCTTCACACCCTCTTTTGTGATGTTAATGTCTTTGCATGCTGGATAGTCTGGAATGTCTGGCTGTGGAGGGCAACGCAGTTTAAACTCCTCAGCTGTAGTAATGTATTTGGTGTTGAAGACAGAGAGAAACTGGTCGTTTAGAAGCTCGGCTTGTTCCTTATGGTTTGTAATGAGCTTCCCATCGTCTTTGAGTGGAGAGCCTCCAATCCCCTCAGTTAGGAAGACCTCCATCAGATTGTACATTATGTGTTAGTTTGCCCCTGTATATAAATCAGATCTTATCAGACGCAGTCTATTTCGCTGGCTGTGTGTGTGCGTGCTAACGTGTGTGCCCCCCTCCCCCCGCTCTCCCTCCCTCCCTCCCTCACTCCCTCCCTCCCTCCCTCCCTCCCTCCCTCATTTAGAATGTGAATACAAGCGGTAAGGCCTTGCCACAAAGAAGGACATAGATATGCTAGAAAGAGTACAGAGGAGAGCGACTAAACTGATACCAAAATTGAGGGATCTTAGTTATGAAAAACGCCTAAAAGAATGTTGTTTAACAACACTAGAGACCAGGAGATTGAGAGATCAGATAGAAGTGTTTAAAATATTGAATGAGTATGAAAATATTGATAGAAATATGTTTTTTCAGTTAAGAAAGATAGAAAGACTAGAGGACATGAAGTTACATTAGTAAAGGCAGTGTAGATTAGACGTAAGAAAGTTCTCATTTTTCACAAGGACTGTGAATGAATGGAACAGATTATCTGATGATTATTAGTAGATTGCTAGTAGTGTGAATATGTTTTAAAAATAAAATAGACACATACCTCAGAAGGGCTGGATATATGTAGATAAAGGGTTGGACTCTCGATGATAAATAGGGCTACCACCCTTGTCCACCTGCCATCTAGAGTTAATTCTTTGGATGGCGGAAATCTTGTTAAAATCTTATTAAAATCTCCTCTCCCCTCTCTCTATCTTCAAGCCATGGAATTCTTCTTCCGGCAGGAGGTCGCGCACGTTTTCGGCTGAATAGTCTGAATTATAACTCTACGTCACACCTATCCGTCAAGTTACCATGGTAGATTTGTGTGCGTGCGCGTGTGCGCGCGTGTGCACCTGTGTTCGTGTGTGTGTGTGCAAGTGCGTGCGTGCGCATGTGTGTCTGTACGTTGGTCTGTGCGTGCGTGTCTGTCTGTGTGTGCGTGCGGTGTGTGTGCATGTATGTATGTGTGCGTAAGAGTGGTGTGTTTATGGTGCGTGTATGCGTGTTCTGTCTCTGTGCGTGCATGTATGTGCGCATGTGTGTGTCGCGCGCGCTTGTGTGTGTGTGTGTCCGTCTGTCTGTCTATACGTTTGTCTGTCTGTCTCTGTTACATGCTAAACACTTGTGAATGCGCCTCTGTGATGATCGCGTCGTCCGACATGCTCTTTCAATTCCCTGCTGCGTAATGACACACTTTGAAAGGTCGTTTGGTGGATGAAGCTAATTTTGTTTCCAGGTCGTGCCTAGATGAAACACTTTTCAAGAGTTCTTGACATAAGTATTAGCTGTGGAATGTTATGTGTTTGTGTTGGTAAGTTAAGCTGTCTCTACTCAGTAGAGTCTCTAGGCGCTTCACATATTTGTTCTGATTAATAATAGCCAGGGCTCGAGGTTATCAAGCGTACTCGGTGCTCATACTCAACTCCATGGTCAGACTCGAGATCTAATGCCCAACGAAGAATCCATACTCACGGTGGTTATAAAACTTCTTGAGTACGTGCTCAACTGAGTACGCCGTCTTAAGTACGAGAGCAAAACAAAGAGCTCTTTCAGAGCTTTCTTGTTCAAGAAGATAACAAACCTATAACTATTTATAAACAATATCAACTTCCGACTATAAAACGGTGATGGACGAAGACCTACGCCGTTGTGAATGTGTTTATTTTATGGTGAAATGCGCAGAGGAATATTGACTGAATAACGCCGCGATGAAAGTACTTCGCCGTGCACGATGGAACAGACATGGCACAAGACAATTCAAAAGATAAAATAGCGTAAAACAGTAGTAACATGACCTGCCACTGGTCAGTCACGCTGTATTATTTATGATATTTTGTATCATTGTAACAGTAAGTAGGTACGATGAATTCGGGCTCGATGGCATCGATGTTATCGTGTTTATAATAAATAAATACCTTACACACATCAAATTGAGTTGGCATTCGTACTTGTGATACATCTTACATTATCTGCAACAAATGAACTAATAAAGTTGTTGTATGGGTGCGGCCATTATTTATCAACTGTGCAGGAGGTTTTGGGGACATACATACTCTGACCTGAAATTTAGCTTACCCCACCTCCAATCATATCGTTGCGTGTCCCAAATTCGTGTAATTCTGTGGCAATAATTTCATAACTGTTTCATTAAACAACACATATTATTTGCAAAGCCTAAGTGCAAAACAGTTATTTATATACAATTGATCCAAATCCATGTTATACATAACTGTTTTTATACAGATATGTGCATATAATATGATATTTTGATGTACAATTACACGTTTAAAAGGATAATATATACACATAACACACAAAGTACTTGTATAATAACCACATTCTAAGTTGTTTTACATACTTTGCTTCACATTTGCTAGTTGCATCTTTGAAATACTACTTTGTTAAACTGCATTAAATTTGTCACTGTCTTCACCACCATGTTGGTTTGAACTGATAAGGCAAACACTCAGTTATGTTATGGTCTTCCGTCAGCTGTGCAGCATTCCCCATAGCCATTGTATGGCTACATTTTTAGTACATCTTATATTAGATTCTCAAAGACTATGGCTTCATTGCTTCAGTATAATTGGTATAATTTGTATAATTTTTGTTTGGAAAACATTGTTTTATTACAGGATAAAACCATTTTATTAGAAAGATATAAACGATGAATTGTTTGTTAGTTCATCCAACTAGTTAGATTTTGGTAGCCTTGTAAATATGATCATATTCATTTTCTAACCTTCGTGGTTGTTGTTTAAATTTTCGCGATATTAACTTTTTTTCTCTAACCTAATTATATATTTTTACCCGCTAGATGGCGCTATCATGTGACGTAGTACTCCAATTATCCACTAGGGGGCGCTACACCGGAAATGACGTCGTACCGGAAGTTACTTGCCTGTCATGGCAGCCTCTACTAGGGACGGTACGTCGGAAGTGACGTCGCACCGGAAGTTACTTGAATGTCATGGCGACCTGTCATGGAGGCTTCTATGGTTCCACCATTTCCGGAAGTTTGTCAACGAATAGAGATCTATCATGGCCGGTAGATGGACGCCATCGTGTGGGGTAGTACTCCGATTATCCACTAGGGGGCACTACGCCTGATGTGATGTCATACCGGAAGTTACTTGATTGTCATGGCGGTCTCTACTAGGGGCCTTTACGTCGGAAGTAACGTCGAACCGGAAGTTACTTGAATGTCATGACGACCTGTCATGGCGGCCTCTACGGTTTCACCATTTCCGGAAGTGTGTCGACGAATAGAGGTCTGTCATTTCCGGTAGATGGCGTTATTCTGAGTAGTTACATTGCTATCCTTTGGGGCCATCAGATGTCGCCTGTCTCATGAACGTGTACAGTTTTTGTGTTAAGGGAAGTCACGTGATATACGTTCGGTCTGATTGGTTATGCAAATGAGATGACTGCCGAAAACTAATGTATATACCGTGCTTCCGACGATTCTGGTCTTTCCGTTTTCGACTCTCGAGAAGATCGTATCGTATCTGGTCGCTCGCACTATTTAAAAATATGGAATTGTTACGTTGTAAAGACGGCTGCTTCATATACATATGTTTTCCATTAAAAGAAGCGATACCTCATACGAGTCCTATGGTCGCCTCGTTGGACGTGAATCCGAACAGATGATTGTCTCTTGACATGAAGGTATGTGATGTCTGACACCTCAAACTCAAAATGTCGTTGTATGTCTTTACGATACATCGAGTTGACGTTTATCATGGAGAAAATGCCATATCTTTTAACATGGGGAAACTTCCTATCCTTTAACATGGAGAAAATTACCTATCGTTTAACATGGAGAAAATGGCCTATCCTTTAACATGAGGAAACTTCATATCCTTTAACATTCAATTCGTGCAACGTGTTGGGCTAAGTTTAGTGTTTCGTTTGTGCAACTTTTCCCCATATGATCTCTCTTGAACACTGTTCCTGTGGATTGCATGTCCCACTCGAACCTGTTTTTGTCGCAAATCGGTAATACTAATATGGTTCCCAACGTGTGATTTGCAAAGGTGTCGCCGAATGAGCTGCGCTCCGCAATGGTGCAGGTCGTCTTCGATTCCGATTCCGCTTACAAATGGAATGCTGGTTTCCTTTGACATATCGTCGTCCACTGACGCTGTCTGCATGTAAAGTCAACGATCTGAGTTCCCAACTAAATCCATTGGCGTGTTGACGTCCTTGAGACCATGAGCGAAGGTTTCCCATCCCACCGGTTCAAACGACTTCCGTTTTCACAACACGTCGTTCACGAGATCTACAATGTTACTTCCGGGTACCATCTTGTTTCTGTACATCATCTCGCCGCGATCGTTCCACCTTACGGCACTTTTCATTTTATCGAGTAGTCTTCGTGCTTTCTGCTTCATAGTTTTTGGAACGCTGTCGATGATTTCGTTTTCGATGCTCTCCTTTTTGACGACTTCATTTTCGTTAGCAGGTTGTACTTTGTTTTTCCCTTCACTGGGAATTTTTTCGATGACCACACGCACGGGTTCTTGGATACGTTTGTCGGAAAGATCGTTGTACCGACTCAATACCTGGTTATACAACACAACTTTTTCCCTCTCGTGTATATCACTTCGTTCTAATATGCCTTGCATTTCGTTGTCGAGTCGTTGCAAGACACTTTCGATAGGGTTAGCAGTCAAAGGACGTTGCGGTTGAATGTTTTCCAAAATACGGGGATCGACCAGGGCCATCTTCTTTGTATACTCCATGGTCACCTGAGATGGAGACGGGAATGTCGAGCTTGTTGATGGAACCGTAGGCAACTGCGGACACTGTGCCGTTTCCAGCTGTCCCGACGTGAGAAATATCTCTTGCAATCTGGGCACTGGAACGATGATGGTGTGGACTTGTTGACAGCTGGTAGAATAGGCAATAAGCTCATGATGTAGGTGTTTACGGTTCAAATGTAAAGAACGGAATGACTCTTGGAACTCGTCAGTCTAAGTATAAGTTCCGACTAGTGAATTGGTTACCCGTTAGATGGTGCCCGCGTATTTATAGACATGAAGCGCTACGGTAGAAGTTCCGTCACACCTCAAGTCATGTAACTGTAATGGCTGACTCTACAGTTCTAACATTCTCGGAAGTGTGTCGACGATGGAGTAGTTAGTACACACACACACACACACACACACACACACACACACACACACACACACACACACACACACACACACACACACACACACACACACACACTCATACACACACACACTCACACACACACTCACACACATACACCACCACCACCACCACACCACATACACACACACACACACACTCACACACACACACACACACACACACACACACACACACACACACACACACACACACACCTGTGTATTCGATGGACTGAAGAGAATCGTAGAAGATTGGTTCTTGCAACTCGTTGATCTAAGTGTTTGATATTTCGTTTGTCCAATAAGTTTGTTTCTTGTCTCTCTTTGGTCTAAGTGTTTGGTACTTCGTTTGTCCGACAAGTTTGTTTGAATGCTTAGTTCGTGCATCTCACTAGTCAAAGTTTGATTCGTGGAAGTCGTTGGTCTTAGTTTGGTTAAGTAAAGACACAAGATAAGGTTTGCACAGTTTATTCGTGAACAACATAAACGTATTTACATGTCACGCTCCATAACTACAAGAACCAGAGACTAGACATTGATACAGTCCTGTAAAGTTTAATCGTGTACAAGAAAATACCACACCTCACTACTTCAGTCTTGCCTGCCATACTGCGAGGAGCCCTTGTGGGTCCAACAAAGTCGGTTCGGATATTTGGTTGCGGTATTGTTCCAGACAGTCAACCAGTCTTTAATCAACCTCATCCTCCATTAGTGTCAGAACCATTTGTTTCATAGTGTTTCGCCACTGTTTCGAAACGGAGTCTTGGAACAAACACTTGATACTACACATGGATAGTGTCGTCTTGAGCGTTCAGCGTGACATCGGCGGGAGCGGAAGTTGGTACATCGCAGAGCCTAGTGTACCAGATGTCCTCGCCCTCTGGTTCCGTCGGAACGGAAGGACGGTTGGTCACCTGCATGATGGGTCGGTTCGTTGGCTCGTCCTCATCGCTCGAGTCTGTCGCATGGGAAGGTCGGTAATAGGGTATGTTCAACATCCTGATGTTAGGCGTGATGTCGTCGTAATATGAATGACGGTCCTATTGGCAAAACACCGCGCAAAACACTATATAGTTAGTGAATGTGCCGAAAAGTCACGTGGTCGTGCCGAATGAGCACGGACTGCAGAGTAGAAAGTACACATCCACGGACTGTATAGTAGATCAGACTTGCACAGCAAATACCAGTTCAAACCAGTTTGCAAACAGACAACCAACTGAAGTAAATTCAACTCTACTATGTAAAGACTGTCGTCGTTTCTCCTTGCACTGCTTGGGTGTGTTCAGCAGTAGAGACAGTCGCTTGGAGGGTCGATATTTGCCGCAACAAGGGAGAAGAGGGAGAAGTATCGAGAAATGCAGCAATACGCTCCTTTTCTTGCCGCTGAAACAGTGAAGGAATGAGTTTAATAATGAATGGTCAACTGATATGTATAAGAGAAATATAATATTATGCTCTTTGTAGCAGATTTTGACTTAGAAAAAGACCTGAATAGCATTTGAATACTATGAGAAAATGTAAACTTACTATTAGTTCTTCAAGTTGTTCTTTACGCTGCCGCTGCTTATATTGCTTCCTTTGTCAGTAGCCCTGCTTCACATGAATTTTCCAACTCCCTTTACAACTGAAGGTACTGCTACACATGCAGCAGGCATAACGAGGCAAAAGCTTTCGACGTTTCGTCGGAGGTGAAGACGTCGGGTTGATGGTTGGATTGGTTGACGGAGCTGATGACAGAGACGAAATTGTTTTGGTCGTCGAACTGGTCGACGGACTGGACGTTGAACTGGTCGCTGGCTGTTGGTCCGGGTTGATTGTCGGGGTCGAGAGGTCGAGTGGGCCCGTAGCCGGAGAAGGCTGCACCTTTGGTAGCAAACTCTCTTGTCGGACGTTATCATTAGTCATGTTGTTCATCTTCCAAAATGTCAGATATAATGAACACAAAAAAACAGACGCAGGCCTTTTATAACAGTTCGACAGAACATAAAGGTCACGTGGGCGTGCCGAATGAAGACGAAATTTCTAACCTATGAGAATAGCTAATAATCTTTTGTGACGAGAGATCAAAACAATGGCTAACCAAAGCACTACCTGTTTAACCTAAGTAACTGTTTTATATTCCCTATGTTTTAACACAGTAGCACACAGTAGCGTAAGTTTTGCAGTGTGCTGAAAAAATTACCAAAGAAACTTTTAGAATGAAATTTTACAGGGAAATTTTCCACACGCTATAACACGACGTCACTGACCATGACGTCACATGATCAGGTTATATTCAAGCGCGAAAGCTCAAAACAATGGATAACCAAAGCACTACCTGTATAACCAACTAACCTCGCGTACAAAATTACTGCGCGTAGCAGTTTATAGTTTAATGACGTCACTGTTGATGATCCAATGATGGAATTACATTACATATGCGCAAGTTCAAAACAAGGTCTAACCAAATCACTACCTGTATAACCAACTCATCTCGCGTACAAAATTACTGCGCCTAACAGTTTAATGATGTCATACAGGGTGCGCGTGCTCACGCCCGCAACAAACAAACAAGTCCAGAATGTATATATCTATACCTGTCCCTACAATCACTGCCCTTGGCATATATGTGCAAGTTCAAAACAAGGTCTAACCAAACCACTACCTGTATAACCAACTCACTTCGTGCACAAAATGTCTCAAAGAATTTTGCATGTTCAGGAATCATTTCACCTCTGCCATTAATAACATACATCGGTACGCACAAATTGACAAACACCTCTTTGTTAATATAGGAAGAAGTCGACGTATGCAAGTAATAAGAGACATTGATAGGCAAAAATTTACAAACAGGGAGATGGGCAGGTCGTAGATCTGTATGGTAACCAGAAATGACATAATTTGACTTATTTTACTAGTTCTCTACCGATTCGTCAGGTTTGGATCTATGTTAAAGTTGTAAATGTATAGGCTAGGATAGGCCTACATCTAAACAAATGGTTTAGATGTAGACAAAGCCTATTTAACGACGTCACTGACCTATTTAATGATGTCTTTAACCTATTTTTATAGTAAAAAGAGAAAAAAGAAACAAGAGACACGAACTTAAGCAGTATCGATATTTGGTTTACTGAAATCCGTCAGGAGGAGTTATTTGTACTTCTCTTTCAGTTCGTAACCTTTCCACCAAGGGGTGCCAATTTTCATAAATAAGACGCACCAATTTTGGCAGTACTCCTACCAACCACTACCTGTATAACCAACTCACCTCGCACACAAAATTACTGCGCGTAGCAGTTTAATGATGTCTTACAGAGTGCGCGCACTCACGCCCACAACAAACAAACAAGTCCAGAATGTATGTATCTCTCTATACCTGTCCCTATGATCACTGCCCTTGGTATCCTTGCTGTTGACAATACGGATAGTGTCTTTAGTTGTGAAGTGTAAAGCTGTTAGTAAGGTTGCCAACATATGCTTTGCATTACACTATGAAAAAGACACAAGATGAGGTTTGCACCTTTTATTTGTGTACAACACAAACGTATTTACATGTGACACTCCATAACTACAAGAACCAGAGACTAAACATTGATACAGAGTCTTGCAAAGTTTAATCGTATAGAAGACAAAACAAAGTTATTTACAGGTCACCCTCCATTACTGTCAGAACCATTTGTTTCATAGTGTTTCGCCACTGCTTCGAAACGGCTTCTTGCAACCAAGTATTGATATTACACAACTGTTCGACTGTCACATCGGATAGCTTCACACCTGCGTCTAACAAAACATTCAAACAGTCTTTCACCACTGCAGTTGAATTAATGACCTCCATCTATGTATGCCTCTATATTCGTCTGTATATGTATGTATCTATGTATATATTTATGGGTCCATTTTTGGTTACCAATACCAGGTTAGGTGTTTTACAACAGAAGCAAGTTTGAAAGGTTTACCGAAGAAGCACGACATTAAACATTACAGTATGGAATGAAGATAAAACCGTTCTAATAGGTCTTTATACACTTGACCCTTAATACGGTAAATTATATAAATACTGGTATATCCTATCTGGAAGGTCATTATGTTCCTGTACACTTGTACTGTTCTATCATAATGCTTCACTTTGTTACGTGCCTGATTCCAAAAACAGATTTTCAACCAATTCTTTATTCGGTAAGTTTGGTGTCAAGGCCTCCATGTTGACATCGTGTCTCGCGCATAACGCATCGCGCATCGCTTGTGTTTACTTCTTTACATACGTACATACGTGTGATTAAGAATGATAGCATGATAAAAGGTTGAAACAATACTGTTGATCTCTAGATGCAGATGAAACACAGATGAGACTTGAACAGGGAATACCACTTCAAAACAGTTTGGAACCAGTTTGCAATCAGTTTTCAAGAGACGCTCAAGTGAGATATGGCTGGTAAGTATAACTGTTATATGTCGATACCCGGCTGTTCTTCCAAGACACAGAGGGTTCAATACCAGTTTATACCAGTTTACACCATGAATTCAATATAGTTCTTACAAATGTTGGCTAACCAAATCACAATGATGGCTTTGACGTAATACAGAGTGTGCGCTCGCGCCGGCAACAAACAAACAAGTCTAGACACGTCTCGAGTACGGGATTATAAAAGACACGAATTTAACCACTACCTAATAACACTAGCCAATATGTTTGACCTATGATGCGCGTAGCAGTTTATACTTTAATGATGTCACTGCATGATGACGTGACATGATGGGATTATATTCAAGCGCACAAGTTCAAAACGATGGCTAACCAAACCACTACCTGTATAACCAACTCACCTCGCGCACAGAATTACTGCACCTACAATGACGTCACTCACTGACCATGACGCCAAATGATGGAATTATATTCAAGCGCGCAAGTTCAAAACGATGGCTAACCAAATCACAACCTGTTTGACCAAATCACCTCGCGTACAAAATTACTGCGCATAGCAATTTGATGACGTCAAACAGGGCGCGCACGCTCACGCTCGCAACAAACAAACACGTCCAGACACCTCTCGAGTACGGGATTTATAAGAGACACGAATTTAGGTACTATCGTACGGAAATGATACCAAACGTCTAATTCCAAGATGGTCGCTATGTTCGAAAAATAAACGAGGCTATAGGTTCTGATATAACATAGTCCTTCCTATATGTAGTCTACATTTCGTATACATTACTTAAGATAAAACGACCTCTGCTGAATTTATAATCCTTTTATTAAAAATTACGCCTTATTATAACACCACATTTTAGACGTGTCATCATCAACCAAATAAGGGCTCGATCCCTTGGCGGAGCCTCGGCCTACGGGCCAAGCAGTCTTGTGTGTGACGTATTCAAATGCTGTTCGGTATATTTTATTTTTTCAAAAAGTCGTCGAATACCTTTACGATAATAGCTCCTATCCTTTAACATGGGGAAAATTCCCTAACCTTTAACATGGAGAAAATGGCCTATCCTTTAACATGGGGGAAAATATCCTATCTCTTAACCCGGGAGCACCCTGGTGGAAAATCCCTATATTTTAACATGGGGAAAAATGGCCTATCCTTTAACCTTAGAGCGCCCTAGGGAAAATCCCTATCTTTTAACATGGGATTTTCTCCAGGGCGCTCCAGCGTATGCACTGATTAACCTTGGAGCGCCCTGGAGCAAATCCCTATCCTTTAACATGGGATTTGCACTGGAGGAAAAATCCTTTCCCCCGGATCTCGAAAACCGTTTATACATTTCTGTAAAAAATCAGATTTTTTCCCTTTCCTTTAACATGGTTTTGCACCAAGAACGGATTGCGTACGCGCTGATTAACCTATATTACTACTGTTCTTGTCGCTCGTTGATCTAAGTGTTTGGTGTTTCGTTTGTCCAACACGTTTGGTTCTTGTCACTCTTTGGTATAAGTGTTTGGTGTTACACAGATGTCGTAGTGAGCGTCAGGACAAGTGATTGCAGCAATGTAGCGTTTGTCGACAGTGCACAGTGACTGAGGATACTGTGTCGTTTCAAGTTGTCTCGATGTGTGAAATGTCTCTTGCAATCTGGGTACTGGAAGGCTGCACGGGATGATGATGATGATGTAGGCTTGTTGGTAGCTGGTAGACTAGTTCATCAGCTCATGATGTACGTGTTTACTGTTCAAATGTAAAGAACGGAATGGTTCTTGGAACACGTAGTCTCATGCGATGTCTCGTCCGTAGTCTCATGCAATATCTCGGCCGTAGTCTCGTGCGCTAAGTTTGGTAGAGATGTCACGCGATAAACTGACGAATTGTCTGAAAGAGGTGAGATGTCACGCGATAAACTGTCGACTTGCCTGAAAGAGGTGAGATGTTACGCAATAAACTGTCGAATTGCCTGAAAGAGGTGATATGTCACGCAATAAACTGTCGACTTGCCTGAAATAGGTGAGATGTCACGCGATAAACCTTCGATTTGCCTGAAAGAGGTGAGATTTCACGCGATAAACTGTCTATTTGCTCCCTTTTGGTGGAATTTGACGCGATAACCCGTCTATTTGCTCCCTTTTGGTGGAATTTGACGCGGTATCCGGTCTATTTGCTTTCTTTTGGTGTAATTTGACGTGATAACCCGTCCATTTGCTTTCCTTTGCTCCCTTTTTGAGGGAATCTCACACGATAACCCGTCTATTTGCTTTGCTTTGCTCCCTTTTGAGGGAATCTCACGCGATAACCCGTCTATTTGCTTTGCTTTGCTCCTTTTTTGAGGGAATCTCACACGATAACCCGTTCAATTCGTGTAACCTGTTGGGCTAAGTTTAGTGTTTCGTTTGTCCCACTAGTTGGTCTAAGTTCAATTCGTGCAACCAGTTGGGCTAAGTTTAGTGTTTCGTTTGTCCCACTAGTTGGTCTAAGTTCAATTCGTGCAACCTGTTGGGCTAAGTTTAGTGTTTCGTTTGTGCAACTCGTGTCTATAGTTTGATTCATGCAACGTGTTGGTCTAAATTTAGTGTTTCGTTTGTCCCACTAGTTGTTCTAAGTTCAGTTCGTGCAACCTATTGGAATAAGTTTAGTGTTTCGTTTGTGCAACTCGTGTCTATAATTTGATTTGTGCAACCTCTTGGGCTAAGTTTAGCGTTTCCTTCGTGCAACTTGTGTCTATAGTTTGGTTCGTGCAACGTGTTGGTCAAAGTTTAGTGTTTCGTTTGTCCCACCAGTTGGTCTATGTTCAATTCGTGCAACCTGTTGGGCTACGTATAGTGTTTCATTTGTGCAACTCTTGTCTATAGTTTGATTCGTTCAACATGTTGGGCTAAGTTTAGTGTTTCGTTTGTGCAGCTCGTGTCTATAGTTTGGTTCGTGCAACGTGTTGGTCTAAGTTTAGTGTTTCGTTTGTCACACTAGTTGTTCTAAGGTCAATTCGTGCAACCTGTTGGGCTAAGTTTAGTGTTTCGTTTGTGCAACTCGTGTCTATAGTTTGGTTCGTGCAACGTGTTAGTCTAAGTTTAGTGTTTCGTTTGTCCCACTAGTTGGTCTAAGTTCAATTCGTGCAACCTGTTGGTCTAAGTTTAGTGTTTCGTTTGTCCCACTAGTTGGTCTAAGTTCAATTCGTGCATGTGGAAACTGTTGGGCTAAGTTTAGTATTTCGTTTGTGCAACTCGTGTCTATAGTTTGGTTCGTGCAATATGTTGGTCTAAGTTTAGTGTTTCGTTTGTCCCACTAGTTGGTCTAAGTTCAATTCGTGCAACCTGTTGGGATAAGTTTAGTGTTTCATTTGTGCAACTCGTGTCTATAGTTTGGTTCGTGCAACGTGTTGGTCTAAGTTTAGTGTTTCGTTTGTCCCAATAGTTGGTCTAATTTCAATTCGTGCAACCTGTTGGGCTAAGTTTAGTGTTTCGTTTGTGCAACTCGTGTCTATTATGCCACGCGATAACCCGTCTATTTGACTGAAAGAGGAGGGATGCCATGCGCTAACCTGAAATCACTACCTGTTTAACCAACTCACCTCGCGTACAAAATTACTGCGCATACCATGATGTCAAATGATGGGATTACATTAAATACGCGCAAGTTCAAAATAAGATCTAACCAAACCACTACCTGTATAACCAACTCACCTCGCGCACAAAATTACTGCGCGTAGCAGTTTAATGATGTTATACAGGGTGCGCGCACTCACGCCCGCAACAAACAAACAAGTCCAGAATGTACGTATCTGTATATGTATGTCTCTATACCTGTCCCTATGATCACTGCCCTTTGCATCCTTGTTGACAATACGGATAGTGTCTTTAGTTGTGAAGTGTAAAGCTGTTAGTAAGGTTCCCAACATATGCTTTGCATTACACTATGAAAAAGACACAAGATGAGGTTTGCATCTTTTATTTGTGTGCAACACAAACGTATTTACATGTGACACTCCATAACTACAAGAACCAGAGACTAAACATTGATACAGAGTCTTGCAAAGTTTAATCGTATAGAAGACAAAACAAAGTTATTTACAGGTCACCCTCCATTACTGTCAGAACCATTTGTTTCATAGTGTTTCGCCACTGCTTCGAAACGGCTTCTTGCAACCAAGTATTGATATTACACAACTGTTCGACTGTCACATCGGATAGCTTCACACCTGCGTCTAACAAAACATTCAAACAGTCTTTCACCACTGCAGTTGAATTAATGACCTCCATCTATGTATGCCTCTATATTCGTCTGTATATGTATGTATCTATGTATATATCTATGGGTCCATTTTTGGTTACCAATACCAAAACTATCTGTTTTACAACAGAAGCAAGTTTGAAAGGTTTACCGAAGAAGCACGACATTAAACATTACAGTATGGAATGAAGATAAAACCGTTCTAATAGGTCTTTATACACTTGACCCTTAATACTGTAAATTATATAAATACTGGTATATCCTATCTGGAAGGTTATTATGTTCCTGTACACTTGTACTGTTCTATCATAATGCTTCACTTTGTTACGTGCCTGATTCCAAAAACAGATTTTCAACCAATTCTTTATTCGGTAAGTTTGGTGTCAAGGCCTCCATGTTGACATCGTGTCTCGCGCACAGCGTATCGCGCATCGCTTGTGTTTACTTCTTTACATACGTACATACGTGTGATTTAGAATGATAGCATGATAAAAGGTTGAAACAATACTGTTGATCTCTAGATGCAGATGAAACACAGATGAGACTTGAACAGGGAATACCACTTCAAAACAGTTTGGAACCAGTTTGCAATCAGTTTTCAAGAGACGCTCAAGTGAGATATGGCTGGTAAGTATAACTGTTATATGTCGATACCCGGCTGTTCTTCCAAGACACAGAGGGTTCAATACCAGTTTATACCAGTTTACACCATGAATTCAATATAGTTCTTACAAATGTTGGCTAACCAAATCACAATGATGGCTTTGACGTAATACAGAGAGTGTGCGCTCGCGCCGGCAACAAACAAACAAGTCTAGACACGTCTCGAGTACGTGATTATAAAAGACACGAATTTAACCACTACCTAATAACACTAGCCAATATGTTTGACCTATGATGCGCGTAGCAGTTTATACTTTAATGATGTCATTGCATGATGACGTGACATGATGGGATTATATTCAAGCACACAAGTTCAAAACGATGGCTAACCAAACCACTACCTGTATAACCAACTCACCTCGCGCACAGAATTACTGCACCTACCATGACGTCACTCACTGACCATGACGCCAAATGATGGAATTATATTCAAGCGCGCAAGTTCAAAACGATGGCTAACCAAATCACAACCTGTTTGACCAAATCACCTCGCGTACAAAATTACTGCGCGTAGCAGTTTGATGACGTCAAACAGGGTGCGCACGCTCACGCTCGCAACAAACAAACACGTCCAGACACCTCTCGAGTACGGGATTTATAAGAGACACGAATTTAGGTACTATCGTACGGAAATGATACCAAACGTCTAATTCCAAGATGGTCGCCATGTTCGAAAAAAAACGAGCCTATAGGTTTTAGATTTAGATTTAACAAGATTGCCATCCAGATAATTAATTCTAGATGGCAGGTGGACAAGGAAGCCCTTTGGCTTATCGAGAGTCCAACCCTTTTATCTACATATATCCAGCCCTTCTGAGGTATGTGTCGATTTTATTTTTAAACATATTCACACTACTAGCACCCACACAATCATCAGATAACCTGTTCCATTCATTCACAGTCCTTTGTGAAAATGAGAACTTTCTCACGTCTAATCTACACTGCTCCTTTACTAATGTAACTTCATGTCCTCTAGTCTTTCTATCTTTCTTAACTGAAAAAAACATATTTCTATCAATATTTTCATAACCATTCAATATTTTAAACACTTCTGTCTGATCTCCTTTCAATCTCCTGGTCTCTAGTGTTGTTAAACCACATTCTTTTAGGCGTTTTTCATCACTAAGATCCCTCAGTTTTGGTATCATTTTAGTCGCTCTCCTCTGTACTCTTTCTAGCATATCTATGTCCTTCTTGCGGTATGGCCTCCACGCTTGTATACAATATTTTAAATGAGGCCTAACTATTGTTTTGTACAGCGGTATTATTAGTTCTTTTTCTTTATATGCTATATTTCGCCTAATCAATCCAAGGATTTGATTTCCCTTTGAAGCTGCAATTCCACACTACTCTGAAACCTTCATGTCAGCACTAATTGTCAGCCCTAAGTCTTTTTCTTTTACAGTAGTACTTAGTACAGTTCCCCCATTGTATATTCTACATATTCGTTCCCATGTCCTGTGGTTCTGATATAACATAGTCCTATATGTAGTCTACATTTCGTATACATTACTTCAGATAAAACGACCTCTGCTGAATTTATAATTCTTTTATTACAAATTACGCCTTATTATAACACCACATTTTAGACGTGTCATCATCAACCAAATAAGGGCTCGATTCCTTGGCGGAGGCTCGGCCTACGGGCCAAGCAATCTTGTGTGTGACGTATTCAAATGCTGTTCGGTATATTTTATTTTTTCAAAAAGTCGTCGAATACCTTTACGATAATAGCTCCTATCCTTTAACATGGGGAAAATTCCCTAACCTTTAACATGGAGAAAATGGCCTATCCTTTAACATGGGGGAAAATATCCTATCTCTTAACCCGGGAGCACCCTGGTGGAAAATCCCTATATTTTAACATGGGGAAAAATGGCCTATCCTTTAACCTTAGAGCGCCCTAGGGAAAATCCCTATCTTTTAACATGGGATTTTCTCCAGGGCGCTCCAGCGTATGCACTGATTAACCTTGGAGCGCCCTGGAGCAAATCCCTATCCTTTAACATGGGATTTGCACTGGAGGAAAAATCCTTTCCCCCGGATCTCGAAAACCGTTTATACATTTCTGTAAAAAATCAGATTTTTTCCCTTTCCTTTAACATGGGTTTGCACCAGGAACGGATTGCGTACGCGCTGATTAACCTATATTACTACTGTTCTTGTCGCTCGTTGATCTAAGTGTTTGGTGTTTCGTTTGTCCAACACGTTTGGTTCTTGTCACTCTTTGGTATAAGTGTTTGGTGTTACACAGATGTCGTAGTGAGCGTCAGGACAAGTGATTGCAGCAATGTAGCGTTTGTCGACAGTGCACAGTGACTGAGGATACTGTGTCGTTTCAAGTTGTCTCGATGTGTGAAATGTCTCTTGCAATCTGGGTACTGGAAGGCTGCACGGGATGATGATGATGATGTAGGCTTGTTGGTAGCTGGTAGACTAGTTCATCAGCTCATGATGTACGTGTTTACTGTTCAAATGTAAAGAAAGGAATGGTTCTTGGAACACGTAGTCTCATGCGATGTCTCGTCCGTAGTCTCATGCAATATCTCGGCCGTAGTCTCGTGCGCTAAGTTTGGTAGAGATGTCACGCGATAAACTGACGAATTGTCTGAAAGAGGTGAGATGTCACGCGATAAACTGTCGACTTGCCTGAAAGAGGTGAGATGTTACGCAATAAACTGTCGAATTGCCTGAAAGAGGTGATATGTCACGCAATAAACTGTCGACTTGCCTGAAATAGGTGAGATGTCACGCGATAAACCTTCGATTTGCCTGAAAGAGGTGAGATTTCACGCGATAAACTGTCTATTTGCTCCCTTTTGGTGGAATTTGACGCGATAACCCGTCTATTTGCTCCCTTTTGGTGGAATTTGACGCGGTATCCGGTCTATTTGCTTTCTTTTGGTGTAATTTGACGCGATAACCCGTCTATTTGCTTTCCTTTGCTCCCTTTTTGAGGGAATCTCACACGATAACCCGTCTATTTGCTTTGCTTTGCTCCCTTTTGAGGGAATCTCACGCGATAACCCTTCTATTTGCTTTGCTTTGCTCCCTTTTTGAGGGAATCTCACACGATAACCCGTTCAATTCGTGTAACCTGTTGGGCTAAGTTTAGTGTTTCGTTTGTCCCACTAGTTGGTCTAAGTTCAATTCGTGCAACCAGTTGGGCTAAGCTTAGTGTTTCGTTTGTTCAACTCGTGTCTATAGTTTGATTCGTGCAACCTGTTGGGCTAAGTTTAGTGTTTGGTTTGTGCAACTCGTGTCTATAGTTCGGTTCGTGCAACGTGTTGGTCTAAGTTTAGTGTTTCGTTTGTCCCACTAGTTGGTCTAAGTTCAATTCGTGTAACCTGTTGGGCTATGTTTAGTGTTTCGTTTGTGCAACTCGTGTCTACTGTTCGGTTCGTGCAACGTGTTGGTCTAAGTTTAGTGTTTCGTTTGTCCCACTAGTTGGTCTAACTTCAATTCGTGTAACCTGTTGGGATAAGTTTAGTGTTTCGTTTGTGCAACTCGTATCTATTGTTTGGTTCGTGCAACGTGTTGGTCTAAATTTAGTGTTTCGTTTGTCCCAGTAGTTGGTCTAAGTTCAATTCGTGCAACCTGTTGGGTTAAGTTTAGTGTTTCTTTTGTGCAACTCGTGTTTACAGTTCAATTCGTGTAACCTGTTGGGCTAAGTTTAGTGTTTCGTTTGTGCAACTCGTGTCTATAGTTTGGTTCGTGCAACATGTTGGTCTAAGTTTAGTGTTTCGTTTGTCCCACTAGTTGGTCTAAGTTCAATTCGTGCAACCTGTTGGTCTAAGTTTAATGTTTCGTTTGTCCCACTAGTTGGTCTAAGTTCTATTCGTGCATGTGGAAACTGTTGGGCTAAGTTTAGTATTTCGTTTGTGCAACTCGTGTCTATAGTTTGGTTCGTGCAATATGTTGGTCTAAGTTTAGTGTTTCGTTTGTCCCACTAGTTGGTCTAAGTTCAATTCGTGCAACCTGTTGGGATAAGTTTAGTGTTTCATTTGTGCAACTCGTGTCTATAGTTTGGTTCGTGCAACGTGTTGGTCTAAGTTTAGTGTTTCGTTTGTCCCAATAGTTGGTCTAATTTCAATTCGTGCAACCTGTTGGGCTAAGTTTAGTGTTTCGTTTGTGCAACTCGTGTCTATTATGCCACGCGATAACCCGTCTATTTGACTGAAAGAGGAGGGATGCCATGCGCTAACCTGAAATCACTACCTGTTTAACCAACTCACCTCGCGTACAAAATTACTGCGCATACCATGATGTCAAATGATGGGATTACATTAAATACGCGCAAGTTCAAAATAAGATCTAACCAAACCACTACCTGTATAACCAACTCACCTCGCGCACAAAATTACTGCGCGTAGCAGTTTAATAATGTTATACAGGGTGCGCGCACTCACGCCCGCAACAAACAAACAAGTCCAGAATGTACGTATCTGTATATGTATGTCTCTATACCTGTCCCTATGATCACTGCCCTTTGCATCCTTGTTGACAATACGGATAGTGTCTTTAGTTGTGAAGTGTAAAGCTGTTAGTAAGGTTCCCAACATATGCTTTGCATTACACTATGAAAAAGACACAAGATGAGGTTTGCATCTTTTATTTGTGTGCAACACAAACGTATTTACATGTGACACTCCATAACTACAAGAACCAGAGACTAAACATTGATACAGAGTCTTGCAAAGTTTAATCGTATAGAAGACAAAACAAAGTTATTTACAGGTCACCCTCCATTACTGTCAGAACCATTTGTTTCATAGTGTTTCGCCACTGCTTCGAAACGGCTTCTTGCAACCAAGTATTGATATTACACAACTGTTCGACTGTCACATCGGATAGCTTCACACCTGCGTCTAACAAAACATTCAAACAGTCTTTCACCACTGCAGTTGAATTAATGACCTCCATCTATGTATGCCTCTATATTCGTCTGTATATGTATGTATCTATGTATATATCTATGGGTCCATTTTTGGTTACCAATACCAAAACTATCTGTTTTACAACAGAAGCAAGTTTGAAAGGTTTACCGAAGAAGCACGACATTAAACATTACAGTATGGAATGAAGATAAAACCGTTCTAATAGGTCTTTATACACTTGACCCTTAATACGGTAAATTATATAAATACTGGTATATCCTATCTGGAAGGTTATTATGTTCCTGTACACTTGTACTGTTCTATCATAATGCTTCACTTTGTTACGTGCCTGATTCCAAAAACAGATTTTCAACCAATTCTTTATTCGGTAAGTTTGGTGTCAAGGCCTCCATGTTGACATCGTGTCTCGCGCACAGCGTATCGCGCATCGCTTGTGTTTACTTCTTTACATACGTACATACGTGTGATTTAGAATGATAGCATGATAAAAGGTTGAAACAATACTGTTGATCTCTAGATGCAGATGAAACACAGATGAGACTTGAACAGGGAATACCACTTCAAAACAGTTTGGAACCAGTTTGCAATCAGTTTTCAAGAGACGCTCAAGTGAGATATGGCTGGTAAGTATAACTGTTATATGTCGATACCCGGCTGTTCTTCCAAGACACAGAGGGTTCAATACCAGTTTATACCAGTTTACACCATGAATTCAATATAGTTCTTACAAATGTTGGCTAACCAAATCACAATGATGGCTTTGACGTAATACAGAGAGTGTGCGCTCGCGCCGGCAACAAACAAACAAGTCTAGACACGTCTCGAGTACGTGATTATAAAAGACACGAATTTAACCACTACCTAATAACACTAGCCAATATGTTTGACCTATGATGCGCGTAGCAGTTTATACTTTAATGATGTCATTGCATGATGACGTGACATGATGGGATTATATTCAAGCGCACAAGTTCAAAACGATGGCTAACCAAACCACTACCTGTATAACCAACTCACCTCGCGCACAGAATTACTGCACCTACCATGACGTCACTCACTGACCATGACGCCAAATGATGGAATTATATTCAAGCGCGCAAGTTCAAAACGATGGCTAACCAAATCACAACCTGTTTGACCAAATCACCTCGCGTACAAAATTACTGCGCGTAGCAGTTTGATGACGTCAAACAGGGTGCGCACGCTCACGCTCGCAACAAACAAACACGTCCAGACACCTCTCGAGTACGGGATTTATAAGAGACACGAATTTAGGTACTATCGTACGGAAATGATACCAAACGTCTAATTCCAAGATGGTCGCCATGTTCGAAAAAAAACGAGCCTATAGGTTTTAGATTTAGATTTAACAAGATTGCCATCCAGAGAATTAATTCTAGATGGCAGGTGGACAAGGAAGCCCTTTGGCTTATCGAGAGTCCAACCCTTTTATCTACATATATCCAGCCCTTCTGAGGTATGTGTCGATTTTATTTTTAAACATATTCACACTACTAGCACCCACACAATCATCAGATAACCTGTTCCATTCATTCACAGTCCTTTGTGAAAATGAGAACTTTCTCACGTCTAATCTACACTGCTCCTTTACTAATGTAACTTCATGTCCTCTAGTCTTTCTATCTTTCTTAACTGAAAAAAACATATTTCTATCAATATTTTCATAACCATTCAATATTTTAAACACTTCTGTCTGATCTCCTTTCAATCTCCTGGTCTCTAGTGTTGTTAAACCACATTCTTTTAGGCGTTTTTCATCACTAAGATCCCTCAGTTTTGGTATCATTTTAGTCGCTCTCCTCTGTACTCTTTCTAGCATATCTATGTCCTTCTTGCGGTATGGCCTCCACGCTTGTATACAATATTCTAAATGAGGCCTAACTATTGTTTTGTACAGTGGTATTATTAGTTCTTTTTCTTTATATGCTATATTTCGCCTAATCAATCCAAGGATTTGATTTCCCTTTGAAGCTGCAATTCCACACTGCTCTGAAACCTTCATGTCAGCACTAATTGTCAGCCCTAAGTCTTTTTCTTTTACAGTAGTACTTAGTACAGTTCCCCCATTGTATATTCTACATATTCGTTCCCATGTCCTGTGGTTCTGATATAACATAGTCCTATATGTAGTCTACATTTCGTATACATTACTTCAGATAAAACGACCTCTGCTGAATTTATAATTCTTTTATTACAAATTACGCCTTATTATAACACCACATTTTAGACGTGTCATCATCAACCAAATAAGGGCTCGATTCCTTGGCGGAGGCTCGGCCTACGGGCCAAGCAATCTTGTGTGTGACGTATTCAAATGCTGTTCGGTATATTTTATTTTTTCAAAAAGTCGTCGAATACCTTTACGATAATAGCTCCTATCCTTTAACATGGGGAAAATTCCCTAACCTTTAAAATGGAGAAAATGGCCTATCCTTTAACATGGGGAAAAATGTCCTATCTCTTAACCCGGGAGCACCCTGGTGGAAAATCTCTATCCTTTAACATGGGGAAAAAATGTCCTATCTCTTAACCCGGGAGCACCCTGGTGGAAATCCCAATCTTTTAACATGGGGAAAAATGGCCTATCCTTTAACCTTAGAGCGCCCTAGGGAAAATCCCTATCTTTTAACATGGGATTTTCTCCAGGGCGCTCCAGCGTATGCACTGATTAACCTTGGAGCGCCCTGGAGCAAATCCCTATCCTTTAACATGGGATTTGCACTGGAGGAAAAATCCTTTCCCCCGGATCTCGAAAACCATTTTCACATTCCTGGTAGAAAATCTAAAATTTTCCCTATCCTTTAACATGGTTTTGCACCAGGAACGGATTGCGTACGTGCTGATTAACCTATATTACTACTGTTCTTGTCGCTCGTTGATCTAAGTGTTTGGTGTTTCATTTTTCCGACAAGTTTGGTTCTTGTCACTCTTTGGTATAAGTGTTTGGTGTTACACAGATACCGTAGTGAGCGCCAGGACAAGTGATTTCACCAATGTAGCGTTTGTCGACAGTGCACAGCGACTGAGGACACTGTGTCGTTTCAAGTTGTCTCGACGTGTGAAATGTCTCTTGCAATCTGGGTACTGGAAGGCTGCACGTGATGATGATGATGATGTAGGCTTGTTGGTAGCTGGTAGACTAGTCCATAAGCTCATGATGTACGTGTTTACTGTTCAAATGTAGAGAACGGAATGGTTCTTGGAACACATAGTCTCATGCGGTGTCTCGGCCGTAGTCTCGTGCGCTAAGTTTGGTAGAGATGTCACGCGATAAACTGACGAATTGTCTGAAAGAGGTGAGATATCTCGCGATAAACTGTCGAATTGCCTGAAAGAGGTGGGATTTGATGCGATAAACCGTCGAATTGCCTGAAAGAGGTGAGATGTCATGCGATAACCCTTCGAATTGCCTGAAAGAGGTGAGATGTCACGCGATAAACTGTCGAATTGCCTAAAAGAGGTGAGATTTCACGCAATAAACTGTCGAATTGCCTGAAAGAGGTGGGATTTGACGCGATAACCCGTCGAATTGCTTGAAAGAGGTGGGATTTGACACGATAACCCATCGAATTGCCTGAAAGAGGTGGAATTTGATGCGATAACCCATCGAATTGCCTGAAAGAGGTGAGATGTCACGCTATAACCCGTCGAATTGCCTGAAAGAGGTGAGATGTCATGCGATAAACTGTCGAATTGCCTGAAAGAGGTAATATGTCACGCGATAAACTGTCGAATTGCCTGAAAGAGGTGGGATTTGATGCGATAACCCTTCGAATTGCCTGAAAGAGGTGGGATTTGATGCGATAACATATCAAATTGCTTGAAAGAGGTGGGATTTCACGCGATAACCCGTCTAATTGCCTGAAAGAGGTGGACTTTGACGCGATAAACTGTCGAATTGACTGAAAGAGGTGGGATTTGATGCAATAACCTGTCGAATTCCCTCAAAGAGGGGGGATTTCACACGATAACCCATCGAATTGCCTGAAAGAGGTGGGATTTGACGCGATAACCCGTCTAATTGCCTGAAAGAGGTGGGATTTGACGCGATAACCCTTCGAATTGCCTGAAAGAGGTGGGATTTGACGCGAAAAACTGTCAAATTGCCTGAAAGATGTGGGGTTTGACGCGATAACCCATCGAATTGCCTGAAAGAGGTGGGATTTGACACGATAACCCGTCGAATTGCCTGAAAGAGGTGGGATTTGACACGATAACACGTCGGATTACCTGAAAGAGGTGTAATTTGACGCGATAAACTGTCGAATTGACTGAAAGAAGTGGGATTTGACGCGATAACCTGTCGAATTCCCTCAAAGAAGGGGGATTTGACACGATAACCTGTCGAATTCCTTGAAAGAGGAGGGATTTGACGCGATAACCTGTCGAATTGTCACTCGTTGGTCTAAGTGTTTGGTGTTTCGTTTGTCCGACAAGTCGCAGTCTCGTGCAATATCTCGTCCGTTGTCTCGTCTCTTGTCTCGTCCGTACTCTCATGTGATGTTTCATCCATAGTCTCGGGTGATACCTCGTCCGTTGTTTCGTCCGTACTCTCATGTAATGTTTCATCCATAGTCTCGTACAATATCTCGTCCGTTGTCTCGTCTCTTGTCTCGTAGTTTAGTTCTTGTCACTCGTTGGTCTAAGTGCTTGGTGTTTCGTTTGTCCCACTAGTTTGGTTCTTGTCACTCGTTGATCTAAGTGTTTGGTGTTTCGTTTGTCCGACAAGTTTGTTTCTTGTCACTCTTTGATCTAAGTGTTTGGTGTTTCGTTTGTGCAACTCGTGTCCATAATTTGATTCGTGCAACCTGTTGGGCTAAGTTTAGTGTTTCGTTTGTGCAACTCGTTTGTGCAATTAGTGTATCGAAGTCCAAACATAAGCATAGAAGAGAATGAAAAAATACAAAACGCTATAAGGGAAGCAAGCAAACGTGACTGTGTTATTATGGGGGATTTTAACCATGGGCATATAAAATGGAAATCTCTACACAGCATGGGTAGTGAGGACCAAAAGTTTTTAGTTTTAGTACAACATAGTTTCCTTTCTCAACGTGTGCTAGAACCAACCAGGGGAGAGAATGTGTTAGACTTAGTTTTGTCCTCACAGAATGAATTAGTTGACAATGTTAAATTATGTGAGCCTCTGGAAAGTAGTGATCACAACCAGATACATTTTACCATCAAAGTAAAATCAGAAAGAAATAATAAAAAGCAGTTCAGGAGAAATTTCTACAAAGGAAGATATAAGGAAATTAGGAAATATTTAGCAACGATAGACTGGAATAACACACTGAAGAATAAGACAGCAACAGAATGCTTGAATATCTTAAAGAATGAAATAGAGTGCATCGTAGATAAATATGTTCCCTTCAAAAAACAAGGGAAACGGACCAGAAAGAAATACTTATCGAAAGAAGCCATTAGAAAAATTAAGTTTACTCAAATGATGTGGAAGTCATATAGACGTACTGGAAATGACGAAGACTACAAAATGTATAAAGAAGCACTAAACCAAGCTACAGCTGAAATTAAAAATTCAAAGAGAAGCTATGAACATAAATTAGCTTGTAATATAAAACATGACAGGAAGAGTTTTTATGCGTATGTTCGAAGCAAACAGAAAGTTCAGGATAAGGTCGGTCCTCTAGAAGATAGTGCTGGAAATATAATATCAGAAGGATTCTTAATGGAAGAAGACCTGAATGAGTATTTTAGTTCAGTGTTTACCAGAGAAGACACTAGGTCACTGCCAGTACCAGAGGCTAAGTTCTAGGGGGCAGAATCAGACTATTTAAGACAGTTAATTGTAACCCCAGAAATGGTAGCTAAGAAAATTAGGGCTATGAAGGATAATAAATCACCTGAAGTGGATGGTATTCAACCCAAACTACTATTGGAAATTGTAGAACAAATTAGCATACCGCTTGTCACAGTTTTCAACTTGTCATTAGAAGAGGGAGTGGTTCCTTTAGAATGGAGAGAAGCAAACATTATACCGTTATTTAAAAAAGGTTCGAGAAACAAGTCAAATAATTATAGACCAGTTTGCTTAACATCGGTGATTTGTAAATTATTAGAAAGACTAATTAAAGATTACATGGTGGATTTTCTTGTTAAACATAACTTGATAAACCCATCTCAACATGGGTTTCTAAAAGCGAAGTCATGCTTAACAAATATGTTATGTTTTTTGGAAGATATCACTAAGTGGGTAGATGATGAATCACCAGTAGATATCATCTACTTAGATTTTCCAAAAGCTTTCGACAAAGTGCCACATCAAAGATTACTGCTTAAACTAAAGGCCCATGACATTGGAAATGGTATAATTAAATGGATAGAAAAATGGCTGATTGACAGAAGACAACGGGTAGTTGTTGATGGGGAGATTTCAAACAGGAAATCAGTTTTGAGTGGGGTTCCACAGGGATCAGTACTGGGACCTATATTATTCTTAATATATATAAACGATTTGGACGATGATATAGCTAGCAAGGTGTTGAAATTTGCAGATGATACAAAAGTGTTTAGAAGGATTAAAAGTGATGGAGATCGACAGCATTTACAAGATGATCTTGACAGGTTGATCAAATGGTCTGAAAAGTGGCAAATGTTGTTAAATTTTGGGAAATGTAAATGCCTTCACACAGAACGAATATGTAGAATATACAATGGGGTAACTGTACTAAGTACTACTGTGAAAGAAAAAAACTTAGGGCTGACAATTAGTGCTGACACGAAGGTTTCAGAGCAGTGTGGAATTGCAGCTTCAAAAGGAAATAAAATCCTTGGATTGATTAGGCGAAATATAGCATATAAAGAAAAAGAACTAATAATACCACTGTACAAAACAATAGTTAGGCCTCATTTAGAACATTGTATACAAGCGTGGAGGCCATACCGCAAGAAGGACATATATATGCTAGAAAGAGTACAGAGGAGAGCGATTACATGATAACAAAACTGAGGGATCTTAATTATGAAAAACGCCTAAAAGAATGTGGTTTAACAACACTAGAGACCAGGAGATTGAGAGGAGATCAGATAGAAATGTTTAAAATATTGAATGGTTATGAAAATATTGATAGAAATATGTTTTTTTCAGTTAAGAAAGATAGAAAGACTAGAGGACATGAAGTTACTTTAGTAAAGGTGCAGTGTAGATTAGACGTAAGAAAGTTCTCATTTTCACAAAGGACTCTGAATGAATGGAACAGATTAGCTGATGATTGTGTGGGTGCTAGTAGTGTGAATATGTTTAAAAATAAAATAGACACATACCTCAGGAGGGCTGGATATATGTAGATAAAAGGGTTGGACTTTCGATAAGCCAAAGGGCTTCCTTGTCCACCTACAATCTAGAGTTAATTCTCTGGATGGCAATCTTGTTAAATCTTGTTAAATCTTGTGTCTATAGTTGTCGGGCGAAGTTTAGTGTTTCGTTTGTGCAACTCGTGTCTATAGGTTGGTTCATGCAACGTGTTGGTCTAAGTTTACTGTTTCGTTTGTACCACTAGTTGGTCTAAGTTCAATTCGTGCAACCTGTTGGGCTAAGTTTAGTGTTTTGTTTGTGCAACTCGTGTCTATAGTTTGGTTCGTGCAACATGTTGGTCTAAGTTTAGTGTTTCGTTTGTTCCACTAGTTTGGTTTTTGTCACTCGTTGATCTAAGTGTTTGGTGTTTCGTTTGTCCGACAAGTTTGTTTCTTGTCACTCGTTGATCTAAGTGTTTGGTGTTTCATTTGTGCAACTCGTGTCTATAGTTTGATTCGTGCAACCTCTTGGGCTAAGTTTAGTGTTTCGTTTGTGCAACTCGTGTCTATAGGTTGGTTCGTGCAACGTGTTGGTCTAAGTTTAGTGTTTCGTTTGTCCCACTAGTTGGTCTAAGTTCAATTCGTGCAACCTGTTGGGCTAAGTTTAGTGTTTCGTTTGTGCAACTCGTGTCTATAGTTTGGTTCGTGTAACGTGTTGGTCTAAGTTTAGTGTTTCGTTAGTGCAACACGTGTCCACAGTTTGATTCGTGCAACCTGTTGGGCTAAATTTAGTGTTTCGTTTGTGCAACTCGTGTCTATAGTTTGGTTCGTGCAACGTGTTGGTCTAAGTTTAGTGTTTCGTTTGTCCCACTAGTAGGTCTAAGTTCAATTCGTGCAACCTGTTGGGCTAAATTTAGTGTTTTGTTTGTGCAACTCGTGTCTAGTATACCACGCGATAGCCCGTCTATTTGCCTGAAAGAGGAGGGATGCCACGCGATAACCTGAAAGCACTACCTGTTTAACCAACTCACCTCGCGTACAAAATTACTGCGCATACCATGACGTCACATGATGGGATTACATTAAATACGCGCAAGTTCAAAACAAGATCTAACCAAACCACTACCTGTATAACCAACTCACTTCGCGCTCAAAATTACTGCGCATAGCAGTTTAATGATGTCATACAGGGTGCGCGCGCTCACGCCCGCGACAAATAAACAAGTCTAGAATGTATGTGTCTATGTATATGTATGTCTCTATACCTGTCCCTATGATCACTGCCATTGATATCCTTGCTGTTGACAATACGGATAGTCTCTTTAGTTGTGAAGTGTAAGGCTATTAGTAAGGTTCCCAACATAACTACAAGAACCAGAGACTAAACATTGATACAGAGTCTTGCAAAGTTTAATCGTATAGAAGACAAAAGAAAGTTATTTACAGGTCACCCTTCATTACTGTCAGAACCATTTGTTTCATAGTGTTTCTCCACTGCTTCGAAACGGCTTCTTGCAACCAAGTATTGATATTACACAACTGTTCGACTGATACGTCGGATAGCTTCACATCTGCGTCTAACAAAACAGTCAAATAGTCTTTCACCACTGCAGTTGAATTAATGACCTCCATCTATGTATGCCTCTATATTCGTCTGTATATGTATGTATCTGTGTATATCTCTATGGGTCCATTTTTGTTACCAATACCAGGTTAGGTGTTTTACAACAGAAGCAAGTTCGAAAGGTTTACAGAAGACGCACGACATTAAGCACTACAGTATGGAATAAAGATTTAAAAAAACGTTCTAATGGGCATTTGTACACTTGACCCTTAATACGGTAAACTATATAAATAATGGTACATCTTATCTGAAAGGTTATTATGTTCCTGTACACCTGTACTGTTCTATCATAACGCTTCACTTTGTTACGCATCTGATTCGAAAAACAGATTTGCAACCAATTCTTTATTCGGAAAGTTTTGTGTCAAAGCCACCAAGTTGACATCGTGTCTCGCGCATAGCGCATCGCTTGTATTTACTTCTTTTTATAAGTACATACGTCTGGATAAAAATGATAGCATAATAAAAGGTTGAAACAATACTGTTGATCTCTAGATGCAGATGAAACACAGATGAGACTTGAACAGGGAATACCATTTCAAAACAGTTTGGAACCAGTTTGCAATCAGTTTTCAAGCGACGCTCAAGCGAGATACGGCTGGTAAGTATAAATGTTATATGTCGATACCAGTCTGTTCTTCCAACACACAGAGCGTTCAACACCAGTTTATACCAGTTTACACCATGAGTTCAGTATAGTTCTTACAAATGTTGGTTAACCAAATCACAATGATAGCTTTGACGTAATACAGGGAGTGTGCGCTCGCGCCCGCAACAAACAAACAAGTCCAGACATGTCTCGTGGACACAGTAGCACACAGTAGCGTCGGTTTTGTAGTGTGTTGACAAAATTAGCAAAGAAACTTCTAGAATGAAATTATTTTACAGGGGATATGACGTCACTGTTGATGACATCACATGATGGGATTACCTTTCTGCGCGAAAGTTCAAAACAATGACTAACCAAATCACTATGATTACGACCTAATTGACACGCATATAGAATTACTGCGCGTACCATGACGTCACTGACCATGCCGTCACATGGAGGAAATATATTCAAGCGCGCAAGTTCAAAACGATGGCTATCCAAATCACTACCTGTTTGACCAAATCTCCTCGCGTACAAAATTACTGCGCGTAGCAGTTTGATGACGCCATACAGGGTGCGCACGGTCACGCTCGCAACAAACAAACATTTTAGACGTGTCATCATCAACCAAATAAGGATAGAACACTTTCTGTAAGAAGTCGCTTATGACCAGAACCCACCAAATTCCAAAGCGTATGGTTTTTTCAGGTTCTGTTTGAAGCATAGGCTGATGGTAGTGAGAACCAAGGAAAGGAAGACATGGACCAGTTGCAAGCCACGGCTGCTGGCCCAAGTGACATACGGCGTTCACGCAGACGGTCGCGCTGATGATAGCGATTCTGACTTGTCGGACATTAATTATGAATCTTGCGGCTCGAGCCAGAAGATTCATAACTAATGTCTAAGATCTTGCAGTGATTATATCATGTCTGTTGCCACTGACCATGACTGCGATTCTTAATGACCTTTGCAAAAGATGGCTCATGAATGGTTGGCTGCCAGTGTCTGTCGCCTGTTTCAATTAAATAAAAATTAAGGAACATTTCACAAATCTTTGTTTTTAGTAGTTATTTTAAAGTATTGTAGAAATAAGTCTGAAACAAGTTACTTAAAAATTACCAGTCTACCGATACCTAAAATCGCGTTGTATGTGAACATATGATCAGGAAAACACATGTCTGACATATGTATTAAAAGACTTTACAGTTGATAGTACAACTGCATTGCGATCATCATTGTTAAATGCGGACCAGTAACTTAGCTGCCGGACCAGCAACGTTTTGAAGTTACGGGTCCGGCTGACCAGTACAATTTTAGGGTAAAGGTCGAACACTGCAGGACACACCTCGTGTGTCATAACATGATATCAGTTGATAGGTGTCTGAAGTCATGATATCTGTCATCATACTGCGTGTTGTCACAACGTTTGTCGCCTCGCCTCATCTCGGGCCTCATTATAGATTAATGTAATTTAGGTAATAAATTGTGCAAATATAATCACTAGCGACGGTCGGACAATCCAGCTTCTATCGGCGATTACAGCTGTTGATCACCGCAAGTACGCAAAGATGGCCAGGTCTGCAGGCTTCGCGCCCAGAACCCAACCCTTCTTCTGCTTCGTCGTGGCTCCGTCTTGGTCTCAGTGCTATTTAGAATCCTCACTGCAGACCTGCCGGTTGCACAGTCGAGGAAGTTCGTCTATCATGTCATCCCAAACACGAACATATCCCGTTGCACGACGACCGGCTCAACCATCAGACGTGAAATTAATAAAATCTTACATATATATAAGGCCGAGGCATGAGATTACTGTCCAATTGTTACCAGAATTTGGATTTATTTATTAGGACATGGAAGCCCCTGTGCAGTAATTGACCGGATATAGTAGCATTATGCTCACTCAGGCTGGAGCAGAAATTATAAGGTGGCGTCTGTCACGTGACCTGCCTCCTGGCGGAAAGAAATGTATGTAGTGCCACCTGGCGGAAAGTTATAGAGGTAGTACCTCGTGCAGGAACATGGGACATAAGGGGTAATTAGGGGTAATGAGGAATTCTCTTAGAGAGGTGTGTGTGTGTTTGAATGGGCGTGTATGAAATGATGAACGAAACACGAAATTATACGAATGCACAGGAATTTTATTGACTAAAGATACAAGCGTTTAGCAAATGCATACGTGTGTGATATCATGCATGAAACCGTATTTTATTAACTGAAGACAAGTGGACGATGTGATTTGACTTGCGGGCGATTGAACACCGCGCCAGCGGTCGTGAGCTTACGGATCATTACGACCACGCCAATGGCTCGTATGGGGGTACGACTTACGGATGACTGAATAAATGATACCACATATGAACAATTAAAGCACAACAGTGTCCTATGGTTTTGCTCTTGCTATGGGATCCCAAACTATTCCAGATGTCTATTCTCAAGCAACATAACCACATCAAACCAATACTCATTTCTGCAGTCTCTTCCAGACAGCAGTAACTACACAAATGTGAACGAGGCTATATTTGGCGGAGATAGATCGTAGAAATTGGTGGTGCAGAAAAGTTGATAAACAAGTGGAATTACTGATTGATAATTATTATTCTTGCCTTAATATCATTCATAAAGTTGCAATAAACATATATTGAGTAGCAGTTGTGCTTAAAGTTAGTTAGTTATAGTATTTTAGAATACCTTAGTATAGTGAGTGATAATAGGGTAACTCACTTAGGCTTCGATAATTTGTAAACAAGATTTAACAAACCTGATTATGTTGGTAGAATATATAGGAGATAAAGTAACAACCATCAAACTACTTACATAAGATAATATCTGTGTAAGCCAGTACTTGCTAGATATTTTGATTAGGTAGCATTGTTGTTAAAATTAAGCAAGGGCGATAGTCGGGCGGCGTAACCTAAATAAATAAAGCAGCCTAACGTAACGTAATTGATTGTATTTAAATTAGGTCACTACCGGTAATGTTAGCGTTCGTGTCAGGATAAATAGTTGGCTGTGTAATTGAAATGTGTAACCTAAAGTGTGCTGTAGTACACAGGAAACAGTCTTTATAAAGACTAAGTTAGTTAAGTTATTAAATAAATTCTGATCGGGATATGGCGCCTTGCACGCGGCAAGTCAAGGCAAAGCGACACTTGGTGTGCGATCACTGCCACAGCTGGGTAGATTTTGCATTGTCCGGCTGTGGGAAGTCATGGGCAGAAACCATGGAGGAATGATTCACCTTTCAGTGCATTGGGTGTTGGAAGGTGGAGTGTCTGCAGAAGGAGATAGTTAGGTTGACAGATATTGTGAAGGGAATGGAGATGGGAATTAGCAAGGAGGCAGGTCGAATGGAGAGAGGCGACAGGGAGAGAGGTGAGAATACTGCAAGACTGAAGGAGAATAGCAGTGGCAAGAAAACTGATGAAAGGAGATTGAGAGGAGGGAAGGTGATTGGAGGGGAAGAAATTGGAAAATCGACATCAGAAAACGTGACAAGCGTGAAGGTGACAGGGAAGAAAGTGACCGTAGAGAAGGAGGGAGGGAAGATGGGAAGGGAGAGGAGAGAGGAAAACGAGATGGGACGAACGAAGAAGGGACGAAAGGAAGTGAGAGAAAATGTGATAGAAGAGAAGTCGATAAAAGGGTGACAAGAGAAAAAGCGACAGGAAAGAATGGATCGGAAGAGAATGTGACAGGAGAGAAGACGACAGGGGGGAAAGACAACAAGCAGACAGATGCAAACCGAAGAAGGAGCTATTCTAAGGCAGTGATAGAGGGGGCAATGAGGAAAGAGAGGGTGTTTATGGGCGACTCCATTATGAGAAAGACGGACAAGGCACTGAGCGAGGGGAAGGACATCGTTGTTTGTTTACCGGGGGCTAGGATTGAACATGTAACTGACAGTGTAGAGAAGGTATTGGGACATGGCAAGGGGGGGTCTATACTGGTACATGTAGGAACAAATAATGCAGACAGGGAGGGAACAACTGCGATAGTACAGAAGTATAGACAGTTAGTGAGGAAGCTACAGAAGACGAGAGTTGAACAGGTTATTCTGTCAGGAATTTTGCCAGTAATGGGAGGAAGGGGGGCAACGTATATAAACTGTAAAAGGATGGCGATCAACGCACTAGTTGAGCAGATGTGTGACGAAGAGGGGGTGGGATTCACAGATTTATGGGGATACTTTGTTGGGAGGGAAGATGTGTACATGAGAGATGGCCTCCATCTTAGTGGAAAGGGGGCAGCAGTTTTCTCAGAGAACCTGCTGCGATCTGTTGACAGTGGGATTGTATCAATTTAAACTAGATTCGCAGGGGGGACTCACAGAAAAGCCTGAAAATGGAGGCATAGATAAAGACAGCACAAATAAATCAGCAAATAACAGTGTGGAAAACTCTTCTGAAGCTGGATATATATGTGTTTGTTTAAATGCAAGGAGTATAGTAAACAAAAGAAATGAACTAAACATTATGGTAGAAGATATTGACCCTCATATAATAGGTATAACCGAATCCTGGACCACCACCGATATATCAGATGCTGAATTGGGACTGACAGGATATGTAATGTTTAGAAAATATAGAATAGGAAGAAAGGGAGGTGGAGTTATTTTATATATTAAAGAATCTATTCAGGCGTATGAAATAAAATTAGAAAGAGAAGCAGATTGCGAAGAAGCTGTTTGGTGTAACATAGTTACAGGAAACTCAACGTTAACAGTTGGGTTAGTTTATCGAAGTCCAAACATAAGCATAGAAGAGAATGAAAAAATACAAAACGCTACAAGGGAAGTAAGCAAATGGGACTGTATTATTATGGGGGATTTTAACCACGGGCATATACAATGGAAATCTCTACAGAGTATGGGGAGTGAGGACCACAAGTTTTTAGTTTTAGTTCAAGATACATTCCTTTCTCAACATGTGCTAGAACCAACCAGGGGTGAGAATGTGTTAGACATAGTTTTGTCCTCACAGAATGAATTAGTTGACAATGTCAAGATATGTGTTAGCCACTGGGGAGTAGCGATCACAACCAGATACATTTTACCATCAAAGTAAAATCAGAAAGGAATAGTAAAAAGCAGTATAGGAGAAATTTCCACAAAGGAAGGTATAAGGACATGAGGAAATATTTAGCAAAGATAGACTGGGATAACACACTGTAAAATAAGACGGCAACAGAATGCTGGAATGTATTAAAGAGTGAAATTAAGTGCATAGTCGATAAATTTGTACCCTTCAAAAAACAAGGAAAACGGTCCAAAAAGAAACACTTATCGAAAGAAGCCATTAGACAAATTAAATACAAACAAATGATGTGGAAGTCATATAGATGTACTGGAAATGATGAAGACTACAACAGTTATAAAGAAGCACTTAACCAAGCTACAGCTGAAATTAGAAATTCAAAGAGAAGCTATGAACAACAATTAGCTAGTAATATAAAACATGACAGCAAGAGTTTTTATGCGTATGTTCGAAGCAAACAGAAAGTTCAAGATAAAGTCGGTCCTCTAGAAGATAGTGCTGGAAATATAATATCAGAGGGATTCTTAATGGCAGAAGACCTGAATGAGTACTTTAGTTCAGTGTTTACCAGGGAAGATATTAGTTCACTGCCAGTACAAGAGGCTAAGTTCAAGGGGGCAGATTCAGACTATTTAGGACAATTAATTGTAACCCCGGAAATGGTAGGTAAGAAAATAAGGGTTATGAAGGATAATAAATCACCTGGAGTGGATGGTATTCCACCCAAACTACTATTGGAAATTGTAGAACAAATTAGCATACCGCTTGCAACAGTTTTCAATTTGTCATTAGAAGAGGGAGTGGTTCCTTTAGAATGGAAAGAAGCAAACATTATACCGTTATTCAAAAAAGGTTCGAGAAACAAGTCAGAGAACTATAGACCAGTGAGTTTAACATCAGTGATTTGTAAATTGTTAGAAAGACTAATGAAAGATCACATGGTGGATTTTCTTGTTAAACAAAACTTGATAAACCCATCTCAACAAGTTTTTTTTAAAGCGAGGTCATGTTTAACAAATATGTTATGTTTTTTGGAAGACATCACTAAGTGGGTAGATGAGGGATCACAAGTAGATATCGTCTACTTAGATTTTTAAAAAGCTTTCGACAAAGTACCACATCAAAGATTACTGCTTAAACTAAAGGCCCATGGCATAGGAAATGGTATAATAAACTGGATAGAACAATGGCTGATTGACAGAAGACAACGTGTAGTAGTTGATGGGGAGGCTTCAAACTGGAAATCGGTATTGAGTGGGGTACCACAGGGATCAGTATTAGGTCCTATATTATTCTTAATATATATCAACGATTTGGATGATGAAATAACAAGCAAGGTGTTGAAATTTGCAGATGATACAAAAGTGTTTAGAAGGATTAAAAGTGATGGAGATAGACAGCATTTACAAGATGATCTTGACAGGTTGATCAAATGGTCTGAAAAGTGGCAAATGTTGTTCAATTTTGGGAAATGTAAATGCCTCCACACAGGACAAGGGAACGAAGAAGTATAATATACAATGGGGGGTACTGTACTAAGTACTACTGTAAAAGAAAAGGACTTAGGGTTAACCATTAGTGCTGATATGAAGGTTTCAGAGCAGTGCGGAATTGCAGCTTCAAAGGGAAATCAAATCCTTGGATTAATTAGGCGAAACATAACGTATAAGGAAAAAGAGCTAATAATACCGCTGTACAAAACAATAGTTAGGCCTCATTTAGAATATTGTATTCAAGCGTGGAGGCCATATCGCAGGAAGGACATATATGCTAGAAAGAGTGCAGAGGAGAGCAACTAAAATGATACCAAAACTGAGGGATCTTAGTTACGAAATACGCCTAAAAAAATGCGGTTTAACAACACTAGAGACCAGGAGATTGAGAGGAGATCAGATAGAAGTGTTTAAAATATTGAAGGGTTATGAAAATATTGATAGAAATATTTTTTTCTCAGTTAAGAAAGATAGAAGGACTAGAACTTACATTGGCAAAGGAGCAGAGTAGATTGGATATAAGAAAGTTTTCATTTTCACAAAGGACTGTAAATGAATGGAACAGATTACCTGCCGATTGTGTGGGTGCTAGTAGCGTGAATGTTTAAAAATAAAATCGACACATTCCTCAGACGGGCGGGATACACATAGATAAAAGGGTCGGACTCTCGATAAGCTAAAGGGCTTCCTTGTCCACCTGCCACCTAGAGTTAATTCTCTGGGTGGCAATCTTGTTAAATCTTGTTAAACAGCATGGATGACCAAAACATACATTTGCACCTAATCCAGCAAATACATCTACCCCCGACCGAGCAAACGCTAAAACAAAATCTAAACTAAAAGCCATGCTGATCAACTGCAACAGTGTCAAGAGCACAGCCAAAGTATCCCAACTTCAGGCAACCATAAATTCAACAAACCGTGACATACTCATCATAGTGGAAACCAAACTTGATTCAAGTATCCCCACATATTCTTTTCTCCCCACAAACTATGATGCAATCGGAAAGTTCCGCAACACTCATGGAGGTGGTGTTCTGATAGCACTTGGAAATGACATAATTGCAGACCCAGAAGATAAACTGAATACTACATGTGAAATAGTCTGGACTAAACTACACTTCTTTCATAACAAAGCCATCTATTTGGCATCCTAGTACAGACCCCCAAATGATCACACAACATCCCTGGAAGCCCTACATCAATCCCTGGCTATCCTCTACCGTGGTTGCAAACTTCCTCCATCAGTTATAATCGCCGGGGACCTAAACCTACCAGACATCAACTGGGAAAACCTCTGTACAACAAACCAACACACAGTAACAAAACACAACAAACTACTTGAAATAGTCAGTGAATATGGTTTAACAAATACGGTAAAGGAACCGACCCGACTAGACTCTGGAAATATCCTTGACCTTGTACTTACATCAAAACCCGCCCTTATATCCAGCGTAAACACAGTGACAGGCAAGAGCGATCACGAAGCTGTTCTCTTTCACACTAATATGAACCCAATGACGAAAACCAAACCTCCACACAAAGTGTACATCTTTAAGTCTGCTAACTGAGAAGCCCTCAGATCAAACTGTACCCTTCTTGCTCAAAATTTCTTTGCCCGAAATCCTGATAATCTAGGCATTGATACAAATTGTAACTTTTTTCGCCAAAACTACACTGAACTGATAGAACAATCTATCCCTAGCCGCATGAAAACATCAAAACTGCATTTATCCTGGATCACAAAAAAACCATAATCAGACTACAAAGAAAACGGGACAAAACTCATGCTAATGCTAAGAAAACAAAGAAAAACAAACATTGGGAACACTTCAAGAACCTAAGAAAAGAAGTCAACAAAGAAATAACCAAATCCTACAACAGGTACATCAATAACATCATAGGTGAAAGCCTCACCACAAACCCTAAGCGATTATGGTCCGTCATTAAACAAACAAAAACTGAAAACCTTGGCATCCCAACACTAAAAGCAAATGGCAAGATGCAAACAATTGATCACGACAAAGCAAACACACTAAATGACCACTTCAAATCAGTTTTCACCAAAGAACAACTTCCTATCCCAATTAAAGGCCCACCACCATTCCCTTCAATCGAAACACTTAATATCGGAATAAATGGCATCATGAAACAGCTTGAAGCTTTAACACCAAACAAGGCATCAGGACCAGATGAAATCCCAGCAAAAGTATTAAAGGAGACTGCCAGATAAATATATACAATAATACAACACATATTCCAGCAATCATACACCTCCAGCAAACTGGAACATTGGCAGAGCTTTAATTTCCCAGGCAGTTGTGAGGGGCGCGAAAATGTGCTGAGTAATTGAGGCTACTCGAGAAATAAGAATATATATAAAATTATATAAAATATTTCTAGCCTCGATTACCCAGGCGCCGTGAGGTGGCAGCACCGCCCCCCTCACTACGGCCTGAATATTAAGTCCCTGCCAATGTTACCAGTAGGAGGCTTTACCCCAGATTCGGGTTGAGACGATTATTGGCTCTCAGGCCAACTATGAAACAACAGATTAAATAAGGATACACTTTTATCAGATAATACTATACTATAACAACTATTTAACATTAAACTTACATTGCAACATGGAGATGGAGATGCCAGAATGTTGCACGAATTTGGCATGAATCTGATAGAGTTTTGGCTGGAGATGAGGGACAAATATACGGAAATTTGAAAAGTAGCTATGTAAGACCAAACCCCGAATCGACAAGTTGTGCGCAACAAGGAAATAAAAATGGCATCGATTCCTATGTATGTTTTCTACTGTTGTCATAGAAGGGGTTCGCGGTGACTAAAGACCAGGGCGCGGAGAATATTAATATAGATACAATTCGTGGTATGGAATCAGTTATCCCTCGGTAGAATGTGAAAATGACGTCACTTCCGGTGGAAAATCTAGGTCAGTCGCAAACGCCAAAGATCGAGTGGCGCCCCTGGCGGATAGGTGGTGAACTACATGTATCGACTCCTGGTGGATACTTGGTGAATTAGTACTGCTTAAATTGGTGCATCTTATGTTTTCGTCATCAATCAACGACCATGTAAACATTGAAATATTAAAATCAGGAGACGATACCATCTCGAAGACACTGGCTAAGCTGTATACTAAATGCTTACCAGAAAGACGAATACCACAGTATGGAAGAACGCAAATATGGTGATAATCTTCAAGAAAGGAAATAGGAAAGCCTTAAAGAACTACATACCGATATGTTTGTTATCAAACATCTACAAATTATACTCACAAAGATACTAACGAATAGGCAAGAGAAGACACTCGACGAAAACCAACCATGAAAGCAAGCAAGATTCAGTAGCAGCTACTTAACGACAGACGTTACAATAATAATAAATTTATTTTCTTTGTTTGGCAGCAGTAGAGGCTGAAAAGTACAATAGGTACATTAAAATTGATAAAACAATTAAATAAAGTAGATTATAAAACACTAAATGTTCTTAAAGCGTTCAGTCCTTTTCCACATACACGTCGTAAACCAACTGAAAGAGAAGTGCCGAGAACATAATATCCCACACTGCATCGCTTTCGTCGACAACGTGAAAGCTTAGGACTCGATACAAACTCAAGAAGCAATACTGATGTCCCTTCAAGAACAGAGGATATAATACGTATACACCGAACTCTTGAAAGACAACTACTCCAACAGCTCGGTAACAGTCCACCTACACAAAAAGAGCAACAAGATCAACTTCCCGAGAGGATAACGAAAATGTGACACCATAACGCCTAAGCTGTTTACGGCAACACTCGAAAGCATATTCCGCAGACCGACCTGTGACACCAGTGGCTTGAGGATAAACGGAGAATATCTCATTTATCTTCGCTTCGCCGACGACACATATGCGCTACTACACCGCAAAAACTACAAAGCATGCTGCAGGAGCTAGCTGATCAAAGTGAAAAGCAAGGTCTGAAAATGAACATCCGGAAACAAAGGTGATGCTATAAAATGACACACCGATATATATCAACACCACGCAGATTGAGAACGTTGAAAGCTACGTCTCTCTGGCACATCGATACAGTATCAGAAACAAAAACCAAGACAAGGAGATTCAAAGAAGAATCACCGCCGGCCGGACAGCATTCGCCAAACACCGCGACATCTTCAAGGGTAACTTTGGAACCTGCTTGAAGAGACAAGTCTTCAACTCATGCGTACTTCCAGCGTTGACATACGGCGCGGAAATATGAGCACTCACCATACAGGCAAGGAACAAGCTAGCAGCCGCACAAACAAAGATGGAAAGAAGTATGTTAACATCACATATCGGGAGAAAAACAAACATCTGGGTATGACAGAAAGCAAAGGTCATAGACGTGATAGAACACATCAGAAGACAACTGGACCTGGGCAGGACACGTAAACAGACTACGAGATAACCGAAAGATATCGCATATCACAACCTGGCGACGGAAGACCGGCGAGACGTTGGAGGGACGAACTAGACAGGTACTGGAAGGGCTCTTCATGCTAGTATAAAGACTTCCCTCTGATGTCGAGTAGAATGCAATAGCGTTTACTAACCTCAAGACAGTCGAACTTTGCAATATTCACTCGGTTACGACGTGTGCTTACCTAACGTTTTCGCTACTTACTTGCCGGTACACAACGTCAAAGTTGTAACAGTATTGTGCTTGCAGAAATTTATGGAGACTACTCGTGCTTGTTTATTTGCCAATGCAGTTACACACATGACGTTAACATGTTCTTTGAGATAACACCGTATTTGGAAACGACATGCCGAGGCCTTTGCCCAACCACGGAACACTACGGCTGCACACTGATGATGATGAACATGTTATTGTGCACGGTGACAAGCAAGAAATCGCGAATCGTTGGTACTGTACATCATGAGGTAATAAACCTAAATCATGTTTTAGCAACTGCTTCAGAGCACTCCATTGCACGCGTGAAAATTTTTCTTACCTATTTTCATTTATTGAAGGCTATCACAACTATTATTATTGCTTTCTTCATCATAATTAAATTTGCATTCTGAGTTAAACTTCCATTTATTTTCAACTATTTTCTAAGGAAAGTGTAATCACAATATTTACTTTATTGTACACATGCTTCTTTGGTAATTGCTCGACAAGCCTTTTGATCATAATCAATATAAGATTTACTCGATAATCGGTTTGCGTCGTTTGTATAGATATTACTACTTGTGAAACATCATTAAAGATAAGTAGAAGAGAATACCACTTTATTTCAATCACCAAACATCAGTGAAACAGGTGACAATTAATGATACATAACACAGTAAGAATCTCCGTTAGGATCTGCTTTAGTTTTGTGATCGTTATTGCAGTGCAATCATCAAGTCATGAACATCGTCCGTGTGTACGTTTACATGTCACTGCCGTCGCAGCACCTGCACACACCGTAGGTATTGTTGCTGCAGAAGCACACGGCGCAGAAGTGGCAGACCTTCTTGCATGATTCGTACTTGCATCTGGCATGGCAAACCGTACCTGCAACAGCGAGAGGCACAACAAGATTTAACAAGATTGCTGTTCAGTGCCACTCCCCATATACCTGTCGATTTATGTTTGAACATATTCAAACTGCTTGCATTAGCATGCACAATCTTCAGACACTGAACACATGCACAAACGTAGCTTGGAATACAATTTCCTTTTAGCGTGGGCCTTTAGAGCTTTACACATTTTTGAATATAAGCTTATTACGAATTAAGCAGTCAATTAACACAATTATATTCTAACAATACTGTCAGTTTGACACTTTGCACACATACGAGTTAACGTCTATTACAGAGTACGAACATAACTTTCAGAAAGAGATCCCGAATAGCTTTCTATGAGTAATCTATGCGACTAAAGATATGTTATACATAAATGTATAACTTTAACTACTTTCAATATTATAAGTTAGAGTGGTCTCCTGAACTAAAAATTGTTTGTTGGTATATTTTGCTAAAAAATTCAATTGTACCTCTGTTTCTCTACATATACATAATTATATATTGCTAATTGAATGCGGTCAAAAACAAGCTTATTTCAGTATTTCAACGGCAATTTTAACATTCTGTAAGATGTAAGTCTTAAGTGAAACACTGTGTATTGTGATCTTTGTGCGACGACTATCGATAAACACACACCTTCGCTAGCCTGAGGCATGACGAGAGCAACAATGAAAATAGCAGCGATGAAGAAGACGACCTTCATTCTGACGAGTTCTCGTGTGATCTGTTTATAAATAATACGTTATTAATACAACTATACAGCATTTAAAGTCATACATAGAAACAGTATATTAAAATTAATTATAGTAAATGTTGTCGGTTAATGACTAGTGTTTAGATCATATATGCTACCATATACGTCACTTTGGCACGTCGCCATGTCTGGCAGAATAATAAACGTATGGCACACGGATATATATATAGTTAGTCTTTTGTGCCGTTTTATCTTAAAATTGCATATTAGAGAAATAGGGGGAAGGAGGGAGGGAGGGCGGGAAGGAGGGATGGAGAGAGAGAGAGAGAGAGAGAGAGAGAGAGAGAGAGAGAGAGAGAGAGAGAGAGAGAGAGAGAGAGAGAGATTAAGGGAGAGGGTGAGAGTATCTGACCCTTCATTCCCGTGCGAGAGTTGAGGAAAGCGATACATGATGTAAACGACATATTGAATCACTGGAAATCTGTATTAATTTTAAAGATTGACATTCTCAGTATGCGACTTTGATCGCTCGGATCATAGATAAGCCGCTTCCATATGGACCGATTGTTCATTAGGGATATAAGATTGTTCACATATCAGTTTGATATAAGTATGCTTATCTCTATTTCCCTGTGGTTTTCCTGCCATGAGTCAGTGTTCAGAGTATAGATATTGGCACCGGTACTTCCGTGTGACGATAACAGTTGCCAGCAGTCGGAGGTATCTCAATCGAATCCTGTTCGTGAGTTTATTTACACCCTCATAACCTTCTTTCTTTGTGAACCTGCTGCTCCCGTCGACATTTATGTAGGCCTATTTGCCCAGTATGCTGGGGTACTTGTTCTTGCGTGTTTCTATGTTATATAGCGATTGATGCAATACACTGAGATGGTTCTAATGTACGCGACTCGTCGTCGACGGATTGTTGTGTGATATACAGTTGTTTTAGAAGGTTCTACAACCATCTTGGTCGCGTTTTTCGTCGCGTCATAATATCGTCGTATAAATTGAACATATTTAATTTTATAACGATCTGTCGACGATGATTTTGCATCGTCGTCTAGCGTGCGCCACTGTACAACGAACGCAGTCCCGCGTGAGATATAGGTCGCAAGGTGAACCCATTTCTCGTTTAGTCCCGTCTAGAACTCTCGGGGACTAAGAATTATTGATAATCAAAGTACGCGATATGTTGCACCTCCAAGAAAAAGTTTAACTCAAAATGTGTGCCAGTTTAAAAGTTTAACTCGCGTTTATGTTGGACTATTCTGTTTCGTTCGGGAGGAGTAATTTTGAATCTGGACCAACCCCAGGGCTCAGTTGCGTCATCTGACGTAAACATGGCTGTGTAATGATAATTATAAAGAACTATTCAGTTTGGAGGTTGGTTGTCAATGCGGCGCTCCTGCCCTGACGTGGCATCGTGGCCACTTGTAATTACTTCGTACGATTATGTTAATTAAAACTGTACTACAAAGCCTGAGTACATATCTAATACGACAGGCTGCCCTCATGGCGAAAGGAGTATTGTTGTCTCGTCCTAAAGAAACATAGTTTCATGTGTTTTCTATGTTTCGCACACGTCGTAAGTTGCACCACCCAGCCGATTACACCTCATACATGGGGTAGATATCGTGAATGTTAACATACATGGCTGAATTTGTAAGGTGACAATCATAACTAGATACTTTTGCTTGCAATTTAAAATCAGCGACACGGCCACGCCCATACAGCCTCACAGGCACAACCTTGGCGCCTGTTCAGCGATATTTCATAACGTAGAGTTCACCAACAGTCATGCAAAGCATTTTTGCAATTAACTTTGCCCTTTTTGTTAATAAAAATGTTGAACTAGACTATATTGTTAATGTGAATTTAAGCACAAGAAATTCACTTTGCAGGAGTCGTCATTGTCACACTCACATTGACACTGTATGGTTTTACGTACAAAGTTCGTGCATCGTCAAATTTGTCATATTCTTCTCATTTAAATGATTCCACAAGGTGGGGTTTCTCATGGAGTTTATGGCACGTTTTGAATATCTTCATTTCCGACATAAATCCACTTTCAGTTTGGAGGTTGGTTGTCAATGCAGCGCTCCTGCCCTGACGTGGCATCGTGGCCACTTGTAATTACTTCGTACGATTATGTTAATTAAAACTGTGCTACAAAGTCTGAGTACATATCTAATATGACAGGCTGCCCCCATGGCGAAAGGAGTATTGTTGTCTCGTCCTAAGGAAACATAGTTTCATGTTTTCTATGTTTCGCACACGTCGTAAGTTGCACCACCCAGCCGATTACACCTCATACATGGGGTAGATATCGTGAATGTTAACATAGGTGGAAAGTTTGAACATTGGTGGGAAAGATCTGATTGAGAGTTGTGAGAAATCTGTACTGGGAACAAACAGCAGCAATACGAATAGAAAATGACATCAATAAATTTCAAGAAATAAAACGGTGTAAGACAAGGGTGTGTCCTATCACCCGATATCTTTTCACTATACAGTGAGATTATCTTACGCACATTAGAAGATATGCCAGGCATTCAAGTAGGGGGATACAACATTTACAATATGCAGACGACACGGTACTGATTGCTGAGAACGAAATATATCTACAACAGATGCTAGATACAGTAATAAGGGAAAGTGAGAAAAAAGGTCTGTCCATGAACAAAAAGAAAACAGAAATCATGGTCATCTCAAAGAAACATTACACTCCAACATGCAACGTTTTAGCATATGGCACTGTTTTGAAGCAAGTCCGAACGTTTAATTATCTGGGATCACTAATAACATCCGACGGTCGATGCAACGATGAGATAAAGAGAAGAATTGCTCAAGCCAAAACAGCTTTTCACCACATGAAAAACATTTAAAAAAATAAAAATATATCAATTGAAGTGAGAAAACGTGTACTGCAATGTTACATAGAGCCCATATTGCTATATGGATGTGAATCCTGGACAATAACCAAAAGATCACAAAAAAACATAGAAGCCACTGAAATGTGGTTCTTAAGAAGAATGTTGCGAGTGCCATGGACTGCAAAGCAAAGCAATGAAGTCATCCTTAGGACAGCCAAATCAAAAAGAAAGATCATCAACAAAGTTAGAACACAACAAGCACGATTTATAGGCCATGTCATGAGAAAGAAAAAGTTAGAACAAATAGTAACAACAGGAAAGATAGAAGGAAAAAGATCCAGAGGACGCCAGAGAATAAAAATAATAGATAGTCTCTCAACATGGTGTGGAAGGAGCACAACATAACTGCTACAAACTACACACGACCGTGCGGTATGGAGGGCCATGATCGCCAACGTCTGTGACAGACATGGCACATAGAAGAAGAAGAAGAACATAGGTGGCTGAATTTGGAAGGTGACAATCATAACTAGATACTTTTGTTTGCAATTTTAAATCAGCGACACGGCCACGCCCATACATCCTCACAGGCACAATCTTGGCGCCTGAACAGCGATATTTCATAACGTAGAGTTCACCAACAGTCATGCAAAGCACTTCTGCAATTAACATTGCTCTTTTTATTAGTAAAACTGTTGAACTAGACTATGTTGTTAGTGTGAATTTAAGCACAAGAAATTCACTTGGCAGGAGTCGTCATTGTCACACTCACATTGACATTGCATGGTTGTACGTACAAAGTTCGTGCATCGTCAAATTTAAGTATATCGGATAAAAATTCCAAATGTGTCACATTCTTCTCATTTAAATGATTCCACAAGATGGGGTTTCTCATGGAGTTAACGGCACGTTTAGAATTTTTTGGATATCTTCATTTCCGACATAAATCCACTTTATGTTCTCAGAAAAAGAGCATTTAGTGGTATTTAATGTCAGTCAATTTCTTGTGAACTGGAAGCTCGTGGACTGTGTTTGTGTGTATATATATATATATATATGCAATATACCTGTATATATTGAAGATATTTACGTGAAATAAAAAGGTATGATATCCAAAAAATGGGGTGTAATTAATTCACAAAAGGGTCTTCTAAATGTTGGAGGATAGAACACTGTCAATATATAATGTCTTTATTAAATAAATAATTTTGATTACTTAATCAGTTGACCCTGATTTAATATTTGACCCATTTACTTGGATTAATGACGTAAAACAGGTGTAATTAATTAGGAAAAATGCCTACTAAACTATGAGGTTGAACACTGTCAATATTGACTGTGAATATACTACGACTGTCACTTCGTAAAATCTGTAATTTGGTGACCTAATTAGTTGACCTACTTTTAATATTTAACCCATTTACAGGGATTAATGGCATGATTGAGCCATACTTAAGAAGTGGGCCTACAAATTTTAGGAATCAAACAAATCAACATAAAATACGTCATGACTTGTTATGCATGACCTAACTAGTTGACCTACTTTCAACATTTGACCCAGTTATGGGGATTAACAGGATTAGCCGTATTTTATTATATAATTGAGCAATTAAATGTATAGGGGATAAAATTCAAGCAGATTACAGACCTAATGTGTGGATGTTTCTCTAATTAGTAGGACACAACGGGTAAAGATATAGGGATTAACTGGATAAAACATTACAATTGCATGAATGCTAAGGTTAAGAACATTTATTATAACATATTGCAGCACAGCTGCAATTTCATAAAAATATTCTATGCATATAAGACCATGCAGATGCACTGTATAAATGTTCATATTAAGTCCATGTATGTGCATTGGAACATTGCTTGATAAGTCCTGCATATACACAGATTAGCACATTTTGTAATTCAGGCAGCATTGCAACGTGTATCAAGTTCTGCAGGTACAACAAACTTTGTAAGTCCTAACTAGAAGTTTCAGCAATGTATGTAGCCGTGCTGGCATAGCAACCCATATGATTCGGAGAATGTCATTATGTGTAGCTAATAAAGAGGCTTGCAAGTAAAATAACATTTATCAATATTCACAATGTAGTGATGATTGCCAAATCTTGTATGATCTATAACGTGAAGTTCTGCGGCAGTGTAGCAACTCTTAGGTACAGCAACATGTAATTCCAAGGCAATGCAACAATGTTTGTATTCAGAAAAGTTGGGTTTTTAAAAAATCCATTTTCAGGTCAAATTTGAAAAATAACTTTAAAAAGAACAACAATTTTGAACAGTCAGATATGGGTGAAAATGTAATCTGCTAAGGAATGTGGAGACTAACAATGAATGGTATAGTACATGTAATTTATGTTGTGCATGCCTTGGCATAAAATGTGTTTATTGTCAATATATAGGAACAAATGATCTAAGCATAATTAATGTAACTGAAGTTGTGATATATGCCAACATTTTAGTGTATTTGGAAAATAACAGTAATAATAATGGCTGTTTTTGATCAAAGTGCTTTTAGAAGAGAAAATGATCGGATAATTTGTCTAAAGATATCCTTGCATAAAATTTATAAAAGTAAAGAAGTTTGTGAGAGACAGGGCACATGGTGTAGCTAACTGTGTAATAAGTTGATTGAATTTATGTTTGACTTATTTGTATGTGAATTTGCAAGAGTGTGTGACATGCGATGCAGATTAATTAAATTTGTTATTGATTTACATAAATCACAATTTTCATAACATGCTTTACTGCCATTACCAGAAGCTAAACAAAGATTGAACAACACTTAATGAAACGGATATCCAATTACAACATTTTGGCTACAAAGTGTCAAGTATTTGCAATAATTTCAATTACAATTGTATTCAAGCAACAATTAAACACATTAATTTCCATCACCTTGCAATAATGTCTTGAGCAACGAAAAATAAACATCATGCATAACTTTGTTAACAACAATTTTAATTATTTCAACAATTGCAGACATTTCATTTATGAGATATTCCTGGAAGGAACAACTACATAATTAAAACAGAACTAAGTCTCAAGACTAAACAACTTAACTACATTTCACTTACACGCTAATACGTCGCTATAAATTACAAAATAATTTTATCTTGACAAAACAAATTATTTAAACTACAACTTATTTTAGACTAACCTGTTAATCTCCCAACACTGAATAACTTGCTAGAAGTGAAGATGTGGAGTATGAAAAAAGAAATACACAAACACAATTAGTTTATTATAATGTTCGTGAAACAATCATGATATCATATGCCTATAAGAATAAGTATACTGGACCTCTCGGTTTCTGCCTTACGCTAGCATAATACGCAGTTTTCACCAACAATTTTTGAAATCGTTCAGCAACGTATCAATATTATTAATCAGAACCACTGATGTCATCAATGGCAAACAAACGAAGCGTCAAGTAAGTTGTTTTTAGAGAAATACTTACAATATTCGTAAGCACTTCACGCGCCAAACGGAAGCACTCGGTTTCTGCCTCATCGTGTTCAAAATCATCACTGTGCGATAAATCGCAACGCATTCAATGTATAAACACCATGGGATGTTCGTTAACTTTCCTGTGGTGATTAGGGTGAATAGTTGCTTACAATTTCGTCCGATAAATTTTAATATTACGGTTGTTTACATCACCGTCACCGATATGGAGCTCTGCAGTCACGTGGTCTGCGTTCGCTATCAAAATATCTGTCAAAAATCTGTTTGCCTCGTTTTAATTTGAGACAAATAATTTTGTTGCAAGTTTGTATACGTCCGTTGCTCATTGTGTCCGATATATCTGACTAAAGATGCATTTAATATGAGATCCAGCTATATAATAGTAATGAGGCAGAAACTCAGATAGGGCAGAAACCGAGTAGCTCAGTAGGTGAATATACAATTACAAAGTAAATGCAATTCTTTTTAAAGTTTGGGATGCTTTTTAATTTTAATAACGATTCTATGGAAAACGATTATCAATGGCAACGCCAATGTCACTATTCGCCACTAACAGTAACAATGCAAACACAGACCCAGAGACAGAGTTTGTATACATTTTATTTTAAATATTTAATTATGGCATGCTAATATAAAACTAAAAACGTCTAAACAATTAATTATATATATATATATATACACAGTGTATATATATATACTGCTACAGTGAAAATAACATCAACAATATACGATGATTGTGGTGGAAGTGATTTAATTAAATGCTGGAAAGCTCCTACTGATGCCGTCACTGATGGCTGTGATGCCAGCGGGCGACCGGCGTGATACGGCGTTGGCTGTTGAATTTTGAAATATGCCGACAACGCCAAACTCCAAAGTTGCCCATCTCGATGTGTCGCTCGCCAAGCACGTACAATAATGCCACATCTATACCATTATAAAGCTAATATTCCATACTAGACTGCCTTCGTAATTTCATATACTGCCTCGTATTTTGTATGTAGTTGTGATAACAAGTTTATAAAACATTAAACATCACATACCTGCACACAGAAACGATCGCGTTCAAAATGTCTTTGCTCCAATGTAACATAGTTATCCATTGGTCGATTCCACGGTCAAGATGGCATGTTTTCCTAATTTGCATAGCGTGGCAAAATCAATAGAACCAATCAAAACAAGTTTTAGAAAAAACTTAGTGCGCAGCAAGGCGCGTCACTGAGCGGTAAAATGGCAGTCTACACTGAAGATTTTTTCCGCCATTCGGGAGGGAAGCGCGTCCTGATATTGCTTTTTTCGTTTTCCAAGCAGAAAAGAAAGGTAAGATATCTGCCTGTAAACATAGTATACATAAAGTACAACTGTCTACTGTAATAGCATATTATGAAATAGGTTGATGATACAACACGGCGCTCGAGCATGGAGTTTTCAAGGACGAAGGCTATTGACTATTGAGTCATATAATTGACAGTATTGTATTTTCATTTTGTGATGTGATACCCAATATTTTTTAAATAAAATGTATGCCTAAAATGATGTTCAGTTAGGGAGAGGACGAACAAAATCCGGTAGTGTGATTTAGGTTAATAATATAAAAATAGAATGCAGATTTACCGAATGTTTGCACGACTCATTCAGACTCAGTCTCATTCGGCGATATATCGTATGTGTGTATTGGACCACTCGGGTTTCTGCCTTACACAAGCATAATATGCAGTTGTCACCAACAATTTTTGGAATCGTTCAGCAACGTATCAATATTATTAATCAGAATCACTTATTTAATCAAAGGCATGCAAACGAAGCGTCAAATGAGTTGTTTATTGAAATATTTACAATATTCGTAAAACGATCATCACTTCACTCGCCATACGGAAGCACTCGGTTTCTGCCTCATCGACATCGTGTTCAAAATCATCACTGTGCGACAAATCGCAACGCATTCACTGTATAAACTCCACGGGCTGTTCGTTAACTTTCCAGGGGTGATTAGGGTGAATAGTTGCCAGGGTTTTTGTTAAGTGTCCCGATAGCAGGGACCATAACCCCCAAAGCAGGGACCACACAACGTGCCCTGACCAAGTGACAGCGTGTCGCGGAGTCGCGGACCACTATGGATACAACTGGACGTGTAACACTATTAAATCATACATTTTGTTTGATTTATGTAAGTTCAGTTCCAGCTGTGTTAGTTCTTTAAAAATCAGTGTCCTGTTAACATACAATGTAGGCCTACGTGTCTCTGACTTTACAGACACTGCTATCTGTAGACAATGCTATGACGACATTCATTCATTGCGATGACACACACTGTCAGTCTATCATTTCTTTAATGCAAAACAAGATTGATTCTTAACATCAATATTATTTCCAACATAACGAGATTGTAACATTGCGTTTGTCGCTAGGCATAGTCAAATCTTCATAAATTACATATATCACTATTATAATCAGGGGTAGAACTACCCACTAGTCCGCTAGTCCGTACACTAGTAAAGATTACGGCGGACTAGTAAACCCGGCCTACCAACTAGTCCGGCTGTCTAGTAAAAATCAGCGTGTTGCGTGGCGCCACCAACCGTACAATTGACAAAGTAAATCTTCACCTAATGTGAATCGACAGTGAAACGGTATTTTTGATTGGTTGTTGTGTGACATAGAAATCTGAAACGACCGTTTTGTTTGGCTTAGCGTATCATGTAGAGGGGTACCGGCTAATGAGCGCAATTGGCGTCCATTTTCGCGTCTATTTTCTAATCTATTTTCAAATGCGCGGATTTCGAATACGGTTCACATCTTCAGTTCTACATCAATTATTTTGTTAATTCATTACTAATTATTTTGTTACGTTTACGCACGATGCATCGTTATTTAACTGAGGTTGCAAAACCAGAAGTTAAACGCAAGATGGAAAAGCGAGAACGGGACACGCTGTACGACCAGCAGAAACGACAGCGTGGCTATTTGAAGGTTTGGGAACGAGACCACACTTGGCTGTCCTACGATGACGACAACGATTTGATGTTTTGCAAAGTGTGCAGGACACACAACGTAACTGGTGTCCGTGGCAAGAATGCGTTCTTGACTGGCACGGACAACTTTCGTCCAGACTCGCTACGCGCACACAGTACAAGCGAGGCGCACACACGAGCTGTCTTCCGGCAAACTGCGTTCGAAGCCCGTCCCGGCACTGCAAATGAGTGATAAGTCGGAAAAATTGTAACATTGTTTTCCTACATCCTTGTAAAGGTTTGGTAGGGTGCTTTACACGGTTTCAAAAATTATGACTGCTACAAAAATTGGCAAAGTTATGGAGCATTGAACATGGTAGGGATCAAAAAGTGAAAATGAAGAAAACGGATGTTGAAGTTTTACATTATATATGCAAATGGATTGCATTGAAATATTACATGCACAACATTCAAATGTGGCACACAGTATGTAATATGTATGTTATGTTGCAACGATACACTGGAAGTACAAATGTGCTGCTACAAAGACTTATCAAGTTATGCCAGATTATGTCTTCATGTGTAAAACTAAGAGGACAGATTATTTGAGAGCAAAAGGTAGACTCACTGTTTGACACAGTTTAAAACCTACAGGCAACTGTCCAGTTTAACAGGGGTCTAGTGGCTTAATGCTGTCTGTTGACACAAGCTACTGCCAGTGACCAATTACACATTAGTCACAGTTTCCATCAAACAATAGCAGGCAGAGAATCTTAGCTCCACAGCTGGGTGTAATACACAACCAGAGCCACCACTGATTCATGGTCAAGTAGATTAGCTCAATGCACCAACTAAGACAATACACAACACTGTGAGTGACAGTGTCCAGAGTGAGGCCTAAGCAGTGTCCTCATTGCTGAATAGATCAATTAAACCTGCCAAGTGGGTGACATTCTGCACAAGTGTTCATTAATCCTTAGCGATTGTTCAGAACACCAGACTGACCACATACCTAAACAAAGCGAATGTAATAGGTGAAGAACAGGCAGTGTTCAAATAGGGGTATTGGTTGAATTGTATTTGTCTCGACGCAAAATGCTATATTGTGCCTTCATCGATTATAAGAAAGCATTTGATTTAGTAGACCGGTCCTCCCTGTGGTCTAAGATAATTTAATGCGGTATTAATGGTATTGTGTTGAAAGTTGTATACAACATGTACAATAATGCTAAATCATGTATAAATGAGGGCCAGGCTGTGTCAGCCTTCTTCTCATGTGTAGAGGTATGGCAAGGAGAAAACTTGAGTCCTTTGTTATTTGCTATTTACCTGAATAATTTTGAACACTGTTAGTCACAATTATAACGGACTTGACATGGCAGCTGGTGAAATTTACAACAACCTTAGTGATGATGATGTAGAAAATGTATGTTCTACTATATGCAGATGACACTAGAATGATTCAATCAAATACAGATTTCTTGCTTGTGTATAGCGGAACTATGTCAACTCTTCTAATGGTTTACATTTGGTTGTTTCAGGTGTCAACTATATTGTGAATCTGTAATTATTAGTCTATATTGATACCATTGATTTACACAGTACCATGTCTACACAAGGCATGGCAAGCGTAAACAGAACAGTAGAATGCATTTGATATAAATAAAGTGTAGGATATTTCACTCTATAGTTGTCCAGAATATTAATTTTCTATGTTTGTCACCTACAGGTGACAGAATATAAATTGTCTATGTTTGTCACCTACAGGTTTCTAAAGACAATATATCTTTAACCATTTTATAATAATTAAATAAACATCAAAATAAACACAACTTCAATTATAGAAAATCAATAGTTTTGAAGATAAAAAGTGTTTACCAGTTTTGGGGTCCTTGGAGGCCCTAGGGAGCCCTTAAAATGATTCAATCAAATACAGATTTCTCGTGCATAGTGGCAGTGCCCTAAGATATGTCTATGCAAAATTAGAGAAAAAGTTGCTGAACGGTTTCTGAGATACGGCAGCTAACGGCGGACGGTGGACGCAGAGTGATGGCAATAGACCCTTGGACCTTCGGCCAAAGGACTAAAAAAGCTTCCCTTCTCCGTTCTCGATAGCCGGGTACATGGATCGCCAAAACCGGGTAAATTACCCGGGTCCCGGCTCTTAACAAAAACCCTGGTTGCTTACAATTTCGCCCGATAAATAGTACGATTGTTTACATCACCGTCACCGATATTTAACAAGATTTAACAAGATTGCCACCAAGAGAATTAACTGTAGGTGGCAGTTGGACAAGTTAGCCCTTTGGCTTATCGAGAGTCCGACCCTCTTATATATGTGTATCCCGCCCTTCAGAGGTATGTGTCGATTTTATTTTAAAACATTCACGTTACTAACACCCACACAATCAGCAGATAATCTGGTCCATTCATTTACAGTCCTTTCTGAAAATGAGAACTTTCTTATATCTAATCTACACTGCTCCTTTGCTAATGTAACTTCATTTCCTCTAGCCCTTCTATCTTTCTTAAGTGAGAAAAAATATTTCTATCAATATTTTCATAACCATTCATTATTTTAAACACTTCTATCTGATCTCCTCTCAATCTCCTGGTGTCTGTTGTTGTTAAGCCGCATTTTTTAGGTGTATTTCGTAACTAAGATCCCTCAGATTTGGTATCATTTTAGATGCTCTCCTCTGTACTCTTTCTAGCATATCTATATCCTTCCTGCGATATGGCCTCCACGCTTGAATACAATATTCTAAATGAGGCCTAACTATTGTTTTGTACAGCGGTATTATTAGCTCTTTTTCCTTATACGTTATGTTTCGCCTAATTAATCCAAGGATTTTATTTCCCTTTCTCATATCAGCACTAATGGTTAACTCTAAGTCCTTTTCTTTTACAGTAGTACTTAGTACAGTACCCCCCCATTTTATATTCTACCTCTTCGTTCCCATGTCCTGCGTGGAGGCATTTACATTTCCCAAAATTGAACAGCATTTTCAGACCATTTGATCAACCTGTCAAGATAATCTTGTAAATGCTGTTATCTCCATCACTTTTAATCCTTCTAAACACTTTTGTATCATCCGCAAATTTCAACATTTTGCTTGTTTTTTAATCATCCAAATCGTTGATATATATTAAGAATAATATAGGCCCTAGTACTGATCCCTGTGGTACCCCACTCAATACCGATTTCCAGTTTGAAGCCTCCCAATCAACTACTACACGTTGTCTTCTGTCAATAAGCCATTTTTCTATCCAGTTTATTATACCATTTCATATGCCATGGGCCTTTAGTTTAAGCAGTAATCTTTGATGTGGTACTTTACCGAAAGCTTTTTGAAAATCTAAGTAGACGATATCTACTGGTGATCCCTCATCTACCCACTTAGTGATGTCTTCCAAAAAACATAACATATTTGTTAAGCATGACCTCGCTTTAAAAAACCCATGTTGAGATGGGTTTATAAAGTTATGTTTAACAAGAAAATCCACATGTGATCTTTAATAAGTTTTTCTAATAATTTGTAAATCATTGATGTTAAACTCACTGGACTATAGTTCCCTGACTTATTTCTCGAACATTTTTTAAATTACGGTATAATGTTTGCCTCTTTTCATTCTAAAGGAACCACTCCCTCTTCTAATGACAAATTGAAAACTTGCAAGCGGTACTGTAATTTCTTGTACAATTTCCAGTAGTAGTTTGGGCGGAATCCCATCCACTCCAGGTGATTTATTATCCTTCATAGCCCTTATTTTCTTAGCTACCATTTCCGGGGTTACAATTAATTGTCCTAAATAGTCTGAATCTGCCCCCTTGAACTTAGCCTCTGGCAGTGAACTAATATATTCCCTGGTAAACACTGAACTAAAGTTATTCAGGTCTTCTGCCAGTAAGAATCCCTCTGATATTATATTTCCAGCACTATCTTCTAGAGGACCGACCTGATCTTGAACTTTCTGTTTGCTTCGAACATACGCATAAAAACTCTTGCTGTCATGTTTTATATTACTAGCTAATTGTTGTTCATATCTTCTCTGTGAATTTCTAATTTCAGCTGTAGCTTGGTTAAGTGCTTCTTTATAACTGGCTCACATATCTTAACATTGTCAACTAATTCATTCTGTGAGGACAAAACTATGTCTAACGCATTCTCACCCCTGGTTGGTTTTAGCACATGTTGAGAAAGGAAAGTATCTTGAACTAAAACTAAAAACTTATGTTCCTCAATCCCCATACTCTGTAGAGATTTCCATTGTATATGCCCGTGGTTAAAATCCCCCATAATAATACAGTCCCGTTTGTTTACTTCCCTTATAGCGTTTTGTATTTTTTCATTCTCTTCTATGCTTATGTTTGGACTTCGATAAACTAACCCAACTGTTAACGTTGAGTTACCTGTAACTATGTTACACCAAACAGTTTCTTCGTAATCTGCTTCTCTTTCTAATTTTATTTCATAAGCATGGATAGATTTTTTTAATATATAAAATAACTCCACCTCCCTTTCTTCATATTCTATCTTTCCTAAACATTACATATCTTGTCAGTCCCAATTCGGCATCTGATATATCGGTGGTGGTCCAGGATTCGTTTATACCTATTATGTGAGGGTCAATATCTTATACCATAATGTTTAGTTCATTTCTTTTGTTTACTATACTCCTTGCGGTTAAACAAACACATTTATATCCAGCTTCAGAAGAATTGTCCAGACTGTTCTTTGCTGATTTATTTGTACTGTCTTTATCTATGCCTCCAGTTTCAGGCTTTTCTGTGAGTCCCCCTTGGGGTGAATCTCGTTTAAATAGATGCAACCTGTCCCACTCTCAACAGATCGCAGCAGGTTTTCTGAGTAAACTGCTGCCCCATTTCCTCTAAGATGGAAGCCATCTCTCAAGTACATATCTTCCCTCCCAACAAAATATCCCCATAAATATGTGAATCCCACTCCCCCTTCTTCACACATCTTCTCAACTAGTGCGTTGATCGCCATCCTCTTGCAGTTTCTATACGTTGCCCCCTTCCTACCATTACTGGCAACATTCCTGACAGAATTGGAGCACTGTAGTCACGTGGTCTGCGGTCGCTATCAAAATATCTCAAAAACCTGTTCACCTCGTTTTAATTTGAGACAAATAATTTTGTTGCAAGTTTGTGGACGTTCTTTGTTCATCGTGTCCGATATATCAGACGTCAGGACACCAACGTTCGAAATATACGCTGACCCGGTGGTCACTGACCACCTACTTTATCGTCGGGTCAGTAACTTTTTTCAGTTATTGGTCCGTGTGACTGCCTACTTTTGGGGGGATATTATTATACAACGTTCAACAGCAGTAGGCATCAGCGTATTGTCAAGACTGGTCACCTGAAGACGCTGTTTACAAAAAATGAGTTTTACGCTCGATATTGCTCAATTTATTTTAATGTGAAAGGCAACGCCAAACGCGCGCACGTTACAATGGTTGTTATAGTCTAAAAAAGCATCCGAAACGAACGAACGGTATTTTATTCATTTTGGTAAATCAAAACAAGGCATCATCACTGACACTGGCGCACACGGGCTACGGCCTATGCCTTTCGAATCTGTCTGAGAAAAGCCGTTATTGGCAAAATCTGCTGCGAAACAACTGTTACAAAAATGCGAAAAATATCGGGCCTACAATACTGACAAGTGTCACTGACATTTCCGAGGCACCTTGCTGGACCAATTTCTGTGTTTGCATAATCAATGAATAGAACACTTTCTGTAAGAAGTCGCTTATGACCAGAACCCACCAAATTCCAAAGCGTATGGTTTTTCTGGTTCTGTTTGAAGCACAGGCACAGGTAGTGAGAACCAAGGAAAGGAAGACATGGACCAGTTGCAAGCCACGGCTGCTGGCCCAAGTGACATACGGCGTTCACGCAGACGGTCGCGCTGATGATAGCGATTCTGACTTGTCAGACATTAATTATGAATCTTGCGGCTCGAGCCAGAAGATTCATAACTAATGTCTAAGATCTTGCAGTGATTATATAATTTCTGTTGCCACTGCCCGTGACTGCGATTCTTAATGACCTTTGCAAAAGTTGGCTCATGAATGGTTGCCTATCAGTGTCTGTCGCATGTTTCAATTAAATAAAAATTAAGGAACATTTCTCAAATCTTTGTTTTTCTTAAATCTTTGTAGTTATTTTAAAGTATTGTAGAAATAAGTCTGAAACCAGTTACTTAAAAATTACCAGTCTACCGATACCTAAAATCGCGTTGTATGTGAACATATGATCAGGAAAACACATGTCTGACATATGTATTAAAAGACTGGTAAAATGCGGACCAGTAAATTTGCTGCCGGACCAGCAACTTTTTGAAGTTACTGGTCCGGCTGACCAGCACAATTTTAGGGTAAAGGTCGAACGCTGCAGGACACACCTCGTGTGTCATAACATGATATCAGTTGATACGTGTCTGAAGTCATGATATCTGTCATCATATTGCGTGTTGTCACAACGTTTGTCGCCTCGCCTCATCTCGGGCCTCATTATAGATTAATGTAATTTAGGTAATAAATTGTGCAAATATAATCACTGGCGACGGTATGACAATCCATCTTCTATCGGCGATTACAGCTCTTGATCACCGCAAGTACACATAGATGGCCAGGTCTGCAGGCTTCGCGCCCAGAACCCAACCCTTCTTCTGCTTCGTCGTGGCTCCGTCTTGGTATCAGTGCTATTTAGAATCCTCACTGCAGACCTGCCAGTTGCACAGTCGAGGAAGTTCGTCTATCATGTCATCCCAAACACGAACATATCCCGTTGCACGACGACCGGCTCAACCATCAGACGTGAAATTAATAAAATCTTACATATATATATAAGGCCGAGGCATGAGATTACTGCCCAATTGTGACCAGAGTTTGGATTTATTTATTTGGATATGGAAGACCCTGTGCAGTAGTTGACCGGATATTGTAGCATTATGCTCACTCAGGCTGGAGCAGAAATTATAAGATGGCGTCTGTCACGTGACCTGCCTCATGGCGGAAAGAAATGTATGTAGTGCCACCTGGCGGAAAGTTATGGAGGTAGTACCTCCTGCGGGAAGATGGGACTTAGGGGTAATGAGGTATTCTCTTAGAGAGGTGTGTGTTTGTTTGAATGCGCGTGTATGAAATAATGAACGAAACACGAAAGTATACGAGTGCACACGAATTTTATTGACTAAAGATACAAGCGTTTAGCATATGCATATGTGTGTGATATCATGCATGAAACCGCATTTTATTAACTGAAGACAAGTGGACGATGTGATATGACTTGCGGGTGATTGAACAGCACGCCAGCGGTCGTGAGCTTACGGATCATTACGACCACGCCAGTGGCTCGTATGGGGGTACGACTTACGGATGACTGAATAAATGATACCACATATGAACAATTAAAGCACAACAGTGTCCTATGGTTTTGCTCATGCTGTGGGCTCCCAAACTATTCCAGATGTCTATTCTCAAGCAACATAACCACATCAAACCAATACTCAGTTCTGCAGTCTCTTCCAGACAGCAGTAACTACACAAATAGCATGGATGACCAAAACCCTACATTTGCACCTAATCCAGCAAATACATCTACCCCCGATCGAGCAAACGCTAAAACAAAATCTAAACTAAAAGCCATGCTGATCAACTGCAACAGTGTCAAGAGCACAGCCAAAGTATCCGAACTTCAGGCAACCGTAAATTCAACAAACCGTGACATACTCATCATAGTGGAAACCAAACTTGATTCAAGTATCCCCACATATTCTTTTCTCCCCACAAACTATGATGCAATCGGAAAGGACCGCAACACTCATGGAGGTGGTGTTCTGATAGCACTGGGAAATGACATAATTGCAGACCCAGAAGATAAACTGAATACTACATGTGAAATAGTCTGGACTAAACTACACTTCTTTCATAACAAAGCCATCTATTTGGCATCCTAGTACAGACCCCCAAATGATCATACAACATCCCTGGAAGCCTTACATGAATCCATGGCTATCCTCTACCGTGGCTGGAAACTTCCTTCATCAGTTATAATCGCCGGGGACCTAAATCTACCAGACATCAACTGGGAAAACCTTTCTACAGCAAACCAACACACAGCAACAAAACACAACAAACTACTTGAAATAGTCAGTGAATATGGTTTAACAAATATGGTAAATGAACCGATCCGACTAGACTCTGGAAGTATCCTTGACCTTGTACTTACATCAAACCCCGCCCTTATATCAAGCGTAAACACAGTGACAGGCATGAGCGATCACGAAGCTGTTCTCTTTCACATTAATATGAACCCAATGAAGAAAACCAAACCTCCACACAAAGTGTACAACTTTAAGTTTGCTAACTGGGAAGCCCTCATATCAAACTGTACCCTTCTTGCTCACAAGTACTTTGCCAGAAATCCTGATAATCTAGACATTGATACAAATTGGAACTTTTTTCACCAAAACTACACGCAACTAATAGAACAATCTATCCCTAGCCGCATGACAAAATCAAAACCGCATTTATTCTGGATGACACAAAACATAATCAGACTACAAAGAAAACGGGACAAAACTCATGCTAATGCTAAGAAAACAAAGATAAACAAACATTGCGAACACTTCAAGAACCTAAGAAAAGAAGTCAACAAAGAAATAACCAAATCCTACAACAGGTACATCAATAACATCATAGGTGAAAGCCTCACCACAAACCCTAAGCGATTATGGTCCTTCATTAAACAAACACAAACTGAAAACCTTGGCATCCCAACACTAAAAGCAAATGGCAAGATGAAAACAACTGATCACGACAAAGCAAACACACAAAATGACCACTTCAAATTAGTTTTCACCAAAGAACAACTTCCTATTCGAGGCTATATTTGGCGGAGATAGATCGTAGAAATTGGTGGTGCAGAAAAGTTGATAAACAAGTGGAATTACTGATTGATAAGTATTATTCTTGCCTTAATATCATTCATAAAGTTGCAATAAACATATATTGAGTGGCAGTTGTGCTTAAAGTTAGTTAGTTATAGTATTTTAGAATACCTTAGTATAGTGAGTGATAATAGGGTAACTCACTTAGGCTTCGATAATTTGTAAACAAGATTTAACAAACCTGATTATGTGGTAGAATATATAGGAGATAAAGTAACAACCACCAAACTACTTACATAAGATAATATCTGTGTAAGCCAGTACTTGCTAGATATTTTGATTAGGTAGCATTGTTGTTAAAATTAAGCAAGGGCGATAATCGGGCGGCGTAACGTAAATAAATAAAGCAGCCTAACGTAACATCATTGATTGTATTTAAATTAGGTCACTACCGGTAATGTAAGCGTTCGTATCAGGATAAATAGTTGGCTGTGTAATTGAAATTTGTAACCTAAAGTGTGCTGTAGTACACAGGAAACAATCTTTATAAAGGCTAAGTTAGTTAAGTTATTAAATAAATTCTGATCGGGTTATGGCGCCTTGCAAGCGGCAAGTCAAGGCAAAGCGACACTTGGTGTGCGATCACTGCCACAGCTGGGTAGATTTTGCATTGTCCGGCTGTGGGAAGTCATGGGCAGAAACCATGGAGGATGGATTCACCTTTCAGTGCATTGGGTGTTGGAAGGGGGAGTGTCTGCAGAAGGAGATAGTTAGGTTGACAGATATTGTGAAGGGAATGGAGATGGGAATTAGCAAGGTGGCAGGTCGAATGGAGAGAGACGACACGGAGAGAGGTGAGAATACTGCAAGACTGAAGGAGAATAGCAGCGGCAAGAAAACTGTGAAAAGGAAATTGAGAGGAGGGAAGGTGACTGGAGGGGAAGAAATTCGAAAATCGACAACAGAAAACGTGACAAGCGTGAAGGTGACAGGGAAGAAAGTGACCGTAGAGAAGGAGGGAGGGAAGATGGGAAGGGAGAGGAGAGAGGAAAACGAGATGGGACGAACGAAGAAGGGACGAAAGGAAGTGAGAGCAAATGTGATAGAAGAGAAGTCGATAAAAGGGAAGGTAACAAGAGAAAAAGTGACAGGAAAGAATGGATCGGAAGAGAGTGTGACAGGAGAGAAGACGACAGGGGGGAAAGACAACAACCAGACAGATGCAAACCGAAGAAGGAGCTATTCTAAGGCAGTGATTGAGGGGGCAATGAGGAAAGAGAGGGTGTTTATGGGCGACTCCATTATGAGAAAGTCGGACAAGGCACTGAGCGAGGGGAAGGACATCGTTGTTTGTTTACCGGGGGCTAGGATTCAACATGTAACTGACAGGGTAGAGAAGGTACTGGGACATGGCAGGGGGGGGGTCTATACTGGTACATGTAGGAACAAATAATGCTGACAGGGAGGGAACAACTGCGATATTACAGAAGTATAGAGAGTTAGTGAGAAAGGTAAAGAAGACGAGAGTTGAACAGGTTATTCTGTCAGGAATTTTGCCAGTAATGGGAGGAAGGGGGGCAACGTATAGAAACTGTAAGAGGATGGCGATCAACGCACTGGTTGAGCAAATGTGTGAGGAAGAGTGGGTGGGATTCACAGATTTATGGGGATACTTTGTTGGGAGGGAAGATATGTACATGAGAGATGGCCTCCATCTTAGTGGAAAGGGGCAGCAGTTTTCTCAGCGTACCTGCTGCGATCTGTTGACAGTGGGACAGGTTGCATCTATTTAAACTAGATTCGCAGGGGGGACTCACGGAAAAGCCTGAAACTGGAGGCATAGATAAAGACAGCACAAATAAATCAGCTAAGAACAGTCTGGAAAACTCTGCTGAAGCTGGATATAAATGTGTTTGTTTAAACGCAAGGAGTATAGTAAACAAAAGAAATGAACTAAACATTATGGTAGAAGATATTGACCCTAACATAATAGGTATAACCGAATCCTGGACCACCACCGATATATCAGATGCCGGATTGGGACTGACAGGATATGTAATGTTTAGGAAAGATAGAATAGGAAGAAAGGGAGGTGGAGTTATTTTATATATTAAAGAATATATCCAGGCTTATGAAATAAAATTAGAAAGAGAAGCTGATTGCGAAGAAGCTGTTTGGTGTAACATAGTTACAGGAAACTCAACATTAACGGTTGGGTTAGTTTATCGAAGTCCAAACATAACATAGAAGAGAATGAAAAAATACAAAACGCTATAAGGAAAGTAAGCAAACGGGACTGTATTATTATGGGGGATTTTACCCACGGGCATATACAATGGAAATATCTACAGAGTATGGGGAGTGAGGACCACAAGTTTTTAGTTCAAGATACATTCCTTTCCAACATGTGCTAGAACCAACCACGGGTGAGAATGTGTTAGACATAGTTTTGTCCTCACAGAATGAATTAGTTGACAATGTCAAGATATGTGAGCCACTGGGGAGTAGTGATCACAACCAGATACATTTTACCATCAAAGTAAAATCAGAAAGGAATAGTAAAAAGCAGTATAGGAGAAATTTCCACAAAGGAAGGTATAAGGACATAAGGAAATATTTAGCAAAGATAGACTGGAATAACACACTGAAAAATAAGACGGCAACAGAATGCTGGTATATATTAAAGAGTGAAATTAAGTGCATAGTCGATAAATTTGTACCCTTCAAAAAACAAGGAAAACGGTCAAAAAAGAAACACTCATCAAAAGAAGCCATTAGAAAAATTAAGTATAAACAAATGGTGTGGAAGTCATATAGATGTACTGGAAATGATGAAGACTACAACAGTTATAAAGAAGCACTTAACCAAGCTACAGCTGAAATTAGAAATTCAAAGAGAAGCTATGAGCAACAATTAGCTAGTAATATAAAACATGACAGCAAGAGTTTTTATGCGTATGTTCGAAGCAAACAGAAAGTTCGAGATAAGGTCGGTCCTCTAGAAGATAGTGCTGGAAATATAATATCAGAGGGATTCTTAATGGCAGAAGACCTGAATGAGTACGTTAGTTCAGTGTTTACCAGGGAAGATATTAGTTCACTGCCAGTACCAGAGGCTAAGTTCAAGGGGGCAGATTCAGACTATTTAGGACAATTAATTGTAACCCCGGAAATGGTAGCTAAGAAAATAAGGGTTATGAAGGATAATAAATCACCTGGTGTGGATGGTATTCCACCCAAACTACTATTGGAAATTGTAGAACAAATTAGCATACCGCTTGCAAAAGTTTTCAACTTGTCATTAGAAGAGGGAGTGGTTCTTTTAGAATGGAAAGAAGCAAACATTATAACGTTATTTAAATAAGGTTCGAGAAACAAGTCAGAGAACTATAGACCAGTGAGTTTAACATGAGTGATTTGTAAATTATTAGAAAGACTAATTAAAGATCACATGGTGGATTTTCTTGTTAAACACAACTTGATTAACCCATCTCAACATGGTTTTTTTAAAGCGAGGTCATGCTTAATAAATATGTTATGTTTTTTGGAAGACATCACTAAGTGGGTAGATGAGGGATCACCAGTAGACATCGTCTACTTAGATTTTCAAAAAGCTTTCGACAAAGTACCACATCAAAGATTACTGCTTAAACTAAAGGCCCATGGCATAGGAAATGGTATAATAAACTGGATAGAACAATGGCTGATTGACAGAAGACAACGTGTAGTAGTTGATGGGGAGGCTTCAAACTGGAAATCGGTATTGAGTGGGGTACCACAGGGATCAGTATTAGGTGCTATATTATTCTTAATATATATCAACGATTTGGATGATGAAATAACAAGCAAGGTGTTGAAATTTGCAGATGATACAAAAGTGTTTAGAAGGATTAAAAGTGATGGAGATAGACAGAATTTACAAGATGATCTTGACAGGTTGATCAAATGGTCTGAAAAGTGGCAAATGCTGTTCAATTTGGGGAAATGTAAATGCCTCCACACAGGACATGGGAACGAAGAAGTAGAATATACAATGGGGGGTACTGTACTAAGTACTACTGTAAAAGAAAAGGACTTAGGGTTAACCATTAGTGCTGATATGAAGGTTTCAGAGCAGTGCGGAATTGCAGCTTCAAAGGGAAATCAAATCCTTGGATTAATTAGGCGAAACATAACGTATATCGAAAAAGAGCTAATAATACCGCTGTACAAAACAATAGTTAGGCCTCATTTAGAATATTGTATTCAAGCGTGGAGGCCATATCGCAGGAAGGACATAGATATGCTAGAAAGAGTGCAGAGGAGAGCAACTAAAATGATACCAAAACTGAGGGATCTTAGTTACGAAATACGCCTAAAAAAATGCGGTTTAACAACACTAGAGACCAGGAGATTGAGAGGAGATCAGATAGAAGTGTTTAAAATATTGAAGGGTTATGAAAATATTGATAGAAATATTGTTTTCTTAGTTAAGAAAGATAGAAGGACTAGAGGACATGAGCTTACATTGGCAAAGGAGCAGATATAAGAAAGTTTACATTTTCACAATGGACTGTAAATGAATGGAATAGATTATCTGCTGATTGTGTGGGTGCTAGTAGCGTGAATATGTTTAAAAATAAAATCGACACATACCTCAGACGGGCGGGATACACATAGATAAAAGGGTCGGACTCTCGATAAGCCAAAGGGCTTTCTTGTCCACCTGCCACCTAGAGTTAATTCTCTGGGTGGCAATCTTGTTAAATCTTGTTAAACTAAAGGCCCATCACCATTCCCTTCAATCGAAATACTTAATATCGGAATAAATGGCATCATGAAACAGCTTGAAGCTCTAACACCAAACAAGGCATCAGGACCAGATGCAATCCCAGCAAAAGTATTAAAGGAGACTGCCAGAGAAAGATATACAATAATACTACACATATTCCAGCAATCATACACCTCCAGTAAACTCCCACAAGCCTGGACCACAGCTCTTGTCACCCCAGTGTACAAGAAAGGCAGCAAAAGAGATCCCGTAAATTATAGACCAATTTCCCTGACATGCATTCTGTGCAAGTGCTAACAACGTTATCCACCATCACCAGCATGGATTCCGAACTGGACAGTAGTAATATAGGTCCCTTAGCGGGGATGCTTTCCGTTTGATGAAGAGGAAAAGTAGTTCCGGTTCCCATGTTAAAAGATAGGGAAATACCCGGATGTTCCTCCTTCCTCCAACCAACGGAAAAAGGATTTGTACCCATTTCGTATAGGTCTAAAAGGGGTAACTTGCACTTTGAAAATAGGGCAAAACGTCAATTAAATTTATTGTAAAGGTATACGACGACTTTTTGAGATCGAGGTTCCAATTTGCCCCTAGATTTTTAGTCGTTCAAACCCCATGTTAAAACAGCGAAATTTACCTATATTTTTATTTTTCGTTCGATTTGCCCCAAATGTCTTCAAAAAAACTGTCCTACCAATTTTCCCCATGTTAAACGATAGGGAATTTCCCCTATGTTAAAAGATAGATGCTAAACCCCATGTTAAAGGATAGGAGCTTCCAATTTACCCCAAATTAACCTCTGAAACCTGTCCTACCAATTTTCTCCATGTTGAAGGATAGGGAAATTTTTCCCATGTTAGAAGATAGGAGCTATTATTCTAAAGGTATTCGACCATATTTTGACTTGCAGGTCTCAATTTATCCCTACTTGTTTTACCCCTACATAGCCCATGTTAAAACAGCAAACTTTCCCCATTTTAAATCATAGGAAGTTTCCCCCTGTTAAAACATAGGGGTTAAAGCCTATCTGACCTACAGCTGAAAACCACTGACCTACAACATTCATACATTGACCTACGACACATAACCAGTACTAAACATTGACTTACAATTCACAAACACCGACATTCATCATAGGTCAAACATATTGGCTAGTTTTATTAGGTAGTACCTAAATTCGTGTCTCTTATAAAATCCGTACTCGAGACTTGTCTGGACACGTTTGTTTGTTGCGAGCGTGAGCGTGCGCACCCTGTATGACGTCATTAATCTGCTACGCGCAGTAATTTTGTACGCGAGGAGATTTGGTCAAACAGGTAGTGATTTGGTTAGACGTTGTTTTGAACTTGCGCACTTGAATATAATTCCATTATGTGACATCATCAACAGTGACATCATCAACTGTGACGTCATGGTACGCGCAGTAATTTCATGCGCGAGGTGATTTGGTCAAACAGGTAGTGATTTGGTTAGCCATCGTTTTGAGCTTTCGCGCTTGAATATAATTCCATTATGTGACGTCATGGTCAGTGAGTGACGTCATTAAACTATAAACTGCTACGCGCAGTAATTTTGTATGCGAGGTGAGTTGGTTATACTGGTAGTGATTTGGTTAGCCATCGTTTTTAACTTGCGCATTTGAATATAATTCATCATGTGACGTCATGATGCAGTGACATCATTAAACTATAAACTGCTACGCGCAGTAATTTTGTACGCGAGGTGAGGTGGTTAAACAGGTAGTGATTTGGTTAGCCATTGTTTTGAACTTGCGCACTTGAATATAATTCCATCATGTGACGTCATGATGCAGTGACATCATTAAACTATAAAATGGTACGTGCAGTAATTCTGTAAGCGAGGTGAGTTGGTTAAACAGGTAATGATTTGGTTAACCATTGTTTTGAACGTGCGCGCTTGAATATAACAATTAGGTCGTAATCATAGTGATTTGGTAATGCTATCATTTGATGTCATCAACAGTGAGTTCAAATTCCCCTCTAAAATCTCATTCTAAAAGTTTCTTTGATACTTTTGTCAACACACTACAAAACCGAATCTACAGTGTACTACTGTGTCCTGTAGACGTATCTGTACATGTTTGTTTGGTTCGGGCGCGAACGCGAATGCGCTCGCGTCCTGTATAACGTCAAAGCTATCATTGTGATTTGGTTAGCCATCCTTTGTAAGAAATTTATTAGAAAATTCAATCACGACCTTCAGAGTAAAACATCGTTGATCACATTACATTCATATCACGCTATAATCAAACTGGTAGTATGAACTGGTAACCAAGGCTCTATGTGTTGGAAGAACATCCGTGTATTTGTCTCGTATTAAGCCATAGGGAATTATAAAACTGTTACTTATCTGTTAAAACACTCAAACTGCCAGCTATTTATGTAGGATTTTGGTCAATCCCTTTGACCTGTAACATTATCTAACATACGACATTTGTACATACCAGCCGTATCTCACTTGAGCGTCGCTTGAAAACTGAGTCCAAACTGTTTTGGAGTGCTGTTCCCTGTTCAAGTCTCATCTGTGTTTCGTCTGCATCTAGAGATCAACAGTATTGTTTCAACCTTTTATCATGCTATGATTCTTAATCCACACGTATGTACATATGTAAAGAAGTAAACACAATCGACGCGCTATGCGTGATGCGCTATGCCAACTCTTCGACCTTGACATCAAACTTATCGAGTAAAGAATTGGTTGCAAACCTCTTTTTCGAAACAGACGCGTAACAAAGTGAAGCGTTATGATCAACAGTATATGACCATAATAATCTCCCAGATAGGATATACCAGTATTTATATAGTTTACCGTATTAAGAGTCAAGTGAATAAAGACCCATTAGATCGTTTTTGTTCTGTTTTCATACTGTAGTATTTAAATTCGTGCTTGTTCGGTAAACCTTTCAAACAATATTCTATCATAAAACCCCTAACCTGGCATCGGTAACCGAAAATGGACCTATTGAAATATACAAACATAGAGACATATATAAACACAGACTTGGAGACATACATCAACACAGACATAGAGGCATACATACATACATACATACATATAGACCACCCAACATTAACCTTCAACATATAAGCATACCTTCAAATATACTTTTAAACATACAACATTGTAACCTTTCACTGACAAACGTTCCAACACACTCTTAATCCTGTTTGCAAATTAGTGTGAACTGGTATTCGATTCACAAGTCTAATCTTTTCTACACATGCTGCCAATGTCGCAACTTCCGCTCCTGACTTTGCTGGTCCGAACTTTAGCATTGATTTCCCTGTGACCGAAATGAAGAAGACGGTTGTACGTCACATAGCATGCAGCGTCTTTGAACTCTCAAGACGTCAGTGCCATGGTTGCGAGATTGACCATCCTAGTCAATTTCATCACGATTGTATGTTATGTGATGACATTCAAATCTGCATGTACTTTGACGAGGCTGTCGAGGTCATCAATTCAACTGCAGTGGTGAAAGACTGTTTCAGTGTTTTGTTAGACTCCGGTGTGAAACTATCCGACGTGACAGTCGAACAGTTGTGTAATATCAATACTTGGTTACAAGAAGCCGTTTCGAAATAGTGGCGAAACACTATGAAACAAATGGTCCTGGTAGTAATGGAGGGTGACCTGTAAATAAATAGGTCTTGTGCTTTTATGAGACCTTTGGGGACAGTAATTCAACTGCAGTGATTAAAGTTGACTGTCTGGAATAGCACCGCAACCATGTATCCGAACCGAATTTGTCGGACCCACAAGGGCTCCTAGCCGTATGGCAGTCAAGACTGAAGTAGTGAGGTGCGGTATCGTCTTGTACACGATTGAACTTTGCAAGCCTATGTATCAATGCATAGTCTCTGGTTCTTGTAGTTATGGAGCGTGACCTGTAAATACGTTTGTGTTGTTCACGAATAAACTGTGCCAACCTTATCTTGTGTCTTTTTCATAGTGTAATGCAAAGCATGTGTTGTGAACCTTGGCCTTACACAAACAGACAAAGTCGACCTCTTTAAGGGACAAGAAACTCGGAATAGACGGGTTACTGCGACAACGGACAAGATATTGCACGAGACTACGGATGAGATTTACCAATCTACCGCGCTGAAACGGTAAAAGTGTGGAGGAGGAGGAATAGAGATGGACGGGTTATTGCATTACATCCCTCCAATTTTTGGAGCAAATTCGACGTGTTGTCATGTAAAATCCCTCTTTTTGGAGACAAAACACTTAGATCAACGAGCGACAAGAAACAAACATCACATACCTTCATGTCAAGAGACGATCATCTGTTCGGATTCACAGCCAACCAGATGACTATACGATTCGTATGAGGTATCGCTTCTTTTAACGGAAAACATATGTATATGAAACATCCGTCTTTACAACGTAACAATTCTATATTTACAAATAATGCGAGCAATCAGACACGATACGATCTTCTCGAGAGTCAAAAAAGGAAAGACCAGAATCGTCGGAAGTATGGTATATACATTAGTTTTCGGCGTCATCTCATTTGCATAATCAATCAGACCGAACCTACATCACGTGACTTCCCTTAACACAAAAACTGTGCACGTTCATCAGAGAGGGAACATCCGACGCCACTGTATCGTTTTGTTGTTATATATGTAAAGTAATTTCGGACGCGTGTTTTATAAAGACGACTGGTTTGTTTGAACATCTCCATGCAGACCCGCTACACGAGGCTCGGTCAAGGAATCCTGAAATCACGTGATGGTGTCACCTGACTAAACTATGCCAAGTTAGTGGGAACATAGAAATACAGTAGCGCTACCATGCGATTATACTAAATTTAAATGACATATCCCCACATCTCCTTTCTCAACAATGTACGCATGTACTAGTCATTAAGTAAGTGTCCTTGAAGTATACTGTGAATACTTGCTATACTTGCTATAGTCCGTAAAGTGTGATAAATGGTATACAATGTATAACACCTACAGTTCGTAGTCTACTTGCCACTTGGGGTTAACTCTATCTCGGGTAGATCTTCGTAGCATCGGTATAGGTGGAGTGGGTTGGTTGGGTGTCCCTGGGCCGTCTCGGATGGGACGTCGTGGTGCCGGCACGGGTCGTGGCAGCGTGCTGTATGACTCCGGACCGCAGTGCACGTCAGCTGGTTCGGTCGTCTGGTTTCGCTGAAGTGGCTCGTCCTGATGCGTCGACTCGGTGTCATCAATAGCCATGTCCATGTTTGGCAGTTGACGACGGTTGCGACGGTAGCGCGCGCCGTTCACCTCAACCTCGTAGGATCTGTGTCCCAACAAACGGCGACAAAGCCCCAGTGACCAGCGTCGATCACCTGGTAACCTCATTCGGATGTTGTCACCAGCGTGTAGCTCCGTGAGCTTCTTCGTGCCTCGGTTGTAGTGTTTTGTCTGAGCTTCCTTCTGTGAGGCCAGCTTCTCTTCTGTTGAAGGTGGTATCGCTGGGCGTAATAGCTCCTCAGTTGTTGGCAGGAGGGTCCTTGTACGCCTTCCCATCAGCCGTTGTACCGGCGATGTTCCGATATACTCGCTCGGGGTGTTCCTCCAGTCTAGCAGCGCTAGCAGTGGGTCTTTTTGGTCTTCTCGTGGTTTCTTGAAGAGTGCTTTACACGTCTTCACCGCGTTTTCCACTTTGCCGTTCGATTGTGGAAACCTCGGGCTAGAAGTGATGTGTTTGATCTTCCATAGTTTCACAAATTCCTTGAAGTCTTCACTTGCGAATTCCGGTCCGTTTTCTGTCATCATAACAGAAGGTATTCCATGTCGAGCGAATTGCGCTTTTAACTGGTTGATAACAGCGTGACGTTTTCTTGTGTAACTCCGCTACCTCGAAGTAGTTGGACCAGTAATCGACTATGATGATGAACGACTGTCCGTTGTACTCGAACAGATCTCCTCCTAACTTCTCCCACGGACGAGGTTGCAGTTCGTGTGGATGTAGGGGCTCACGACACTGCTGTGGCGTGAATGTCTGACAAGTGCTGCATCTGGACACATAGTCTCTGACGTCAGCACTCATCCCCGGCCAGTACAGCACTTCTCTGGCTCGTCGAACGCATCCTCCCATTCCAATGTGGCTGCTGTGTATCTGCTGCAGCATATCCTTTCTCAGTGACCTCGGAACGACCAGCTGCTCGCCTCGAAACACTAGTCCTTCGGCTTCAACCAGGCTGCTGCGCTCGTCATAATATGGCGATGCTGCTTGCGGACATTCTCTTCTCGCAGGCCATCCCTGTCGTATGATCTTGTTCAGCGCCTGAGTTTCTTCGTCTGCGGCCACTTTCTTCCTGAACTCGTCTCGTCTCGTCTTGGTTACCGATATGTTCTCGTGGCTCACTGATTCTAGTGCGCGAATCTCACAGTTCTCATGGTGGCCACCCTCTGTTGTGTCTCTGTAGGCGCGGCTGAGCGTGTCGGCGATATACATTAGTGGACCTCGCTTGTAGTGTACATCTAGGTTGTACTTCTGTAGAGCACGACACATGTGCTGTAGCCTCTTCGGTGACTTGTGAATCTCTTTCTTGAATACTGTCTTCAGCGGTTCGTGATCTGATTCAATGGTTACCACGTCTCGCCCATAGATGTACTGATCGAACTTGTCACACGATTGCTAAAAGTTCTTTCTCTATTTGGGCATAACGTGTCTCTGTATCGGTCAGAGCCCGCGAAGCGTACGAGACTGGCTGTCCGTTCTGCATTAACACGGCTCCCAGACCACGTTCGCTCGAATCACACTGGATCGTGACCGGTTGCTTGACGTCATAGTAGCGCAATACTGGTGCTTTGGTGACAAGCTGCTTAATGGCATCAATCGCTGCTGTGTGCGAGTTTGTGCAGTTGAACTCTGCGTCTTTGTCATCAAGTCTCCTCAGAGGTTCAGTCATCTCCGAGAGTCGTGGCAGGTACTTAGACAAGTAGTTCACCATGCCTAGAAATCTCTTCAGAGCGGTCACATCGCCTGGCTCCGGCATCTCTCTGATTGCCGATATCTTCGTTGGATCGGGTTTCAGGCCGTCCGGCGTCAGTATGTGACCCATGAAGGGGACGCTTGCTTGTCCTCGCTTCACTTTGCTGCAGTTCAGCTTCCATGCTCGGCACTTCTCGAAGAATGCGTGCTCATTGTCTTCTAGACTCTGATTTACCTCTTGCTCCGTCTTGCCGAATCCCGCTATTAGAAAATCGTCTACGATGACCTCTATTCCATCAAGGTCTTCAACGAATTCGTGCATCGTTGTCTGCCAGACTTCCGGCGCTGAGCTTATTCCGAAAGGCATGTGTGTCCAACGAGACCTTCCAAAGGGCGAGTTGAAAGTCGTTTTGAAGCTCGACTCCTCGTCCAGACGCTTCTGCCAGAATCCCTCCTTGGCATCTAATACGCTGAACTTCTTTGCATAAGTCAGGTATGTCGCGACTTCCTCGATCGTCGGCATCTGGTAGTGTTCGCGACAGATCGCTCGGTTTAAGTCTCTTGGATCGATACAGATCCTCAACTTATCGGGCTTGATGACAACAAGCATGCTCGACACCCAAGCTGTAGGCTCGGTGACTGGCTTGATGATTTCTCCTTGATTCTCGCTCTCAACGGCACCGGCACACGACGAAGTGGGTGTATCACGGGTACAACACTCTCGTCTGTGACGATGTGGTATTCGCCAGGCAGCTCGCCCAGACCTTCAAAGACATCTTTAAACACTGTGAGTATATCTTTTTTTTTTCATTGCTGCTCGCATCGCTTTCCTCAGCGATGATCGTGGGGCTGGATGTGGACTGTCACTGTAGCCTGACGACACGCGCGTTCCTGACGTGTCGCTCACTGCGTGCACGTTTCTGTCGCTGTCGTTGATCGTCACGAAACCCATCTCTGTGCAGGTCTTCAATGACAACAGTGGCATAAAGTCATTGTTCGTGATGTTGAAGGTCAAATTGCTTTGTTTGCCTTGTCGCCATACCGGAAGTGTCACCCAACCAAGTATCTGGTACTTTTCTCCAGTGTACGTCCTGATGTACTTGTGGATACAGTGTTGCAGCTTCTTCATTTGGCGGTCCCTTGTCGCTCTGCAGTACGTCTCTCGTAGAAGCATGTTGCATTCTGCTCCAGTGTCCATTTGGAACAGAACCCGGCTACTTGGTCTCGGAGATCCAACTTCCACTGTGATGACTGCCTTCGACGCTCTGTCTTCAACAAGACCGACGAAGAAGATTTCCTTTGTCGTGCGGACGGTTGACGCCGTCGCCCTGCACTTGAGCTGGAAATGGTTCTTCTCTCCGCACTTACGGCACGTTTGGCCGTATGCGGGGCACTCTCTTTTAACATGGCGGCGTCCACAGTACTTGCAGTCTTGTTGATGCTGCTCCGTTGGTGGTCTTGGCTTCGGTGTGGTGAACCTTTGCTGTGTGCGGTTGTGTGGTGTGCTGGCTGCTTGTCGCGTCTACCGTTTCCTGACGAAGCTGACATCCTGCGCGGCACCGTGCATAACCTGCAGCTGAGCACTCGTTTGCTCGGCTGCCTTGCATATGTCGACTCCAGAGTAAGGTCATTCATGCGCAACAGCAGCTCACGCATCTTGTCGTCACGCAAACCCAACACAAGCCGATCACGGATGATCTCGTCTGGTGTGATGTCTTCATGTCCACAGTTCTTCGCGATGGTTCGTAGATCCGTGACGTAAGCTGATATCGTTTCGTCGACCGCCTGGTTCCGGTTGTTAAACCGATACCGTTCGTAGATCACTTGTGTGCGTCGCTCACAATATCTATCAAACTACGCTAGCACACCGGTTACACACTTCATTTTGACTGTCCACCCAAGTGAATGTGTCATACACTTTCGCCGCATCCTTTCCTATCACAGACCGAAGTGTGCCGAAGCGAATTAAGCCTTCTTGCTTATATATGCCAGTAGCTATGTCATAGCGCTGCCATATTTTGCTTCCAGATTGTGGCCAAATTATTGTCCATAATCAATGGTCGCGGTATGTTTGCGGGGGGTATCAACATCGCCGTTACACTTGCCCCACACCCGGTAGTGTCGGCTGTGTTTGACTCGGCCATGCTGTACAGTCTGTGTTGTAGTAGAATCAAAAGGTCACTTACCTTTGGTTGTCGCACGAGTCACAACAACGCTCGACAAGCCTACCGCGATGTCTGCATTGCGCTGTCAGTCGGCGTGATGTCACAGTCACGGCGAAAATGTTCAATGTTCACTTTTGCAAGCTGCGTGCTTCAATGCAAAGTTCGTCAATAACACATGCTGATCCTGGTTCGTTAACCGACGATATGACGGGACATCTGACACCATGTATCGTTTTGTTGTTATATATGTAAAGTAATTTCGGGCGCGTGTTTTATAAAGACGACTGGTTTATTTGAACAACTCCATGCAGATCCGCTACACGAGGCTCGGTCAAGGACTCCTGAAATCACGTGATGGTGTCACCTGTCTAAACTATGCCAAGTTAGTGGGAACATAGAAATACAGTAGCGCTACCTAGCGATTATACTAAATTTAAATGACATATCGCCACAGCCACTCAACGGACACCAATGTAATTAGTCAGAGTATTGCCACCTACCGGCCATGATAGATATATATTCGTTGATACACTTCCGGGAATACTGGAAGCATAGAGGCCGCCACGACAGTCAAGTAACTTCCGGTGCGACGTCACTTACGACGTAGCGTCCCTAGTAGAGGCTGCCATAGCAAGCGAATTTGAAAACTGCTGTGATCGAAAACGACTATGTCAATAACATGTAAGCACAACCACCTGACAGGACTTCATTCAAAGAGGTGACCATCAGGGTTCCCGACGTCACTCAACGGACACCAATGTAATTAGTCAGAGTATTGCCATCTACCGGCCATAATAGATCTCTATTCGTCGACATACTTCCGGGAATAGCGGAAGCGTAGAGTCCGCCATGACAGTCAAGTAACTTCCGGTGCGACGTCACTTCCGACATAACGTCCCTTGTAGAGGCTGCCATGACAGTCAAGTAACTTCCGGTAAGACGTCACTTCCGGCGTAGCGCCCCCTAGTGGATAATCGGAGTACTACGTCACATAATAGCGCCATCTAGTGGGTAAAAATATATAATTAGTTTAGTTAGACAAAAAATAGTTGGGGTTAATGTGGCGAAAAAAAAATGTTTTTGTCCCTTTGGGACAAAAACATAAAATTTTCACGAGATTAACCCCAACTATTTTTTCTCTAACTAACGTAATTATATATTTTTACCCGCTAGACGGCGCTATCATGTGACGTAGTACTCCGATTATCCACTAGGGGGCGCTACGCCGGAAGTGACGTCGTACCGGAAGTTACTTGACTGTCATGTCGGACTCTATGATTCCGGTATTCCCGGAAGTGTGTCAATGAATATATATCTATCATGGCCGGTAGGTGGCAATACTCTTACTAATTACATTGGTGTCCGATGAGTGGTGTCGGATGTTCCCTCTCTCATGAACGTGCACAGTTTTTGTGTTAAGGGAAGTCACGTGATGTAGGTTCGGTCTGATTGATTATGCAAATGAGATGACGCCGAAAACTAGTGTTTATACCATACTTCCGACGATTCTGGTCTTTCCTTTTTCGACTGTCGAGAAGATCGTATCGTGTCTGATCGCTCGCATTATTTGTAAATATAGAATTGTTACGTTGTAAAGACGGTTGTTTCATATACATATGTTTTCCGTTAAAAGAAGCGATACCTCATACGAATCGTATAGTCATCTGGTTGGTTGTGAATCCGAACAGATGATCGTCTCTTGACATGAAGGTATGTGATGTTTGGTTCTTGTCGGTCGTTGATCTAAGTGTTTGGTGTTTCGTTTGTCCGACAAGTTTGGTTCTTGTCACTCTTTGGTATAAGTGTTTGGTGTTACACAATTGTCGTAGTGACCTTCAGGACAAGTGGTTTCAGCAATGTAGCGTTTGTCGACAGTGCACAGCGACTGAGGCTACTGTGTCGTTTCAAGTTGTCTCGATGTGTGAAATGTCTCTTGCTATCTGGGTACTGGAAGTCTGCCCGTGATGATGATGATGAAGGCTTGTTGGAAGCTGGTAGATTAGTCCATAAGCTCATGATGTACGTGTTTACTGTTCAAGTGTAAAGAATGGAATGGTTCTTGGAACACGTAGTCTCATGCAATGTCTCGTCCGTATCTCATGCAATGTCTCGGCCGTAATCTCGTGCGCTAAGTTTGGTAGAGATGTCACGCGATAAACTGACGAATTTGCTCCAAAAAGGAGGGATTGACGTGACAACGCGTCCAATTTGCTCCAAAAAGAGGGATTTGACATGACAACACGTCGAATTTGCTCCAAAAAGGGATTTTATATGACAACACGTCGAATTTGCTCCAAAAAGTGGAGGGATGTCATGCAATAACCCGTCCATCTCTGTCCCTCCTCATCCACACTTTTACCGTTTCAGCGCGGTAGATTGGTAAATCTCATCCGTAGTCTCGTGCAATATCTTGTCCGTTGTCGCAGTAACCCGTCTATTCCGAGTTTCTTGTACCTTAAAGAGGTCGACTTTGTCTGTTTGTGTAAGGCCAAGGTTCCCAACACATGCTTTGCATTACACTATGAAAAAGACACAAGATAAGGTTGGCACAGTTTATTCGTGATCAACACAAACGTATTTACAGGTCACGCTCCATAACTACGAGAACCAGAGACTAGACCTTGATACATAGGCTTGCAAAGTTTAATCGTGTACAAGACGATACCGCACCTCACTACTTCAGTCTTGCCTGCCATACGGTGAGGAGCCCTTGTGGGTCCGACAAATTCGGTTCGGATACTTGGTTGCAGTGCTATTCCAGACAGTCAACTTTAATCACTGCAGTTGAATTAATGTCACCAAAGGTCTCATAAAAGCACAAGACCTACTTATTTTTTCAGGTCACCCTCCATTACTACCAGGACCATTTGTTTCATAGTGTTTCGCCACTGTTTCGAAACGGCTTCTTGCAACCAAGTATTGGTATTACACAACTGTTCGACTGTCACGTCGGATAGTTTCACACAGGAGTCTAACTAAACACTCGAACAGTCTTTCACCACTGCAGTTGAATTAATGACCTCGCCAGTTTCGTCAAAGTACATGCAGATTTGAATGTCATCAGATAACATACAATCGTGATGAAATTGACTAGGATGGTCTATCTCGCAACCACGGCACTGACGTCTTGAGAGTTTAAAGATGCTGCGTGCTATGTGACGTGCAAGCGTCTTCTTCATTTCGGTCACAGGGAAATCAATGGTAAAGTTCGGACCAGCAAAGTCAGGAGCGGAAGTTGCGACATTACCAGCATGGGTAGAAAAGATTAGACTTGTGAATCGAATACCAGTTCAAACTAATTTGCAAACAGGATTAAGAGTGTATTGGAACGTTTGTCAGTGAAAGTTTGCAATGTTGTATGTTTAAAAGTATATTTGAAGGTATGCTTATATGTTGGGTGGTCTATATGTATGTATGTATGTCTCTATGTCTGTGTTTATGTATGTCTCCTTGTCTGTGTTTATGTATGTCTCTATGTATGTATATCTCTATAGGCCCATTTTCGGTTACCGATGCCAGGTTAGGGCTTTTATGATAGAATATTGTTTGAAAGGTTTACCGAACAAGCACGAATTTAAATACTACAGTACGAAAACAAATCAAAAACGATCTGATGGGTCTTTATCCACTTGACCCTTAATACGGTAAACTATATAAATACTGGTATATCCTATCTGGGAGATTATTATGGTCATATACTGTTGATCTTAACGCTTCACTTTGTTACGCGTCTGTTTCGAAAAAGAGGTTTGCAACCAATTCTTTACTCGATAAGTTTGATATCAAGGTCGAAGAATTGGCATAGCGCATCACGCATAGCGCGTCGATTGTGTTTACTTCTTTACATATGTACATACTTGTGGGTTAAGTGTCATAGCATGATAAAAGGTTGAAACATTACTGTTGATCTCTAGATACAGACGAAACACAGATGAGACTTGAACAGGGAACACCACTCCAAAACAGTTTGGAACCAGTTTGGACTCAGTTTTCAAGCGACGCTCAAGTGAGATACGGCTGGGAAGTACAAATGTCGTATTTTAGAAAATGTTATAGGTCAAAGGGATTTACCAAAATCCTACATAAATAGCTGGCAGTTTGAGTGTTTTAACAGATAAGTAACTTTTATAATTCCCTGTGGCTTACTACGAGACAAATACACGGATGTTCTTCCAACACATAGAGCCTTGGTTGCCAGTTCATACTACCAGTTTGATTATAGCGTGATATGACTGTAGTGTGATGAACGATGTTTTACTCTGAAGGTCGTGATTGAATTTTCTCATAAATTTCTTACAAAGGATGGCTAACCCAATCACTATGATAGCTTTGACGTTATACAGGACGCGATCGCGTTCGCGTTCGCGCCCGCAACAAACAAACATGTACAGATACGTCTACAGGACACAGTAGTACACAGTAGCGGCGGTTTTGTAGTGTGTTGACAAAATGACACTGCATCATGACGTCACATGATGGAATTGTATTCAAGTGCGCAAGTTCAAAACAATGGCTAACCAAATCACTACCTGTTTAACCAACTCATCTCACTTACAGAATTACTGCACGTAGCAGTTTATAGCTTAATGATGTCACTGTATCATGACATCTCTTGATGGAATTATATTCAAGTGTGCAAGTTCAAAACGATGGCTAACCAAATCACTACCTGTATAACCAACTCACCTCGCGTACAAAATTACTGGGCGTAGCAGTTTATAGTTTAATGATGTCACTGCGTCATGACGTCACATGAAGGAATTATATTCAAGTGCGCAAGTTCAAAACAATGGCTAACCAAATCACTACCTGTTTAACCAACTCATCTCACTTACAGAATTACTGCACGTAGCAGTTTATAGCTTAATGGTGTCACTGTATCATGACGTCTCATGATGGAATGATATTCAAATGCGCAAGTTCAAAACGATGGATAACCAAATTACTACCTGTATAACCAACTCACCTCGCGTACAAAATTACTGCGTGTAGCAGTTAGTAGATTAATGATGTCACTGCATCATGACGTCACATGATGGAATTATATTCAAATGCGCTAGTTCAAAACGATGGCTAACCAAATCACTACCTGTATAACCAACTCACCTCGTGTACTCGGTTAGAGGGCAACAACCTTTTGTGTGATGAACAAAATGGGTTTAGACCAGGTCGCAGTTTTCTCGACCACCTATCTACCATTACAAACATAATCAATACTAGAAAGAAATGCCGCCAGCTAACGTTTGCATGTTTCGTAGATTTTAGTAAAGCTTATGACCATATCAATAGAAATTTCGTCTGGAACAAAATTAGGAACTTCAACATACAAGGGAAAATGCTTGAGGCTTTGAAATCATTATATGTTGATTACAAATGTTGTGTTAGGGTCACCAACGTAAAGTCTGATTGGTTCAGTGTTGAATGCGGGCTTAAGCAGGGATGTGTTATATCACCTATCATGTTTAATATGTTTATCAGCGATTTATTAAAAATTGAAAGGCACTAGATAAAGGTGTTAAGATCGGAGACGAAATTGTTACAATGTTAGCATACGCGGATGACATTGTGGTGCTGGCCGAATCAGCGGAAGAACTGCAGACATTGCTAAATGTTATTTGGAAATGGTGCAATGATTGGGGCATGTCTATTAACAAAAACAAAACTCAAATTGTACGTTTTCGTAATCCATCGATATCTGAGACTACTTGCTATTTTCTACTAGGTGACCAAAGCATATGCATCGTAAATAAGTATAAATATTTAGGTTTGATTTTAACTGAATATCTTGATTATAAGGTGATGGTAAAAACAGTAGCTACTACGGCGAACAGAGCTCTGGGTTTGTTAATGGCTAAGACAAAATGTAATGGAGGAATGCCTTTTAACTGTTTTACAAAATTATACGATGGTATGGTGCTCTCCATTATGAACTATGGTTCTGCTATGTGGGGTACAAAGGAATATTCGGTCATATATAGCATACATAATAGAGCCTGTCGATTTTTCCTAGGTGTGGGTAAATATACCCCATCAGCAGCAGTACAGGGTGAAATGGGGTGGAAACCCCGACTAACCAACAATGGCTTTCTGTTACTAGACTCTGGTGTCGGTTGATCAAGATGGATGTGTCTAGAATGACAAAACGTGTGTTTCTATGGATGATGGAAATGGCCGTAAGTGGGAAACGAAATTGGGGCTACGAATTATACCATCGTTATAATGACTTAAATATGCATAATCTTACTAATATAAGAGACCATGTTAATGTAAAGGCTATAATAGAACACACATATGTTTGCCTGTCTGTATTACAGGAACAGCAATGGCTTCATATTATTAATAGAGAAGAGGGCAGAAATGGTAGTAGAAATAAACTAAGAACTTATAAACAGTTCAAAAAAAATGTGTAACTGAGCATTATGTTAAGAAAATCATGACTAGAAGTAATCGATCAGCACTTGCAAAATTTCGATGTGGCGTGGCACCAATCAGAATTGAAACTGGACGTTTTGAACGAAATTACCCCCCACCTGAATCTAGGACGTGTTATAATTGCACGAATGAAATAGAAAATGAGTTTCACGTTTTAATGAAATGTCCTCTATATGTTAACGAACGAAAAGAACTAATAGGCTATGCAACAATTAATGATCCTGCTTTTTCCAGTATGAAGGATCAACATAATTTGTATATTTATTGAGTAATGACAATATAATAAGTAAAACTGCCAGCATCCTCCAAAAATACTGCACACAAGATTACACAATACAGCAAAATAATAGCACATGTTTATTAAATTATTACTGTTTTTATTTGTACATTTTTGTTTTTACAAGTCTCCCATAACTCTTTTTGAGTGGTCTTTGTATACAGTGCTAACTTTGAATGTAATATATTTATTTGTCTTGTATTTTAATGCATGTATACGTGGAGTGAGACTCTAATAAAATACTACTACTACTACTACAAAATTACTGCGGGTAGCAGTTCATAGTTTAATGACGTCACTCACTGACCATGACGTCACATGATGGAATTATATTCAAGCGCGAAAGCTCAAAACGATGGCTAACCAAATCACTACCTGTTTGACCAAATCACCTCGCACACAAAATTACTTCGCGTACCTTGACGTCACTGTTGATGATGTCACATAATGGAATTATGTTCAAGTGCGTAAGTTCAAAGCAAGGTCTAACCAAATCACTACCTGTTTGACCAAATCACTTCGCGTACAAAATTACTGCGCGTAGCAGTTTGATGATGTCACACAGAGTGCGCACGCTCACGCTCGCAACAAACAAACATGTCCAGACACGTCTCGAGTACAGATTTTATAAGAGACACGAATTTAGGTACTATCTAATAAAACTAGCCAATATGTTTGACCTGTGATGAATGTCGGTGTTTGTTAATTGTAAGTCAATGTTTAGTACTGGTTACGTGTCGTAGGTCGGTGTATGAATGTTGTAGGTCAGTGGTTATGAGCTGTAGGTCAGATAGGCTTTAGCCCCTATGCTTTAACAGGGGGAAACTTCCTATGATTTAACATGGGGAAAGTTTGCTATGTTTAAACATGGGTTATGTAGGGGTAAAACAAGTAGGGATAAACTGGGACCTCCAAGTCAAAATATGGTAGTATACCTTTACAATAATAGCTCCTATCTTCTAACATGGGAAAAATGTCCCTATCCTTTAACATGGAGAAAATTGGTAGGACAGGTTTCAGAGGATAATATGGGGAAAATTGGAAGCTTTTATCCTTTAACATGTGGTTTACCACCTATCTTTTAACATGGGGAAAATTGGTAGGACAGGTTTCAGACGAAAATTTGGGCTAAATTGGAAGCTCCTATCCTTTAACATGGGGTTTAGCACCTATCTTTTAACATGGGGGAAATTCCCTATCGTTTAACATGGGGAAAATTGGTAGGACAGTTTTTTAAAAGATATTTGGGGCAAATCGAACCCTCGAAAAATTAAAATATAGGTAAATTTCGCTGTGGGGTTTGAACGACTAAAAATCTAGGGGCAAATTGGAACCTAGATCTCAAAAAGTCGTCATATACCTTTACGATCAATTGAATTGACGTTTTGCCCTATTTTCAAAGTCCAACTTACCCCTTTTAGACCTATACGAAATGGGTACAAATCCGTTTTCCGTTGGTTGGAAAAAGGAGGAACATCCTGGTATTTCCCTATCTTTTAACATGGGAACCGGAACTACTTTTCCTCTTCCTCCAACGGAAAAACGGAAAACATCCACGCTAAAGGACCTATATTACTACTCTGGGCTTCCTCTATGAACGACCAGAAACAAATAGACGTCATCCTCCTCGATTTTTCCAAAGCATTCGACAAGGTTCCCCACAAACGACTTCTTAATAAATAAGACTATTATGGTATCACAGGTCACATACTACAATGGATAAAGACATTAAATCATTGCAATGCTGAAAAAAGTCACCGTTTCACACAGTGTCATATCATCGTAACTGCAGTGTCCTATGTCCGTAAACTTTAAATAAATGAAGGTATTTCATTATTTTGTTGACTTCTACATAGCACAGAACTGGAACATATGATCCATCACTGTCATCAACATATGATCTCACTGCAAATGATACGTTTAGTTATTTAGTATGACACGACTTATGAGAATAAAACTCCAAGACCAATAATTTGTTTCTACGCAGGCTGCGAATAAGGCTCGTCCGATCGTCCCGGACTTGTTGTTTCAGTGACCGGGCTAGCCCATGTTTAAAGGCCATATCTTGTCCAAATGTTTTTTTTCCAGAGAACTATGTAAATATATTTGTATATGTGTGTTATTCAAAGTTATCATAAATCCGAAGCCACGTGTTTGTCAAAACTGATAAAATTGGTATTAAACAGTGACCTGTTATAGTGGAAACCTGGAAATGTCTGTTTTCCGAAAATGTCCGAAGGCGCAGATACGTGACGTCACTTGTGAAACGCCTACGCATTGTCTATGCGGCTAAATTTTATTTCATTATAATTATGCTTCAACTGTTTATCATTAACATGTATAATTGATGTGGGAAACTGGTAATTCGGGTTTGACTGGAAATTCGGTGCACATCTTCCCCAAACACGGTTCAAAAGAAGCGTCAAGATGCAAACAAGTATCACAATAACGCCACTGACCCTTTCAACACAACAAAGTCAACAGCCGGCCGTCAGTTGCCGGACTCTCTCTACATCAGCAGAAACAACACTAATATCTCAAACGTCATCATCACTGTCTCCAAAATATATATGATGATCGTATGCATCGGTCTCGATAACAGAAGAGACACCGCTATCAGCCCACCGGCCGCCATTTTATAAGTTGTTTACACGAAGCGGGTCGCACGCGGGCGGTTGTCAATCAATCAGGGCGGTCCAGGCTGCAGTTAAGCTGCTAAACAGATATGGTATAAAAATAACTTGGACAAAAGTTTATAATGTCGATTCACTTTGTGTGTGACATGTTTCAATATAAGTTTAATGTTGAATAGTTTGTATAGTATAGTATTATTGGATGAAAGTGTATCCTTATTTAATTTATTATTTCATAGTTGGCCTGAGAGCCAATCATCGTCTCTACCTAAATCTGGGATAAAGCCGCCCTACCGGTAAGATTGGCAGAGCTTTAATTTCACAGGCAGTTGTGAGGGGCGCGAAAATGTGCTGGGTAATCGAGGCTACTCGAGAAATAAGAATATATATAAAATTATATAAAATATTTCTAGCCTCGATTACCCAGGCGCCGTGAGGTGGCAGCACCGCCCCCTCACTACGGCCTGAATATTAAGTCCCTGCCAATATTACCGGTAAAGGGCTTTACCCCAGATTCGGGTAGACACGATGATTGGCTCTCAGGCCAACTATGAAACAACAAATTAAATGAGGATACACTTTTATCAGATAATACTATACTATAACAACTATTCAAAATTAAACTTACATTGCAACATGGAGATGGAGATGCCAGACTGTTGCACGAATTTGGCATGAATCTGATAGAGTTTTGGGTGGAGATGAGGGACAAATATCCGGAAATTTGAAAAGTAGCTAAGTAAGACCAAACCCCAAATCGACAAGTTGTGCACAACAAGGAAATAAAAATGGCATCGATTCCTATGTATATTTTCTACTGTTGGCATAGAAGGGGTTCGCGGTGACTAAAGACCAGGGCGCAGAGAATGGTAATATAGATACAAATCGTGGTATGGAATCAGTTATCCGTCGGTAGCATGTGGAAATGACGTCACTTCCGGTGGAAGGTAAACATCTAGGTCAGTCGCAAACGCCAAGGACAAACATCGAGTGGCGCCCCTGGCGGAAAGGTGGTGAACTACAGGTACAGACCCCTGGTGGATATTTGGTGAATTAGTACTGCTTAAATTGGTGCATCTTATTTTTTCTTCATCTATTAACGACCATGTAAACATTGAAATATTAAAAGCAGGAGACGATACCATATCGAAGACACTGCTAAGCTGTATACTAAATGCTTATCAGAAAGACGAATACCCACAACATTGAAGAACGCAAAGATGGTGATAATCTTTAAGAAGGGAAATAGGAAAGCCTTAAAGAACTACATACCGGTATGTCTGTTATCAAACATCTACAAATTATACTCACAAAGATACTAACGTATAGGCTAGACAAGACACTCGACGAAAACCAACCATGAAAGCAAGCAAGATTCAGTAGCAGCTACTTAACGACAGACGTTACAATCATAATGAGTTTATTTTCGTTGTTTGGCAGCAGTAGAGGCTGAAAAGTACAATAGGTACATTAAAATTGATAAAACAATTAAATAAAGTAGATTATAAAACACTGAATGTTCTTAAAGCGTTCAGTCCTTTTCCACATACACGTCGTAAACCAACTGAAAGAGAAGTGCCGAGAATATAATATCCCGCACTGCATCGCTTTCGTCGACAACGTGAAAGCTTAGGACTCGATGCAAACTCAAGAAGCAATACTGATGTCCCTTCAAGAACAGAGGATAGAATACGTATACACCGATCTCTTCAAAGAAATCTACACCAACAGCTCGGTAACAGTCCACCTACACAAACAGAGCAACAAGATCAACTTCCAGAGAGGAGAACAACAGGGTGACACCATAACGCCTAAGCTGCTTACGGTAACACTCGAAAGCATATTTCGCAGACTGACCTGGAACACCAGTGGCTTGAGGATAAACGGAGAATGTCTCGTTCATCTTCGCTTCGCCGACGACACATATGCGCTACTACACCGCAAAAACTACAAAGCATGCTGCAGGAGCTAGCTGATCAAAGTGAAAAGCAAGGTTTGAAAATGAACATCTCGAAAACAAAGGTGATGCTATAAAATGACACACCGCTATATATCAACACCACGCAGATAGAGAACGTTGAAAGCTACGTCTATCTGGCACATCGATACAGTATCAGAAACAAAAACCAAGACGAGGAGATTCAAAGAAGAATCACCGCCGGCTGGACTACTTTCGCAAAACACCGCGACATCTTCAAGGGTAACTTTGGAACCTGCTTGAAGAGGCAAGTCTTCAACTCATGCGTTCTTCCAGCGTTTACATACGGCGCGGAAATATGGGCACTCACCATACAGGCAAGGAACAAGCTAGCAGCCGCACAAACAAAGATGGAAAGAAGTATGTTAACATCACATATCGGGAGAGAAAAACAGACATCTGGGTAAAGCGGAAAGCAAAGGTCGTAGACGTGATATAACACATCAGAAGACAACTGGACCTGGGCAGGACACATATGCAGACTACGAGATAACCGACAGACATCGCATATCACAACCTGGCGACGGAAGACCGGCGAGACTTTGGAGGGACGAACTAGACAGGTACTGGAAGGGCTCTTCATGCTAGTATAAAGACTTCCCTCTGATGTCGAGTAGAATGCAATAGCGTTTACTAACCTCAAGACAGTCGAACTTTGCAATATTCACTCGGTTACGACGTGTACTTACCTAACGTTTTCGTTACTTATTTACTTGCCGGTACACAACGTCGAAGTTGTAACAGTATTGTGCTTGCAGAAATTTATGGAGACGACTCGTGCTTGTTTATTTGCCAATGCAGTTACGTACATGACGTTAACATGTTCTTTGAGATAACATAACGTACTTAGAAACGACATGCTGAGGCCTTTGCCCAACCACGAAACACTACGGCTGCACACCGATGATGGTGAACATGTTGTTGTGCACGGTGACGAGCAAGAAATCGCGAATCGTTGGTACCGTACATCATGAGGTAATAAACCTAATTTATGTTTTAGAAACTGCTTCAGAGCACTTGATTGAACGCGTGAAAATTGTTCTTACCTATTTTCATTCATTGAAGGCTATCACAACTATTATTATTGCTTTCATCATCATAATTAAATTTGCATTCTGAGTTAAACTTACACTTATTTTCAACTATTTTCTAAGGAAAGTGTACTCGCAATATTTACTTTATTGTACACATGCTTCTTTGGAAATTGCTCAACAAGCCTTTTGATCATGGTCAATATCAGATTTACTCTTTGCTATCACACCGGTTCGTCTAACGATAATCGGTTTGCGTCGTTTGTATAGATATTACTACTTGTGAAACATCATCAAAGATAAATAGAAGAGAATACCATTTTATTTCAATCACCAAACATCAGTGAAACAGGTGACAATTAATAATACATAACACAGTAAGAATCTCCGTTAGGATCAGCTTTGGTTTTGTGATCGTTAATGCAGTGCAATCATCAAGTCATCAACATCGTCCGTGTGTACGTTTACATGTCACTGCCGTCGCAGCACATGCACACACCGCTGACATGGTTGCTGCAGTAGCACACGGCGCAGAAGTCGCATACCTTCTTGCATGAATCGTACTTGCATCTGGCATGGCAAACCGTACCTGCAACAGCGAGAGGCATAACAACATTTAACAAGATTGCCGTTCAGTGCCACAAACTACAGTTGGCATGGGGACAAGGAAGCCTTTGGCTTATTGAAAGTCCCACAATTTTCTATCTACGTATAACCCGTCCTCCCCAGATACCTGTCGATTTATGTTGATTTATGTTTGAACACATTCAAACTGCTTGCATTAGCATGTACAATCTTCAGACACTGAACACATGCACAAACATAGCTTGGAATACAATTTCCTTCTGGCGTGGGCCTTTAGAGCTTTACACATTTTTGAATCTAAGCTTATTACGAATTAAGCAGTCAATTAACACACAATGATATTCTAACAATACTGTCAGTTTCACACTTTGCACACATACGAGTTTAAGTCTATTGCAGAGTACGAACATAACTTTCAGAAAGAGATCCCGAATAGCTTTCTATGAGTAATCTATGCGACTAAACATATATATATATATAATTATATATTGCTAATTGAATGCGGTCAAAAAGAAGCTTATTTCAGTATTTCAACGGCAATTTTAACATTCTGTAAGAGATAAGTCTTAAGTGAAACACTGTGTATTATGATCTTTGTGCGACGTCTATCGATAAACACACACCTTCGCTAGCCTGAGGCATGACGAGAGCAACAATGAAAATAGCAGCGATGAAGAAGACGACCTTCATTCTGACGAGTTCTCGTGCGATCTGTTTATAAATAATACGTTATTAATACAACTATACAGCATTTAAAGTCATACATAGAAACAGTATATTAAAATTAATTATAGTAAATGTTGTCGGTTAATGACTTGTTTAGATCATATATGCTACCATATACGTCATTTTGGTACGTCGCCATATCTGGCAGAATAATAAACGTATGACACACGGATATATATATAGTTAGTCTTTTGTGCCGTTTTATCTTAAAATTGCATATTAGAGAAATAGGGGAGATATATTGAGAGAGAGAGGGGGGGGGAGAGAGAGAGGGAGTGGCGGTGGGATGGAAAGATGGTAAGGGAGAGATTAAGGGAGAGTGTGAGAGTATCTGACCCTTCATTCCCGTGCGAGAGTTGAGGAAAGCGATACATGATGTAAACGACATATTGAATCACTGGAAATCTGTATTAATTTTAAAGATTGACATTCTCAGTATGCAACTTTGATCGCTCGGTTCATAGATAGGCCGCTTCCATATGGACCGATTGTTCATTAGGGATGAAAGATTGTTCACATATCAGTTTGATATAAGTGTGCTTATCTCTATTTCCCTGTGGTTTTCCTGCCATGAGTCAGTGTTCAGAGTATATATATTGACAAAAGTATTTCCGTGTGACAATAACAGTTGCCAGCAGTCGGAGGTATCTCAATCGAATCCTGTTCGTGAGTTTATTTACACCCTCATAACCTTCTTTCGTCGTGAACCTGCTGCTCCCGTCGACATTTATGTAGGCCTATTTGCCCAGTATGCTGGGGTACTTGTTCTTGCGTGTTTCTATATGTTATAGCGATTGATGCAATACACTGAGATGGTTCTAATGTACGCGACTCGTCGTCGACGGATTGTTGTGTGATATGCAGTTGTTTTTGAAGGTTCTACAACCATCTTGGTTGCGTTTTTCGTCGCGTCATAATATCGTCGTATAAATTGAACATATTTAATTTTATAACGATTTGTCGACGATGATTTTGCATCGTCGTCTAGCGTGCGCCACTGTACGACGAACGCAGTCCCGCGTGCAATATAGGTCGCAAGGTGAACCCATTTCTCGTTTAGTCCCGTCCAGAACTCTCGGGGACTAAGAATTATTGATAATCAAAGTACGCGATATGTTGCACCTCCAAGAAAAAGTTTAACTCAAAATTTGTGCCAGTTTAACTCGCGTTTATGTTGGACTATTCTGTTTCGTTCGGGAGGAGTAATTTTGAATCTGGACCAACCCCAGGGCTCAGTTTCGTCATCTGACGTAAACATGGCTGTGTAATGATAATTATAAAGAACTATTCAGTTTGGAAGTTGGTTGTCAATGCGGCGCTCCTGCCCTGACGTGGCATCGTGGCCACTTGTAATTACTTCGTACGATTATGTTAATTAAAACTGTACTACAAAGCCTGAGTACATATCTAATACGACAGGCTGCCCCCATGGCGAAAGGAGTATTGTTGTCTCGTCCTAAAGAAACATAGTTTCATGTGTTTTCTATGTTTCGCACACGTTGTAAGTTGCACCACCCAGCCGATTACACCTCATACATGGGGTAGATATCGTGAATGTTAACATACGTGGCTGAATTTGGAAGGTGACAATCATAACTAGATACTTTTGCTTGCAATTTAAAATCAGCGACACGGCCAAGCCCATACAGCCTCACAGGCACAACCTTAGCGCCTGATCAGCGATATTTCATAACGTAGAGTTCACCAACAGTCATGCAAAGCACTTCTGCAATTAACTTTGCTCTTTTTTTTAGTAAAACTGTTGAACTAGACAATGTTAGTGTGAATTTTATGCACAAGAAATTCACTTGGCAGGAGTCGTCATTGTCATATTCACATTGACATTGTATGGTTGTACGTACAAAGTTCGTTCATCGTCAAATTTAAGTATATCGGATAAAAATTCCAAATGTGTCATATTCTTCTCATTTAAGTGATTCCACAAGATGGGGTTTCAGATGGAGTTTATGGCACGTTTTGAATGTTTTGGATATCTTCATTTCCGACATAAATCCACTTTATGTTCTCAGAAAAAGAGCATTTACTGGTATTGAATGTCAGTCCATTTCTTGTGAACAGGGAGCTCGTGGAACGTGTTTGTGTGTATATATAGGCAATATACCTGTATATATTGAAGATATTTACGTGAAATAAAAAGGTATGTGATCCAAAAAATCGGGTATCATTAATTCACAAAAGGATCTTCTAAATGTTGGAGGATAGAACACTGTCAATATATTATGTCTTTATTAAATATATAATTTTGATGACTTAATCAGTTTACCCTGATTTAATATTTGACCCATTTACTTGGATTAATGACGTAAATCAGGTGAAATTAATTAAGAAAAATGCCTACTAAACTATGAGGTTGAACACTGTCAATATTGACTGTGAATATACTACGACTATGTCACTTCGTAAAATCTGTAATTTGGTGACCTAATTAGTTGACCTACTTTTAATATTTAACCTATTTACAGGGATTAATGGCATGATTCAGCCATAATTAATTAAGAAGTGGGCCTACAAATTTTAGGAATCAAACAAATCAACATAAAATACGTTATGACTTGTTATGCATGACCTAACTAGTTGACCTACTTTAAAAATTTGACCCAGTTATGGGGATTAACAGGATTAGCCGTATTTTATTATATAATTGAGCAATTAAATATTTAGGGAATAACATTCAAGCAGATTACAGACCTAATGTGTGGATGTTTCTCTAACTAGTAGGACACAACGGGTAAAGATATAGGGATTAAATGGATAAAACTTTACACTTGCATGAATGTTAAGGTTAAGAACATTTATTATAACATATTGCAGCATAGCTGCAATTTCATAAAAATATTCTATGCATATAAGACCATGCAGAACCACTGTATAAATGTTCTTATTAAGTCCATGTATGTGCATTGGAACATTGTTTGATAAGTCCTGCATATACACACTGTATAGTCATATTTTGTAATTCAGGAAGCATTGCAACGTGTATCAAGTCCTGCAGGTACAACAAACGTTGTAAGTCCTAAGTAGTTCAGCAATGTCTGTAGCCGTGTTGGCATAGCAACCCATATAATTCTGAAAATGTCATTATGTGTAGCTAATAAAGAGGCTTGCAGGTAAAATAACATTTGTAAATATTCACAATGTAATGATGATTACCAAATCTTGTATGATCTATGACGTGAAGTTCTGCGGCAGTGTAGCAACTCTTAGTTACAGCAACATGTAATTCCAAGGCAATGCAACAAAGTTTGTATTCAGAAAAGTTGTGTTTAAAAAACATGTTTTCAGGTCAAATTTACAAAATAACTTTTAAAAGAACGGCAATTTTGAACAGTCACGTATGGGTGAAAATGTCATCTGCTAAGGAAGGTGGAGACTAACAATGGATGATATAGTACATATAATTTATGTTGTGCATGCCTTAGCATAAAATGTTTTCATCGTCAATATATAGGAACAAATGATCTAAGCATAATTAATGTAACTGAAGTTGTGATATATGCCAACATTTCATAGTGTATTTGGAAAATAACAGTAATAATAACGGCTGTTTTTGATCAATGTGATTTTAGAAGAGAAAATGATGGGATTATAATTTTTTAAGATATCCTTGCATAACATTTATAAAAGTAAAGAAGTTTGTGAGAGACAGGTCACAAGGTGTAGCTAATTGTCTAATAAGTTGATTGAATTAATGTTTGACTTATTTGTATGTGAATTTGCAAGAGTGTGTGACATGCGAAGCAGATTAATTAAATTTGTTATTGATTTAAATAAATCACAATTTTGATAATATGCTTTACTGCCATTACCTGAAGCTAAACAAATATTGAACAACACTTAATGAAACGGATATCCAATTACAACATTTTGGCTACAAAGTGTAAAGTATTTGCAACAATTTCAATTACAATTGTATTCAAGCAACAATTGAACAAATTAATTTCCATCACCTTACAATAATGTCTTGAGCAATGAAAAATAAACATCATGCATAACTTTGTTGACAACAATTTTAATTATTTCAACAATTGCAGACATTTTGTTTACGAGATATTCCTGGAAGGAACAACTACTTAATTAAAACAAAACTAAGTCTAAAGTCTAAACAACTTAACTACATTTCACTTACACGCTAATAAGTCGCTATAAATTACATAATAATTTTATCTTGACAAAACAAATTATTTACACTACAACTTATTTTAGACTAACCTGTTAATCTCCCAACACTGAATAACTTGTTAGAAGTGAAGTTGTGCAGTATGAAAAAAAGAAATACACAAACACAATTAATTTATTATAATGTTGGTGTCAAAAATCTGTTTGCCTCGTTTTAATTTGACACAAATAAATTTGTTGCAAGTTTGTATACGTCCGTTGCTCATTGTGTCCGATATATCTGACTAAAGATGCATTTAATATGAGATCCAGCTATATAATCGTAATGATGCAGAAACTCAGATAGGGCAGAAACCGAGTAACTCAGTAGGTGAATATATATTAAAAAAGTACAAAGTAAAAGCAATTCTTTTTAAAGTTTGGGATGCTTTTCAATTTTAATAACGATTCTATGGAAAACGATTATCAATGACAACGCCAACGTCACTATTCGCCACTAACAGTAACAGTGCAAACACAGACCCAGAGACAGAGTTTGTATACATTTTATTTTAAATATTTAATTATGGCATGCTAATATAAAACTAAAAACGTCTAAACAATTAATTATATATATATATACACAGTGTATACATATATATATATACTGCTACAGTAAAAATAACATCAACAATATACGATGATTGTGCTGGAAGTGATTTAATTAAATGCTGGAAAGCTCCTACTGTCTGATGCCGTCACTGATGGCTGTGATGCCGGCGGGCGACCGGCGTGATACGGCGTTGGCTGTTGAATTTTGAAATATGCCGACAACGCCAAAGTTGCCCATCTCGATGTGTCGCTCGCCAAGCACGTACAATAATGCCACATCTATACCATTATAAAGCTAATATTCCATACTAGACTGCCTTCGTAATTTCATATACTGCCTCGTATTTTGTATGTAGTTGTGATAACAAGTGTATAAAACATTAAACATCACATACCTGCACACAGAAACGATCGCGTTCAAAATGTCTTTGCTCCAATGTAACATAGTTATTCATTGGTCGATTCCACGGTCAAGATGGCATGTTTTCCTAATTTGCATAGCGTGGCAAAATCAATAGAACCAATCAAAACAAGTTTTAGAAAAAACTTCGTGCGCAGCAAGGAGCGTCACTGAGCCGTAAAATGGCAGTCTACACTGAAGATTTTTTCCGCCATTCGGGAGGGAAGCGCGTCCTGATATTGCTTTTTTCGTTTTCCAAGCAGAAAAGAAAGGTAAGATATCTGCCATTAAAGATAGTATACATAAAGTACAACTGTCTACTGTAATAGCATATTATGAAATAGGTTGATGATACAACACGGCGCTCGAGCATGGAGTTTTCAAGGACGAAGGCTATTGACAGTATTGTATTTTCATTTTGTGATGTGATACCCAATATTTTTTAAATAAAATGTATGCCTAAAATGATGTTGAGTTAGGGAGAGGACGAACAAAATCCGGTAGTGTGATTTAGGTTAATAATATAAAAATATAATGCAGATTTACCGAATGTTTGCACGACTCATTCAGACTCGGTCTCATTCGGCGATATATCGTATGTGTGTATTGGACCACTCGGGTTTCTGCCTTACACAAGCATAATATGCAGTTGTCACCAACAATTTTTGGAATCGTTCAGCAACGTATCAATATTATTAATCAGAATCACTTATTTAATCAAAGGCATGCAAACGAAGCGTCAAATGAGTTGTTTATTGAAATATTACAATATTCGTAAAACGATCATCACTTCACTCGCCATACGGAAGCACTCGGTTTCTGCCTCATCGACATCGTGTTCAAAATCATCACTGTGCGACAAATCGCAACGCATTCACTGTATAAACTCCACGGGCTGTTCGTTAACTTTCCAGGGGTGATTAGGGTGAATAGTTGCTTACAATTTCGCCCGATAAATAGTACGATTGTTTACATCACCGTCACCGATATTTAACAAGATTTAACAAGATTGCCACCAAGAGAATTAACTGTAGGTGGCAGTTGGACAAGTTAGCCCTTTGGCTTATCGAGAGTCCGACCCTCTTATATATGTGTATCCCGCCCTTCAGAGGTATGTGTCGATTTTATTTTTAAACATATTCACGTTACTAACACCCACATAATCAGCAGATAATCTGGTCCATTCATTTACAGTCCTTTCTGAAAATGAGAACTTTCTTATATCTAATCTACACTGCTCCTTTGCTAATGTAACTTCATTTCCTCTAGCCCTTCTATCTTTCTTAACTGAGAAAAAATATTTCTATCAATATTTTCATAACCATTCATTATTTTAAACACTTCTATCTGATCTCCTCTCAATCTCCTGGTGTCTGTTGTTGTTAAGCCGCATTTTTTAGGTGTATTTCGTAACTAAGATCCCTCAGATTTGGTATCATTTTAGATGCTCTCCTCTGTACTCTTTCTAGCATATCTATATCCTTCCTGCGATATGGCCTCCACGCTTGAATACAATATTCTAAATGAGGCCTAACTATTGTTTTGTACAGTGGTATTATTAGCTCTTTTTCCTTATACGTTATGTTTCGCCTAATTAATCCAAGGATTTTATTTCCCTTTCTCATATCAGCACTAATGGTTAACTCTAAGTCCTTTTCTTTTACAGTAGTACTTAGTACAGTACCCCCCATTTTATATTCTACCTCTTCGTTCCCATGTCCTGCGTGGAGGCATTTACATTTCCCAAAATTGAACAGCATTTTCAGACCATTTGATCAACCTGTCAAGATAATCTTGTAAATGCTGTTATCTCCATCACTTTTAATCCTTCTAAACACTTTTGTATGATCCGCAAATTTCAACACTTTGCTTGTTTTTTAATCATCCAAATCGTTGATATATATTAAGAATAATATAGGCCCTAGTACTGATCCCTGTGGTACCCCACTCAATACCGATTTCCAGTTTGAAGCCTCCCCATCAACTACTACACGTTGTCTTCTGTCAATAAGCCATTTTTCTATCCAGTTTATTATACCATTTCATATGCCATGGGCCTTTAGTTTAAGCAGTAATCTTTGATGTGGTACTTTACCGAAAGCTTTTTGAAAATCTAAGTAGACGATATCTACTGGTGATCCCTCATCTACCCACTTAGTGATGTCTTCCAAAAAACATAACATATTTGTTAAGCATGACCTCGCTTTAAAAAACCCATGTTGAGATGGGTTTATAAAGTTATGTTTAACAAGAAAATCCACATGTGATCTTTAATAAGTTTTTCTAATAATTTGTAAATCACTGATGTTAAACTCACTGGACTATAGTTCCCTGACTTATTTCTCGAACATTTTTTAAATTACGGTATAATGTTTGCCTCTTTTCATTCTAAAGGAACCACTCCCTCTTCTAATGACAAATTGAAAACTTGCAAGCGGTACTGTAATTTCTTGTACAATTTCCAGTAGTAGTTTGGGCGGAATCCCATCCACTCCAGGTGATTTATTATCCTTCATAGCCCTTATTTTCTTAGCTACCATTTCCGGGGTTACAATTAATTGTCCTAAATAGTCTGATTCTGCCCCCTTGAACTTAGCCTCTGGCAGTGAACTAATATATTCCCTGGTAAACACTGAACTAAAGTTATTCAGGTCTTCTGCCAGTAAGAATCCCTCTGATATTATATTTCCAGCGCTATCTTCTAGAGGACCGACCTGATCTTGAACTTTCTGTTTGCTTCGAACATACGCATAAAAACTCTTGCTGTCATGTTTTATATTACTAGCTAATTGTTGTTCATATCTTCTCTGTGAATTTCTAATTTCAGCTGTAGCTTGGTTAAGTGCTTCTTTATAACTGGCTCACATATCTTAACATTGTCAACTAATTTATTCTGTGAGGACAAAACTATGTCTAACACATTCTCACCCCTGGTTGGTTTTAGCACATGTTGAGAAAGGAAAGTATCGTGAACTAAAACTAAAAACTTGTGTTCCTCAATCCCCATACTCTGTAGATTTTTCTATTGTATATGCCCGTGGTTAAAATCCCCCATAATAATACAGTCCCGTTTGTTTACTTCCCTTATAGCGTTTTGTATTTTTTCATTCTCTTCTATGCTTATGTTTGGACTTCGATAAACTAACCCAACTGTTAACGTTGAGTTACCTGTAACTATGTTACACCAAACAGTTTCTTCGCAATCTGCTTCTCTTTCTAATTTTATTTCATAAGCATGGATAGATTTTTTAAATATATAAAATAACTCCACCTCCCTTTCTTCCTATTCTATCTTTCCTAAACATTACATATCTTGTCAGTCCCAATTCGGCATCTGATATATCGGTGGTGGTCCAGGATTCGTTTATACCTATTATGTGAGGGTCAATATCTTATACCATAATGTTTAGTTCATTTCTTTTGTTTACTATACTCCTTGCGGTTAAACAAACACATTTATATCCAGCTTCAGAAGAATTGTCCAGACTGTTCTTTGCTGATTTGTTTGTACTGTCTTTATCTATGCCTCCAGTTTCAGGCTTTTCTGTGAGTCCCCCTTGGGGTGAATCTCGTTTAAATAGATGCAACCTGTCCCACTCTCAACAGATCGCAGCAGGTTTTCTGAGTAAACTGCTGCCCCATTTCCTCTAAGATGGAAGCCATCTCTCAAGTACATATCTTCCCTCCCAACAAAATATCCCCATAAATATGTGAATCCCACTCCCCCTTCTTCACACATCTTCTCAACTAGTGCGTTGATCGCCATCCTCTTGCAGTTTCTATACGTTGCCCTCTTCCTACCATTACTGGCAACATTCCTGACAGAATTGGAGCACTGTAGTCACGTGGTCTGCGGTCGCTATCAAAATATCTCAAAAACCTGTTTGCCTCGTTTTAATTTGAGACAAATAACTTTGTTGCAAGTTTGTAGACGTTCTTTGTTCATCGTGTCCGATATATCAGACGTCAGGACACCAACGTTCGAAATATACGCTGACCCGGTGGTCACTGACCACCTACTTTACCGTCGGGTCAGTAACTTTTTTCAGTTATTGGTCCGTGTGACTGCCTACTTTTGGGGGGATATTATTATACAACGTTCAACAGCAGTAGGCATCAGCGTATTGTTAAGACTGGTCACCTGAAGACGCTGTTTACAAAAAAATGAGTTTTACGCTCGATATTGCTCAATTTATTTTAATGGGAAAGACAACGCCAAACGCGCGCACGTTACAATGGTTGTTATAGTCTAAAAAGCATCCGAAACGAACGAACGGTATTTTATTCATTTTGGTAAATCAAAACAAGGCATCATCACTGACACTGGCGCACACGGGCTACGGCCTATGCCTTTCGAATCTGTCTGAGAAAAGCCGTTATTCCCAAAATCTGCTGCGAAACAACTGTTACAAAAATGCGAAAAAGATCGGGCCTACAATACTGACAAGTGTCACTGACATTTCCGAGGCACCTTGCTGGACCAATTTCTGTGTTTGCATAATCAATGAATAGAACACTTTCTGTAAGAAGTCGCTTATGACCAGAACCCACCAAATTCCAAAGCGTATGGTTTTTCTGGTTCTGTTTGAAGCACAGGCACAGGTAGTGAGAACCAAGGAAAGGAAGACATGGACCAGTTGCAAGCCACGGCTGCTGGCCCAAGTGACATACGGCGTTCACGCAGACGGTCGCGCTGATGATAGCGATTCTGACTTGTCGGACATTAATTATGAATCTTGCGGCTCGAGCCAGAAGATTCATAACTAATGTCTAAGATCTTGCAGTGATTATATAATTTCTGTTGCCACTGCCCGTGACTGCGATTCTTAATGACCTTTGAAAAAGATGGCTCATGAATGGTTGCCTATCAGTGTCTGTCGCATGTTTCAATTAAATAAAAATTAAGGAACATATCTCAAATCTTTGTTTTTCGTAGTTATTTTAAAGTATTGTAGAAATAAGTCTGAAACCAGTTACTTAAAAATTACCAGTCTACCGATACCTAAAATCGCGTTGTATGTGAACATATGATCAGGAAAACACATGTCTGACATATGTATTAAAAGACTGGTAAAATGCGGACCAGTTCTTTGCTGCCGGACCAGCAACTTTTTGAAGTTACTGGTCCGGCTGACCAGCACAATTTTAGGGTAAAAGTCGAACGGTGCAGGACACACCTCGTGTGTCATAACATGATATCAGTTGATACGTGTCTGAAGTCATGATATCTGTCATCATATTGCGTGTTGTCACAACGTTTGTCGCCTCGCCTCATCTCGGGCCTCATTATAGATTAATGTAATTTAGGTAATAAATTGTGCAAATATAATCACTGGCGACGGTATGACAATCCATCTTCTATCGGCGATTACAGCTCTTGATCACCGCAAGTACACATAGATGGCCAGGTCTGCAGGCTTCGCGCCCAGAACCCAACCCTTCTTCTGCTTCGTCGTGGCTCCGTCTTGGTATCAGTGCTATTTAGAATCCTCACTGCAGACCTGCCAGTTGCACAGTCGAGGAAGTTCGTCTATCATGTCATCCCAAACACGAACATATCCCGTTGCACGACGACCGGCTCAACCATCAGACGTGAAATTAATAAAGTCTTACATATATATAAGGCCGAGGCATGAGATTACTGCCCAATTGTGACCAGAGTTTGGATTTATTTATTTGGATATGGAAGACCCTGTGCAGTAGTTGACCGGATATTGTAGCATTATGCTCACTCAGGCTGGAGCAGAAATTCTAAGATGGCGTCTGTCACGTGACCTGCCTCATGGCGGAAAGAAATGTATGTAGTGCCACCTGGCGGAAAGTTATGGAGGTAGTACCTCCTGCGGGAAGATGGGACATAAGGGGTAATTAGGGGTAATGAGGTATTCTCTTAGAGAGGTGTGTGTGTGTTTGAATGCGCGTGTATAAAATAATGAACGAAACACGAAAGTATACGAGTGCACACGAATTGTATTGACTAAAGATACAAGCGTTTAGCATATGCATATGTGTGTGATATCATGCATGAAACCGCATTTTATTAACTGAAGACAAGTGGACGATGTGATATGACTTGCGGGCGATTGAACAGCACGCCAGCGGTCGTGAGCTTACGGATCATTACGACCACGCCAGTGGCTCGTATGGGGGTACGACTTACGGATGACTGAATAAATGATACCACATATGAACAATTAAAGCACAACAGTGTCCTATGGTTTTGCTCTTGCTGTGGGCTCCCAAACTATTCCAGATGTCTATTCTCAAGCAACATAACCACATCAAACCAATACTCAGTTCTGCAGTCTCTTCCAGACAGCAGTAACTACACAAATAGCATGGATGACCAAAACCCTACATTTGCACCTAATCCAGCAAATACATCTACCCCCGATCGAGCAAACGCTAAAACAAAATCTAAACTAAAAGCCATGCTGATCAACTGCAACAGTGTCAAGAGCACAGCCAAAGTATCCGAACTTCAGGCAACCATAAATTCAACAAACCTGACATACTCTTCCTAGTGGAAACCAAACTTGATTCAAGCATCTCCACATATTCTTTTCTCCCCACAAACTATGATGAAAAGGACCGCAACACTCATGGAGGTGGTGTTCTGATACCACTGGGAAATGACATAATTGCTGGCCCCCAAGATAAACTGAATACCACATGTGAAAAAGTCTGGACTAAACTACACTTCTTTCATAACAAAGCCATCTATTTGGAATCCTACTGCAGACCCCCAAATGATCATACAACATCCCTGGAAGCCTTACATGAATCCCTGGCTATCTTCTACCGTGGCTGCAAACTTCCTCCATCAGTTATAATCGCCGGGGACCTAAACCTACCAGACATCAACTGGGAAAACCTCTGTACAACAAACCAACACACAGCAACAAAACACAACAAACTACTTGAAATAGTCAGTGAATATGGTTTAACAAATATGGTAAATGAACCGATCCGACTAGACTCTGGAAGTATCCTTGACCTTGTTCTTACATTAAACACCTCCCTTATATCCAGCGTAAACACAGTGACAGGCATGATCGATCACGAAGCTGTTCTCTTTCACATTAATATGAACCAAATGAAGAAAACGAAACATCCACACAAAGTGTACAACTTTAAGTCTACTAACTGGGAAGCAATCAGATCAAACTGTACCCTTCTTGCTCAAAAGTACTTTGCCCGAAATCCTTATAATCTAGACATTGATACAAATTGGAACTTTTTTCACCAAAGCTACACTCAACTGATAGAACAATCTATCCCTAGCCGCCTGACAAAATCAAAACCGCATTTATCCTAGATCACACAAAACATAATCAGACTACAAAGAAAACGGGACAAAACTCATGCTAATGCTAAGAAAACAAAGAAAAACAAACATTGGGAAAACATCAAGAATCTAAGAAAAGAAGTCAACAAAGAAATAACCAAATCCTACAACAGGTACATCAATAACATCATAGGTGAAAGCCTCACCACAAACCCTAAGCCATTACGGTCCTTCATTAAACAAACAAAAACTGAAAACCTTGGCATCCCAACACTAAAAGCAAATGGCAAGATGCAAACAACTGATCACGACAAAGCAAACACACTAAATGACCACTTCAAATCAGTTTTCACCAAAGAACAACTTCTTATCCCAACTAAAGGCCCATCACCATTCCCTTCAATCGAAACACTTAATATCGGAATAAATGGCATCATGAAACAGCTTGAAGCTTTAACACCAAACAAGGCATCAGGACCAGATGCAATCTCAGCAAAAGTATTAAAGGAGACTGCCAGAGAAAGATATACAATAATTCAACACATTTTCTAGCAATCATACACCTCCAGCAAATTCCCACAAGCCTGGACCACAGCTCTTGTCACCCCAGTGTACAAGAAAGGCAGCAAAAGAGATCCCGTAAATTATAGACCAATTTCCCTGACATGCATTCTGTGCAAGGTGATGAAGCATATCGTTCTTAGTCACTTGTGGAAACACCTAAGTGCTAACAACGTTATCCTCCATCACCAGCATGGATTCCGAACTGGACTATCCTGCCAAACACAGCTTGTGGAAGCAGTCAATGAATGGCCTTCCTCTATGAACGACCAGAAACAAAAGTCATCCTCCTCGATTTTTCAAACGTTTCGACAAGGTTCCCCACGAACGACTTCTTAATAAATAAAACTTCTATGGTATCACAGGTCACACACTACAATGGATAAAGACATTAAATAATTGCAATGCTGAAACAAAGTCACCGTTTCATAAAGTGTCATATCATCGTAACTGCAGTGTCCTATGTCCATAAACTTTAAATAAATGAAGGTATTTCATAATTTTTTTGACTTCTACTTAACATAGAGCTGGAACATATGATCCATCACTGTCGTCAACATATGATCTCACGGCAAGGTGATACGTTTAGTTATTTAGTATGACACGACTGATGAGAATAAAACTCCAAGACCAAGAATTTGTTTCTACGCAGGCTGCGAATAAGGCCCGTCCGATCGTCCCGGACTTGTTGTTTCAGTGACCGGACTAGCCCATGTTTAAAGGCAGGCCATATCTTGTCCAAATGTTTTTTCCAGAGAACTATGTAAATATATTTGTATATGTGTGTTATTCAATGTTATCATAAATCCGAAGCCACGTGTTTGTCAAAACTGATAAAATTGGTCTTAAACAGTGACCTGTTATAGTGCAAACCTGGAAATGTCTGTTTTCCGGAAATGTCCGAAGGCGCAGATACGTGACGTCACTTGTTAAACGCTTACGCATGGTCTATGCGGCTAAATTTTATTTCATTATAATTATACTTCAACTGTTTTTATCATTAACATGTATAATTGATGAAGATGTGTTGTGGGAAACTGTGGTAATTCGGGTTTGACTGGAAATTCGGTGCACATCTTCCCCAAACACGTTTCAAAAGAAACATCAAGATGCAAACAAGTACCACAATAACGCCACTGACCCTTTCAACACAACAAAGTCAACAGCCGGCCGTCAGTTGCCGGACTCTCTCTACATCAGCAGAAACAACACTAATATCTCAAACGTCATCATCACTGTCTCCAAAATATACAGATGAGACACCGCTACCAGCCCACCGGCCGCCATTTTATGAGTTGTTTACACGAAGCGGGTCGCGCGGGCGGTTGTCAATCAGTCAGGGCGGTCCAGGCTGCAGTTAAGCTGCTAAGCAGATATAGTATAAAAATAACTTGGACAAAAGTTTATAATGTCGATTCATTTTGTGTGTGACACGTTTCAATATAAGTTTAATGTTGAATAGTTTGTATACTGTAGTATTATCGGATAAAAGTGTATCCTTATTTCATTTGTTATTTCATAGTTGGCCTTAGAGCCAATCATCGTCTCTACCTAAATCTGGGGTAAAGCCGCCCTACCGGTAACATTGGCAGAGCATTAAATGTTCACAGGCAGTTGTGAGGGGCGCGAAAATGTGCTGGGTAATCGAGGCTACTCGAGAAATAAGAATATGTATAAAATTATATAAAATATTTCTAGCCTCGATTACCCAGGCGCCGTGAGGTGGAAGCACCGGCCCCCTCACTACGGCCTGAATATTAAGTCCCTGCCAATGTTACCGGTAGGGGGCTTTACTCTAGTTTCGGGTAGAGACGATGATTGGCTCTCAGGCCAACAATGGACCAACAAATTAAATAAGGATACACTTTTATCAGATAAAACTATACTATAACAACTATTCAAGACTAAACTTACATTGCAACATGGAGATGGAGATGCCAGAATGTTGCACGAATTTGTCATGAATCTGATAGAGTTTTGGCTTGAGATGAGGGACAAATATCCGGAAATTTGAAAAGTAGCTAAGTAAGACCAAACCCTGAATTGACAAGTTGTGCGCAACAAGGAAATAAAAATGGCATCGATTCCTATGTATGTTATCTACTGTTGGCATAGAAGGTGTTCGCGGTGACTAAAGACCAGGGCGCGGAGAATAGTAATGTAGATACAAATCGTGGTATGGAATCAGTTATCCGTCGGTAGAATGTGGAAATGACGTCACTTCCGGTGGAAGGTCAAAATCTAGGTCAGTAGCAAAGGACAAAGATCGAGTGGCGCCCCTGTCGGATAGGTGGTGAACTACATGTACCGACCCCTGGTGGATACTTGGTGAATTAGTACTGCTTAAATATTGGTGCATCTTATTTTTTCATCCTCAATCAGTGACCATGTAAACATTGAAATACTAAAAGCAGGAGACGATACCATCTCGAAGATATTGGCTAAGCTGTATACTAAATGCTTATCAGAAAGACGAATACCCACAGCATGGAAGAACGCAAAGATGGTGATAATCTTCAAGAAGGGAAATAGGAAGAACTACATACCGATATGTCTGTTATCAAACATCTGCAAATTATACTCACAAAGATACTAACGAATAGGCTAGAGAAGACACTCGACGAAAACCAACCACGAAAGCAAGCAAGATTCAGTAGCAGGTACTTAACGACAGACGTTACAATAATAATAAGTTTATTTTCTTTGTTTGGCAGCAATAGAGGCTGAAAAGTACAATAGGTAAATTAAAATTGATAAAACAATTAAATAAAGTAGATTAAAAAACACTAAATGTTCTTAAAGCGTTCAGTCCTTTTCCACATACACGTCGTAAACCAACTGAAAGAGAAGTGCCGAGAATATAATATCCCTCTCTGCATCGCTTTCGTCGACAACGTGAAGGCTTTGGCCTCGATGCAAACTCAAGAAGCAATACTGATGTCCCTTCAAGAACAGAGGATAGAATACGTATACACCGAACTCTTCAAAGACATCTACACCAACAGCTCGGCAACAGTCCACCTACACAAAAAGAGCAACACGATCAACTTCCAGAGAGGAGAACGACAGGGTGACACCATAACGCCTAAGCTGTTTGCGGCAACAATCGAAAGCATATTTCGCAGACCGACCTGGGACACCAGTGGCTTGAGGATAAACGGAGAAAATCTCGTTCATCTTCGCTTCGCCGACGACACATATGCGCTACTACACCGCAAAAACTACAAAGCATGCTGCAGGAGCTAGCTGATCAAAGTGAAAAGCAAGGTCTGAAAATGAACATCTCAAAAACAAAGGTGATGCTATAAAATGACACACCGATATATATCAACACCACGCAGATAGAGAACTTTGAAAGCTACGTCTATCTGGCACATCGATACAGTATCAGAAACAAAAACCAAGACAAGGAGATTCAAAGAAGAATCACCGCCGTCTGGACAGCATTCGCCAAACACCGCGACGTCTTCAAGAGTAACTTTGGAACCTGCTTGAATAGACAAGTCTTCAACTTATGCGTACTTTCAGCGTTGACATACGGCGCGGAAATATGGGCACTCACCATACAGGCAAGGAACAAGCTAGCAGCCGCACAAACAAAGATGGAAAGAAGTATGTTAACATCACATATCGGGAGACAAAAACAAACATCTGGGTAAGATAGAAAGCAAATGTCATAGATGTGATAGAACACATCAGAAGACAACTGGACCTGGGCAGAACACGTAAGCAGACTACGAGATAACCAACAGACATCGCATATCACAACCTGGCGACGGAAGACCGGCGAGACGTTGGAGAGATGAACTAGACATGTACTGGAAGGGCTGTTCGTGCTAGTATAAAGACTTCATTCTGATGTCGAGAAGAATGCAATAGCGTTTACTAACCTCAAGACAGTCGAACTTTGCAATATTCACTCGGTTACGACGTGTGCTTACCTAACGTTTTCGCTACTTATTTACTTGCCGGTACACAATGTCAAAGTTGTAATAGTATTGTGCTTTCAGAAATTTATGGAGACGACTCGTGCTTGTTTATTTACCAATGCAGTTACATACATGACGTTAACATGTTCTTTGAGATAACATAACATATTTGGAAACGACATGCTGAGGCCTTTGCTCAACCTCGGAACACTACGGCTGCACACTGATGATGATTAACATGTTATTGTGCACGGTGACGAGCAAGAAATCGCGAATCGTTGGTACCGTACATCATGAGGTAATAAACCTAAATTATGTTTAACAACTGTTTCAGAGCACTTGATTGAACGCGTGAACATTTTTCTTACCTATTTTCATTCATTGAAGGCTATCATAACTATTATTATTGCTTTCATCACCATAATTAAATTTGCATTCTGAGTTAAACTTACATTTATTTTCAACTGTTTTCTAAGGAAAGTGTAATCACAATATTTACTTTATTGTACACATGCTTCTTTGGTAATTACTCAACAAGCGTTTTGATCATGATCAATATAAGATTTACTCTGCTATCACACCGGTTCGTCTAATGATAATCGGTTTGCGTCGTTTGTATAGATATTACTACTTGTGAAACATCATCAAAGATAAGTAGAAGAGAATACCACTTTATTTCAATCACCAAACATAAGTGAAACAGGTGACAATTAATGATACATAACACAGTAAGAATCTCCGTTAGGATCTGCTTTGGTTTTGTGATCGTTAATGCAGTGCAATCATCAAGTCATCAACATCGTCCGTGTGTACGTTTACATGTCACTGCCGTCGCAGCACCTGCACACACCGCTGACATGGTTGCTGCAGTAGCACACGGCGCAGAAGTGGCAGACCTTCTTGCATGAATCGTACTTGCATCTGGCATGGCAAACCGTACCTGCAACAGCGAGGCATAACAAGATTTAACAAGATTGCCGTTCAGTGCCACAAACTACAGTTGGCATGGGGACAAGGAAGCGTTTGGCTTATTGAAAGTCCCACAATTTTCTATCTACGTATAGCCCGCCCTCCCCAGATACCTGTCGATTTATGTTTGAACATATTCAAACTGCTTGCATTAGCATATACAATCATCAGACAATCATCAGACACTGAACACATGCACAAACATAGCTTGGAATAAAATTTCCTTCTGGCGTGGGCCTTTAGAGCATTTTCGAATGTAAGCTTATTACGAATTAAGTAGTCAATTAACACACAATGTTATTCTAACAATACTGTCAGTTTCACACTTTGCACACATACGAGTTTATGTCTATTGCAGAGTACGAACATAACTTTCAGAAAGAGATCTCGAATAGCTTTCTATGAGTAATCGATGCGAATAAAGATATTTTATAGATAAATGTATAACTTTAACTACTTTGAATATTATAATTTAGAGTGATCTCCTAAACTAAAAAATGTTTGCTAAAAAATCAATTGTACCTCTGTTTCTCTACATATAAATATATATATAATTATATATTGCTAATTGAATGCGGTCAAAAAGAAGTTTATTTAAGTATTTCAACGGCTATTTTAACAATCTGTAAGATATAAGTCTTAAGTGAAACACTGTGTATTATGATCTTTGTGCGACGACTATCGATAAACACACACCTTCGCTAGCCTGAGGCATGACGAGAGCAACAATGAAAATAGCAGCGATGAAGAAGACGACCTTCATTCTGACGAGTTCTCTTGCGATCTGTTTATAAATAATACGTTATTAATACAACTATACAGCATTTAAAGTCATACATAGAAACAGTATATTAAAATTAATTATCGTAAATGTTGTCGGTTAATGACTGTTGTTTAAATCATATACGCTACCATATACGTCACTTTGGTACGTCGCCATGTCTGGCAGAATAATAAACGTATGGCACACGGATATATATATAGTTAGTCTTTTGTGCCGTTTTATCTTAAAATTGCATGTTAGAGAAATAGGGGGAGAGATATTGAGAGAGAGAGGGGGGGGGAGAGAGAGAGGGAGTGGCGGTGGGATGGAAAGATGGTAAGGGAGAGATTAAGGGAGAGGGTGAGGGTATCTGACCCTTCATTCCCGTGCGAGAGTTGAGGAAAGCGATACATGATGTAAACGACATATTGAATCAGTGGAAATCTGTATTAATTTTAAAGATTGACATTCTCAGTATGCAACTTTGATCGCTCGGATCACAGATAAGCCGCTTCCATATGGACCGATTGTTCATTAGGGATGAAAGATTGTTCACATATCAGTTTGATATAAGTGTGCTTATCTCTATTTCCCTGTGGTTTTCCTGCCATGAGTCAGTGTTCAGAGTATAGATATTGACAAACACACAAGTACTTCCGTGTGACAATAACAGTTGCCAGCAGTCGGAGGTATCTCAATCGAATCCTGTTCGTGAGTTTATTTACACCCTCATAACCTTCTTTCTTCGTGAACCTGCTGCTCCCGTCGACATTTATGTAGGCCTATTTGTCCAGTATGCTGGGGTACTTGTGCTTGCGTGTTTCTATATGTTATATAGCGATTGATGCAATACACTGAGATGGTTCTAATGTACGCGACTCGTCGTCGACGGATTGTTGTGTGATATGCAGTTGTTTTTGAAGGCTCTACAACCATCTTGGTCGTGTTTTTCGTCGCGTCATAATATCGTCGTATAAATTGAACATATTTAATTTTATAACGATTCGTCGACGATGATTTTGCATCGTCGTCCAGTGTGCGCCACTGTACGACGAACGCAGTCCCGCGTGCGATATAGGCCGCAAGGTGAACCCATTTCTCGTTCAGTCCCGTCCATAACTCTCGGGGACTAAGAATTATTGATAATCAAAGTACGCGATATGTTGCACCTCCAAGAAAACGTTTAACTGAAACTGTGTGCCAGTTTAACTTGCGTTTATGTTGGACTATTCTGTTTCGTTCAGGAGTAATTTTTAATCTGCACCAACCCCAAGGCCCGAGGTTATAAAGCCGTACTCGGTGCTCGGTGTTCAGAATTTCATGCTCAAGCCTCGCTTTCACACCATGCTCATACTCACGGAGGTTATAACACTTTCTGAACACGTAATCGTACTCAGACTTGAGCATGAAACGTCTACATTCTGAGTATGCTACGGACCTTGCTCAACGCTGTACTCAAACAAACAAAGATGGCAGCTCACGTAGAAATTAGTCGAATTCGTTGTCCAAGTTCGATGTTTTCGAGAAGAAACGCAGCTCGATACCAACGTCCGAGTCGCTTCCGAGATGTAATCAATCCATTTCAAGAACACAAGAGCAACACGAAATCAGCGAAAGATTCCGTGTTGTGTCTCAAACTGCATTATTTGCTGAACATTTGTCAAATCTAGCGGGAGACACTACGACACAATGTTACAACGTTTATGTTTTGGTGGCACCTTTTCGACGACGGAGACCATTCGTTTACCGCTACTGCTTGGCGATACAATTTCACGATCAACTGCCGAGCAGTTCATACGAAACACTTCTCCAAAACAGTGTTGTTTAGATGGACGATTAATGAAATACCACGCCAGACATTAAGCCATATTAATACAACATACATGTGTATACCTTAAAAATATAAAAATAACTAATAAAATTACGAGGTCACAAAGTTTACCCCTCAATACAACCACGTTTTGTTATTGCCTGAAACTGTTATTAATATATCATTATTTTGTAGTGCTGTTTTTTCAATTGGGAATAATGAAGGAGTATTAAGTAGTATAAAACATATATTATTTATATTGTTTCATCGTTTTTTTAATATTAATAGCATATTAATAAAGAAGCTCGTGCAACGTTGATATAATTGGTAGCCATGTCCAAAGCTTTGTGGATGACATGATATTACAAATTTGTAATGCCTATGATTTTGCAATCCAAGGGCAGGAATAAGACTTCAACACAGAGGTAGACGATACGCAACATATGCAGATATCATCGACAAGTTGATAACTTAAATGTATGTCATTATACTGTCATTGGTGTGGTCACTCAGTCACTACTTTTGCCAAAGTGTACATTTAGAAAATGAATATGATCATATTTACAAGGTTACCAAAATTTAACTAGTTGGATGAACTAACAAACAGTACATCGTTGATATATTTCTAATAAAATGGGTTTACCCTGTAATAAAACAATGATTTCCAAACAAAAATTATACAAACTATACCAATTATACTGAAGCAACGAAGCCACAGTTTTTGAGAATCGAGTATAAGATATACTAAAAATGTAGCCATACAGTGGCTATTGGGAATGCTGCACAGCTGATTCCGACCATAACATAACTGTGTGTTTGCCTTATCAGTTCAAACCCAGCATGGTGGTGAAGACAGTGACTAATTTAGTGCAGTTTAACAAAGTAACTATGTAAAACAACTTAGAATGTGGTTATTATACAAGTATGTTATGTGTATATATTACCCTTTTAAGCGTGTAATTGTACATCAAAATATCATAATCCTGTATGCACATATCTGTATAAAAACAACACTTATGTATAACATGGATTTGGGTCAATTGTATATAAATAACTATTTTGAACTTAGGCTTTGCAAATAATATTTTTGTTTAATGAAACAGTTATGAAATTATTGCCACAGAATTACACGAATTTGGGACACGCAACGATATGATTGGAGGTGGGGTAAGCTGAATTTCAGATCAGAGTATGTATGTTCCCGAATCCTCCGTCACAGTTGTTAAATAATGGCCGCTCCCATACAACTACTTTGTCAGTTCATTTGTTCATTTCACAAGTACGAATGCCAACTCAATTTGATGTGTGTAAGATATTTATTTATTATAAACACGGTAACATCGACGCCGTCGAGCCCGAATTCATCGTACCTACTTACTGTTACAATGATACAAAATATCATAAATAATACAGCGTGACTGACCAGGGCAGTGGCAGGTCATGTTACTAGTTTTACGCTATTTTATCTTTTGAATTGTCTTGTGCCATGTCTGTTCCATCGTTCACGGCGAAGTACTTTCCTCGCAGCGTTATTCAGTCGATATTCCTCTGCGCATTTCACCATAAAATAAACACATTCCCAACGGCGTAGGTCTTCGTCCGTAACCGTTTTATAGTCGGAAGTTGATATTGTTTATAAATAGGTGTAGGTTTGTTATCTTCTTGAACAAGAGAGCTCCGAAAGAGCTGTTTGTTTTGCTCTCGTACTCAAGACGGCATACTCAGTTGAGCACGTACTCAAGAAGTTTTATAACCACTGTGAGCATGGATTCTCCGGTGAGCATGAGATCTCGAGTCTCAGCATGGAGTTGAGTATGAGCACCGAGTACGCTTTATAACCTCGGGCCCAGGGCTCAGTTGCGTCATCTGACGTAAACATTGCTGTGTAATTTAACAAGATTTAACAAGATTGCCATCCAGAGAATTAACTCTAGATGGCAGGTGGACAAGGAAGCCCTTTGGCTTATCGAGAGTCCAACCCTTTTATCTACATATATCCAGCCCTTCTGAGGTATGTGTCGATTTTATTTTTAAACATATTCACACTACTAGCACCCACACAATCATCAGATAATCTGTTCCATTCATTCACAGTCCTTTGTGAAAATGAGAACTTTCTCACGTCTAATCTACACTGCTCCTTTACTAATGTAACTTCATGTCCTCTAGTCTTTCTTCAAATTTCTGTAACCTGAAAAAAACATATTTCTACTCATTTCTGCAACCTTATTCATGTCACTTCTGCATTCCCACTTCCCAGCCTCCTTGGTCTCTAGTGCAAGCTGTTAAACCACATACCTTAGTTTTTCACACCAGATCCCTCAGTTTTGGTATCATTTTAGTCGCTCCTCTCTGTAATTCTTTTCTAGCATATGTCTGTCCTCTCAGTGGTATGGCCTCCACGCTTGTATACACACATTCTGGGGAGTCTAACTATTGTTTTTAAAGCAGCAGCAGCATATTAGCTCTTTTTCTTGTGATATGAGACATTTTGCCTAATCAACTAAGGATTTGATTTCCTCCTGAAGCTGCAATTCCACACCGCTCTGAAACCTTCATGTCAGCACTAATTGTCAGCCCTAAGTCTTTTTCTTTTACAGTAGTACTTAGTACAGTTCCCCCCATTGTATATTCTACATATTCGTTCCCATGTCCTGTGTGAAGGCATTTACATTTTCCAAAATTGAACAACATTTGCCACTTTTCAGACCATTTGATCAACCTGTCAAGATCATCTTGTAAATGCTGTCTATCTCCATCACTTTTAATCCTTCTAAACACTTTTTGTATCATCCGCAAATTTCAACACCTTGCTTGTTATTTCATCATCCAAATCGTTGATATATATTAAGAATAATGTAGGTCCTAGTACTGATCCCTGTGGTACCCCACTCAATACCGATTTCCAGTTTGAAGCCTCCCCATCAAACAACTACCTCCAAGTTGTCTCTGTCAATCAGCTTTTTTTCTATCCAGTTAATGGTTTCATTTCCCATGCCATGGGCTTAGTTTGCTTTTAAAACTTGATGTGGTAATTCTCTTGTCGTGAAAGTTTTGAAAATCTAAGTAGATGATATTCTACTGGTGATCCATCACTCCACCCACTTAGTGAATTTTCCAAAACATAAAAGATACTTAGAAAGCTAAGTATGACTGTGAAACCGAAGTGTTGAGATAATATTCAAGTTATGTTTAACAAGAAAATCTTGCACCATGATCTCTTTAATTAGTCTTTCTAATAATTCTACAAAACATGTTAAACTCACTGGTCTATAGTTCTCTGACTTGTTTCTCGAACCTTTTTTAAATAACGGTATAATGTTTGCTTCTTTCCATTCTAAAGGAACCACTCCCTCTTCTAATGACAAGTTGAAAACTGTTGCAAGCGGTATGCTAATTTGTTCTACAATTTCCACTAGTAGTTTGGGTGGAATACCATCCACTCCAGGTGATTTATTTTCCTTCATAGCCCTAATTTTCTTAGCTACCATTTCTGGGGTTACAATTAATTGTCTTAAATAGTCTGATTCTGCTCCCTTGAACTTAGCCTCTGGTACTGGAAGTGAACTAGTGTCTTCTCTGGTAAACACTGAACTAAAATACTCATTTAGGTCTTCTGCCATTAAGAATCCTTCTGATATTATATTTCCAGCACTATCTTCTAGAGGACCGACCTTATCCTGAACTTTCTGTTTGCTTCGAACATACGCATACAAACTCTTGCTGTCATGTTTTATATTACAAGCTAATTTATGTTCATAGCTTCTCTTTGAATTTCTAATTTCAGCTGTAGCTTAGTTTAGTGCTTCTTTATAAATGTTGTAGTCTTCGTCATTTCCAGTACGTCTATATGACTTCCACGTCATTTGTTTATACTTAATTTTTCTAATGGCTTCTTTCAATAAGTATTTCTTTCTGGTCCGTTTCCCTTGTTTTTTGAAGGGAACAAATTTATCTACAATGCACTCTATTTCATTCTTTAAGATATTCCAGCATTCTGTTGCTGTCTTATTCTTCAGTGTATTATTCCAGTCTATCTTTGCTAAATATTTCCTCATTTCCTTATATCTTCCTTTGTGGAAATTTCTCCTGAACTGCTTTTTATTATTTCTTTCTGATTTTACTTTGATGGTAAAATGTATCTGGCTGTGATCACTACTTCCCAGAGGCTCACATAATTTAACATTGTCAACTAATTCATTCTGTGAGGACAAAACTAAGTCTAACACATTCTCTCCCCTGGTTGGTTCTAGCACATGTTGAGAAAGGAAACTATCTTGTACAAAAACTAAAAACTTGTGGTCCTCACTACCCATACTCTGTAGAGATTTCCATTTTTTATGCCCATGGTTAAAATCCCCCATAATAACACAGACCCGTTTGCTCACTTCCCTTATAGCGTTTTGTATTTTTTCATTCTCTTCTATGCTTATGTTTGGACTTGGATAAACTAATCCAACCGTTAACGTTGAGTTTCCTGTAACTATGTTACACCAAACAGCTTCTTCGCAATCTGCTTCTCTGTCTAATTTTATTTCATAAGCCTGGATAGATTCTTTAATATATAAAATAACTCCACCTCCCCTTCTTCCTATTATATCTTTCCTAAACATTACATATCCTGTCAGTCCCAATTCGGCATCTGATATATCGGTGGTTGCCCATGATTCGATTATACCTATTATGTGAGGGTCAATATCTTCTACCATAATGTTTAGTTCATTTCTTTTGTTTACTATACTCCTTGCATTTAAACAAACACATTTATACCCAGCTTCAGAACAGTTTTCCAGACTGTTCTTTGCTGAATAATTTTTGCTGCCTTTATATATGCCTCCAGTTTCAGGCTTCTCTGCGAGTTCCCCCTGCGAATTTAGTTTAAATAGATGCAACCTGTCCCACTGTCAACAGATCGCAGCAGATTCTCTGAGAATACTGCTGCCCCCTTTCCACTTAGATGGAGGCCATCTCTCATGTACATATCTTCTCTCCCAACAAAGTACCCCCATAAATCTATGAATCCCACGCCCTCTTCCTCACACATCTGCTCAACTAGTGCGTTGATCGCCATCCTCTTACAGTTTCTGTATCTTGCCCCCCTTCCTCCCATTACTGGCAAAATTCCTGAGAGAATAACCTGTTCCACTCTTGTCTTCTTTAGCTTCCTCACTAGATGTCTGTACTTCTGAACTATCCCAGTTGTTCCCTCCTTGTCTGCATTGTTTGTCCCAACGTGTACTAGTATAGACCCTCCCTTGCCATGCCCCAATACCTTCTCTACCCTTTCGGTCACATGCTCTATCCTAGCCCCCGGTAGACATACAACGTCCTTCCCCTCGCATATAGTCTTGTCTGTTTTTCTCAGAATTGAATCGCCCATAAACACTCTCTTTTCTCCTTGCCCCCTCAATCACTGCCTCGGAGTAGCTCCTCCGGTTTGCATATGTCTGGTTGTTGTCTTTTCCTCTTGTCGTCTTCTCTCCTGTCACATTCCTTCCCTTCTTTCCTGTCGCGTTTTCTCTTGTCCCCTTTCCTCCTGTCATCTTCTCTTCTAGCACATTTACTCTCACTTCCTTTCGTCCCTTCTTCTTTCCTCCCATCACATTTTCTTCTCTCCTCTCCCGTCCCTTTTCCCCGGCTACCTCCTTCACTACGGTCACTTTCTCCCCTGTCACCTTCACGCCTGTCATGTTTTCTGTTTTTTGCTGAACACTCTCTCTTCTTCCATCAGTCTTCTGTCTCACAGTCTTACCAACTGCCTCTGTGGTATCTACCTCTTCACCACCTGTATCGCTGTCGTGTCTCTCCTCGTTCTCTACAGTCTGACTACCTGCTGATCTATCCCCACTGGCCCGTTTTCTTTTCCTCTGCCGAACACTTTTCCTCCGTCCCTCTGTTTTCTCAATGTCTTGTTCCTTCACACCGGTCACCTTCCTTCCTCTCAGTCTCCTTTCTTCAGTCTCCGTGTCACAACTCTGCTCCTTCCGTGTTGTAGAATTCTCAACTCTCTCCGCGCCATCCCTCTCTGCTCCATCTATTTCTATGTTGAGTCTCGCCTCCATCTCCTTCACTATATCCGTCAACTTACACACCTCCTTCATCAGACATTCCACCCTCAAACACCCCATACACCGAAATGTGAATCCGTCATCTTTGGTCTCTGCCCATGATTTTGGACAGCCAGACAACGCAAAATCCACCCAGCTCTGGCAGTCGTTGCAAACTAGGTGTCGTTTTGCAATGAGTTGCCGCTTGTAAGGTGCCATATCAGAATTTATTTATGTTCAAAGTAGGTTTTTTATGTAGTCTTTGAAAAGACTTTTCTGTGTACAATTTACACCAGATTGTTTAAGTTATAGTTAGTTATATTTGTTAACACACAGTGACACACCGTGCCTTACCTAGTTACGATGTCGATGACAATGTATTCAAGTTAGGCTTAGATACAAGGTAGTCTTTACAAAGACTGTTTCGTGTGTACTATTATATACTTTAAAAGATTGTTATTTCAGGTTTTAATTACTAATCTAACTACACCGATTATCTCAAATAACGCTATTCTATTGTCGTTCACGGTACGCTAACTTCGCCAGTGACCTACTTTGTAAACAACGTTCCGATTACATTAACGTCCCCAATTATCGCTCGCAAATCGCCTACTTTTAATCTACCCTAATGATAATTATAAAGAACTATTCAGTTTGGAGGTTGGTTGTCAATGCGGCGCTCCTGCACTGACGTGGCATCGTGGCCACTTGTAATTACTTCGTACGATTATGTTAATTAAAACTGTGCTACAAAGTCTGAGTACATATCTAATATGACAGGCTGCCCCCATGGCGAAAGGAGTATTGTTGTCTCGTCCTAAAGAAACATAGTTTCATGTTTTCTATGTTTCGCACACGTCGTAAGTTGCACCACCCAGCCGATTACACCTCATACATGGGGTAGATATCGTGAATGTTAACATACGTGGCTGAATTTGGAAGGTGACAATCGTAACCAGATACTTTTGCTTGAAATTTAAATCGGCGACACGGCCACGCCTATACAGCCTCACAGGCACAATCATGCAAAGCACTTCTGCAATTAACTTTGCTCTTTTTATTAGTAAAACTGTTGAATTAGACTATGTTGTTAGTGTGAATTTAAGCACAAGAAATTCACTTGGCAGGAGTCGTCATTGTCACACTCACATTGACATTGTATGGTTGTACGTACAAAGTTCGTGCATCGTTAAATTTAAGTATATCGGATAAAAATTCCAAATGTGTCATATTCTTCTCATTTAAATGATTCCACAAGATGGGGTTTCTCATGGAGTTTATGGCACGTTTTGAATTTTATCGATATCTTCATTTCCGACATAAATCCACTTTATGTTCTCAGAAAAAGAGCATTTACTGGTATTGAATGTCAGTCCATTTCTTGTGAATAGGAAGCTCGTGGACTGTGTTTGTGTGTATATATGTAGGCAATATACCTGTATGTATTGAAGATATTTATGTGAAATAAAAAGGTATGTGATCCAAAAAATCGGGTGTAATTAATTCAGAAAAGGGTCTTCTAAATGTTGGAGGATAGAACACTGTCAATATATAATGTCTTTATTAAATAAATAATTTTGATGACTTAATCAGTTGACCCTGATTTAATATTTCACCCATTTACTTGGATTAATAACATAAATCAGGTGTAAGTATTAAGAAAAAATGCCTACTAAACTATGAGGTAGATCACTTTTAATATTGACTGTGAATATACTACGACTATGTCACTTCATAAAAACTGTAATTTGGTGACCTAATTAGTTGACCTACTTTTAATATTTAACCTATTTACAGGGATTAATGGCATGATTCAGCCATAATTAATTAAGAAGTGGGCCTACACATTTTAGGAATGAAACAAATCAATATAAAATACGTTATGTCTTGTTATGCATGACCTAATTAGTTGACCTACTTTTAACATTTGACCCAGTTATGGGATCAACAGGATTAGCCGTATTTTATTATATAATTGAGCAATTAAATGTTTAGGGAATAACATTCAAGCAGATTACAGACCTAATGTGTGGATGTTTCTCTAATTAGTAGGACACATCGGGTAAAGATATAGGGATTAAACGGATAAAACATTACAATTGCATGAATGTTAAGGAACATTTATTATAACATATTGCAGCATAGCTGCAATTTCATAAAAATATTCTATGCATATAAGACCATGCAGATACACTATATATAAATGTTCATATTAAGTCCACGTATGTGCATTGGAACATTGCGTGATAAGTCCTGCATATACACACTATATAGTCATAGAGTGGCACATTTTGTAATTCAGGCAGCATTGCAACGTGTATCAAGTCCTGGAGGTATAACAGACGTTGTAAGTCCCAAGTAGTTCAGCAATGTATGTAGCCGTGTTGGCATAGCAACCCATATAATTTTGAAAATGTCATTATGTGTAGCTAATAAAGAGGCTTGCAGGTAAAATAACATTTGTAAATATTCACAATGTAATGATGATTACCAAATCTTGTATGATCTATGACGTGAAGTTCTGCGGCAGTGTAGCAACTCTTAGTTACAGCAACATGTAATTCCAAGGCAATGCAACAAAGTTTGTATTCAGAAAAGTTATGTTTAAAAAAAATATGTTTTCAGGTCAAATTTACAAAATAACTTTTAAAAGAACGGCAATTTTGAACAGTCAGATATGGGTGAATATGTCATCTGCTAAGGAAGGTGGAGACTAACAATGGATGGTATAGTACATATAATTTATGTTGTGCATGCATTACCATAAAATGTGTTCATCGTTAATATATATGAACAAATGATCTAAGCATAATTAATGTAACTGAAGTTGTGATATATGCCAACATTTTATAGTGTATTTAGAAAATAACAGTAATAATAATGGCTGTTTTTGATCAGTGGTTTTAGAAGAGAAAATGATGGGATTATAAATTTTGAAGATATCCCTGCATAACATTTATAAAACTAAAGATGTCTGTGAGAGACAGGGCACATGGTGTAGTTAACTGTCTAATAAGTTGATTGAATTTATGTTTGACTTATTTGTATGTGAATTTGCAAGAGTGTGTGACATGCGATGCAGATTAATTACATTTTTTATTGATTTAAATAAATCACAATTTTCAAAATATGCTTTATTGCCATTACCTGAAGTAAACAAATATTGAACAACAATTAATGAAACGGATATTCAATTACATTTTGGCTACAAAGTGTAATGTATTTGCAACAATTTCAATTACAATTGTATTCAAGCAACAATTGAACAAATTAATTTCCATCACCTTACAATAATGTCTTGAGCAACGAAAAATAAACATCATGCATAACTTTGTTGACAACAATTTTAATTATTTCAACAATTGCAGATATTTTATTTACGATATATTCCTGGAAGGAACAACTACTTAATTAAAACAGAACTAAGTCTAAAGACTAAACAACTTAACTACATTTCACTTACACGCTAATACGTCGCTATAAATTACATAATAATTTTATCTTGACAAAACAAATTATTTAAACTACAACTTATTTTAGACTAACCTGTTAATCTCCCAACACTGAATAACTTGCTAGAAGTGAAGTTGTGCAGTATGAAAAAAGAAATACACAAACACAATTAATTGATTATAATGTTGGTGAAACAATCATGATATAAGTATACTGGACCACTCGGTTTCTGCCTTACGTAAGCATAATATGCAGTTTTCAAAAAAAAAAATTGAAATCGTTCAGCAACGTATCAATATTATTAATCAGAACCACTTATTTCATCAATGGCATGCAAACGAAGCGTCAAATAAGTTGTTTTAGTGAAATACTTACAATATTCGTTAGACGATAATCACTTCACGCGCCAAACGGAAGCACTCGGTTTCTGCCTCATCGTGTTCAAAATCATCACTGCGATAAATCGCAACGCATTCACTGTATAAACTCCATGGGCTGTTCGTTAACTTTCCTGTGGTGATTAGGGTGAATTGTTGCTTACAATTTCGTCCGATAAATTTTAATAATACGGTTGTTTATATCACCGTCACCGATATGGAGCACTGTATTTGATACGTTCGCTATCAAAATATCTGTCAAAAATCTATTTGCCTCGAGACAAATAACTTTGTTGCAAGTTTGTATACGTCTGCTGCTCATTGTGTACGATATATCTGACTAAAGATGCATGTAATATGAGATCCATCATCTATAATCGTAATGAGTCAGAAACTCAGATAGGGCAGAAACCGAGTAGGTGACTATATATAAATAAGTACAAAGTAAAAGCAATTCATGATAACATTTGAGATGCTTTTCAATTTTAACAACGATTCTATGGAAAACGATTATCAATGGCAACGCCAACGTCACTAGTATTCGCCACTAACAGTAACAATGCAAACACAGACCAAGACTTTGTATACATTTTATTTTAAATATTTAATTATGGCTTGCTAATATAAAACTAAAAACGTCTAAACAATTAATTCTATATATACACAGTGTATATATATAAATATATACTGCTACAGTGAACAATAACATCAACAATATACGATGATTGTGGTGGAAGTGATTTAATTAAATGCTGGAAAGCTCCTACTGATGCCGTCACTGATGGCTGTGATGCTGGCGGGCGACCGGCGTGATACGGCGTTGGCTGTTGAATTTTGAAAATATATGCCGACAACGCCAAAGTTGCCCATCTCGATGTGTTGCTCGCCAAGCACGTACAACAATGCCACATCTTTACCATTTTAAAGCTAATATTCCATACTAGACTGCCTTCGTAATTTCATATACTGCCTCGTATTTTGTATGTAGTTGTGTTAACAAGTGTATACAACATTAAACATCACATACCTGCACACAGAAACGATCGCGTTCAAAATGAACAAGATGTGGCTCCAATGTAACATAGTTATCCACTGGTCGATTCCACGGTCAAGATGGCATGTTTTCCTAACTTGCATAGCGTGGTAAAATCAATAGAACCAATCAAAACAAGTTTTACAAAAAACTTATTGCGCAGCAAGGAGCGTCACTGAGCGGTAAAATGGGAGTCTACACTGAAGATTTTTTCCGCCATTCGGGAGGGAAGCGCGTCCTGATATTGCTTTTTTCGTTTTCCAAGTAGAAAAGACAGGTAAGATATCTGCCTGTAAAGATAGTATACATAAAGTACAACTGTCTATTGTAATAGCATATTATGAAGGTTTATAATACAACACGGCGCTCGAGCATGGAGTTTTCAAGGACGAAGGCTATTGTCAGTATTGACAGTATTGTATTTTCATTTTGTGATGTGATACCCAATATTTTTTTTTTATAAAATGTATGCCTAAAATGATGTTGAATTAGGGAGAGGACGAACAAAATCCGGTAGTGTGATTTAGGTTAATAATATAAAAATATAATGCGGATTTACCGAATGTTTGCACGACTCATTCAGACTCAGTCTCATTCGGCGAAATATCGTATGTATATACTGGACCACTCGGTTTCTGCCTTACACAAGCATAATATGCAATTGTCACCAACAATTTTTGAAATCGTTCAGCAACGTATCAGTATTATTAATCAGAATCACTTATTTCATCAATGGCATGCAAACGAAGCGTCAAATGAGTTGTTTATTGAAATACTTACAATATTCGTAAAACGATAATCATTTCACACGCCACTCGGTTTCTGCGTCATCGACATCGTGTTCAAAATCATCACTGTGCGACAAATCGCAACGCATTCACTGTATAAACTCCACGGGCTGTTCGTTAACTTTCGCGTGGTGATTAGGATGAATAGTTGCTTACAATTTCGCACGATAAATATTACGATTGTTTACATCACCGTCACCGATATTTAACAAGATTTAACAAGATTGCCACCCAGAGAATGAACTCTAGGTGGCAGGTGGACAAGATAGCCCTTTGGCTTTGGCTTTGGCTTATCGAGAGTACGACCCTTTTATATATGTGTATCCCGCCCTTCTGAGGTATGTGTCGATTTTATTTTTAAACATATTCACGTTACTAGCACCCACACAATCAGCAGATAATCTGTTCCATTCATTTACAGTCCTTTGTGAAAATGAGAACTTTCATATATCTAATCTACACTGCTCCTTTGCTAATGTAACTTCATGTCCTCTAGTCCTTCTATCTTTCTTAACTGAGAAAAAATATTTCTATCAATATTTTCATAACCATTCATTACTTTAATCACTTATATCTGATCTCCTCTCAATCTCGTGGTGTCTGGTGTTGTTAAACTGCATTTTTTTAGGCGTATTTCGTAACTAAGATCCCTTAGTTTTAGTATCATTTTAGTCGCTCTCCTCTGTACTCTTTCTAGCATATCTATGTCCTTCCTGCGATATGGCCTCCACGCTTGAATACAATATTCTAAATGAGGCCTAACTATTGTTTTGTACAGCGGTATTATTAGCTCTTTTTCCTTATACGTTATGTTTCGCCTAATTAATCCAAGGATTTTATTTCCCTTTGAAGTTGCAATTCCGCACTGCTCTGAAGCCTTCATATCAGCACTAATGGTTAACGCTAAGTCCTTTTCTTTTACAGTAGTACTTAGTACAGTACCCCCCATTGTATACTCTACCTCTTCGTTCCCATGTCCTGCGTGGAGGCATTTACATTTCCCAAAATTAAACAGCATTTGCCACTTTTCAGACCATTTGATCAACCTGTCAAGATCATCTTGTAAATGCTGTCTATATCCATCACTTTTAATCCTTCTAAACACTCATCATCCGCAAATTTCAACACTTTGCTTGTTATTTCATCATCCAAATCGTTGATATATATTAAGAATAATATAGGCCCTAGTACTGATCCATGTGGTACCCCACTCAATACCGATTTCCAGTTTGAAGCCTCCCCATCAACTACTATTGTCTTCTGTCAATCAGCCATTTTTCTATCCAGTTTATTATACCATTTCATATGCCAAGAGCCTTTAGTTTAAGCAGTAATCTTTGATGTGGTACTTTGTCGAAAGCTTTTTGAAAATCTAAGTAGACGATATCTACTGGTGATCCCTCATCTACCCACTTAGTGATGTCTTCCAAAAAACATAACATATTTGTTAAGCATGACCTCGCTTTAAAAAACCCATGTTGAAATGGGTTTATCAAGTTATGTTTAACAAGAAAATCCACATGTGATCTTTAATAAGTATTTCTAATAATTTGTAAATCACTGATGTTAAACTCACTGGTCTATAGTTCTCTGACTTATTTCTCGAACATTTTTTAAATAACTGTATAATGTTTGCCTCTTTTCATTCTAAAGGAACCACCCCCTCTTCTAATGACAAATTGAAAACTGTTGCAAGCGGTACGCTAATTTGTTGTACTATTTCCATTAGTAGTTTGGGCGGAATCCCATCCTCTCCAGGTGATTTATTAACCTTCATAGCCCTTATTTTCTTAGCTATCATTTCCGGGGTTACAATTAATTGTCCTAAGTAGTCTGAATCTGCCCCCTTGGACTTAGCCTCTGGTACTGGCAGTGAACTAATATCTTCCCTGGTAAACACTGAACTAAAGTCACATTCAGGTCTTCTGCCAGCAAGAATCCCTCTGATATTATATTTCTAGCACTATCTTCTAGAGGACCGACCTTATCTTGAACTTTCTGTTTGCTTCGAACATACGCATAAAACTCTTGCTGTCATGTTTTATATTACTAGCTAATTGTTGTTCATATCTTCTCTTTGAATTTCTAATTTCAGCTGTAGCTTGGTTAAGTGCTTCTTTATAACTGGCTCACATATCTTGACATTGTGAACTAATTCATTCTGTGAGGACAAAAATATGTCTAACACATTCTCAACCCTGGTTGGTTCTAGCACATGTTGAGAAAGGAAAGTATCTTGAACTAAAACTAAAAACTTGTGGTCCTCACTCCCCGTACTCTGTAAAGATTTCCTTTGTATATGCCCGTGGTTAAAATCCCCCATAATAATACAGTCCCGTTTGTTTACTTTCCTTATAGCGTTTTGTACTTTTTCATTCTCTTCTATGCTTATGTTTGTACTTCGATAAACTAACCCAACTGTTAACGTTGAGTTTCCTGTAACTATGTATCACCAAACAGCTTCTTCGCAATCTGCTTCTCTTTCTAATTTTATTTCATCAGCATGGATAGATTGTTTAATATATAAAATAACTCCACCTCCCTTTCTTCCTATTCTATCTTTCCTAAACATTACATATCCTGTCAGTCCCAATTCGGCATCTGATATATCGGTGGTGGTCCAGGATTCGGTTATACCTATTATGTGAGGGTCAATATCTTATACCATAATGTTTAGTTCATTTCTTTTGTTTACTATACTCCTTGCGGTTAAACAAACACATTTATATACAGCTTCAGAAGAATTGTCCAGACTATTCTTTGCTGATTTATTTGTGCTGTCTTTATCTATGCCTCCAGTTTCAGGCTTTCTGTGAGTCCCCCCTACGAATCTAGTTTTAATAGATGCATCCTGTCCCACTGTCAACAGATCGCAGCAGGTTCTCTGAGAAAACTGCTGCCCCATTTCCGCTAAGATGGAAGCCATGTCTCAAGTACATATCATCCTTCCCAACAAAGTGTCCCCATAAATCTGTGAATCCCATCCCCCCTTCTTCACACATCTGCTCAACTAGTGCGTTGATCGCCATCCTCTTGCAGTTTCTATACGTTGCCCCCCTTCCTACCATTACTGGCAAAATTCCTGACAGAATTGGAGCACTGTAGTCACGTGGTCTGCGGTCGCTATCAAAATATCTCAAAAACCTGTTTGCCTCGTTTTAATTTGAGACAAATAACTTTGTTGCAAGTTTGTAGACGTTCTTTGCTCATCATGTCCGATATATCAGACGTCAGGACACCAACGTTCGAAATATACGCTGACCCGGTGGTCACTGACCACCTACTTTACCGTCGGGTCAGTAACTTTTTTTGAGTTACTGGTCCGTGTGACTGCCTACTTTTGGGGGGATATTATTATACAACGTTCAACAGCAGTACGCATCAGCGTATTGTCAAGACTGGTCACCTGAAGACGCTGTTTACAAAAATGTGTTTTACGCTCGATATTGCTCAATTTATTTTAATGTGAAAGACAACGCCCAACGCGCGCACGTTACAATGGCTGTTATAGTCTAAAAAGCATCCGAAACGAACGAACGATATTTTACTCATTTTGGTAAATCAAAACGAGGCATCATCACTGACACTGGCGGAAACGGTCTACGGCCTTTGCCTTTCGAATCTGTTTGAGAAAAGCCGTCATTGCCAAAACCTTCTGGGAAACAACTGTTAGAAAAATGCGAAAAAAAGATCGGGCCTACATTACTGACAAGTGTCACTGACATTTCCGAGGCACCTGGCTGGCCCAATTTCTGTGTTTGCATAATCAATGAATAGAACACTTTCTGTAAGTATGACCTAAACCCACCAAATTCCAAAGCGTATGGTTTTTCTGGTTCTGTTTGAAGTACAGGCTGATGGTAGTGAGAACCAAGGAATGGAAGACTTGGACCAGTTGCAAGCCACGGCTGCTGGCCCAAGTGACGTACGGCGTTCACGCAGACGGTCGCGCTGATGACAGCGACTCTGTCTTGTCGGACGTTAATTATGAATCTTGCGGCTCGAGCCAGAAGATTCATAACTAATGTCTAAGATCTTGCAGTGATTATATCATTTCTGTTGCCACTGACCATGACTGCGATTCTTAATGACCTTTGCAAAAGATGGCTCATGAATGGTTGGCTGCCAGTGTCTGTCGCCTGTTTCAATTAAATAAAAATTAAGGAACATTTCACAAATCTTTGTTTTTCGTAGTTATTTTAAAGTATTATAGAAATAAGTCTGTAACCAGTTACTTAAAAATTACCAGTCTACCGATACCTAAAATCGCGTTGTATGGGAACATATGGTCTCAGTGCTATTTAGAATCCTCACCGCAGACCTGCCGGTTGCACAGTCGAGGAAGTTCGTCTATTATGTCATCCCAAATACGAACATATCCCGTTGCACGACGACCGGCTCAACCATCAGACGTGAAATTAATAAAATCTTACATATATATATATAAGGCCGAGGCATGAGATTACTGTCCAATTGTCACCAGAGTTTGGATTTATTTATTAGGATATGGAGTCCCCTGTGCAGTAATTGACCGGATATTGTAGCATTATGCTCACTCAGGCTGGAGCAGACATTCTAAGATGGCGTCTGTCACGTGACCTGCCTCCTGGCAGAAAGAAATGTATGTAGTGCCACCTGGCGGAAAGTTATTGAGGCAGTACCTCCTGCGGGAAGATGGGACATAAGGGGTAATGGGGTATTCTCTTAGAGAGGTGTGTGTGTGTTTGAATGTGCGTGTATGAAATAACGAACGAAACACGAAAGTATACGAGTGCACACGAATTTTATTGACTAAAGATACAAGCGTTTATCATATGCATACGTGTGTGATATTATGCATGAAACCGTATTTTTTTAACTGAAGACAAGTGGACGAAGTGATATGACTAGCGGACGATTGAACACCACGCCAGCGGTCGTGAGCTTACGGATATATTCGACCACGCCAGTGGCTCGTATGGGGGTACGACTTACGTATGACTGAATAAATGATACCACATATGAACAGTTAAAGCACAACAGTGTCCTATGGTTTTGCTCTTGCAATGGGGTCCCGAACTATTCCAGACGTCTATTCTCAAGCAACATAACCACATCAAACCAATTCTCAGTTCTGCAGTCTCTTCCAGACAGCAGTAACTACACAAATAGCATGGATGACCAAAACCTACATTTGCACCTAATCCAGCAAATACATCTACCCCCGACCGAGCAAACGCTAAAACAAAATCTAAACTAAAAGCCATGCTGATCAACTGCAACAGTGTCAAGAGCACAGCCAAAGTATCCCAACTTCAGGCAACCATAAATTCAACAAACCCTGACATACTCTTCCTAGTGGAAACCAAACTTGATTCAAGCATCCCCACATATTCTTTTCTCCCCACAAACTATGATGCAATCGGAAAGGTCCGCAACATTCATGGAGGTGGTGTTCTGATAGCACTGGGAAATGACATAATTGCAGACCCCCAAGATAAACTGAATACTACATGTGAACAAGTCTGGACGAAATTACACTTCTTTCACAACAAAGCCATCTATTTGTCATCCTACTACAGGCCCCCAAATGATCATACAACATCCCTGGAAGCCCTACATGAATCCCTGGCTATCCTCTACCGTGGCTGCAAACTTCCTCCATCAGTTATAATCGCCGGGGACCTAAACCTACCAGACATCAACTGGGAAAACCTCTACAACAAACCAACACAGCAACAAAACACAACAAACTACTTAAAATAGTCAGTGAATATGGTTTTAAAAATATGGTAAATGAACCGACCCGACTAGACTCTAAAAATATCCTTGACCTTGTACTTACATCAAACCCCGCCCTTATATCCAGCGTAAACACAGTGACAGGCATGAGCGATCACGAAGCTGTTCTCTTTCACATTAATATGAACCCAATGAAGAAAACCAAACCTCCACACAAAGTGTACAACTTTAAGTCTGCTAACTGGGAAACACTCAGATCAAACTGTACCCTTCTTTCTCAAAAGTGCTTTGCACGAAATCCTGATAATCTAGACATTGATACAAATTAGAACTTTTTTCACCAAAACTACACTCAACTGATAGAACAATCTATCCCTAGCCGCATGACAAGTTCGAAACCGCATTTATTCTGGATCACAAATAAACATAATCAGACTACAAAGAAAACGGGAGAAAACTCATGCTAATGCTAAGAAAACAAAGAAAAACAAACATTGGGAACACTTCAAGAACCTAAGAAAAGAAGTCAACAAAGAAATAACCAAATCCTACAACAGGTACATCAATAACATCATAGGTGAAAGCCTCACCACAAACCCTAAGCGATTATGGTCCTTCATAAAACAAACAAAAACTTAAAACCTTGGCATCCCAACACTAAAAGCAAATGGCAAGATGCAAACAACTGATCACGACAAAGCAAACACACTAAATGACCACTTCAAATAAGTTTTCACCAAAGAACAACTTCCTATCCCAACTAAAGGTCCCATCACCATTCCCTTCAATCAAAACACTTAATATCGGAATAAATGGCATCATAAAACAGCTTGAAGCTCTAACACCAAACAAGGCATCAGGACCAGATGAAATCCCAGCAAAAGTATTAAAGGAGACTGCCAGAGAAATATATACAATAATACAACACATATTCCAGCAATCATACACCTCCAGCAAACTCCCACAAGCCTGGACCACAGCTCTTGTCACCCCAGTGTACAAGAAAGGCAGCAAAAGAGATCCCGTAAATTATAGACCAATTTCCCTGTCATGCATTCTGTGCAAGGTGATGGAGCATATCGTTCTTAGTCACATGTGGAAACATCTAAGTGCTAACAACGTTATCCTCCATCACCAGCATGGATTCCGAACTGGACTGTCCTGCCAAACACAGCTTATGGAAACAGTCCATGACTGGGCTTCCTCTATGAACGACCAGAAACAAGTAGACGTCATCCTTCTCGATTTTTCAAACCTTTCGACAAGGTTCCCCACGAACGACTTCTTAATAAATTAAACTACTATGGTATCACAGGTGATACACCACAATAGATAAAGTCATTTCTATCAAACCGCTCCCAGATTGTATCAATAAATGGCTCCCACTCAGCTCCTGCAAATGTCATCTCCGGCGTACCCCAAGGCTCAGTCCTTGGCCCGGTCCTTTTCCCACTGTACATAAATGACATCACCAAGTCAATCAACTCAACTATCTGACTCTGCCGATGACTCGATCCTATATAGATAAATCCAAACACCTGCAGACCATAACATCCTTCAAACAGACCTAAACAAACTAGCCGACTGGACAGACAAGTGGCAAATGAACTTCAATATCCCAAAGTGTCAACTTCTCAGAATTACCCATAAACGCAAACCAAGCCACTTCACTTACACCATCTCAAACCAACAAGTTTCCCAAGTCGATTCACACTCCTATCTTGGCATCAAAATAGATTCCAAACTGTCGAGGACAAATCATGTTAACACCACTGCATCTCAATCTGCTAGAACACTTGGCCTCTTTAAACGCTCTCTCCACCCTGCAACATCTGAAATTAAGCAAACAGCCTACAATATGTTAGTAAGGCCAAAACTAGAGTACGGAGCTGTAGCCTTGTATCCCTATACACAAAATAACATTGATACCCTTGAAAAAATCCAAAGAAGCGCAGCTAGATTTACTTTAAATGACCACCGCCGCACAACAAGCGTAACCAGCCTCATAAATAAACTTGGTTGGCAGACTCTAGAAAGAAGACGATTACAACACCAACTTACCTTCTTCTACAAAATAAAACGCAACCTCCTGAACATTACCCTACCACAACATCTTATAGCCCCATGCTCCCGTACACGAAACAGCGATCCAAACAAATATATACAAATACATGCACGCGTAAATACACATGCATACTCATTCTATCCTAGAGTTATAAGACCTTGGAATCTACTCCTCCAGAAACAGTAAGCCTACCCACACTACACCCATTCCAACAAGCTCTGAGTACCATCCACCTTGTTGCTCCAGCCCACCTCACCAGACCATAGAAAAAGACAGAGACTGTGTTTTTAATCTGCACAAATTATTGCACTTGTTTTACTTTTTTATTATTATTATTTGTCAAATTCAGTTTCACGCACCCTTTGCAATGCGCAATGCACATCTCCTAGGTTAGCCCCAGAAGGGGCTGTGTGGAGAAGCAACACCTAATATCTAAGACCTGAACACCGCGGCAGAGGTCGTGAGCTTACCATAGGCTGAAACGATAATGATGATGATACCTACCCGTTAATGAAACACGGTACATGCACGATATGTCAACCACGCCGTCGGTCCTATGATGACCTAGGTATCGATAACGAAACAGTAGTAAACATTGTGGCGAAACACACATCTTATTTAAATTGTTTACCCCAATCAAATACACGGCAATCGTTTGCTACCAGATCAGTGCCGAAACCGTTCACGAATTCCTTCGTAGGAAGTCCGCGACAGCGAAACATGAGATAAGCAACACAGTATTGTCCACAAACGTTAGATACGGGACTCTGAAGTCTCTTGGAATTATCAGTCCATTCTACACAATATTTATTCATGAATCGTCGGAACTCGACGTGCCGTGGCGCCAAGCCGTACGAGCAGAAGTATTCACCGCGACCTTTGCCGTCCAGGCACAGCGCAATCCAATGTTCACCCGGTTTCTTGGTGTTGTGCATGTTGCATACGAAGGCGGCCGAGTAAGCGTCTATCGTCATCGCGGGTAGTCTATCTTTGGCTACGATCGCACGAACGATGGCCTCGGCGTGTGGATCCAGGGCGAGTAGGCGGGCGATCTGCAGGGTCTCCATCAGAAGTCGTAGATAACGTTGCGACTCTTGTCGATCTCCAGCACGGTCTCGAACTCGGCGTAGGCGATGACGTTCAAAGTGGTCGTCAGTGCATCGCGGAATTGAATCTCGATGCGCAAGTTGTCCTTTTGTACCAGATGGAAGTAGCAGTCGTCGCATGCGTCGGGGGTGAGATCCAAGCCGAAGAAGGTGTAGCCGTGTCGGAAGTCGGCGCGAGACAAGTCGTTCCCTTCGTCCTGCCACACCTTAACCTGTCGAGGTGAACAGGTTGTGGTAGCATCTAACGAAGAGGTCGTGGAAGAGGGCTGGAAATGTTTAGAGGGTATCTGTCGTCCGTCCACGTACACGGCGTCCACGTACACGGCGAGGAAGGTGATGTGGTTGTTTTTGGCGTGGAACGGATTTTTAGCATAGGTTCCGTTGTAGGCGTCGTTATCGATGCAGCACAGCACGATACGTTTTGGATGAGTGCCAAAGAAGAGATTCTCGTGCATGTGCGAGCGGGTACCCGTGGGTATGGAGTAGACCATACAGGGTCGCATCGGATACTTGGCCGTGGTTTTTTCGAAGGCTTTGATGTAAGCCATCTGCACGCCCGGATTCAATGTGGCCTTCTTGACGAACAGTGTCGCGTTGACTATCTTTATCTTGTAGTCGGCGTTGGCGCAAACGGTTTCATGAAGCGTTCTTAAACTACGCAATTACTTAGCGTTACGCATTTGCGTAAACTCTCCTTGTTTGCGTAGCTAAGTATTTGCGTAAAATTAAGCAAGTCCGGTTTCATGGAGCCTGTCTGGCCTATTTCTTACCTAAGAACGAGCGTATAGCTGTCACTTGGTTAGATGAATGCTAGGCAGTGGGTATTCCCCAGAATTCACCTTCCCATAGTTCTGTGCAAACATCGTAACCGTGATTGCTTCCGTCGGCGCCTTTTTAAATCAACACTGCAGACGACAACATCGCAGCAGTGCAGCAAGAACATGTGAAGCGTGAGCGGAAAGAAAATTTTGCCTACGAAGAAATTGCATACTTACTTGAGCAATATTCGAAAAATGCATCCATACTACAGTGCAAGCTGAGCAATACTGTCTCAAATCTGCGAAAGAAGCACATTTGGACAGTATTGCTACGGCAGTGAATTCGCGAGGAAACAATCGGCGGACCGCGGCAGAGTTGAAGAAGAAGTGGGCTGATATGAAAAAGCTCCTGCCTACGCATCGTCTCCGCACGTCATCAACCCAAAACGGGTGGGTGGTAAAAAGAAAAAAGAGCCGTGGTATGTAGATATAATTATCGACATACTGGGAAACAACACGGCTCTTGTCGAAGAGATAGAAGGTATGTACACAGCCCAAATTCGTGCTTCGTAATTATAATGGACTTATCGACGATCGGGCGATTAATATAAGCATGCCGTTTTCATAAAAATCGGAAGAAACATTTGTAAAAGATATTCTTATTGTAACGTCTTATACTTATTTGTGTCATATTATGCAAATAAATTGTCAGAAATGTTGGTTTTCGTGAAATACTTACAGTTTCCGTACAAAAACACACCGCCGCACACAAAGTCAAAGACAACGTTTGGTAACAGCGTTTACCGTGCTAGTGGCTATAACTTTAACCGATGGAAAATATATGTTGACGCACATGAGGTAATTGCCTTGGATTGTCACGCTCAATTCTTGTAAGTCATACACAGAGATCATTGGCTAGATCTTTCGAGATTCAAAGCGACGAACCGTGGTGTGGGTCTAACAACGACCCGGTAAATGTAATTAATAACGACCGGTAAATTCGTGCCAGGTCAAAAATCGTTTCATTGAAATTTATCACATATATCGAAGAATTTGATAAGGTTTTGTTAAAACGACATAACAGAATATGACGCAAGATATGTGCTCCAACCAGCATACTTACATAGTAATAATATTATGTAGTGTTAACGAAAACATGAACACATTATTGAACCGTGAATAAATGTACTATATATTGGGCGCATTTGCTGAATGTGTGCTATATGCAGTTCTTCGGTGGTTTAACAACCTTTGATTTCCGCTTCGAACTGTGTATTCAGCCCAAATCCTTTCTTGCATAGTTGTATTGTTTGTTTCATGTGTGAAAGTGGAACTATGTATTGTTTAGTATTACAAGGTGGAGTGGCTTCAGCAGATGCTGGTCTATTTGGCGAGATGTACCTGGTTCAGCCTGGAGATCAAGGTGATTTGTTTATTCTCAGTTAAGAAAGATAGAAAGACTAGAGGGCATGAAGTTACATTAATAAAGGATCAGTGTAGATTAGATATAAGATAGTTCTCATTTTCACAAAGGACTGTAAATTAATGGAACATATTATCTGGTGATTGTTTGGGTGCTAGTAGTGTGAATATGTTTAAAAATAAAATCAACACATACCTCAGAAGGCCGGGATACAAGTAGATACTTAATAAGCCAAAGGGCTTACTTGTCCACCTACCATTTAAAGTTAATTCTCTGGTTGGCAATCTTGTTAAATCTTGTGAAATCTTATATATATATAAATATATTTATATTTGGGTCATATCATTTCAAATAGTATGCTACATGACAATGATATATCTAGACAATGTCGCCAGTTCTATGCCCAAGGCAACATGATCATAAGAAAATTTCATATGTGTTCAAATGATGTAAAGAAAACATTGTTTACTACGTTTTGCTCATCTATGTATATTGCTCATCTATGGTGGAATTTTCATAACTATGCTATCAGGAAATTGTATGTCTCTTACAACAATGTATTTCAAATGGTGTTAGGTTATGACAGATACCGTAGTGCTAGTGAAATGTTTGTTAACAATAATTTACCTAACTGTGCTGCTGTTATTATAAATTTGACATATAGATTTATATGCCAACTGCAGTTCTCAAAAACATATTGATTCGTAGAATTATTAATAGTGACGAGAAATACATGTTTAGAATATGGAAATACTGGTTCAATTCCCTGTATATACATTTTGTTGAAGGGTGATTTTTCATTCTGTACATTGTAACTATTGTTTATAACATAACTATAGAACCATGATAATGTACTTGTATGTTGCATGGAGATGGTGGCCTTATAGACCTTTGCACATAATATACATGTATATGCATATCATGCGTAAAGGTGTTCAGTGTTACTGTCATTATATACATATTAACAACACATATTATGAACTTATTTTTTGGGTATTACATAGGAATTAATTTGCCAGGAAGGTCTATGATAGCTTATGTTATTGGTGAGCATTATAACTGTTTAATATCGCAAGCAAGAAAACAATAAAACTGCATCGCATTTTCACAGGTAGTCAGTCACCAAATGTGCATGCCTCCTGTACAAGTGAAGGAAGCGTCGAAGGTGAGATAACAGGCAACGCTATACTTTGAGTATTAACAACGTAACATACAACACTAGCGTTGCCTATAAAAAGTCAGTCGACAGCGCTGAAACTATTTTGAAATTGTGAACCTCCCACCCGAGATTCCCACCGCCCTGGACGAATTCAGATAACATTTTGTCTACGATTTACCACAGCGGGTCCACTATATTGTACACAAAATGTCAGCACCATGCATACAAAATTGATGGAGATCAATGCCATTTTAACATTCTGACCCCTCAAGATTCTCATCCGCCGTAGAAATTGAAAGAAAATCTAAATCTACCAACCACCCCAATGGCGGTATTGCACTAGTCGGTGAAGGGCATACCTATCCTGTAACAGTCATTGTACAAAATACACGAAGTCGGCGATCTCTTTGAATACTTCTGTTCGAATACTTCACTAAACAGTTCCCACGTAGGTGTATCTGAATATCCATTCGGGTAAGGATAGTTTTGATACCAACCACCCCAATGGGCTCGCCAGATCACATACAAAATGTCTGCCCATGCATGCAAAACTAACAGAGATATGGGTGCACAAACAAATTGTAAGTTAAACATAAAATAAAAACTGTATATGTGCATGTGATACATTAATTCTGACAATTTATGTTGTGTGCTTTGCATCCAGATGCAGGGGTAAAACTACCCACTAGTCCGCTAGTCCGTACACTAGTAAAGATTACGGCGGACTAGTAAATCCGCCTACCAACTAGTCCGGCTGTCTAGTAAAAATCAGCATGTTGCATGATGCCACCATCCGTACCATTGACAAACTAATTCTTTACGTAATGAGGCGACAGTGAAACAGTGCTTTTGATTGGCTGTTGTGTGACATCGAATTCTGAAATGACAGTTTTGTTTGGTTTAGCGTATCTGGTAGAGGGGTAGGGCTAATGAGTGCAATTGGTGGTCATTTTCAAATGCACGGTTTTCGAATACGGTTTACATCTACATTGCTTTATTAGTCTACGTTTATGCACGATGTATCATTACTTGACTGGGGTTGCAAAACCAGCAGAAAAACGCAACCTGGAAAAACACTGCAACTGCCCACCGAGCCATTCAAGTGCTGAAAACGGCCACCATGGACCATCTGACGCATTTGTTGCAATTTAAATTTGTGTTGTTTTGATATTTTCAGGACTAGTAAACCTTTTGGCGGACTAATAAACTTTTGTCTTTACTAGTCCTGCTGTCCAGTAAAATAAATGCTGAAGTTCTACCCCTGCAGATGGCCAAAGTGGGACACTGAATGTCACATTATTGTCTGATCTCCGCCAGTATGAGCATGTGATTCAGGTCAATACGGGTACGGTGAAACAAGCTGCCCAAGCGACTGGACCACGCTATAACACGGGCGAATTGATTGCATCAACTGCTGGCAAGGTGGTGGCGTCAACTCCTGGCGATATGGTGGCGTCGACATCATCTCAGCGACCGCTTGTTACCCCTCACGGTGGCACCAACAGTCATATGAAACACAAGAAACGTAAGGTGGATGATGAATACCACCACCTTGTTTTGGAAGGGAGAGAGAAACTGAAACTTAAGAAATTGCAATGTGAACTGAAACAGATAAAAATGGACATCAAATTGACTGAGCTGCAGTACTACAAGGAGGCGCTTTTAGTTCGGAAACTTGAACTAGAAATGGGAATACCGCCGAAAGTGTTTGACTCGCTTGAGTGTGCGTCGGGAGAATCAGACATGCCACCAGACGACTGAAAAAACATTGTGTCTGTAGAGTGGCAGTCTCTTTCTGTGTCTATTCGATTTCTTTATGAGTATTACTGTTGGAGTATTTTATTATAAGCCAGTGACATGCATTTCTTGAAAGAATGCTTTATATACCGATGTATTATGTAACTAGCATGTGGCTGTTGTCATCGGCTATTCGCTTGTGAAGTGTTTTTTTATGCCACTGCCAAAGTTACTGTCAGGCCAACATGTTGATTTATTTTCATAACTGTATTTATTCATTGCTAGACATGCTTTAAGCTTAAAGAAACTTAACCAATTAATAAATAGTACCCGCTGAAATGCCGCTGTAGCACTCTGTCTCGTGTCGCTCTGCCTGATACTGTGGGAGCACCTTCGTTGTCATTATCGTTGTCTCCGTCGTTGTGGTCATCATCAGGCTGTTCGGGAACCGGTACCCTCAGGCTGACGGCGATGTTGTGGAGCACAATGCAGCACATAATAATCTGGCATGCCTTTGCTAGCTCGTGTAATTTGACACACAATGCTGAATAATAGCATGTTTCGATCCAGTAACAAAATAAGTTTACTATAATAAATATATTAGTCAATTTCTCTAGCAACATTAAAATCGTTTAACGGTCGTAGCACCTTCAAATATTAAGTACAATAGTTTTGCGTCTGGACTACTAGGAAATATTCTAATAATAATGAACTTCTAAAGCGCCTGTACCCCAGTATTCTGAGCTAAGAGGCGCAACATGCAATAATCGTTAGGTGTAATCATGAACGGGGACAGGCAATAATGATCTACGTAGTTATATGCATGTACAAGCGTACACTATACTGATTTCTTTCACCTCGTCTTGTTTTCATACATTACACTCGTAATTACAGCCGATGTCCATATGGTTTGGAGTGCTACACTTTTTTTTGCATCCACTCGCTGATACAAAAATGAATAGTTCCGTTTGACCAGACCAGGTTGGAAGTTTTTTTGAGCAGCGTCAAGGGGGTGCAGTTAGATATATCACTGGGTGGATGTAGTTGTTTATTATGAAGGTGGTGTAGTTGTATGTATAGAATGCACCTCCTCAAAACTACACCATGCTACGTAGTTATAGTTATAACAAAAATATAGGCCTAGTGGTCCTGTTGTGTTGACCCCCACCATATCTGCAATGACACCTTACACTTATAGGTTAATGGGTTGATTTAAGCCATTGGCCTTTGTTGGTGCCCATATCCCAGGCTATTCCAGTGCTTGTCGAGTCTGACCTTAAATTGTGTGACGGTCTTGGCATCTATCACATGTTGTGGGAGCCTGTTTCACCGATCCACGACTCTAACTGAGAAGTAATTCTGTCTGACCAGCAGTCTTGTTCTTTGCTAAAAAAAATTCTCGTGTGTCCTCGTGTTGCTGTACTGTCCCTCTCCTGGAAGAAGTGACGAGCTTCAACTGTGTCGATTCCGTTAAGTATTTTGTACGTTTCAATAAGGTCGCCTCTCTGACGTCGGTAATACAACGGGTGTAGTTTCAGTTGTTGTAATCGTTGTTTGTATGTGAGCTTTGCTATGCTGGTAACCAGCTTGGTTGCTCTTCGCTGTACCTTTTCGAGGATGTCAATGTCCTTTGCCAGATATGGGCACCATGGTTGAACACAAAACTCGAGGTGTGGACGGACATATGCCCGGTAAAGTGTCACAAATGATTTCTTGGTCATGTGCTTAAAACTTCTCTTTACCATGCCAAGAGCTAGCATGGCTTTCTTTGCTGCTTTCTGGCATTGCACAGTCGGTTTTAGGTTGGTGGTCACCCACACCCCAACGTCCTTTTCCTCGTTTGTTGTCTCGAGGTTCACTATGGCTCCAGTCTTGTGTGTCATAGTGTACGTTTTGTGTGGCGATTTCCCCACATTCAGTATCTTGCATTTCACGGGGTTGAATTGCAGCAACCATTCTTTACTCCAATCTTCGAGGGTGTCAATGTCAGTTTACAGTTGGTCTTGGTCTTCCTGGTTACGGATTGTTGTGTATAGCTTCGTGTCATCGGCAAACATCTTAATGCTGCTGTGGACCAGGTCGGAGATGCCATTCACGTACAGGATCAAAAGAAGCGGTCCTATGACAGATCCCTGGGGAACTCCACTGCTGACGGGGGCCCACTCTGACTTAGATCCGTTGATTACCACTTGCTGAGTTCTATTAGTCAGGAAAGTTTTCAGCCATCAAACCACTTTGCCTCGGATGCTTCTTTACCAGTCTGCTGTGAGGAACTGTGTCAAACGCTTTCTTGTAGTCCAGGTATATGACGTCCAGACCGTATCCTTCGTCCAGTGTTCGTGTCCATTCCTCAAAGGTTTCTAGTAAGTTGGTCAAACAAGACTGGTTATCGTTGATGATGCTGTGTTCGTTGAGAAATTTAATCATGCTCTCTCTGACGATTGCTTCCAGAATCTTGCAGGGATTGGCGAAATATCCAGTACATCGGCTTAGCAAGGGTTTTGCTGCACTCTTTCAGTACCTACGGGTGCAACCCGTCTGGGCCTGGCGCCTTGTTGGGATGGATACTTTGTAGTTTATTGCGTAGTCTCTTCTGTAAATATGATGTCGGCTACACACTCGTTTGTTCTTTGGTGAAATTCTGAGATGGTAGATTTATCCTCATTTACAAACACTGACTTAAAAAAGTCACCCAGTACATTTGCTTTTTCCTGGTAATTTTCTGTTATTCTGCCGTCTTCTTTCTCCAGTTGGCTTACTTTTACCTTTACCTTCTGTTTTCATCTCAGGCAACCGTAGAATTTATTTGGTTCCTTCTTGAGATTAGTTTCTCCTCGTATTCCTTCTGTGCCTGTCTAATTTTGGCGTTTGTCTCATTTCTCTGTTTGACATATGCAGTATAGTCTCTGTCCTGCCCCGAACTTTTGTAGCGTTTGTATAAGTCATACTTTCTCTTCACTGTTCTTAGCATTTGTTTACTCCACCATGGAGGTTTGTTAGCCATCTTGCGTTTTGGTTTCCTGAGAGGAACATTTTCTCTCACTGCCTTTGAGATCTCCTTCTTGAGTTTAGTCCAATTAGTGTTTACACTGTTTTCCTGAAACTTGCTCTCCCAGTCAGTCTTGCTCAGGGATTCATTGATCGCTTCATAGTTGCCTTTGGGGTAGTTTATCGATCCGCTTAGTCTGTTGTTGGCTGGTGCTTCTGTATAGCATATGTAGGTCCACAGTAAGGACTCATGGTCGCTACACCCCAGTGGTGGTAGATGAGTGACAGTGTCAACCATATATTGTTCATTCGAAAACACCAGATCAAGTGTAGAAGGTTGTTGGCCCGGTCTCTGTCTGGTCGGTTTGATAATGTGTTGAGTCGGGTAGGCGTCATGCGTTGCATCAAAAAACTTGGCTGCTGTGGAGTATTCACTCCTACTCACCATGTGGTCTTCCCATTTAATCTCTGGAAAGTTGAAGTCTCCCATCAACAGAATGTGTGAGTATCCATGCATTTCTTGCAAATGTTTTATTGCGTCTATTATTCTGGTGTTGTTCTCGTCTGTTGACTTCTGTGTTCTGTACACAATTCCTGCTAACAGCTGGTCTTTGTCGTTTAGCTTAACTGACACCCACATTGAATCTTCTATTTCCAGGTCGTTCATTTCTTGGCAGGGCATAGCTGGTAGGTCTTTGTGTATATACATTAGTACTCCGCCACCAATAGATTCCCTTCTGTCACTTCTGAACATATTGTAGGCGCCCAGGTTTATCTCACAGTCACCTATATCTGGATTGCACCATGTTTCCGTGATTCCTGTGATTTTCGGTTTACAACTCTGAATTTGTGCTTGGAACTCGTGGAACTTGTTTTTTATACTTTGTGCATTTGCTTAATAACACTTAAACATAAAACATTGTGCTTGATTATTTACACTGTTCTTTGTCAAGTTTTGAATGGCTCACTGGCTTGGAGGGGTTTCTTGAGTTCGTACCCTCCTCTGCACTATTTTCCCGTTTTTTATCATATACCTGTTTTTCCCAGATTCAGTGTTTTTTTCAGTTAGTTCATCTCGGAGAGCCTTGTCTTTCTCTCTCTCTCTCCTTTGGGGTCATGTCAGGCGTGATGAACTCTTTCCTAATGTTGTTGGGGTTGTTTTCACTCCGGAGTTTAGTACAGACTCCCAACGCGGTAGAGGGGTAACGACGTCGACGGACGCAGGGGAGAAGTCGCGTTGCTGGTGTGAATTAGGTGTTGTTCGTTGACTTTGTAATTAAACCATTATTGTATATATCGTGTCGTTACAATAATTTCACAGTCCGATATATTTAAATAATGCAGATGTTTACATCACCGTCATCGCGAGGCATCATTTCAATTTGAAACAAATAAAGTTCTTTGTTGCAAGTTAATACGCGTCCTTTGCCCCAAGTAACCTATATTGCAGACTTATGACGTATCTAATGTGAAATTCAGCAAACCAAAAAGCAGCAGAAACAAGCGTACCTTAGACCAGTGTGTAGGCAGTGCCATCTTTTCTTCAGAATTCCATTGCATCTCTCTATAATACAACGGGTCGCACAGTGGCTGTTGTTGTGCCGTTGCTGCGCTGCATTCGCGACGTGGATATATACGACGTCAGCAGCCAATCGCGGAGCATGTAGCTGCTATCGCCGAGAATGTAGCCTTCCAAGTTCCAGTGGCCGGGGTACCGTTTCGAACATTTCGAAGACGGGACACTCCCTCAGAATGCGTGCGTCGTGCACTGATCCAGGCCACCTCACAACACTGTTCATGATCATGGCGTCGGCATCACAAATCAGTTGAACATTTATGGTACGGTCGATTTTTCGATTGACGTATTCATGTTCGTTGACCGACGGTGTTGCGATTTTAACATGTGTACAGTCAACGCAGCAGATCACTTTCGGGAAGTTTGCAATGTTGTGAAATTGGACTTTCATTCCTTCGGTCTCTCATACGCCGTGGAAGCGGACATAACGCGGCAGTAGCTTGGCGAACGCAGCAGCAACTCGCTCAACAGTTCTTCTCACCGTAGCCTCGGCGTAGCCTTACTAACGCCAAACCGTTCGCCGACAACTACTTGAAAACACCCACAGCCAAATAATCGCAAAACGATTAGTATTTGCAGTGTTGCTGTTAACGAACCCTTCCGAGAAACTACCGCGATGTCGTCACCGATTAAATCGACTAAAATTCTAAATGCATGATGTTATGCTGACGAAAACGATACATGTCGAACAATTTGACGTCGTCGTACAAATCAAATGGGTGTGTCGTATCTCGAAACACTCTTTCTCGACGCAAGTTGCCAAGGCTCTTCTTCCTGCTCGTTTAAACGATGCACTGGTCGTAGAGCAGCCATTTTGAAGAACAACTTAGTCTTAGACTTTTTGGGATTTAAATAACGATGCTATGGAAAGCGTCACTAACAACTGACAATGCAATCAACAGACACAGATTCAGCCAGCTTGTACACATTTTTCTTTAAACATTTAATTTTGGCATGTTAATATCAAACTAAAACCGGTAAATATTAATTATATATAGATCTTGTCACTGTTACAAGTGAACAATAACACCAGTGATATATGATGGTTGCGATGGATATGGATTTAATTAATGCTGCAAAAGCGCCTACTGATGCCAGCGTGACACGGCGTCGACTGTTGAAAATGTATGCCCAGAACGCCAAAGTTGCCCACATCGGTGTGTTGCTCGGCAGGCATGTAAAATTATGCAACATATATAATTTTAAAGCTAGTATTTCAATCTACACTAATATCGCAATTTCTGACGCGGCGCCGCGCCGGCGTCATTTTCATGCACAAGAAATGGATCAGTTTTGACCGCTATACTGATATACCTATCTTAGTGGAGTTACGCCATGGAGATAGATGTCGTAGACTAAGTCTAAGTACGGTTTACTAAGTATTGCATAAACTAAGAAGACGCCATGAAAGACGCGTATTTTACTAAGTCTAAGACAATCATCTTAGACTTAGGCTTAGCACTAAGTAATCGTTCTTAGCGGCTAAGTACGCTTCATGAAACCGGCCCCAGGACGCGGGAAGTAGTAATATAGATACAAATCGTGATATGGAATCCGTTATCCGTCGGTAGAATGTGGAAATGATGTCACTTCCGGTGGAAAGTCAAAATATAGGTGAAACAGTACTGCTTAAGTTGGTGCGTCTTATTTTTTCTTCATCAGTCAACGACCATGTAAACATTGAAACATTAAAAGCAGGAGAAGATACCATCACAAAAAACACTGGCAAAGCTGTATACTAAATGCTTATCAGAAAGACGAATACTCACCGCATAGAAGAACACAAAGATGGTGATAATCTTCAAGAAGGGAAATAGGAAAGCCTTAAAGAATTACAGACCGATATGTCTGTTATCAAACATCTACAAATTGTACTCACAAAGATACTAACGAATAGGGTAGAGAAGACACTCGACGAAAACCAACCACGAGAGCAAGCAGGATTCAGAAGCAAGTATTCAACGACAGACCACATACACGTCGTAAACCAAATAATAATAATAAGATAACTTCTACTGCGCCTAAATCCTTGGAAACCAAGCTCAGAGGGGCATCAAAACAAAAGTATTGGTCAATCTCAAAATCCATAAGTAGTTTTCCAGTTGTCAACAGATGGGTCAAGGCGCTAGGGAGCTACGGTGGATAAGCAAGGTTGTAAAGATACGTTTTTTAAATGACGACGGAATTTTGTAATATGTTCAACTGATCTAACACTAAGAGGGAGCTATTCCAAAGAGTTGGTGCAGCAACAGAAAAAGCCCTAGTTCCAAAGTTAGTGTTGACTCTAGGAACAAAAAGTAGGTCAGAACTAGATGATCGAAGATGGATAGGTTTTCTTACAGGAGTAAGCAATGAATACAAATAAGATAGTTGCTTATTGGACAGTGCCTGGTATGTAATAGTACAGATATTAAATATTATACGATATCGTACAGGAAGAAAGCCAAGGCCCAAGAACAAGATCTTGGTTGATTTATTAGTGAAAAATTCATAGTTAGTAAGATAGCATATTAATTCAGAAATCTCTGTTTTAGTAATTATATAAAATAAAAGTAGCAACTGTTATTGAACATATTACCCATAATAATAGTACACATAGTCATATTATGAAGATTGCCTAGAACATAGTCATACATCTTTTTCCAGGAACGGGTCACTGATATGGATCAACGTGTCATTTGTTAAGAATGTGATGGTGGCTTAATGGTTAAACGTAGAAAGAAAGGGGTATATTCATTGGTGGCGGTGTCAAAACTACGAGGTGAAGGGTTGGCTGAATAATTCAATAATGCAGATGATCGTTATGTCCATAAAAAATGTGGAAAGACTTACACTGATTAAACAAATTGACTAAATCAACTCAGGCAACAAACCAGGTTGTTGCATCTGAATGTATGCCAACTCGTACGAACTCGAGAGGTTACGATTATCAAACTCACGGTCGCATCAAACAGGACAACATCGATCTGGCCATATTACTAACCCTTCTGCGAAGTCACAACCATTTTCCACCGACAATGACGAGCATCTACAAAATCTTGCTACTGGGGTCATAGCTGATGAGAGAGTCAATGTACACCAGGCTGTGGATGTTGGAATGAAAATCCACCAGAAAATCACAGATCAGAAGTACGGAGACATCGTTCTCAGGAAGTCAGACCGAGTGAAAACCTTCGCAGATATGAGGAAAACTATCAAACTGAAAGATGGAAAAGAAGTGCGCATGTCGACGACGGAGCTGTACCAGAGACTATTGGCCAGGGCATATACTTCTGGATCACCAGATCTCAATGTCTTCTCACGTGAGCTAGCACCCGTAGCCCCAGCTTTATTCCACGATAACGGCACAATGCGAAGGCCAGTGAACTCTAAATTAGTTTCGTACATAGCTCGATCCCCATGTTGTCTGCAATGATGGAATTGACGACAAAGCCACTGTTGTGGATGGATGTGCCGTTCTGCATCAGATACACTGGCCAAAGACAGGTACCTTTCAAGAAGTGTGTTCATCTTATGTGATGTATGTTCTCCACTTGGCAGCACACGATTGGGCCTGGTTCATAATGTTCGTGTTAGTGCTCACCACCAAGGAACCCGAACAGAAGCGACGTAAATTGGGCAAGATCCTTTCCACTGATGTGTTGGTTGGATGTAACACTCCAGTGCCTTCAGGCCACAGTAGTTTTCTTTCAAACAAGCACATCACACAGCAACTCATTAATCTCCTCTGTATACTTACCTGCTGAAAGAAGGTATCGAGGTGCGTCACGCTGGCGAGGAAGAATATGCGGATACCACACTTGCGAAGTGTACACTAGAAGTTGCAGAATCCCACGAGAACGTATGTATCCGTTGTGATGATACATATCTGCTTGTAATCCTGCTTTATGATGCGCCTGAGAAGTCCACTATTTACATGCAAACCAAACAAAGACTAATCTGTATCCGCACCGGTCAACATGCTTTCGGAAAGGAGATGTGTAAGTGCTTGCCATTTGCACACTCTATGTCTAGCTGTGACACGACGTCAGCTATCTATGGTATTGGCAAAGTCAAACACATGAAAGTTCTAGGATCTTCAACAGAGCTGAGAACATCCGTTGCCATATTCGGCAGTGCATCGAGCGCCGACATTGTAACAGCTGGGGAGCGATATATGGTTTCGCTTTATACCAAAAGCAACTGAAATGTAAGTATCGACGACCTACGATACATGCACATAATTTTATCAAAGTATTGAAAGCATTCCATCGACAAGTCGAGCATGCTAATTCCATTCACTCAGAGTGCACCTACAGGTTTCTGCTCGGGTTAATCTGAAGACGGTATTGGACAAAAAGAAACAATATGGCTTCCACTATGATGCACTCAGTAATGCCCATCAGCACAGACAAAAAAACAGCACCCGATCATCTTCTACAAGAAATCCGTTGCTCTTGCAAGCACCAAGATAAATTGTGTGTGTCTTGCAACTGCTCAAAGATGCGTCTTGCCTGTAGCGTCCACTGCAAATGTCAAGGACAGTGCGCGAACGGCCCAACTCTTGTACAGCTACCCGACAGTGATGATGATGACAATGCTGATGATGATGTTTAACAAATGATATATTAGATGATTACAGGTAGAACATTTATGATCTCTCAAGTTAAATTCAAGTTTGAATGATATACCATTCACTGTTTGGGGTATAAGTGACATTCATTTTAAATTAGTGAAATTGGTTAAGATGTTAATTGAATCCCAGAACAACGTTGGGACGGAGTGCTATATAAGAAATATATTACTAATTAATTGGTTAATTACTTACTTGATTAATTAAACTCCATCATTAATGTGTGGCTTAACAGACCAGTATACATATCATTACAAACGTACTAACCAATAAATGAAACAGTTAAACACATGATTAACAAACGCGAACAAAGTGTTACTTCGAAATTAGACCGAAACACCCAAACACAAGGAATGGAGTAAAAACAAAGTTCCCCAGGGTTGATTTGGTTGGTTTTTTTTGGAAGTTCAGGAAACCCTACTTTTCACCTTAAAACAAAAATTGGCTTTTTAACCCAAATGTCCGGGTCATCGTCAATTTCTACTGGACTGCATGGAGCCGGTGGCCTTTCTGACACCCATTTGGATTTTATAGGTGCACGTTTGTCAAGTAATGAATTGAGTAATTGGCAGTACTGTTTATATAAGTCAGATAAATGTTTTTTGTATCTGTGATAAGGTCAGATATAAGGATATCAGCCATTAAAGTTGTAATGTCAATCCTATGAATGGCTCTATAAGACACATTGTGTTTCGACTCTAAAGGGGTTATAGAAACGTTAATATTAGCAATGACAGTATGGTGGTCTGATAACCCATCTGAAACAGTAGGTGCTTGGATATTATTACAAGTTGAACGGGTTATCAAGAGGTCAAGCCAATGGCCATGAATATGTGTCGAAAAGGTAACATGTTGTTTCAAATCATTTCATGCCAGAATATCATCAAACGTAGTTGTAGAATATATATCCAAATGTAGATTAAAATCATCAAGAATATAAAAAATGAAAGAGAAGTGCCGAGAATGTAATATCCCGCTCTGCATCGCTTTCGTCGACTACGAGAAAGCTTTCGACTCGATGCAAACTTAAGCAATACTGACGTGCTTCAAGAACAGGGGATAGAAACCGTACACACCGAACTCCTGAAAGACATCTATACCAACAGCTCGGTAACAGTCCACCTACACAAACATATTAACTTCAAGAGAGGAGAACAACAGGGTGACACCATAACGCCCAAGCTGCTTACGGCAACACTCGAAAGCATATTCCGAAGATCGACCTGGGAAACCAGAGGCTTGAGGATAAACGGAGAATATCTCAGTCATCTTCGCTTCGCCGACGACACATATGCGCTACTACACCGCAAAAACTACAAAGCATGCAGCAGGAGCTAGCTGGTGAAAGTGAAAAGCAAGGTCTGAAGATGAACATCTCGAAGACAAAGGTGATGCTAAAAAATGACACACCAATATATATATTAACATCACGCAGATAGAGAACGTTGAAAGCTACGTCTATCTGGCACATCTATACAGTATCAGAAACAAAAACCAAGACAAGGAGATTCAAAGAAGAATCACCACCGGCTGGACAGCATTCGCCAAACACAGCGACATCTTCAAGGGTAACATTGGAACCTGCTTGAAGAGACAACTGATGCGTACGTCCAGCGTTGACATACGGCGCGGAAATATGGGCACTCATCATCCAGGCAAGGAACAAGCTAGCAGCTGCACAAACAAAGATGGAAAGAAGTATGTTAACATCACATATCGGGATAGAAAAACAAACATCTGGGTAAGACAGAAAGCAAAGGTCATAGACGTGATAGATCAAATCAGAAGACAACTGGACCTGGGCAGGACATAACCAGACTACGAAATAACCGACAGACATCGCATATCACAACCTGGAGACTTTACGAAGGGAAACGATCTAGAGGAAGACCGGCGAGACGTTGGAGAGACGAACTTGACGAGTGCTGGAAGGGCTCTTCGTGCTAGTGTAACGAATTCACTCTGATGTCGAGTAGAATGCAATAGCGTTTACTAACCTCAAGACAGTCGAACTTTGCAATATTCACTCGGTAACGACGTATGCTTACCTAACGTTTTCGCTACTTATTTACTTGCCGGCACACAACGTCAAAGTTGTAATAGAATTGTGCTTGCAGACATTTATGGAGACGACTCGTGCTTGTTTTTTTGCCAATGCAGTTACATACATGACGTTAACATGTTCTTTGAGATAACATAACATATTTGGAAACGACATGCTGAGGCCTTTGCCCAACCACGGAACACTACGGCTGCACACTGATGATGATGAACATGTTATTGTGCACGGTAACGAGCAAGAAATCGCGAATCGTTGGTACCGTACATCATGAGGTAATAAATCTAAATCATGTTTTAGTAGCTGCTTCAGAGCATTTGATTGCACGCGTGAAAATTTGTCTTACCTATTTTCATTCATTGAAGGCTATCACAACTACTATTATTGCTTTCATCATAATTAAATTTGCATTCCGAGTTAAACTTCCATTTATTTTCAACTATTTTCTAAGGAAAGTATAATCACAATATTTACTTTATTGTACACATGCTTCTTTGGTAATTGCTCAACACGCCTTTTGATCATAATCAATATAAGATTTACTCTTTGCTATAACACCGGTTCGTCTAATGATAATCGGTTTGCGTCTTTTGTATAGATATTACTACTTGTGAAACATCATCAAAGATAAGTAGAAGAGAATACCACTTTATTTCAATCACCAAACATCAGTGAAACAGGTGACAATTAATGATACATAACACAGTAAGAATCTCCGTTAGGATCTGCTTTGGTTTCAATGCAGTGCAATCATCAAGTCATCAACATCGTCCGTGTGTACGTTTACATGTCACTGCCGTCGCAGCACCTGCACACACCGTTGACATGGTTGCTGCAATAGCACACGGCGCAGAATTTGCAGACCTTCTTGCATGAATCGTACTTGCATCTGGCATGGCAAACCGTACCTGCAACAGCGAGAGGCATAACAAGATTTAACAAGATTGCCGTTCAGTGCCACAAACTACAGTTGGCATGGGGACAAGGAAGCCTTTGGCTTATTGAAAGTCCCACAATTTTCTATCTACGTATAACCCGCCCTCCCCAGATACCTGTCGATTTATGTTTGAACATATTCAAACTGCTTGCATTAGCATGTACAATCATCAGACAATCATCAGACACTGAACACATGCACAAACATAGCTTGGAATCAAATTTCCTTCTGGCGTGGGCCTTTAGAGCTTTACACATTTTCGAATCTAAGCTTATTACGAATTAAGCAGTCAATTAACACACAATGATATTCTAACAATACTGTCAGTTTCACACTTTGCACACATACGAGTTTTCGTCTATTGCAGAGTACGAACATAACTTTCAGAAACAGATCCCGAATAGCTTTATATGAGTAACCTATGCGACTAAAGATATAAAAGTGCATCATCAAAAATTGATTAACACCCATGCAATTTACATTTTGTTATACTATCATTTTAAGGAGATATGCCTATACATAAATGTATAACTTTTATAGATAAATGTATAACTCTAACTACTTTGAATATTATAATTTAGAGTGATCTCCTAAACTTGATTGTTTGCTGGTCTATGTTGCGAAAAAATTAATTGTACCTCTGTTTCTCTATATATACATATATAATTATATATTGTTAATTGAATGTGGTCAAAAAGAAGCTTATTTCAGTATTTCAACGGCAATTTTAACATTCTGTAAGATATAAGTCTTAAGTGAAACACTGTGTATTATGATCTTTGTGCGACGACTATCGATAAACACACACCTTCGCTAGCCTGAGGCATGACGAGAGCAACAATGAAAATAGCAGCGATGAAGAAGACGACCTTCATTCTGACGAGTTCTCGTGCGATCTGTTTATAAATAATACGTTATTAATACAACTATACAGCATTTAAAGTCGTACATAGAAACAGTATATTAAAATTAATTATAGTAAATGTTGTCGGTTAATGACTAGTGTTTAGATCATATATGCTACCATATACGTCACTTTGGCACGTCGCCATGTCTGGCAGAATAATAAACGTATGGCACACGGATATATATATATATAGTTAGTCTTTTGCGCCGTTTTATCTTAAAATTGCATATTAGAGAAATAGCGGGGGAGATATTGAGAGAGAGGGGAAAGGAGAGAGGGAGTGGCGGGGGAGGGAAAGAGAGATTAAGGGAGAGGGTGAGAGTATATGACCCTTCTTTCCCGTGCGAGAGTTGAGGAAAGCGATACATGATGTAAACGACATATTGAATCAGTGGAAATCTGTACAAATTTTAAAGACTGACATTCTCAGTATGCAACTTTAATCGCTAGGATCAAAGATAAGCCACTTCCATATAGACCGATTGTTCATTAGGGACGTAAGATTGTTCACATATCAGTTTGGTATAATTGTGCTTATCTCTATTTCCCTGTGGTTTTCCTGCCATGAGTCAGTGTTCAGAATATAGATATTGACACAAGTACTTCCGTGTGACAATAACAGTTGCCAGCAGTCGGAGGTATCTCAATCGAATCCTGTTAGTGAGTTTATTTACACCCTCATAACCTTCTTTCGTCGTGAACCTGCTGCTCCCGTCGACATTTATGTAGGCCTATTTGTCCAGTATGCTGGGGTACTTGTGCTTGCGTGTTTCTATATGTTATATAGCGATTGATGCAATGCAATGAGATGGTTCTAATGTACGCGACTCGTGATATGCAGTTGTTTTTGAAGGCTCCACAACCATCTTGATCGTGTTTTTCGTCGCTTGGAGGTCGGTTGTCAATGCGGCGCTCCTGCCCTGACGTGGCATCGTGGCCACTTGTAATTACTTCGTACGATTATGTTAATTAAAACTGTACTACAAAGCCTGAGTACATATCTAATATGAAAGGCTGCCCCCATGGCGAAAGGAGTATTGTTGTCTCGTCCTAAGGAAACATAGTTTCATGTGTTTTCTATGTTTCGCACACGTCGTAAGTTGCACCACCCAGCCGATTACACCTCATACATGGGGTAGATATCGTGAATGTTAACATACGTGGCTGAATATGTAAGGTGACAATCATAACCAGATACTTTTGCTTGCAATTTAAAACAGCGACACGGCCACGCCCATACAGCCTCACAGGCACAACCTTGGCGCCTGATCAGCGATATTTCATAACGTAGAGTTCACCAACAGTCATGCAAAGCACTTCTGCAATTAACTTTGCTCTTTTTGTTAGAAAAACTGTTGAACTAGACTATGTTGTTAGTGTGAATTTAAGCACAAGAAATGCACTTGGCAGGAGTCGTCATTGTCACACTCACATTGACATTGTATAGTTGTACGTACAAAGTTCGTGCCTCGTCAAATTTGTCATATTCTTCTCATTTAAATGATTCCACAAGGTGGGGTTACTCATGGAGTTTATGGCACGTTTTGAATTTTTTGGATATCTTCATTTCCGACATAAATCCACTTTGAATGTCAGTCCATTTCTTGTTAACAGGAAGCTCGTGGACTGTTTTTGTGTATATATATAGGCAATATACCTGTATATATTGAAGATATTTATATGAAATAACAAGGTATGTGATCCAAAACATCGGGTGTAATTAATTCAGAAAAGGGTCTTCTAAATGTTGGAGGATATAATACTGTCAATATATATTGTCTTTATTAAATAAATAATTTTGAAGACTTAATCAATTGACCCTGATTTAATATTTGACCTATTTACTTGGATTAATGACGTAAATCAGGTGTAATTAATTAGGAAACATGCCTACTAAACTATGAGGTTGAACACTGTTAATATTTACTGCGAATATACCACGACTATGTCACTTCGTAAAATATGTAATTTGGTGACCTAATTAGTTGACCTACATTTAATATTTAACCTGTATACAGGGATTAATGGCATGATTGAGCCATAATTAATTTAGAAGTGGGCCTACACATTTTAGGAATGAAACAAATCAACATAAAATTCGTTATGACTTGTTATGCATGACCTAATTTGTTGACCTACTTTTAACATTTGACCCATTTATGGGGATTAACAGGATTATCCGTATTTTATTATATAATTGGGCAATTAGATGTTTAGGGAATAACATTCAAGCAGATTACAGACCTAACGTGTAGATTTTTCTCTAATTAGTAGGACACAACGGATAACTATCTAGGGAATAAATGGATAAAACATTACAATTGCTTGAATGTTAAGGTTAAGAACATTTATTATAACATATTGCAGCATAGCTGCAATTTCATAAAATATTCTATGCATATAAGTCAAAGACCATGCAGATGCACTGTATAAATGTTCATATTAAGTCCCATGTATGTGCATTGGAACATTGCTTGATAAGTCCTGCAAATACACACTGTATAGTAAGAGAGTAGCACATTTTGTTATTCAGGCAGCATTGCAACGTGTATCAAGTCCTGCAGGTACAACAAACGTTGTAAATCCTAAGTAGAAGTTTCAGCAATGTATGTAGCCGTGTTGGCATAGCAACCCATATAATTCTGAGAATGTCATTATGTGTAGCTAATAAAGAGGCTTGCAGGTAAAAATAACATTTGTCAATATTCACAATGTAGTGATGATTGCCAAATCTTTTATGATCTATAACATGTGAAGTTCTGCGGCAGTGTAGCAACTCTTAGGTACAGCAACATGTAATTCCAAGGCAATGCAACAAAGTTTGTATTAAGAAAAGTTGGGTTTTTTTAAATCCATTTTCAGGTCAAATTTGAAAAAGAAGTTTTTAACAATTTTGAACAGTCAGATATGGGTGTAAATGTAATCTGCTAAGGAAGGTTGAGACTAACAATGGATGGTATAGTACATAGAATTTATGTTGTGCATGCTTTAGCATAAAATGTGTTCATCGTCAATATATATGAACAAATGATCTAAGCATAATTAATGTAACTGAAGTTGTGATATATGCCAACATTTTATAGTGTATTTGGAAAATAACAGTAATAATAATGGCTGTTTTTGATCAAAGTGGTTTTAGAAAAGAAAATGATGGGATAATAATTTTTTAAGATATCCTTGCATAACATTTATAAAAGTAAAGAAGTTTGTGAGCGACAGGGCACATGGTGTAGCTAACTGTCTAATAAGTTGATTGAATTTATGTTTGACTTATTTGTATGTGAATTTGCAAGAGTGTGTGACATGCGATGCAGATTAATTAATTTTTTTATTGATTTAAATAAATCACAATTTTCATAATATGCTTTACTGCCATTACCTGAAGCTAAACAAATATTGAACAACAATTAATGAAACGGATATTCAATTACAACAGTTTGGCTACAAAGTGTCAAGTATTTGCAACAATTTCAATTGTATTCAAGCAACAATTGAACAAATTAATTTCCATCACCTTACAATATTGTCTTTGTCTATAAATTACATAATAATTTTATCTTGACAAAACAAATTATTTAAACTACAACTTATTTTAGACTAACCTGTTAATCTTCCAACACTGAATACGATATATTTCTGGAAGGAACAACTACTTAATTAAAACGGAACTAAGACTAAGTCTAAAGACTAAACAACTTAACTACATTTCAATTACACGCTAATACGTCGCTATAAATTACATAATAATGTTATCTTGACAAAACAAATTATTTAAACTACAACTTATTTTAGACTAACCTGTTAATCTTCCAACACTGAATAACTTGCTAGAAGTGAAGTTGTGCAGTATGAAAAAAGAAATACATAAACACAATTATTTTTTTATAATCAAAAATTATGTTGGTTAAACAATCATGATATGCCTATCAGTATATAAATAAGTACAAAGTAAAAGCAATTCTTTTTAAAGTTTGAGATGCTTTTCAATTTTAATAACGATTCTATGGAAAACGATTATCAATGGCAACGCCAACGTCACTATTCGCCACTAACAGTAACAATGCAAACACAGATCCAGAGTTTGTATACATTTTCTTTGAAATATTTAATTATGGCATGCTAATATAAAACTAAAAACGGCTAAACATTTAATCATATAAATATACATATATATACGGCTACAGTGAACAATAACATCAACAATATACGATGATTGTGGTGGAAGTGGTTTAATTAAATGCTGGAAAGCTCCTACTGATGCCGTCACTGATGGCTGTGATGCCGGCGGGCGACCGGCATGATACGGCGTTGGCTGTTGAATTTTGAAAATACATGCCCACGACGCCAAAGTTGCCATCTCGCTGTGTCGCTCGCCAAGCACGTACAATAATGCCACATCTATACCAGTTTAAAGCTAATATTCCATACTAGACTGCCTTCATAATTTCATATACTGCCTCGTATTTTTTATGTAATTGTTTAACAAGTGTATAAAACATTAAACATCACATACCTGCACACAGCAATGATCGCGTTCAAAATGAACAAGATGTGGCTTCAATGTAACATAGTTACCCATTGGTCGATTCCACGGTCAAGATAGCATGTTTTCCTAATTTGCATAGCGCGGCAAAATCAATAGAACCAATCAAAATAAGTTTTAGAAAAAACTTAGTGCGCAGCAAGGAGCCTCAATTTGGACAGGAGGCGTCACTGAGCGGGAAAATGGCAGTCTACATTGAAGATTTTTTTCCGCCATTCGGGAGGCAAGCGCGTCCTGATATTGCTTCTTTCGTTTTCCAAGCACAGAAGAAAGGTAAGACATCTGCCTGTAAAGATAGTATACATAAAGTACAACTGTCTACTGTAATAGCATATTATGAAGGTTTATGATACCACACGGCGCTCTAGCATGGAGTTTTCAAGGACGAAGCCTAAGCCTAAGCCTAGGCTATTGACAGTATTGTATTTTGTGATGTGATACCCAATATTTTTTAAATAAAATGTATGCCTAAAATGATGTTGAATTAGGGAGACGACGAACAAAATCCGATAGTGTGATTTAAGTTAATAATATAAAAATATAATGCAGATTTACCGAATGTTTGCACGACTCATTCAGACTCAGTCTCATTCGGCGAAATATCGTATGTGTATTAAGTTAACTGTATACTGGACCACTCGGTTTCTGCCTTACACAAGCATAATATGCAGTTGTCACCAAAATTTTTGGAATCGTTCAGCAACGTATCAATATTAATCAGAATCACTTATTTCATTAATGGCATGCAAACGAAGCGTCAAATGAGTTGTTTATTGAAATACATACAATATTCGTAAAACGATAATCACTTCACTCGCCATACGGAAGCACTCGGTTTCTGCCTCATCGACATCGTGTTCAAAATCATCACTGTGCAACAAATCGCAACGCATTCTCTGTATAAACTCCACGGGCTGTTCGTTAACTTTCCTGTGGTGATTAGGATGAATAGTTGCTTACAATTTCGCCCAATAAATATTATTGTTTACATCACCGTCACCCATATGGAGCACTGTTGTCACGTGGTCTGCGGTCGCTATCAAAATATCTCAAAAACCTGTTTGCGTCGTTTTAATTTGAGACAAATAACTTTGCAAGTTTGTAGACGTTCTTTGCTCATCGTGTCCGATATATCAGACGTCAGGACACCAACGTTCGAAATATACGCTGACCCGGTGGTCACTGACCACCTACTTTACCGTCGGGTCAGATCTGAAGACGTTGTTTACAAAATGTGTTTTACGCTCGATATTGCTCAATTTATGTTAATGTGAAAGGCAACGCCCATGGAACTCGCACGTTACAATGGTTGTTAGTCAAAAAATCACCCGAAGCGAACATATAGTAATTTGTTCATTTTGGTAAATCAAGACGACGCATCATCAAGGGCGCCGCCATCGTCATATCCACAGCGGCTATGCCATTCGAATCTGTTTGAGAAAAGCCGTCATTGCCAAAATCTGCTGGGGAAAAACTGTTTCGGGCCTACGATACTGACAAGTATCACGGACATTTCCGAGGCACCTGGCTGGCCCAATTTCTGTGGTTGCATAATCATGAATGGAACACTTTCTGTAAGAAGTCGCTTATGACCAGAACCCACCAAATTCCAAAGCGTATGGTTCTTCTGGTTCTGTTTGAAGCAGAGGCTGATGGTAGTGATAACCAAGGAAAGGAAGACATGGACCAGTTGGAAGCCACGGCTGCTGGCCAAAGTGATGGCGTTCACGCAGACGGTCGCGCTGATGACAGCGACTCTGACTTGTCGGACATTAATTATGAATTGTGTGGCTCGAGCCAGAAGATTCATAACTAATGTCTAAGATCTTGCAGTAATTATATCATTGCTGTTGCCGCTAACCATGACTGCGATTCTTAATGACCTTTGCAAAAGATGGCTCATGAATGGTTGGCTGCCAGTGTCTGTTGCCTGTTTCAATTAAATACAAATTAAGGACAATTTCACAAATCTTTGTTTTTCGTAGTTATTTTAAAATATTGTAGAAATAAATCTGAAACCACATACTTAAAAATTACCAGTCAGCTGATACCTAAACTCGCGTTGTATGTGTACATATGATCAGGAAAACACCTGTCTGACATATGGATTAAAGGATTTTACAGCTGGTAGTACAACTGTGCATTGCTTTCAATATCGTTTAGCAGGCCACTGGTAAAACGCGGACCAGTAACTTTGCTGCCTGCCGGACCAGCAACTTTTTGAAGTTGCTGGTCCGGCACCTCGTGTGTCATAACTTGATGTATGTTGATACGTGTCTGAAGTCATTATATCTGTCATCATACTGCGTCTTCTCGCAACGTTTGTCGCATCGCCTCATCTCTGGCCTCATAATAGAGTTGTGTAATTTAGGTAATAAATTGTGCAAATATAATTTATTGTTATGTCTTCCGTTTACATACACCATACTTGAAAACATAGACTGCATTTTAATACTTTTATAAGTTGTATGCAAACCATAACTAAAAACCAAATAGCATAATGTTGTATTGTTCTGACACTGTGGACACAATTTCGTACACTACAAAAATATGTGAACAATGTGTCGGGGGACAACAACCTAGGATACATAGATATGTCATGTTTACTTCCATGGGGTTTGAACTTGATTAATTGTTACCTAATGTCATGACGCATTGTGAAGAATACGTTTTGCATATCGTTTAGAGTTATGCTTTCTCTTATGTTTACATTATTTTAGAGTTATTGTAAACAAAACACGTTCAAGGTGGGATATCTCCCTTTAACCCCAATGGGCACCTATACTGCTCACCCTCTATTTAGCCCAATGGGAAAGTATTAAGGTAGCCGCACTCCGCCCGATTGCCCAAGATCCGACTCATATCGACAGTCGTAGCACAACCGTGTATGAACGTAAACTTGCTGCACACTGCTACGAATCGTCACCACTAAATGCAAAACGTATCATTATTCCAAACATCATAAGACACATTCCTTATTTTCCATTAGTGCAAATATACTCTACAACGTCATGAATAAATAAATTTTTATGTTGAATGTTCCAGTTCCATTCACAAAATAATAAAAATAAAATCCATAAAAGTTGTGTTGACATTACTTAAGACGTAAATACTACAACGTTTTATCTTCTCAGAAATAGTAATGAAAAACGGAATTGAGGAACTGTCAAATATTTACCAAAAAATATGTGGTGATAGTCGGCAAAACTTCAGCTTATTGTAACCTGAATACGGCATATTTACAAAGGGCTGTGGGACACGGTCACGAGGCCCATTTACAATGGTCTACGGGCACGCCAAATTCCAAAGGTTTAGGGGGCACGTGCCACCTAGGCCCCCTTGATCCGCCAATGCTCCAGGTCCTTTGAAACCATGGCTATCGATATAAAAATAACCATGTACAATACTGCACCTTCTTGTATTACACGAAGAAAATGGACAAACAATATCTACGCCGAGCACTCTTCAAAAACTGCATCACTCCACTGCCATACCTTCTGTTATTAAACTTGCTAATATGTCTGATCAAATTCATTCAGTTCATATCGAAGGTTTTTTTTAAACAAATATCGCAACTGTCTAGGTCCTATGTTTTAATGAAACACAACATGAATATTTACTGTGCGTGGTCCCTGCAGCGTTATGGTAGCGGCGCTGACGGACCACAATGGAGCAGAACTCCAACGTGATACTAGAATAAACAGGGGCGGATCTAGACAGGGTAGTCTGAGCGGGTGCAAACACATTCCAATGAGGCTCGCCAAAATACCAACCTTGAGTCTCGCCAAAATACCAACACTTGAGGCTCTCCAAAATCTTCCAATTGCAACCAAAAAAAGCTCACAAAAAAGCTACGTTTCATACTATCCAAAAACATCCAATTACCCCCCACCCCCGAAACTCGCCAAAAATGCCAATACTTGAGGCTCTCCAAAAACTTCCAGTTGCATCCCCCTTGAGGTTCGCCAAAAATACCAACACTTTTCCCCAAAATACCAACATTGAAAGGTTTATGTAGCACGTTACGCTAGTGCGGGCTCATTCCAAAGGAAATTCCAACTGTCGCCCATGCCCCCTGGATCCGCCTATGACAAGTATTCATCATTTGTCGACGCCGTCTGAAGGTGAGGAATCCTCCTCGAGCTCTCTCGTGTCATTCAATGGCGTCGGTCGGACAATCCATCTTCTATCGGCGATTACAGGTTTTTGATCACCGCAAGTACACATAGATGGCCAGGTATGCAGGCTTCGCGCCAAGAACCCAACCCTTCTTCCGCTTCGTCGAGGCTCCGTCTTGGTCTCAGTGCTATTTAGAATCCACACTGCGGACCTGCCGGTAGCACAGTCGAGGAAATTCACTATCATGTCATCCCAAACACGAACATGTCCCGTTGCACGACGACCGTCTCAACCATCAGACGTGAAATTACTAAAATCTTATATATCTATATATATATATATATAAGGCCGCGGCATGAGATTACTGTCCAACTGTAACCAGAGTTTGGATTTATTTATTAGGATATGGAAGCCCCTGGGCAGTGATTGATCGGATATTGTAGCATTATGCTCGCTCAGGCTGGAGCAGACATCGCTGAGATGGATTGGCCATGTGGTCAGAATGCCAGACACACGTCTACCAGAGGTATTCTACTGTGAACTGTCAAACGGGACCCGCTCTTACGGAGGGCAAAACAAACGATACATAGACACAATGAAGACATCCCTGAAGAACTTTAATACGGACCCTGGCTGCTGGAGGAGGACAGTACGTGATCGACCAACTTGACGCAGCAAAACAAAAGCGGGTGTTGTGTCCTTTGAGCATAAACTTTTGCAGGGTCCAAGAAGAGACGAAGCGAGAGAAAATCTCGACATAATAGCAATAGACGATGAAAGGATGGGCGATGAACAACAACATCGTATCATAATTATTATAACTCCTCTCTGTACCTTCTACGTACAATAGGGACTTTACTGCAAAGTACGACGTTTGTCCATTTAGAACATCAATTCGCATCATATTAAACCATCAAAGTTACGCCTAAGACGTTTCGATCGCAAAGAAATTAGGCTTACGCAAAAAGCGTGGAGGCACCAATAAACATTAAAAATGTGGAGGTCCCTGGGCAACTGCCCCGTCTGCCCTGCCCTAAATACATATGTATGTGGCCACAGTTCCTAATGGAGAGCTCTGCAGGAAGTCAGCCGCCGCCAGAAAGAGCTCCTCGTCGTTCCTACGAAGACCTAGTGGGAACTAGTGCTCTGCAAAGACCTCGCACACAGAGCAACACAATTGATACGCGTTGAGTCATTCTGTTAAGCCAGGGTTAAGTAGATAACCTGAAGTGGTCACTCAATTGCGGATTACCTGACGCACTTAGATCTATTGATTTTGGCTGTCAATCGATGCCCACTGACTTCGACTAGGATTGTACTCTATAGTCCTTATTGCAGTATGCTATCATATTCCTTTAGAGTCCTTTAGTTATCAAACATGTCGACTGTTTGCGCGAAGTTAGTTCGATGAGCTACAGAACAAATGTATAGATAAATAAATGTTTATGTCATTTTGTGCAAAGACCGTATATCAATACAAGACGGTGCAGCGCGCGCTATCTACATTGTTCGAGGAAAGTACGTAAGCAGTTCGTCCGCCATTCTGGAGTTGCGTCAAGCCAGACCATACGCGTGCAAAAAATGCAGTTCATTGCATTATCATTGCTCAACATTTTCAACGATAACCTCAGAATTTTAATTATATAAGAAATGGTACAGCCTGATGATTATTCTGATGAAAAACGACGAAGTTCAATTGGCTCAGTAAATAATTGCAACGTTTCTATGTGATTTGTTTAAAAATTTCATTATTTTGAATTGTGATAGATAAAAAACTTAAAGGATTACTTTAATATCTTTCATTTTATATAACGCATGACAGCTTGGTGATTATTCTGATGAAATGAGGTGAATGAACAAATACGCTAACATCGCGCGCTGCGGTCCCGTAGGCGCATGCGCTTGCCTCCCGAATGACGGACAAAAACCTTCAGTGTGGACTGCCATTTTCTCGCCTCCTGTCCAAATAGAGGCTCCTTGATTTTGTGTTGGTTGAAATGCGTAATTTTGACGTGTAATTATGAATCAGATCGTAACAAAGTAATTGGTTAACGAGCCACGAAATCAACTAACAAAGCGAGCAGGAGTGTAAAAGGCAATTCTTCAATAGACCATAGACACAAATACTATAATGTTTTGGTCAGAGTAATTGATAAGTTTGTTCTTATCATCTTTTCCCTGAATGTCCGCAGTGAGGCTGACCTCGATCGATACTGGTTCTCGATTTGTTTTATTTTCTTCCCCCACTGTTCTTGCACCGTTGTCTCCACCAGCCAACCCCACTCCCCTCTATCCTTCACTTTCGTTTCCCGCTCCTCTCCCAATCCCTCAAAGCATCTCTTTACATACAATCCTCCCATCCCAGTCTTGGTGGTCTTCGTCTCATTTGCCTTCCACTGTCATAATATGCTTTCTTCGCTAGACTTTCTTTTCCCATTCGCTCCACTGCCCAACCTTATTTAGCCGACTCCTCACCAGTTTCAAAAGATATACTATTATATGCAAAGTAGCCAACACAAAGGGAATATACTCGAGAGACTGGCTGACGACTAAAGACGAAGAGGAGAATCAAGAGCGACAGACAACTGCAAGGCGTGTAAGGGAACATAATAATAATAAAAAAAGAACAACAATAACAACAGCAACACCACCGACAACAACAACAATAATAACAACTACAATAACAACAACAATGACGCTAATAAGATAAAACTTATATATTGTGGTATTAGTATTACCATTGTACTTTTTATATTATGGACATTCCCCAAAACAATCGATCATGTTATACAATATTATATTGGTTTCCAACACGTTTACATTTTTGTTTGCATACAGTGGGTGTTAATCCATATAGAATACGCGGATAATCGGTACGACACGGCGTGTCTGCAACGCTCCCACCATCATTTCAATATGTGTCATGTGATCGTTAACAAATGCATTTAATATGCGAAACACTGTAATTACCTTATTACCGTCGCATCAGTCAGAGCTGTGTTTATAATTAACAATCGCTTACTTATTATTTCGTTCAGCATGTCATGTATGTATTATGAAGTATTAACAGGCAATTAGACCAGAATTTTGGTTCATAATTATACTACTATAAATACATGTATCCAGTCTACACTGACAACATTGTGCCCGACCGGTCGATTAGTAATTTATCGCACCGGAAATTAAATAACCGTGGCTGAAAAGTAGAACGTCTTTCACGGTCTGCCCACACGCCAATATGACAATACATATTTTCGTCATTCGATTGCATGGTATTTTCAGTACGACCCCCAATTAGACCCACGAATACGCGCCGCTCACTACACTGTATACAGTTGTAAACATCTGTAGAATTTGCATGGAACAACCCGCTGTGTCTCTGTGACAATTATAGAAGCGTAACGCATATCCATGGATAGCATGACTAATTCGACACTATATTCTATCCGATTTAGCTTGGCAGGATAAAGTTAAACGATATGCATAGCACCACTGCCAGTTATGTTGCCTCTAATACCAGAGTCACAGAGACAGAGGCTCAGAGACAAGGTAAAACTGATCTAGGGACAGGACAGGTAGCCATGGATAAACAACAGACGCGCATTCACTGGTATGTATTATATATACTATAATATACTATGCTAAACATACTATGTTTACACATATATGCATGCATATGTAGTTGATCACGTGATAATCATATAATTATGTTACATCAGTGGGGTGGCTCCCATGACAGCGGCATATCATTGTCTTATGGGAGCCTCCCTGACCTTACAATGAATTTTATATTGTAGTTTATGTACTTATATATGATGGTCAAAATAAATACTGTCTGACTGTGTGTATGTCGCTTGCAACTTATACTGATTAATTGAATATTAGTCATTATTTTACTTGTTGCGATTGGTGGTTTTGTCACACGTCTAATTATGCTAAAAAGCATGCAAGCAACCGTGCCAGTACGTTGCATGTCTAGTCACGCTCGTGCATTCGACTAGTGGCGATCGTGGCACCCGAAATAAGGAATGCTCCCTGAACATTCCGGTTTTGTTGAATTCTGTTTCGGAAACACTGTTGCATCCGTAACACTCGGCAGAACGCGCTGGTAGGTACGTATCGCTACGTCTTTTGTTTAACTGTACACATGTCTATGAATATTTATATAAAGTTTCTAACCAACGTCGTCAGACATAATTCAGTTCAGCTTACGTTTTTAGTTGCAGAGTTCCCGCAAAAAGTTGGCATCACTAGCGACAGTGACGCGAATGCCTAGCAACCGATTATAGCGCCAAAGCATATAAACATCAGCAACAAGTCAACGATTTTTATCTCATATCAGATCATTAATAAACGTGTGTGTGTATTTAACAAAATTAATTGATAGCGTGCTAGATTGAATGATATGGATTTCATAGAATAGATTCGTACACAGCCCATGCACTTAGGAAAGCCAAGCCAAGGGAACGGTCATTATTTACATGGAAGCCTGAGGGGCGGTGAAAATTAAATACAGGCACGCGAGGAGAAACATCAAAGAACAGACAAATGCAATATTAAAAAAACATTTTCATTTCATTTAAAGCATTTTATGTACAAAGAAATTTATTGGATTTTTTAGACTTGCAAAAATAGGAATTACTCTGGTTTTTATGGCATTTAAACATTTATGGCAAGATTGATGTACATACAACTTGCAAAGACCATATCGTTGTTGCTAGACACCGATACTAACAATGACAACATTTGAACAGTATTCAGCAAAGGAAATAAACACGGTCACATGTCTATAACATTCTGCAATAAATTATATCTCAATGACAGGTCACATGTATTGTTGATATATTCAGACTTATATTTTATGATCTTTCACTTTCCATAATCCCAGTACAGAACACATTTTGCATAGAAAAGTATACATAATTTTGTGTTTTTGTTATTACTTCTGGTTTCTTGTCGCTATTAAAAGCATGCATACAAATATAATAACAGCAGCTGAACACCTCCAGTTGCATGGGGGCCCTTCGGTGAAATAACATTTAAAAAACTCAATCTACAAACCGAAAAGATCAGTAAATACCACACTGCATTTCAGCATAACTATTTCAGATGGCTTAAAAAGCATGCTAAAGGGCTCTCTTATAAATGAAATGAGTGTACCTGCTGTAATGTCTCATTTAACATGCATTCTTCACAAGGCTTCTCTTCTGTTTCCTCTTTGGATATCCTGTCGGTGCGACCAGTGTCAGTCGTTGGGTCAACATACATTTCTGTTGAAATCCATACATTACAATAGAAATATGAACATTTTTAAAGATTTATTTGCTTAATAATTTAGACCAGTTTTAATAACATATATTGTTTATTTTATATAGCACCATATCCATAACGTTCATAGCGCTTTACATTTACTAATACATAAATAGTAGAAACAAAACATATTTAAATAGAAGAATAAATAAATGAAGATAATGGTGCAATAGATTGAGAAAGTTGGTTTAAATGTTAAAATAAATAAATTATCATGTTAAAATAAGAACTTTAAAATGTTCTTTTGACTGTAAAAATAGATTAAGAATGAAAAAAAATCTTAGAGTAAAATATTTCTGCGGTCATTCAAGCAGTGCACGCAGTAATAAAAAGGTGAGTCTTTAAGGCGGCCTTGAAAAACTGAAGAGAAGTTTTAGAAGTAATGGTAGTCAGCAGAGCATTCCATACTGTAGTGGCAGCGTGAATGAATGCGCAGTCCCCGTCTTTAGGCCATAATAAAAGATTGCCGTTTTGTTGAAGGACATCGGATGGCAATCCAAGTCATGTCAGTTCATCTCACGCGAAGATCCAGAGAAGAATGATGATGTTTTCATCAGGACTGCCGGGGAAGGACAGCACAGCACCCCAATGCCAGCTGAAGCTACGGAGTTCCTCCGCATTCCCCCCCAACATCTACACCATTCGCCCGCTTAGTTCCACCCCCGGCACCCAGCACAAGGTGGGTGTTTTGAGGTGGAAATATTCCATCTCGTGTGTCATGAAAGTACTTAGGAGTCATCCATGAAGTAGGTCAGATCAATGCAATTCTTTATTTCCAGTTGAAAAAAAATTTAAGGGGCTGGGGATCTATGAGCCAATGTGATGAAGTGTTTCATGGGGGTCATTGGGTACATGCATTACATAACAGTTTTACATTTAAAATGCAAAGTATTTCATTTAGCAACAAAACTTATGAAAGCATTGCTGCGGGACTCCTAGCAAGGTTAAAACTGGTTGCTATTCTAGGAGCCATCCTAATTAAAATAGCAGATATTTCATATATATTCCTATATTTTAGATAACCAAAATACTACAACTCTGCTTTTGTTTCTGTGAATATTTACATGTCATTTTTACTTTAGCCTTATTTTAACCCATTATTTTAATTTTAACCCTTTGCCTGCAGGTTGCACTGCCACGGAAGAAGCAACGCCCTCACACCGCATGTGTTTTCCCTTCTGGAAAATTACGACCAGGACTTCTCGATGGAGCAGAGAGTAGTCGGTTGCGTGATAAATCTACCCGCTCCACATGTGTTGTAAAGCACTCCGTTTCCGACTTTTCTGATGACATCTTTTCCGACTCTGGATGGGACACAGATTTGGAGGTGGAAGGTAAAGATTTTAACTAGGTTTCTTCTGAATAAATTTATTATTCTATTATGCATACATGCTATAATTAGCATACACCCCCTTTTTATTAACGCAATCACTAAGGCTAACCTTGACTGTTGAATCCATCATTGTAATCCGATTTCTTTCTTTCATTGTCAAAGCTCGGTGACGACAAACAAATCGAAAGTTCCACCTAAATTATCAGACTACAGTATCTTTCTTTTCATACACATAAATGTCGCTTGCCAATCACTGCTGATCAGATGGCTGTATCCAGTGTACAAAATTGTACATTTGTTAATAAATTAACCCTCCTTGGTAAAGTTAATTAATAAATTAATCCAACCTTTTTGGAAAAGTTAGTAAAAATAACTGAGTTAAAATAAGTCACACTCCTTATCCGAATTATCAGAGCTCACTATTCATGGATTTGAATGGCAGCTCGACGATTTTCATAATCATAGAACGGTTAAATTTCTGCTTCATTAAAACACTATTAGGCAGTAAGTATATTAAGTATGTAAAATATATAATATAGTTTAGACTTTTATAATTTTCTATAGAATTGCTTCAGAGCAAATGTGTAATGCTCATGTGTGGAGCACAGCTAGTGGCTAGAGCATTGGAGACTGTAAATCGAGAGAACCCGGGTTCGAATCCTGTGCTGCCGTGTCGAACCTTGGGCAAGTTCGTTCACTCTACGTTGTGCCAGTTCACTCAGCTGTATGAATGACTACATGGCTATAGAGGTATAGAGAGTGGCGGATATTTGTGTACGGATAATCTCCGCTCGTTAATTGCAGCGTGGCTGAATGCTTCCCAGAGAAGTCGAGATGGTGTTCGATTGAACAGGTCTGCCAGGGAGTAAAGTGTAAAGTGCTTTGAGCAGGCCTGGATACTGCTCTATACAAGAACTTACCTTTACTTTTTTACTTTTTACAACAGAGCGACCAGTCAGTCCTGACTTCTCTGGGACGCGAGTCTACAAGGACTCATGTCAGCAACTTGGAGTCATCCCAGCATCATACTTTCTTCGTCATCTAGACGACCCAACTCTTGACATGACACATCACGGACTCGGGCCAAAGAATATCAAGCCAATAGCAATAGCCCTCGTAGTTAGTATTGCATTTTCTACCCTCTTAATAAACACTCTAGTTGTCGTCTATGAATGATAGGATGGGCAAGCCGGGATGGGTGGAATGTTTTATGGTTTTATGTTATTAATTTATTTATATGATAACATTTGTACAGTGCCCAAGAATAATTATTTGGATAGGGTGCCGGCTGTGAAATAAGGCCCGTCCGATTGTCCCAGACGAGTTGTTTCAGTGACCGAACTAGTCCATGTTTAGAGTAGCAATCCCATCGGATTAGCTCTGGTTATGTGAATTAATTTATGCAGTGCATATGCTAGGCGGGTGTTGTAATGGAATAAAACAAAATAAGACAATAAGGTAGCATTTTATCACACGCAGCTAAATATTCCATACGACCGTCGATTGGGAAACTTGCTGAACGCTGTGATTGTTAATGGTGGTTGTTTACATCCGGTTAGCATAGTTAGTGCCACCTAGCGGTCATGAGTGATGAGCGACAGACAAGCGCGGGTTACAGACATTGTTATGTGCTATCCCATCGTGATCGTAGTTGTGTTTTTTATTCCCGCAATGGGTGATATTGTAGCCAGCAATGTTACTGATTGTTCAGTAGGCTTCGGGAAAGGAAATGCCAATGAAAAGTATAGGCCAAATGATGCAGCTTAGTGACTATAGTCCGACAATGTTGGTACTTCGTCACCAACAGGCTTCAAATTCTGCTGGCATCGCCTTGTCCACAACTGCCGTTTTTTGCCCCCTGATTAAACTAGTCATTTCTTCTGATGACTTTGCAATTGTATCTACGAAATCACATTTATTTGTTTCTATTAACGACACATTTAGTTGAACATTTAATTGAAATAAGAAACAGCTTGTTTTCTTTATGAAATAAAAGCCACTTTTACTATGTGTCATAACTGTCACATATATGATACAACAGTATGATGGTACCTGGCACATTTATTTTTAAGGACTAGTAAAACAATATCAGGACAATCTATTGTGCACCCTGGGGTGCTATATAAGAAATGTATTATTATTTTATAAGTATTAAATAAATTGCAATTACTTACATTACTTTTTAAAGTGTAAACAAATTGGAAATACTTGCAATGCACTATTGCATCTTCCAAAATTACTGCAAATACTTGTAAATGTATTGCATATACATCATTTCAAGAACAATCTGAATACTATTATTATGGTCTAATGTGGATTCTTGTGGGGAACAAAAGCAGCATGAAGATCTACTGACTTTTTTAATAAAACAAATATATTTATACTGCAATTATTTTTGAAAATGCAACAAATACACTCATTGCAGGATTTTTATTCATTGTAAATATCTTGTAATACTCAAAATACACTGTGCCCTATAGTATACCCATCCCTGGTTGATAGGACAATAACAATTTAAATTAAATTGTGTACCCTGGAAAAGAACAAAATATGGGTTTACTTGTATACTCATTACAACTAAATTGTCTGCCAATTTTGGATTTAAACAAGACTAATATCAATGATATGGAAATTTGTATTTTCTGCCTTCAAGATTGAACAAGATTGCCACCAAAGGAATATACAGGTAACACCAGGTGGCATGTGAACAAGGTATCTTGGCTTATCAAGAGTCCAACTTTGTTGTTTTAATTCAGGAACTAAACTCTACTGACACCAATATGAGTTTGCCAGTATATTTTTATTGCCGTACGATTGAGTGAAATGTTGATATTTTCTACAATAATATTATGTATGTTTTCTTCTCAGAGTAACCCGTGCATTCAGGATCTAAACTTCAGTGACAACTGGCTGGGTGACGAGGGGGGACACCACATATGTGACATGCTGAAAGAAAATATCTACGTGTTAGACCTGGTAAGTATCTTCAACATCTCTCAAATACCTTCCTGTAATTCTGGCATTGTGTAAATACAAGTATTAGCCATTTGTTGTGTACTAGTGTTTAGTTTTGGGCAGGTTTTCATTTACAAACAGGCACACGCATACATACATGAATGACCACACACATGTACGCATGCATACGTACATACATATATGTTAACCTTTTCCTACAAGACAGCTTGCACCTTGGGTACCAAATTTTCAGGGGTAATTTTGTGACCCGTTGGAAGAATTGCAAAGTCTTTACATCTTTTGAATGTTGTAGAATCTGTCGGACAACAAACTGGGAGCAACCTTTGCAAGAGACTTATGTCAAGTGTTGGCAGTCAACGGCACTTTGACCCACCTAAATCTCTCCGGTGAGTCTTCTTCTTCCCCTTGCTCTCTTATGGGTTAGGGGGCCATATCCCTCTGTCCTCTGCAATGGCTGATCATACAAGGTCCCATTTCATCCTGTCGTTCCATCTCTGCTTTCATCTTAATTCCTCTTCTTCTTCTGCCACCCTTTTCTGCTTTCCGTGCTCGTCTTAACAACCTGTGCTTGCTCATCCTTTGCATGTGTCGTGGTCATCTCATTCTGCGTCCAACACTTCATTATAATTATTAGGTATTTTTCATACCAATCTCATCTCTCAATTCCTTCATCAACCTTCCATTTTCTTGGATTACTCTACGTGTTCTTCAGACCGGGTTGTTCTCTGCTACTTGTTGTGTCTCCTATCTCTCTGTCAGTGCCAGTGTTCCCAATCTATACATACAAGTTGGTACCATGCAGGCGTCCAACACTTTTCTATTTAGTTGTGTTTCAGTTCTCTATCCCCCATAATGCCTTCCTCCCTCCTCCATACTGCAACTCCTGGGTGAGTTTGTGAGTGCTTTATTATCCTTGTAAAGACATGTAAATTTGTCAATCTCGTGGTGCTTGGGGTGCTGCTGTAAATTTGTCAATCTCGTGGTGCTTGGGGTGCTGCTGTAAATTTGTCAATCTCGTGGTGCTTGGGGTGCTGCTGTAAATTTGTCAATCTCGTGGTGCTTGAGGTGCTGCTGGCTCATTTTCTGTCGGTCAGCGTCTTGATGATGGTCTTTTCATCACTGTATGCCAGATACTTATTCATACAAGTGAGTGAACTGAAACAACATGGAGTGAATTAATATATCTCTGTATTTCAGGAAACTGTCTGAATGATGCAGCAGCAGTGTATTTGGCCACGGCTATAACAGTAAGTGTGTTGAGACCCTTAAATGTTCATATATGCACTGTAATTATAACATTAACAATGTTCAATAAGACATCTATGTCTCAAATAAGAAAACATGTCATTAACTTGAATATTTTTTCATAGTGCAGTTTTATACTAGTAGACCTACAGCAATTTGTTTTTTTAATTCAAATTTTTAACATGAAACTCTAGTAATATAATTAGTATACTATTGTTATTGGTTGTTATGGTGAGTGTCAAAAGTCACCGTCTGTCAGGCCAAGGAATAAGTCAACATCAAATAGAATTTGCTAATTTGTGCTGTAAGTCTGTGGCACCTATATCCTATCAATTATCACATGCAACCATTAGGCTAAAGTATACACCTACATCAAACGAAACCCTCACAGTTGTGCAAGTCATCCAAGACATGTCATTCTCACACACCTGGGAACTATTCTGATTACATCAGTACCCTGGAAGATCCTCTTGTGAAACGTTGAAGTAACGCTCAGCCAATTAATAATAATGTCTGTAGGACTGTTCAGCTTGTTTTGTTTCAGCCAACGTGTGCTTCTGTTACTACTTGTAATATTTGGGAAGTGTAAGTTGTTATTTGAATACACAAAGCTCACCGCCCATGAGAATGGTTGAATTGATAAATGTATTGGGGTTCCCTGAAGTCGAGGGCTCCGTCTTTGAATTGGAGCGTGGATGTTTGCATTGTTCTCGTGGGAGTTGCAGTCATCACTAGCAAAGTCTGTTACTAATTTGATTAAGCTTTCTTCCATACTTCAAAGGTTCAACTGTACTGTAAGTTTCTCATTAGAGTTTTAAATTGTGCGGGAACACAAGAAAATTCCATCTAGGAAGTATCTGCAGTATAACAGAGCTTGAAACATTTAAATTCTTAGTTTTGGATTTTTAATTGTGGTTTGTCTGTGCAGAACATGTTACCGTAAAGTGCCAAATAGAAGTGCATGATCTATTATTGCATCACTCCTGTTTATATGTTATTCACTGATTTGATTCCAAATGTGTTGCAGAATACAACAAAGATTGAGTACCTGAACTTAAGCGGGAACAAGTTTGGCCCAGCCACGGGGGTCATTCTTGGCCCAGCCTTGGCGGAAAACAGCTCCCTACGACACCTCGACCTCAGCTGGAATGGAATCTCCCACAGAGGAGCTGTAGCCATTGCTAATGGAATCAAGGTGAAGTTTCTCTTCAAATAAGGGATGGTCCCTGAACTTTTGCGGAATGTGCATGATGTCTCTGGGGACCATTTCACTAACATTCTTACGAGCTCATAAGTGCTATTTTGCTCTTAAAAATTGATTAAAGCCCACTCGTTTTTTATTTTCAGGATTGAATATTTGGTTTTGTCAGTGATATTACGGACATTCTGGAAACAAGAAATTGGATTGGAGAATAGAGAATATTTATGCTTATAATGTTGCCAAGTGTCACTTTTGGTGCGAAACATGCAAAATGTATGATTTATTTTAAACTACAGTGGAACCTCACTGTAACGCTCACCCTAGGGACTGGACAAAAGTGACCTGAATAACGAGGTGACCTTATTAGTGGGGTTAATATCCTAAACTTTACTGTATGTGGAAACCATTTGGGACTGTTCTAGGTTGAACTTAATTGTGAGGTGGCTGCATTACTGAGGTGATCCTAAAACGAGGTTCCATTGTTTAGTACAACAAAATTGGTATTTGTAATTTAAGAGTTTATAGGGAAATAAATCGGATTTAAAATTCGGACCTTACAAACCAACATGTGCTGCATATTTACCGGTGTCCTGACGTGTTTTGCAGCTTAATGTCCTAATGTCCAGTATCAACTTAGCGTGGAACGGCTTTGGGCTAGACGGAGCAAAGGCCCTTGGGGATGCACTCAAGGTCAACTCAGCCCTCCGAGAACTCGACATCCTGTATGTGTTTTACCAGGTTCCTCCGTTATGCCTTGAAAGTATTATAAATTGTGTGAGAAATGCATTGAAAAATTGGGACATTGTCACGAATGCTTGATCTGGTGAATAGTGTAATATTGAGCACTTTAAAACTTTATCGATGGCAATGTTCTTTGCTAAACTAGACATATAGCATAGTTGTTAATGATTCAGTAAAAAGCATGTATATATATTTGGCTTAAAAACACCGCAATGATAAATCCTTTTTAAACAAGTTGTAATTATGTTGATACTGCATAGATTAAGTAGAAGTTGATATTTTAATGTGTAATATTTTCAGTAATTATAATTGAGTAATTATAGTGACAAACTTTAATCAGATGTGATAGGTGCTGGTCTAACATATTACCATGTTATTTATGACAATTGGAGAGTAACTGTTATTTACCTACAATAATGTGATCTTTGTTCACAGATAAAACAATAATTAAATCTATTTTATAATAAAAGGCTTACCATTTAAAAGATATTTGATCAACTTTGCAATAAATATAGCTTCATACAAAATATTTACAAAAATGTTATTCATTATTTGTAGCATTTAGATGACTATAACAGTAGTGGTGATTGATTTAATGACTAAAATACCCAAGCAATGGGTAAAATAAAAAGCGAATCTAACATAAAACCTTTCTCTTTGTTAATCTACCTTGACACAATAACATTGTTCTTCAAATGGTTTGGAAGTATTGGTGAAACATGTCAAGTCAGTAAATGTTGTGTCTTCAAATAACCAATTTAATTTGTTTTCTTTCAGAAATAACCGCATCACAACCGAAGGTGCAGTTTTGTTGGGAAAGGGTCTATCCGTGAATGACTCACTCAGAGTACTCAGGGTAAGCCTTGTGTGACTTAGTAGAGTAATTAATCAATGACTTGGAAGGAATATTTATTAGTACCATTGTTTTGTCAGAAAGACATTATATCAGAATAATTACTTATAATGTTGTACAGCTTTGTATGTTTACTATAATCAATGTTTACTTTTATAACATTTACATGCTTTTTAGTCAGTTTTATTTATGGATAATGTGAGCCCCTGACAAGTAATTTGACCAGTTAGTCAATCTTTGCAATTCACATGAAAACATATATTTTCTGCAACTGTTCCAAGCTACACAAACTGTCCATCAATCAGTTGGGAATGTTTTCGACACTTGGAACAATTGTTGAAAACACGCACAGCATTGTAAAAAAACTGGCAAAATTTATGTCATGCTTGTTAAACGTCGGGTATATATACTTCAGGAACCGTTGTCTGTGTCTGTGGATACATAGCACCATCTGAAGGATGGCTATTTTTGCTATTATTTTAGTAACAATTAGTAGTAACTATTATTATGGTAACAAAATGAAAACCTTTGCAGATTACGTACATGTAGCTTTGCCAGACCTGCATATCTGTATGTCTGACCAGCATCTCTAGTCAGGCCACCCCTCTAATCAGGCCATTTTGTGTCTGTCACTTGTATGGCCGCTTGTGTTGTGTTGTTTATTTACTTACTACCCGTTATGCCCCCTTGCGTTTAGGGCAGCGACCAAGTTCCTCCACCCCTCTCTCTGTCCCCGGCCATTCACTGTATGGTGCCCCAGCAATGTTGTTTTAACTTAACTGTAAATTACATATGTAATTATTGTGTGAATCATTGATTTTTGTCTTTGCTGCTTACAGATGGGTAAAAACCCAATGTGTAGTGCTGGCTGCTATGCAATAATTACTGCCATTCTCAAGAATGAAAACAGTATCATAGAGGATCTGGATTTCTCAGTGAGTTAATACATACATTGTATGACTGTGTTTAAAAACCAATCTATAGTTCTGGCAGTCACGCTACAGGTGCTGCCATCTTTAAGAACTCAAGTTGCCTCATAGAAGGATTGTATTTAGTCTGTGTGTTTTTTGGTACATTCACTAAGCACTGATGTTGATGATACTGAACTATGATTATCTGTTTAAGTAATCTAACTATAATGACGCTACCATATGTATGTGGGTACATTAATGTTTTCTGCCTAGATAGTTTACAGATTGGGCACCACACTTTTAGGGATTCATCTAGAACACTTGGGAAGAAAAGTAACGTTTTTATTGTTATGAAATTCCCCAGCATTAAGGGTTGCTTCGGTTAATGGTTCTTTCCAGACATTAAATGGATGTTTGATAATTGTTTCTTCTATTGGGTACATTACAGTATCTTTATAATTGATGCACTTCTATTTGGTACATTACTGTAGCTTTACAATTGCCCTTGTGTGACATTGTCATGCACTTCTATTGGGTACATTACAGTATCTTTACAGTTGTCCTTGAGGGACATTGTCGTGCACTTCTGTTGGGAACATTACAGTATCTTTACAATTGTTGTTGTGGGACATTGTCATGTTCTTCTATTGGGTACATTACGGTATCTTTATGATAGCCCTTGTGGGACATTTTCATGCCCTTCTATTGGGTACAGTACAGTATATTTACAATTTTCCTTGTGGGACATTGTCATGCTCTTCTATTGGGTACATTACGGAATCTTTACAATTGCCCTTGTGGGACGTTGTCATGCCCTTCTATTGGGTACATTACTGTATCTTTAAAATTGCCCTTGTGGGACATTGTCATGCCCTTCTATTGGGTACATTACAGTATTTTTACAATTGCCCTTGTGTGACATTGTCATGCACTTCTATTGGGTACATTACAGTATATTTACAGTTGTCCTTGAGGGACGTTGTCGTGCACTTCTGTTGGGAACATTACAGTATCTTTACAATTGTTGTTGTGGGACATTGTCATGTTCGTCTATTGTGTACATTACGGTATCTTTACAATTGCCCTTGTGGGACGTTGTCATGCCCTTCTATTGGGTACATTACTGTATCTTTAAAATTGCCCTTGTGGGACATTGTCATGCCCTTCTATTGGATACATTACAGTATTTTTACAATTGCCCTTGTGGGACATTGTCATGCACTTCTATTGGGTACTTTACAGTATCTTTACAATTGCCCTTGTGGGACATTGTCATGCCCTTCTATTGAGTAAATTACAGTATATTTACAATTGTGCTTGTGTGACATTGTCATGCACTTCTGTTGGGTACATTACAGTAGCTTTACAATTGCCCTTGTAGGACATTGTCATGCATTTCAATTGGGTACATTACAGTATCTTTACAACTGCCCTTGTGTGACATTGTCATGCCTTCTATTGGGTACATTACAGTATATTTACAAATGCCCTTGTGTGACATTGTCATGTACTTCTATTGGGTACATTACAGTATCTTTACAAATGCCCTTGCAGAATATTGCCATGCATTGCTGTGTGGTACTATATGGTATTTTCCAATTGCCCTTGCAGGACATTGTTGTGAACAGTGATTTCCTCCAGCTATTGATGGAGGTGAAGGAGACAATGCCAGACATCCGTGTCAGCTACCATGGGGAGACGACACAGAAGAAGCTGAAGCAGGTGATCCACCCTATGACAAAGCTGAGGAACTTCATCGAACGCAAAAACATTCGCTTGTTGGATTTCTTCAACATGCTCGACTCTGATCACAGTATGAGTATCAGCCGCAAGGAGTTCAGTGACGGTATTGAGGTGAGATTTAGTTAACTTATTTTTAATCTTATTTACGTATCTGTGTAAGTGGGGCACAGTGGTTGAGTGGCTAGAGTGCTGGACAGATGTTCGGAGGAACCGGGGTTCGAACTCTGGTGCCTACCGGGCGTTGGTTCAGTACGGCTGCTGTGTCAAAACGTGGGTAATTTCGCTTAACCTACGTTGCCGGTGACTTTCAGAAGAGACACTATAAGCTGTTGGTCCCTTACCAGGGGAAATAAAAGATCCCACACAGGGAAATGGAAAAAGCCTGTCGTGGATTCACTTAAACCCACATGACAATAATCGTCACCTGCTTGACTGATGGTCATTAATGGAAGATGAATCATATTCTTCTTCTTCTAAGTGTCATGTCAGTCACATGCATTGGCAGTCGTTTTTATAGCAGTTCTGTTGTGCTCCTTCCACACCATGTTAACAGACTCTATTATTTTTATTCTCTGGCATCTTCTGGATATTTTCCTTCAGTCTTTCCTGTTGTTATTACATGTTCTAACTTCCTTTTTCTTGTTATATGGCCTATACATTGTGTCCATGTTAGAGCATCATTCTGTAGCCTATTTCTGTCCATGTGGAGAACGTGGCCAAGCCATATCCGTTTTGTTTCATTTATTATTATTATCCTATTTATTCCTGTAATTCTTCTCATTGTTTTTTGCAGATTTGTACTTTTGCTTTTAGTTTTTTCAGCCTGTGTATTTATTATCCAATTTATATATATTATTTTTATTTGAATATAACTTGACATTTGCGAATTGTGCATATTTATACATATTTATATTAACCAATGGTACTTTATGTTTTATAATTTTCAACGTCTTATTTTGTCAAGTCCAGTTTTATAAGCATAATTAGGTCAACCAATCCACTTCTTCTGCTGTAGAAATCTGGTATTAACTTGTCCGAAGCAGAAGTCGTCGTTCTGTTGGACTTCCTCGACAAAGATGGAGATGGGGAGATCGACTACAGGTAAAGTCTACATTACTGCTCTCTTGATTCATCACCCACTTTGAGGAGAAGACTTCCTGCCCCTTCTCTCTGTCCTCCACGGGTCTTCTCCATGTCTTGTTTCTCTGGTTTGATATATTTTTACTCCTTACAAATGTTGCTCTCCTCTTTCCCTGTAGCCTTTGCCTTTGCCACTCACTTCCCAATCCTGCCAAATCTCTCTTCACAGAATCCTCCAATTGTTGTCTTTCTTAACTGTTCCCCTTTCATTCATTCCACATGTCCGGCCCACTTTTATTTAGTTTCCTCTTGAAATTGTTCTATACTTCCAAATGTGTGTGTGTGTGGGTGTGGGTGGGTGTGGGTGGGTGGGTGTGTGCATGCGTGCGTGCGTGCATGCATGTTTGACTGTATAAATTAAGCATAATAGGCAAATATTAAAAACACCATAATGATCTTACATTCAGTGCATTTGCACAGAAAAGAAGGTCAACAAATGTAAGTAATAAGAAATAATTACAGTAAGATAGTTAAGAGAATGCCTACAAATATTTGCTGAACAGGATGTTTTATTGAGTTGAAATCTTGTATCTACCAACCTGTCATAATATTATATGTTTGATGTTTAAGCATAATAGGCAAATATTAAAAACACCATAATGATCTTACATTCAGTGCATTTGCACAGAAAAGAAGGTCAACAAATGTAAGTAATAAGAAATAATTACAGTAAGATAGTTAAGAGAATGCCTACAAATATTTGCTGAACAGGATGTTTTATTGAGTTGAAATCTTGTATCTACCTACCTGTCATAATATTATATGTTTGATGTTTGTTTCAGTGAACTGGTCTTCAGCAATCATCAAAACTAGCAAATGAGCACATCTTGGGACAGCAAAATGTAACTGCCATATTTGGAGACTTGAGTGTCAGCAATATTATAGCTCTGTTTGCAATATACTGGCAGAAGAACTTAGTTGGAAATTACTTTCCGTTCAGGAGAAACAACTGCCGATTTACTTGTAGTCATAATGGTATATAGTTGTCAGTACACACTTATGATCATGTTGTTACTTGAGACACGTGCAGATACAGTTGTGCTCATGATGGTATTTGAGAAACACTCACAGTGCCAATAAATTATACATATGAACATGTTTATTGGAAATACACGTGCCAATACACATAATAATTACGATGCTGCTTGATTGATTAACAAGTGCCAATTCTCAGTCAGGTTATTGTCTTGCTGCAGAAACAAGTGCCAATACACATGATTATGTTTGTTTGATAAAGTGCCGATACACAGATGATCTTGACGCTACAACAGATGCAATAACCGACACACCTATAACATTATTTTATTTCATAGATAAATGCTGCAGTACTATGCATACAAGAACATGATATAAACAAGCTGATAAGCAGCAGTACTGACCAGATGTTTCAGTAGATGATTGCTAGTTAACTGAGTGCGTCCGAATGACGACATGCATAGAACACTGATAGCCATAGAACATTTTCATAAGTGGGTAATATTTTTACTTAGTTTACAGTCAATTTACATTTGTTGTGATGCTTTGATCGCTATCAGCTAGATGGTGCACAGAATGACTACCATGTCACCATTTAGTGGTAGTTGTCTAATAAAGATTGCTGGTAGCGATTGAAATGTCACAGAAAAATAGGTTAATTGACTGCAAAACAAGTAAAGATATAACCCATTTGAGCCACATCGCTCATAGCATCTTTGTAATCAACACATGTGGCAAGGACAGCGCCACACCTACTTTCTTCTGGTGTTTTTAGAAAGATCAGTGTGCTTATACCTGACTGTGTGGCAGATGGCTTAGGCGGATGATATTCCAAATGTCAACTTTACAATAATCCAACATTGCATCTGGGTCCTTGCAGATGTCACATTTACTATCTACTTCCTTAGAAGCTGATGGACACTGCAGTGATCGCTGTTCTTTTGAGATTGTATCTAAATTCAGTTTTTAATAAATAATATACATGAAGAAAACATTGATATTAAATAAAAGCCTTGTGTATCAGGTTTGTACACTACCTTTCTACATGCATACATGGGTCCGATACATTTGTCCAGCTTATTTGTATCATGTTTGCTGTCAAAAACGAGATCGAAATTGTTTTTGTAGAAAAATTATTGTTTAGGTATATGCATTAATTTTTAAGTTAGTCAATATTGGAAATGTATATTTCATTTGTAAGCATTGTATGTAATAGGCCATTTTACAAGATGGCTCTATTTATGGACACCCCATATGTGAAAGGCAGATCAGTTGTGGTCATCCTGTATAGTGTATATGGAATAGATGCGCCATCTACTATAGATAATGGAGTGCTTTGTAAAATCGGAGTGCATTTCGTTAAAATGTCATCATGGTGTCTAAAGTGTTATTGGTTATTGATTCCATAAAAATATTAAGTGGATAATTCCTGACATTCATTTAATGGAATACTGGAGGAAAAGTATTTAGTGTAATAAATTGTAAACTGATTATTATTGCTATCTAGATGTTGCATGCACGTAGAATGCAACATATCGAATGCTAGGTGAATTATCTGTACTATTGTGCTTCCAGATGATGGCTTAGGAAATGAGTTATAAAGCCATTTTGTCGTACATGCTCTAATATGTATGCTATATACTAATATAGTATCTTACTGCCTTGTGTTTTGTGTGAAATAGTATTTTTGCTGTGTTTGTTCGGGTATGTGTCTCATTGTATGCATCACAATAATTGTCTGTGAAGCAAACACCTATAATGCCAGGAAGGTTTTGTTTATATATATTTATATATATATATGACAAACTAGTATGCAGCAGTACTGACCAGATGTTCCCCCTGTATGTATATATCTTGTCATATATATAACAAGATATTGTTTGCAAACTTATTAAAAATAGATGATGTTAGCATATGTGGGCTCATGGTTGTTTCATACTAATTATGACACTGTTTTAATATTAACATTCTCGTGTTTACCATACACAATAACTTTGTAATTAAAATATTGTGGTTACTTTAAGAACATTATAATGCATTTATTTACACATCCCGTTAGTAGGATAATAACTATTTGTGTAGTACATGATATATGCATTATTAAACATCTGTTATTGGTATTCTAAAAGAGACTGCCATCGGTCTTAGAACAATTGTGAAATAATCTTTTGAGTAAAACGCCACTTTTCATTACTTGTATGGTGTACATGTAATATATACTATTGTTTGCACCGTGTGCCTTATATAATAATAGTTGTGTCTGAATGTTAAACATCAGACAAATGTATAATACTCTAACCTAGACAGTGGATGCATTTTAATATATCATTTCATGGTTGTTGTATATATCAGTGTTTTAACTCGATGATTGTTTCCATTTAACATGTAGCTGAATCTTGTGTAAACATCAAACATATTGCTTTATAATTATGCAGTATTGTTTTCTAATTACCTGGAATCGTTCCACATATTTTGCAGATGATTTCCGGCAAGATTGCACAACCAAACAGAAAACATTGAACTCTTGAATTAAAACGTGTGCAAATGTTGGAGAACAATATCATGAATGTTTACGGGAAAGGCTTATTACATACACGCACTCATGCACACACACACACACACACACACACACTGCAGTATTGTTTTACAGCACTGTTCTTGATGTGACCAAACGTCTGTTTATGATTAGCTGTGTCTTGTTGGACCGACTGAGCAGTGGAACCAACTGTTATATCACTGGACTGTCGATGAATACTGTTTCAACGTCCACTGTCTTATTGTGTATTACTGTAGAAGTAATAGGAATATTTGATTTTCATGATTTTAATCGACTAACCAGGCTGGTTGGCTGTTATGCCAAATATCAATAATGTAATATTTCGTGAAGAAAATTGTAGATACCAAGTGTGTTGATAGTTTGATTTGTCTGTAGATGCTAGTGGCATCCTTTGACATGGGGTGTCTTTGTTTAACATGTCCAGAAGAATTATGGCGACGCACTGTCACGTTTATTTATGTCCAAATATTAGTTCGCATAGAATTGAGACGTCCTCGTAATGCGGCACGTACACACGCACACACACACGCACGTACACAGACAGACACACCACGCACACACAGACACGCACACACACACAGACAAACACACAGACAGACACACACACGCATAAACACACACCATGCACTCGCGCACACACACACACACATTCGCACACAACACGCAGGAGTAAGTAAGCAGGAAAGAAAGACGCCTGCTTCATTACGTGTAGATTCATTGTTGATTGCGGGCACTATGGCGACGTTTCTCTACGTTAAACATTTTATTTCGCGTACAATGCGTAAATGACGTAAAAAATGACCGTTTTTTTTTATATCGAAGCGAACAGATACATGATAGAATACGTAATAGAATACATGATAGAATACGTAATAGAATACATGATAGAATACGTAATAGAATACGTGCTTCCCGGCACACAGTTGTCGCTTGCACAACTGCTCCTTCCAAGAATATTCGTCGATGTTGGTCGTTAGATGTGTCACAGTTCTCATAAGTACAGACGATATTTATAAATATATATTTATATCATATAAAAAGTGGGACCACACACGCACGCACTTGTAAAACAGGCGGCTTCGTACATCGAAGCGAACGCATAAATACTAGAATGCTTCACTTTCACTCACTTTTGACGATTCCGCAATTGCTCATTCCCAAAGTCAGCTTCGTTTCCATTATAACTGTCGTTGCTTTGTAACAAAACCGAACAAGAAATAGGCTCAGTAGCGTTCAGTCACTGACAAAAGCACTAAATGAGCACAACACAATAGGCCAACAATAGAATTGTTAAATTAAAAAGAAATGGTCCTGATGCTATATAGAACAATTCGGCCAGGCAACATCACACAGGCAAAATGGAGGAGGTTGTGCTGGAGATTGGTCAAAAGTCGAACCCGACTTGGCGGCACAAGGTGAAAAGGTGACGCTGCACCAGGGGCGGATCCAGAGAGGATAGTCTGGGGGGCCGGGGGGGGGGCACAAAAACCTCCACTGGCGGCCGAAACAAATGGTGTAGAACATTGTTTGCCGCTGCTCTGTCGTATCTTCAGCTCTTCTTCAGCTATGCATCGGAGTAACTTCAAATTATTGTAATCTGAACGGGACCTCATTTCCGTGGGTCTGCAAGGGGGCACATGCAGTCACGTGGGCCCATTCAAAAAGGTCTATGGGCGCGCCAAATTCCAAAGGTCTAGGGTGGCACGTGCCCCCAGGTCCCCCTGGATCCGCCTACGCACACTGCTGCCTGGGCTGACTCCCGATGGGATCGACAGCAGACTATAGATAGGCATGAAAGAAAGACGTACACCTTCATACAAGCGTGTATGTATGTTGACGCCACAACGCCAATAATTCCTTGTACATTTTAAATGTTACTTGGTAATAAACAGTCTGAATCTGAATTCATAACCTTTCGATTCGTTGTTGATTGCGGGCACTATGGCGACGTGCAGTGACGTTTCTTTGCATCCAACGTGGAATTGCGTTTGCGACAAGGTCATAATGCAGAATTCACGTGTAAAAATGGCGGTTTCTTATATATATAAGCGAATAGATATAGACGCTGGAATACTTCGCTTCCCATCACATTGAGCACACTTTTCTGGCTTCTGTCATCTGGATTCCTTTCTATGCTGACGTTTAAAAAAACAATTAACCACCAGCTTCGGTAAGATCTATTCGACGATCTGTCTTCATTGAAAACACGTCGACGTCGCTGATAGGTTGCCGGTTGGTTCATTCACAAAGTATGGATACGCAAAGTAGTGTATATCCACAATGTAGAGTGGGGCAAAACGCACTAACCCAGGGCAATTCGCGCCCCATCTACCTCGGCATGCAAGCACACACTCGCACAGAGACACGCGTGAGCGCGCGCTCGTGTACAAACACACATACACACATTCGCGTGCACACACGCATACCAACACACACACACGTACCATGTACATACCTAATCACTGATAAAAAAACTAAATGACCACACGGTAGGAAGGAAAGAAAGACACCCCTTCTTTACCTCTCGATTTTGTTGTTGATTTCGGACAGTATGGCGACGCGCATGTGACGTTTCTTTACATCCAAAAAAATATGTTGCCTAGAAATGTGTTTGCGACGACGACGTCGTAATGCAGAAATCACGTGTAAAAAAGGCGGTTTCTTATATAATTATATAGAAGCGAAGGGATAGAGGCTACAATCATCATCGGTCGACCGGGGCCGCAGCATAGATGAGCCTTTTCCATATGGGTCGATCGTAAATCAGGGATGGAAGATCTGTTTCTTCAATATCAAAGTTTCCGCACTAGAATACTTCGCTTCATTCACACTATTTTGTGGCTTACATATACTGTTCCTTTCCGATGTCACCTTCACATCCGGAGCGTACTGACCTATCTAGGCTTACATGCGTTGAAATGAATCCCAAAACGAAATAATCAGCTAAGTCTTCGTGGCAACTATCGAACCACCGTTCCTCATACTTAGAGAGCCGGATTTCTGTCAGTTGTTCTGATTGTGACCTATCCGCCAGGGTGTGCTGTCAGCAATTACATCTAATTAGTTTACAAAAGTAGGCATCAGTAAGATCAATCAACGAACACCTGCTTCAATTAAAACACGTAGACGCTGTTTTTGCCGATTGATTCATTCAATAAATATACGCTCGCACACGCACGCACACATATCGTACACACACCGCACACACACACCGCACACACACCGCACACACACCGCACACACACCACACCGCACACACACCGCATGCACATACACACAACGCACACACACACACCGCATGCACGTACGCACGCACACACTGCACACACACCGCACACACCGCACACATACACACCCACACACACCGCACACACACTGCACACATACACACACACCGCACACACACACACACCGCACACACACACACACACACCGCACACACACCGCACACACACCGCACACACAAACGCAACACACACACACACACCGCACACACACACACCGCACACATACACACCCACACACACCGCACACACACCGCAAACATACCGCACACACACACACACACACCGCACACACACCGCACACACACGCACACACACCAATAATAACCGCATAACACACACACACACACACACGCACACACACACACACACACACACACACACACACACACACACACACACACACACACACACACACACACCGTACACACACACACACACACCGCACACACACACACCGCACACACACGTCCCCTACACATAAGCGGATCCAGGGGTCTTTGTAATTTTGCATGCCAGTTTTGAATGGGTCCACGTAACGGTAACCCCCAGACCGTTTGAAATATGCACCCGTTGATGTTATAATAAGGAGAAGTTACGCGGACGTGGTCCGAATTGCACGTGCGAAAGCCAGCCGCGAGCGGAGAAGCTGAAGAAGAGCTGAAAATACGGCGGCGCGGCGGAGAAAATTGTCAACAGCACAACCCCCCCTCAGCCCCCGTCTTCTGATGTTACAGTCGAGCCATATGCAGCGGAGAAATATTCTACACCATTTGGTGCGGCCGCCAATGGAGGTTTTTGTGTCCCCCAGACTCGCTTTCTGGGTCCGCCCCTGTAGTACGTGTGTTTGGTCCAAAAAGAAACACTTATCGAAAGAAGCACTTAGAAAAATTAAGTATAAACAAATGATGTAGAAGTCATATATATGTACTGGGAATGATGAAGACTACAACAGTTATAAAGAAGCACTTAACCAAGCTACAGCTGAAATTAGAAATTCAAAGAGAAGCTATGAACAACAATTAGCTAGTAATATAAAACATGACAGCAAGAGTTGTTATGCGTATGTTCGAAGCAAACAGAAAGTTCAAGATGAGATCGGTCCTCTAGAAGATAATGCTGGAAATATAATATCAGAGGGATTCTTAATGGCAGAAGACCTGAATGAGTATTTTAGTTCAGTGTTTACCAGGGAAGATATTAGTTCACTGCCAGTACCAGAGGCTAAGTTCAAAGGGACAGGTTTAGACTATTTAGGACAATTAATTGTAACCCCGGAAATGGTAGCTAAGAAAATAAGGGCCATGAAGGATAATAAATCACCTGGAGTGGGTGGGATTCCGCCCAAACTACTATTGGAAATTATATAACAAATTAGCGTACCGCTGCTACAGTTTGCAATTTGTTATTAGAAGAGGGGGGTGGTTCCTTTAGAATGGAAAGAGGCAAATATTATATCGTTGTTTAAAAAAAGGTTCGAGAAACAAGTCAAACAACTATAGACCAGTGAGTTTAACATCAGTGATTTGCAAATTATTTGAAAGACTAATTAAAGATCACATGGTGGATTTTCTTGTTAAACATAACTTGATAAACCCATCTCAAGATGGGTTTTTAAAAGCCAGGTCATGCTTAACAAATATGTTATGTTTTTTGGAAGACATCACTAAGTGGTTAGATGAGGGATCACCAATAGATAACATCTACTTATATTTTCAAAAAGCTAAAGTAAACTAAAGGCCCACGGCATACGAAATTGGTATAATAAACTGGATAGAACAATGGCTGATTGATGGGGAGGCTTCAAACTGGAAATCCGTATTGAGTGGGGTACCACAGGGATCAGCACTAGGACCTATATTATTCTTAATATATATCAACGATTTGGATGATGAAATAACAAGCAAGGTGTTGAAATTTGCGGATGATACAAAAATGTTTAGAAGCATTAAAAGTGATGGAGATAGACAGCATTTACAAGATGATCTTGACAGGTTGATCAAATGGTCTGAAAAGTGGCAAATGCTGTTCAATTTTGGGAAATGTAAATGCCTCCACACAGGACATGGGAACGAAATGTAGAATATACAATGGAGGGTACTGTACTAAGTACTACCATAAAAGAAAAGGACTTAGGGTTAACCATTAGTGCTGATATGAAGGTTTCAGAGCAGTGCGGAATTGCAGCTTCAAAAGGAAATCAAATCCTTGGATTAATTAAGCGAAATATAGCGTATAAGGAAAAAGAATTAATAATACCGCTGTACAAAATAATAGTGAGGCCTCATTTAGAATATTGTATACAAGCGTGGCGGCCATATCGCAAGAAGGACACAGATATGCTAGAAAGAGTACAGAGGAGAGCGACTCAAAATATTCCAAAACTGAGAGATCTTAGTTATGAAATTCGCCTAAAAGAATGTGGTTTAACAACACTAGAGACCAGGAGATTGAGAGGAGATCAGATAGAAATGTTTAAAATACTGAACGGTTATGAAAATATTGATAGAAATATTTTGTTCTCTGTTAAGAAAGATAGAAAGACCAGAGGGCATGAAGTTACATTAGCAAAGGAGCACTATAGATTAGATATAAGAAAGTTCTCATTTCACAAAGGACTGTAAATGAATGGAACAGATTAGCTGATGATTGTGTGGGTGCTAGTAGTGTGAATATGTTTAAAAATAAAATCGACACATACCTCAGAAGGGCGGGATACAAGTAGATAAAAGGGTTGGACTCTCGATAAGCCAAAGGGCTTCCTTGTCCACCTGCCACCTAGAATTAATTCTCTGGGTGGCAATCTTGTTAAATCTTGTTTGTGTAGGTGTATGCGTGCGCGTGCGCGTGCGCGTGCGTGTATGCGGGTATACGTTAACGTGTTTCACTTAAACGGTTTGAACCTCGATCGAGCGCCAAACTTTCAGTGATTAATCTAGCTACGACCCCACGAATATGATATAAGACCTATAAATAAAAAAAAACATATATTATGTAAAGATTATCATCTTTTATGGGCTAAATCAGTTGTTCGGAATGTAAAACGCAATGTGCGCGTAGGGGAACGGCATGCAAAACGGGCCCCCTGTCCAAAACGGGCCCCCAGTCGTTTGGCGTTATTGTACTACATACACATAAATGTATTGTGGCACTGCTAAGTAACTCATAAATGGGCCCTAGTGAACATTAGTCAGAAGCGCGAAACGCACATTTAAAGAGATGAGCTCAAAAATATTGTTTGTCACACTGTTCTTAAAATGTTAGCACTATTTTCAAATATATCATATTTCCGTTTTGTGCGCGTTGAAAACAGCGGGAACTGTGGTATGCATAAGCCAAACATAAATGCTATGATATAGACCTATTAGATTTTAAAAACATGGAGAGTTTGTATTCAAATTGATTATCAACACGAGGCTGTGATGTGCGCCCAAAACGGGCCCCTATTTTGTCCGCTTTGCTAACAGGGGTTCGCTATCGTCAATATACTGTTGATACAATACACACACCTGCATTTATAAGGTTTTATGGTATTACATTATTTTATATAGGATATTACGTATTACCCAGTTATACAATAACAATAATAATAAATTATTAAGCAAAATAGTAATATTACAAATACATTTTATCAATGTATAACGTCAATATGAACTGTATGGATACATATTATATTATTATCAAGTAGTGTAATATATAAGTATATTGTCAAGTTGCATGTATCACCCAACCATGATAATAAACCCCGTAGCGGGTGTCTCACCTATACTGGAAGGAGATCAATCAACGGTGTGAAAGTCAATAACTGAGAAAAGACATGCATCACCACGCTCAGGCCATACAAACGTCAACTTCGATTGAGAACAAAATGTAACAAAGATCCTATAACGCGGAAGGAGCCTCAAATCAACACGAATGGAACTACACAGAGAAGGAATTAAGAGATCGTCCACCATGCCACTGCGATGTCTCGTAGCTTCGAAAACAAGCGAAACAACTGGATGCAGAAACAATAATGCACCAACTGTTTTCGGACAGTATATATAAGGACGGGGAAGAAAGAATAAAATATGTGACTATATAATGTGCGCCATGGGCACACCATGACTAGCCAGGGTCCGAATATGCACAACGTGTTTGCGAAATGTGTGATGCTAGCTAAATAATACAAATTGATGTGCACGGGGCCCGTTTTGGGCGCACTTTTTAGCAAGTCAAAAATCGGGTGGTGTTCTGAAACATACCGTAGATACAGTCATTTTAAAAAGATATACGCTAAATTTTAGCACAGACGCAGTCAGATAAATGGGGAAGATGATTCCGTATAGAACAATTTATTAGAATAAAAAATGTCAACTTGATAGCAAATCTCGCAATATTTTTCGTATCATTATGGCTATTATGGTATAATTGATATAATTAAATCAATGAATCATGCACAATGCAAGTCATCTCATTTGTGTCAATCCAACTCAGTTCCTATTATGGTCGCGTATAACATTATACTGAAACAAACGTCATCATCGAGAAGCTTTACTGTGATGTCTTCTCCGTTACACTCAGTGACGTGACATGATGTGACTTTCCTAGTCTTCATCAGATTCACAGTTGGGACAAATGAACCCCGTGTAGCCTGGCGCGCACTGTTCGTGGGCCCATTTTTTGCACATATGACACTGGACCCATTTTTCCCTAAAATGACAAAAGCTAGTAACTCACTGTTGATTAGTTTTGAGAAAAATGAAGAAAACCACAGCCCCATGGGATTAGCGACTCGATGATCAAAAGAATAATATTATTGGTTGATCAATAGGGTACTCCCTAACTTCTATTTTTTTTTTTCATAAAGAATTTCCGTTATTTTTGGCGGGAAAAATTACTTACTAGGTTCTGCCATTGAATTACCATAACTGTATGAGCAGAAGAACAAAGACAAACCTAGCAAATTCAAAACACTTTAGTGAAATCTAACTATTTCACATGACGTGTTTAGTTATGATACACGGTACTCATTTATATGTGTTGTACATTATTATGCAGTGAGCAGGTAACTTTAAGGATATATATTACAAAAGAAAATAATTGCAACAAGTTAAACAAATAAAATCCAATAAGTCATTTTTCAATGTTTTGAAAAAAAAAAAATTCCTGACAAAACATTTCTTAGTCGAAGGGTTATAGGGAGCCACAGACTGGGTAGTCTTGTATTTCTCTGCTGGCCAAATCTCTACACTTGTGATACACAGTCTATTCAGTGGATGCAGCCAAGTCGTGAACATCTTTCTCAGCGATTTCCAGCCAGAAACGCTTCTTAGCCGCTGGTGCAACGTGCATCAGTTTAAGTATGTTCCTTTTCTTTACCATGGGTATCCCTCTAGGTTCGGCCTGCTTTGATGGAAATACACCAATGTTGAATCTCGGTTTCACAAAGTCTATCTCGGTGTAGACATCATCGAAGTCCTCTTTGAAACTCATGGACCGTTTTCCTTTTGTGAATTTTACTTCACAGATTTTCGCAATTAATGGCAGCTGTACCTTCTTTCCTCGAGTACGTTGTTCTCTGCTAAATGCAAACAAGTCCTCGCAGCTCATGACAACGGGCTTAATACGTTTTGATGCTTTGTTGCACAGCTCCACAAAGTCATCGAAAGTGAAAAAAAATTCACACTTCTTCATTTTTTTCCAGATAGAACCATGAACTGCATCAGCCTTCATAAAGGTGTGGCCTTTCAGAAGATATTTAATGACAACTTCATCTGGTCCCCATTCAGTATTAACACATTGCACCAGCGCAGTATAGAGGGTCCAGTTTTTGTTTTGCCCCGCACAATTGTCGGCCCAAAAGGTAATACGAGGTGATGAATCCAGAACGATGCACTTCACAAAGCTAGTTATCACATCAGTGGCCAGTCGGCCGGCGATGCCCTCGTGCCACAAAACGACATAATCTGGTTTTTCAGGTCTGAGGCTGGCAAATGTCTCATTGAACACAACAAGGCGGCTTACAAAAAACTCTCTTTGGTTGACAGTTTCGGCAAAAGGATGACCCTTTGCATGTCAACTGCATATGCTGAAACACCTTCTGGCAACTCTTTTTGATACTCATGGCGAGCTTGTTTGGCTCTCTCCAAATGATACCTTCCAGCTAAGCATTGGTCACATGAATTTTCATTATGCTCCTTGTCACGACTCCTCTCTTTCACGTGCATGTTGTGGGTTATGCAAACTTCACATTCATCTTGCGACGGCTCCCCGAATGTTATTCTCTCACTTTCGAAAACCTGCCTGTAGCGTTCATACGATATTTGTTGGTGTTTTTCAGTGAAATCTTTCCACATATCAGTAATTGTTAAATTTGGTTCTAGATATCGGCAATTTGGTGCATGTTCCCTATTGTATTGGCTAACCTGGTGATGATACGAATTAATATGCTCTTTAATCACATTCCAGTCAAACTTGTGTGATGGAGCATGGTGCCCTCTGCCATCTGCCGTTGGCGATATTGCAGTAGCATCGTCTTCACTTCTGACTTTGGCCTTCACAAACTCTGTTATCATCCCGTCTGATTTCATGCCCAGTGTGTGCATGAACATCACCTTACATACATGTATGGATTTGCCTTTTGGCAAAGGGCGGGTAAATGCCAGTGAATTCTTGCGCTTCATGTCAACTCCAGCTGGACATCTTCTGTGTTTGACACCAAAAATTTGGATATGGCTATCCATAAAGCCTCTTCTCAGTCCAAATCACATCCCCCAATACGTTTAATTGATAAGTTGTCGATGCGTCTCTGAACATTTGTCTGCACACTTCTTCCTGCAGGAATCTTTGCAAGGAGGTAGTAACCTATATCTGGCTTTGTTGCGTCGTGATTTGTCTTCATCTGTCCTTGGCCGTTTTCTTGGTATTGGGCCTTCATCATCGTTAGTATTGGTGTTGGGCCCACATCATCGTTAGTGCTTGGTGTTGGGCCCACTTCATTGTTAGCGCTTGGTATTGGGCCGTCATCATTGTTAGTGCTTGGTGTTGGGCCCACATCATCGTTAGTGCTTGGGTTGGGCCCACATCATCGTTAGTGCTTGGTATTGGGTCCTCATCATTGTCAGTGCTTGGTGTTGGGCCCACATCATCGTTAGTGCTTGGTAGTGGGCCCACATCATTGGTAATGCTTGGTATTGAGCCCGCATCATCGTTAGTGCTTGGTATTGCGCCCACATCATCGTTAGTGCTTGGTATTGGGTCCTCGTCATCGTTAGTGCTTGGTATTGGGCCCTCATCATTGTTAGTGCTTGGTATTGGGCCCTCATCATTGTTAGTGCTTGGTATTGGGCCCTCGTCATTGTTAGTCCTTGGTATTGGGTCCTCACCATCGTTGGTGTTTGGAATTGGGCCCTCATCATTGTTAGTGCTTGGTATTGGGCCATCGTCATCGTTAGTCCTTGGTATTGGGTCCTCACCATCGTTGGTGTTTGGAATTGGGCCCTCATCATTGTTACGCTCCTCCGTGCTGAAAATAGTTAAACATTCTCCGTAAATGCGATTCCAAACAAACTGATTAAAATGTCAGGAGCCCATTCTTCACATCCCTTTCATTAAGCCTTCTCATTGGAGCCAACCCTCAGCAAAATTCAATATGGCGGACAATTACCTGTAATAGAAAATTTTGGATTTTCAGCGTGTACATGACTAGGTGATTCAGAAATAAATAGTCATCGTACTTTTACTAGAAGACCATACTTTAATTCGGCATACATTAGTTTAAAATATATACCTCAACTTGTATATTTTCGAGTTGCCCATACCTGACATTCACCCACTGTCATGATAATAACAATACTTTAGCAGGCGCCGAGTGACCCACGCCTTCATTTTAACTCCGGTATCAGACAGCCGTAATAATTGTTACATAAACCTCGCCAACTTTTCCTAATCAAGCATACACTAAATTAGACCATGGCAAAATCTAGTAACACATTTGTTAAGCTATTACAATGTTTTGACTTACTAGGTTTATGACCAATTCATTTATAAGTGTTTTGTTGTTAATGGCCACCTCATTAGAATAAAACCCTATGACAAAACCTAGTAAGTCAATTAATTCTCAATTGCGTTTATTGTACCTACAACAATTAAATCATCACTAACAGAATGTACCCAAGCCAGTTGGGGCCAACAGACATTAGAGCTCCGCTTTTAGCTTAAAGATGTAGGAATATGCAGCATAATCGCATCCAGTCAATGTATTGCAGGTAATTGCTCACGAGATCAAGTTGGGCATATAGCCGCGTGACTCCATCCACTCACCTTCGTGATTGTTATTCAGCCGCTGCAGCTGTTTTCACCATTCGTTTCAGGGCTAACGCTGCTAAATGTTGTCCTCGACTCAACCCAGCCATTTCTGGGCATTGAATTTAATTATTTTCTCTAGAAAAACCTCTCTAAGTTGACAAATAAACAATGATACTGACTACAGCATGGAGGTTGCCATCTTGGATTTTATTGAGCAAAGCTTCAATCAGATTGGCCAATAGTTACTAGGTTTTACTGACTGCTTACTAGGTTTTACCATGGGGATATTAGCCCGCATGGTGTTACTAGGTTCTGACCTTGTAATGCTGAGTGACTGACTGACTTACTCGGTTTTGCCTTGGGGATATCAGCCCAATGATGTGTCCATTTGCAACAACTCATTCAAAATAAAATAAGGCATTACCTAGTAAGTTGAAATATGGTACAAACTAAATTTTAGTGAAAACGTTAGTTTCTAGGTTTTGCCATTGTAGGGCAGCGCTGCTTTCGGGCGTAGCTTGTTTCTTTGTCTTGCGTTTCTTTGCCGGTGCACTGCGGACGGCGGTTGTCTTCTTCTTCCTTTTCTGGTCGTCGGCCTTTTCCACCAAACTCTGTTTGTACGGAGACGACGTGAGGCATGCTGCAGATTCAGCCTTCCGCGTACGAGCTCTGGGAGCTCCATCCGCGAGATGGAGAAATCTTCCTGATGATCTCCCGAGCAGTATCTATAACACATAATTCAATGCAATAAGCACTAGTTGTATAGAACCTGTATTTTGGGGAATCCTACGATATATCAGGTGTATGTCAACAGTAGTCCTGTGTTACATTAATCTTCTTAATGTCATCAGCAGTTGGGTGGGAACGCTGGGACGCTATATGGGGGACAAGCAAGAGCAAATAGGTAATTTTAATTTATGTGTGTTTGGTTTCAATGTGTGATGGAAAGGTTTTGGAATATCCATAGCGTGCACGTGGACTGACGTATATCCCATATAAATACTATGTGCTCACACTGTGCGCATACATTCGACGGAAAGGGACTGGCTTGGAGTCACAGCAACACTCTGAAGGTCGGATGGCCCTGGAATGGGCTCGGCTGGGACAACAACCGGCGCATCGACTGGATGCACCTCAACATGTGTGACATACGCAACAACAACAACAGGTGGTCCCTCTTCTGTCACTGCCACAGCAGCGAACTCGTCGTCCTGGAAGATAGTGTCATCGAAGGGCCATAGTCCACAGGCCCTGAAGCCATTGATGGCCTTGTCTGGGGTTGCCGTTCGCATGAACGCAGTCCCGAAGATTCCGGCCATGCCGTAGACGCTTCCTTTGGCCGTGATGAGTCGTCATCCAATTGTCAGAAGATACATTATATGCGCTCTTCAGTGCCTTGAAGAAGGCCCGATCCAACGGCTGCATTTTATGTGTGCAGTGTGTGGGTGGCGTGATCAACTCGATGCCGTGTGCACTTGCGTAGTTAACCGCATCCAGGGTCTTGTGGCTGTGATGTTCGTCCAAGACAATCACGTGGCGGTTCTCTGGAGAAGCATTTGTGTAAAGAACAAAATGTTCCATCCACTTCAGGAAGAGTCCGGCATTTGTCCAACCGCTTGCGCTGGCGTGACCGACTGACTGTGGCGGGGCACCCTACATGAACTGTTCAACCATTCTCTTCCGCGGGAATATCAGGAATGGCGGAAGGTACGCCCCAGCAGCACTCACCATGCATATCACCGTGACCGTTGCACCCCGTTCGCCGTTTGTCATTTTCCCAACCCGACGAACCCCTTTGGAAGCGACAATCTTGCCTTGCTGGTGGACACTGGTTATGCCTGTCTCGTCCATGTTCCAGATTTTGGACGGTACGTATTCGTGGGCGCCAAGAACCTCTTTGTATATTTCAAAGGTGTTAACTTTTGGCCTGTTGAAACCAACAGCCCTTGATAAATTGGTTCCCTGGGGCTGCCGGACGCTCAGGTCGGGATGGCGCGCTAGGAAGCCCTTCAGCCAATCTTTCCCAGCTAGCTTGTTTGACTCGTTGAAAGGCTGACTTGTGCCCGTAGCCACTGCCACGTCGTATGCTAGACGTCTGACATCAGTGGGAGTTAGGCTATATAAGGCCCTCTCCATTGTCTGGATGTGATCGTGATTGATCAATTCAACCTCCAATGGCAGCGCCGATGGAGAACCCAGCTTCACCTTTCCATGTGTGGCTACAAGGGCATCGCGGTGTCTACGAATAGTGCGAGCCGGGATTCGTTTGCTTTTTTTCTTGTAGTGTCTGACCATGATTTAGACTGCAAATGAGCACACAGAATAATAAAATGCGATAATATAATAAAGAAATATAATCTTGCAAACCTGTCTGCCTTAGATAGATTAAGTGGTATATATAAATGGTAGTAGTGAGATTGGTATTGATAGTTATATAATTATTATTATAATCGTTATTATTATACAAGGTATTATTGTTCTTTATAATGTGTGTGTGTGTGTGTGTGTGTGTGTGTGTGTGTGTGTGTGTGTGTGTGTGTGTGTGTGTGTGTGTGCGTGCATGTATGTATATAATACATATCCACGTTTACAAAACAGCTGCGGGGCAAAACGCCTACCTAGGCGTATTGCCCCCTTGGCTGGTAAGCGTCTCGCCCCGCTAGTGCCATTTTGATCAGTAGGTGTCGTCCAGTAAGCGTCCTTTTTATCACCCACAATCAATGTCCCTAATGTGTTTACAAGTTAATTATGATGATACATGCCTAGTGGCAAAACTCTACCTTTGGTTACGATGACTTTATTAACACAAAGGTAGACGTTAATTTTAATATCAATACGGAGAAAAACACAAAACGTTGATTTCCATACTTACTTCTGAACAACTATTTTATAACGCTCTTATCAGAAGAAAGCGAGAGATGGCAACACTTGAAAAAACGTAATATGTGATATAATGCGTTAGGCGTTCGTTGGAAAAGTGCTATGGGCGTATTGCGTCACATGGGCGTATTATCCCGCCCTACCCTAATACGTAAAACGTAACAACAATCGCAGGAACCATATGCACGCGCGCGGCAAATAATTCTGGAAAACGGCCCCTCCGTCATGGACTTGGCAACATGAATTATACCTTGGCACAATAATGCTTATATCTACGCTCGTGCCAATAGCATTGCAATACGAACAGTATTCAATTAACAATTCTATACTAGAAGCTATCACGACTATAGCTAGCTATATTATTGTATATAGGGCCTGTCGATGGACGGGATCTTCGCATACTCTCCGACCTTCGTCATTTTTAACATACGAGTGTCTACGAGCGTGTTATGGTGTTTATATGAAGAAGCTGTCTGTTTTCTAACATTTGGTAAATATTGCCACAACGACTCTTACGACTGTCAACTATCAAGGCATCCCGTCGGGGACAGGCATTTTTTGATGGTCAAATAAATGTAATCATTTCTCCCCGAAAGGGGGCGACTCTCCACTGCGGAACTGGAGCGAGTTGCGCGACCGTGGCGACCAATTATCATCATATCACACACATCGATCAGTTCGATTATGCACGCACATGTTATGGATCTCTGGCTGACAGGAGCGCGGTTTATCGAAGTTCTTTGAACAGACGAATTATCGCCAGCAACATAAACGAATGAGATCATGAATGTTGTCGCGTCGTCGTGTCCCAGTTCTTGCGGCGGAAGTCTGCCGAGCAGCATGGAGACGGTACCGACAGATATGGTCGATGGCTTCGCTAGCGACGAGGATGCCAACGAAGGGCTTCGCGTGTGGGGCAGACTGTTTCCGATCGGCTCCAGCTTCACCGCGTTAGGTTTTGTATCTTCCTTTTTAGTTTGACAGCGCCTGTCAGTCGTCGATCGGTTTGATAAAAGGGCAGACTAAATACATCACATTCGCAGAGGCGGGGTGTCCCTGTTTGTATTCTAAGTTTCCATCTAAATTATAACTATTTACCATTTTACGTTTAGTTTATCATCACTTGAAGTTTAAGTTAATGGCAAATTAACGTATTACGGCTGAACCTGGGCTGAACTATCATTATTTGGCATCCCGCAGGGCACTGTGTTAGGATCGCTGCTGTTTCTTGTTTACATCAACGATATACCAAACTGCGTGACATCAAACTGTATGCAGATGACAGCCTACTGTTACCTGTATCGCAGAATCAGCAGCGTGGAAGACTCAGTGCGCCTGCAGGAGGACCTCAGTTGGCTCCAGGAATGGGAGAAGACATGGCTCATGAGCTTCCACCCACACAAATGTGAAATCTTAAGAATCACCAACAAAACTAAACCCATTCTCTCATAATATTTCATTTATGACCACAAATTAGCCTTAGCCATAGAGCACATCCCCAAATCAAAACAGCAGAAAGCTAGGCAATTGGCAGCGCCTACAGAAGAACACCTACACAACACAGCAAAGTACCTAGGCGTCAACATCAATAGCAAACTGTCCTGGAACCACCATGTACTATGTAGACGCCATCACTAAGAAAGCCAGTAGCCATCACTAAGAAAGCCAATACCTGACCAGTTAAATCATACTGGTATCAAACATACGTCAGACCAACAATAGAGTACGCTTCTGCCATTTGGGACCCTGCCACCAAGCGAAACATCGACAAACTGGAGATGGTACATAGGCGTGCTGCCAGATACGTTTATGGTGACTGGCGGCGCCGCAGCAGCAGCCCAACCTCCGTGCTCCACCAATTGCAATGGCAGTCTCTAGAACAGCGCAGATGTATTGCGAGGCTCAACATGATGTATAAAATTCAAAACGGCCCCGTCGACATCCCTGCCAGCCTTTACACAAAGCCAGCCCGTACCCACTGCGCCACAGAACTCTTAGCTGAGGGGCGCAGAGGGCATCCATTCCAATTAATGATTCAACGTTCCCGAACACAGGCTTTCCGTCCTGTTTGTTTTTAACTTGCACTTCCACATGATTTTATAAATAGTTACAACTAGCACTGTCCACCCGCACACCTGGCGCAACAAACACCACACCCGCACACCTGGCGCAACAAACACCACACCCGCACACCTGGCGCAACAAACACCACACCCGCACACCTGGCGCAACAAACACCACACCCGCACACCTGGCGCACGCAACAAACACCACACCCGCACACCTGGCGCACGCAACAAACACCACACCCGCACACCTGGCGCACGCAACAAACACCACACCCGCACACCTGGCGCACGCAACAAACACCACACCCGCACACCTGGCGCACGCAACAAACACCACACCCGCACACCTGGCACGCAACAAACACCACACCCGCACACCTGCGCAACAAACACCACACCCGCACACGCAACAAACACCACACCCGCACACCTGGCGCGCAACAAACACCACACCCGCACACCTGGCGCACGCAACAAACACCACACCCGCACACCTGGCGCACGCAACAAACACCACACCCGCACACCTGGCGCACGCAACAAACACCACACCTGCACACCTGGCGCACGCAACAAACACCACACCTGCACACCTGGCGCACGCAACAAACACCACACCTGCACACCTGGCACACCCAACAAACACCACACCTGCACACCTGGCGCACGCACACCCAACATAACAACAATTACACCCGCATACCTGGCGAACAAAATAACAACCTGGAATACCACACCCACACCTGGCGAATAAACACCAATTCAAAACCTGGCACAACAACACCACAATTCGCACACCACGCTGGCACACACCTACACGCTAAATAAACACCACACCCGCGCACACCTGGCTTATCGCGAACAACACACTACACACATTGACCGCATGCCACAAACACCACACCTGCACACCTGGCGGACGCAACAAACACCACACCCGCACACCTGGCAATAATAACACCCAACACCACCTGCGCAACAACACCACTCCGACGCAACAAACACCACACCTGGCGACGAACAAACACCACACAATTCACACCTACACGCAAACAAACAATTCACACCGCACACACACGCAACGCAACAATTCACACCGGCACACCTGGCGACGCAACAACACTACACCATGCATACCTGGCGTGACGGTAATCACCACACCGCACACCTGGCGACGCAACATAATCACCACACCTGCACACCTGGCGCACGCAACAATCACCACACCTGCACACCTGGCGCACGCAACAATCACCACACCCGCACACCTGGCGCACGCAACAATCACCACACCCGCACACCTGGCGCACGCAACAAACACCACACCCGCAAACCTGGCGCACGCAACAAACACCACACCCGCACACCTGGCGCACGCAACAAACACCACACCCGCACACCTGGCGCACACAACAAACACCACACCCGCACACCTGGCGCACGCAACAAACACCACACCCGCACACCTGGCGCACGCAACAAACACCACACCTGCACACCTGGCGCACGCAACAAACACCACACCCGCACACCTGGTGCACGCAACAATCACCACATCATCCACGAAGTCGTCAGTAATGACGGTAGTGGATTACTGGAAGAAGAAGAAGTACTGATTATTGTTACTATCATAAATTAAAACTTACAAAAACAGGCAGGCAGTTTGACATTAGTCTAAAAACTAATCAAGTCTAATGTAAAACTTCCTGTAAGTCTAAACTTCAAAAGTGAAGTACAGTGCCGTTGTCGACTGTCATTCGGAGAAATTGGGATTCGAACCCTGGTGCAGCCAGGCGGTGGTTCGGTACTTGTTCGGCTGTTGTGTCGAAACTTGGTCAATTTTGTTCACCCTATGTTGCCTGCATCTTTCAGAAGAGATGCTATATAAGCCATTGGTCCCTACTATCTGGTGTCTGTGGCAGGGGAAGTAAAAGATCCCATGGAAATTGAAAAAAACATGTCGTGGACTCTTCGCTGGGATCTCATTCGCTAAACTCCCAATGCTAGAATAATCAACTTGATGATTGTAGGCATTAAATGGAATAAAAAAGAAAGTAAAGTCAGTACTTATGTTGTTTGATTATCAACTTTGGCAGCTTGATGTAATGATTGAGATAATAAATTATTAATTTTTTAAGTATATAGTACTAATTTATTTCCTTGCAGTTGTGAGATTGAATAAAATACAAGAAACACGATAACCAGGAATCATCTACAAATTCATACACATTAATAAAACTGTGGGATAGCGACCCCCTCCCTCCTGTATAAATGAATGGCAGTATGCCCACCGTACAAATAACGCCAATGAGTCTAAGATCTGACCACTTCCTTTGGAAGTTTGGTTGAAGTACGCATACATAAAGTGTGACCCCACTCTCCTCAGTATGCATGCATGCATTCATTGTGTATGGTAAGTAGAATTGAAATATTAACCTATAGACCTGGTGTCATTCCCTCAGATTAGTCCATACATGTATCGCTGTTACCACTTACTAACCACTTCACTTTATCACATCACTTGTACAAGTTGTATCTTAAAGTTGCTCATATCTAAACGTGTCGTTGATACTCTGAAACAGTCCATTTAAAAGCTGGCGATGATGCAAGTGTTCATTGACAGACTTGGTGAAGGAGGAGTACACGTTTGGACGAGGGGACACCTGCGACTACCAGTTCAGCACAGCAGCCATGAAGAGACACCCGTGCTTCCAGGCTTATAGTAAGCTGCACTTCACTGTAGTAAAGGTACGTTGTCAAATTACTACAAATAAAAAGAAGTTACAAATTAGGAAGACAAAAAGACGTGTCTGACAGCAGATATTTTTATGGTCGCTCGGCAAATATCCCATTTTTTATGGTTGCAGTTCTAAGTTGTTTTTTTTGATGTGATTTTGTACATTCTTTAATGTGTTCTTGTAATTTGAGATTCAAAAGTCATTAAATGAATTGATTAATAACATTTTGGTGTTCTGTAAAAATGTTTAATTTGAAGTTCTCATGCAACCTCAAACTACTCAGTACTTAGATTGGTATCAAATTAAACATATTTTTTGTATGCATTTGAATGATTTATTGCACATTGCAGTTATATTGATACACTGCAAGATGTTAGGTGCTGTGTTGTGTATGATACAGTAACTTGCCATGTCATAATTAACTCCAGGAGAAGACTTCGACTGGAACACATGTATTTCTCATCGACATGAGCAGCAACGGCACCTTCGTAAATGGAGAGAAAGTGGGTGAGTCGGGTTGTTATTAATTGACCTATATACCTCATCATCTGTAGCCTAGCAACAAGGTCCATCAAGCCATCAAAATGAATGTTGCACATGAGGAGAGTTCAGATATTCCGTCATATGTGTTGTTGAAATTCTGGCCCCAAATGTTGATCTAGCAAACATCATGCTACAATAGAAATTTAATGGACGTTATATTACTCTTTACACATTGTTGGCAAAGCAAAGTTTGACAGAGGTGACATGCATAATTATGATTGTGACATAGGCAAACAGTGATGTAATGCATCCATAAATTTTAACCTGGTGGTTGTACAACTACACAGGATTCAACATCACTCGCTGTGAGACACCAAACTAAAGTTATCAGTACAAAATTTATAATTTTAAATTTCATCATAAAACCGTGTGATGTACATAATATATAAACGTAAGTTCTTATACAGTACGGTAACCAGTGCTCAGGACTGCTCAAAATGCTGAACACTTCATCCCTGGCAGACATATTTAATCGAATGCCATTGTGACTTCTCTGGGAAGCATTCGGCCATGCTGCAATTAATGCGTTCATATGTCCACCTATGCAGTCAGGTCCTCATTTATATAGCTAACTAAACTGAAGCAATGTGCAGTGAAGAATTTTTTTGAAACAGCAGCTAAAAGATCCAAACCTTGATTCTAACATTTTGGCTTTCCTAGAAAGTTGTAATGTACCACATAAAAAATATACGTTGACTGTTATCTGTTTAATTTCTGTTTTACAGGTATTTATTAGGTTGCTGGATTAATTGTTAATTATAATTTTAATTTGTAGGCAAAGGTTGTAAACAGGTGATGAGTAACAACGATGAGGTAGCTCTTGCACTGCCAAGAAACAAAGGTAAAACAACATATGTCTTAGAAGATCCCTATTGAAGGAAAGTGGTTAAACATTAGACTCTGATTTAACATAGTCATTGTTAAAAGCCCCTTCTCAATAAAAAAATTTGCAATTGTCATAAAAATATTTAACCCGTCTACATCCAGTAAGTGGTTGTTTGTGCAAATTTGTTATTTAATATGGTTGAAGTCATTGCACAGACTACTTAAATTTTTTAAACCATACCTGGTCAAAATTCAGGGAAAAACTCCAGATATTGTAAGTAATAACGTGGGTGCAATAAAGTTGACTTTGTATCCCAGATGCATTGTTGATCGTAAAGCCCGGTTTAATTATAATTGTGTTCAAATTTGTAAGTGTATTCAGATGTTTGTTGGATCTTGTTTTGCAGCATTTATTTACATGGATGGAAGCTGTAATGATGACAGTGATCTGCCCGACGAACTGCGGCAACAATACACTCTGTCTCGGATACTTGGCAAGTGAGTGAAGCCCAAACATGCGGTCAAATACGTATTTATATTTAAATATGCTAATTTTTACCTGTTTGTATATGGTTATCATATTTAGAGTATTTGGTTGCTAAATACAGCAACTTGAGTTGGACCGGCTTGAATATGCACGTTGTAGGATTTTAGATACACCAGTATTGGTAAATGCATATATCTGCATAACCCTATCTATCTTTTCATGATTTAATTTACATATGATACTTTATTAAAAATAAAATATTAAAAGAATTGAATACAGATTTGTAATCGACAGGTGGTATTGTGTATTTAGCCATTCTGATGTAGCATATTTGAATTGCTCACTGTGTGTTTATTTGCAGAGCATATTTGTATTTGATCATGTTTTTCTAGGGATTTGTAACGAACTCAGCGACTCAGCCTCGTGTAGTCACTTGAAGACCTTTATTGTCTCCCCCGTGCAAAACACGCACAGCCACACGTGGTGCTGCCTTTCGAAACCGTTACAACGATAACATGCAATGCAAAGGTGCATAGCTATACATAATACTTCCCCAACCTTAAATGAAGAACTTAATCAATTTAATCACAACTACAGTCCAAGTAGTATGTAGCATAATAGCGTGTTTTCTTCCTGAACAATAATAAAAATCACATTGCAAAGTCAAAAACCAGCACAACAAAATTCACTACTAATCTCTAGTGTGAAAACTATAGTCTGAAAATAACTTGTTACTGAGAACACTGATGATGTTCGAATCAGCTCTGTAACAATTACAAACCTAGTTTTATAACAGGTTTTACAACACGGCTTGACCGTCGAAGAGGCATGTCACTGGTTGGTGTATCCTACTTAGCAGGGCTTTGAGCAACCACGGGTGTGTTCACTTGTGGTTGACTGCGTCTGCCAGGAGTTTGAATCACAGCAGCAGGAGGTCTGGTCGGATCGACTGGAACAGATGGCTTATCCAGCTCTGGTGCTGCGTTTGCAGGGAGAAGCTCTCCGCTACTGAAGGAATCAGGCGAATGAACTGAACTTCTCGACAGAGTGTCATCTCGCGGAATCATGTGTTCCATATGAACGATGCGTCTGTTGTTTCCTGGAAGCCTCACTATGTATGTGAGTGGTCCCAGTATTTTGGTCACAGTTCCAGGAATCCACTTTTCCATGCCTGCTCTCATGTTCCTGATTCTGACGGGTTGGTACATGTCAAACTGTGAAAGATTCCCGGGCCTTGAACCATCGTGGTATTGTTTTTCCTTCTGCTGTCGCTCGTGAATCTTGGTTTGCAGGCTAGGTTTCAGCAGGGTTAACCTTGTTCGGGGAGCTCTCCTTAGAAACAGTTCAGCAGGAGTACGGCCTGTGATACTGTGAGGTGTGTTTCTATATTGAAACAGGATGTCAGAAAGCCGATGTTGTAGTGGAATTCGAGGGTCTGCCTTTGCTAGCATGTTCTTGAATGTCTGAACATTCCTCTCTGCCAGGCCGTTTGATGCAGGGTGGTAGGGCGGACACAACACATGTTTCACCCCGTTTAACTTCAAGAATGTTCCAAACTCCTCAGAAGTGAACTGGGGTCCGTTATCTGAAACCACCGATTCAGTCCGTATGCAGCAAACAGTTTTCGCAGCTCTGTTATCGTGTTTCCGGCTGTGGTGCTGTTCATAAGTAGGACTTCAAGCCACTTTGAGTGACTATCTGCCACAACCAAGAACATCTTTCCGTTCTTTTCTGCGAAGTCAACATGTACTCTTTGCCATGGGCGTGTGGCCCAGGGCCATGGCATGAGAGGTGCGGCGGTTGGTGCATTTCTTTGCCTTGAACATTCGGGACAGCTTTGTACCATTTCTTCAATGTCACTGTCTACACCCGGCCACCACATGAAACTTCGGGCAGTGGCCTTCATCCTCACCATTCCTGGGTGCATTGTGTGCAACTCGTGAAGCAGCTGTTTGGTGTATGTCGATGGAATGACAACTCTCCTGCCCCACACGATGCATCCATCTTCAAGGGATAGTTCCTCTCTCCGAACGAAGTATGGATATAGTTCGTGAAATCTGGCACACGACCTAGGCCATCCATGCAGAGTGTAGTCATAGATTGTGGCCAAGGTAGTATCCTTGCGTGTAGATTCCGCTATCTGTTGTGAGGTTACCGGCAGTTCGTTGACGGTCAACATGCACACAGATTCGATCTCGTCTGAACTTGCAGATTCGGGAGTGTCTACCGGCAGTCTGCTCAGCATATCCGCGTTAGCGTTTTCCTTTGACGGAATGTACTGGATGTCGTACTGGTACCCAGATAGTACCTTATGTGTGTTGAGTGTGAGCAGTGGTGACGATTTCTCATCAACCTCGAGTTGGTTGAATGTCCCACTCAGGTCCAGGATTGAGAAAACAGTTGGTTTTTTCCCTTTGTGAGCCATTTTGGCAAACAAATCCTGAGCCGTAGGTAGGGGGTATTTATCATCCTCAATGGTGACATTTAGGAGCTTGTAATCCCCACATATGCGAACTGACATCTTGAGCCGTAGGTAGGGGGTATTTGTCATCCTCAATGGTGACATTTAGGAGCTTGTAATCCCCACATATGCGAACTGACATCTTGAGCCGTAGGTAGGGGGTATTTGTCATCCTCAATGGTGACATTTAGGAGCTTGTAATCCCCACATATGCGAACTGACATCTTGAGCCGTAGGTAGGGGGTATTTATCATCCTCAATGGTGACATTTAGGAGCTTGTAATCCCCACATATGCGAACTGACATCTTGCCATTTTTCAACTTAGGCACATTCACCGTCGGGCTCGCCCATTCACTGTTATCGACCCTGTACAGCACTCCAGCTGATTCAAGTTGGTCGATCTCATTCTCCACGAGTTCCCTAAGAGCATAAGGAACAGGACGCGCCTTTTGTTAAACTAGATTCTGCTCTGGTTTAAGCTTCAAGGTTGATGTATGTCCCTGAATGGTTGATCCATAATTTCTGAACAAGTGTGCGTACTTGCCCATCAATTTGTGCATTTCAGACGTGGCTCCGGACATCACACTGAAAATACTCTTCCAGTTCAACTTTATCTGCTGCAACCAATCTCTACCGATCAGTGCTGGTCGCTCACCACATGCTACAACTTCTGGCAGTATGAAGTGTTGTTCTCCATACGTCACTGGAATGTAGGCCTTCCCAGCAATTGGTATCAGATCACCTGTATATGACTTGAGGGTGATGCTTGAGGGTTATAGAGGGTATTTTGACAGGACCCGTCTGTAGGTGCTTACCGGGATAAGGGAGACTGCAGCCCCTGTGTCTAACTGCATAGGGACTATTTCACTGCCCAAGGTTACTTTTACCTTGATGCCCTTGCACCCGGATACATCATTTATATCAGCATCGGCTGAATAAACACCAAACAACCCCAACGTGTGGTCCTCAGCTGGCTCATCACCATCACTCACATGGGCTACTCTGTTTCTGCCTTGATTTCGCTGTTTTGCTCTGCACATCCGAGCAATGTGACCTGTCTTCTTGCACCAATGACACTGTTCGTTGATGTATTGGCATTTCTGTTCATGGTGATTGCCACCACACCGGTAGCAGGACTTCTTGCTGTTGAAAGCATTACGACTTTGACTGGAAACTGTACCTTTGTTGGCACTTTTTTTCTTACTAAAGTTCTGCACCCGGTTGACACATTCAACCTGGTTAGCACTGGCAGTAGCATGGGAAATCCCGTTTCCCCCCAATGATGACGCATTGAATTCGACAGAGCATTTGGCTGCTAGTTCTTCAGCCACGGCCTCTTTGTATGCATTGTCAAATGTTAGTGTGTTGTCTTTCAACATAAGTTTTGTCTGGACAGAAGGTAAGTTTAGTCCTTTCACAAACACATCACGCAATATTTCTGTCTGAATTGCCGCTGAATATTCACAATCGCCACACAGCTCTCGTAATGCCAAAGCATACTGTGATACCGATTCTGACGGTTTCCTGTTTCTGTTCATGAATTGATTTCGACGACCTATCACTGTTAATTGCTGTCTGTACACAGGATGGGCCGCAGCCACCACCTCGTCATAGCTTTTGTCAGCCAAGTTTTCAGGCTTCAGTTGGCTCTTGATTTTCGTGAAAGCCTGTGCGCCGACACTACTGAGCAACAAACATTTTTTGGTGCCGTCTGGCAAAAATTCGAATCTTTCCAGGTAATTTTCGAATAATTCCCTCTCCTTGTTATACTCTTCATATCTCAGGGTTCGTCGAGCCATTATTGGAACCACCTCGTCGCCATTGTCATGTTTTTCTAGGGATTTGTAACGAACTCAACGACTCGGCCTCGTGTAGTCACCGGAAGACCTTTATTGTCTCACCCCCGTGCAAAACACGCACAGTATTAATTAAAAAGTATTAACATAGCATAACATAGCTTTATCTAGCGACCCGCCCATCCATCATTTGGACGGGTTCAGTTTTGGACGGGTGGAAATTTGAATTTGGACAGGTGAAAATTTTAGTAGCAAAAAAGCTTATAAATATTCATTATTGACTGTCAATCTTATTCAAATGTCTATTATGCATTAAAATATGTGTCACATGCGTATACATAATATTTGCATATCTACCAGGACATTTTTGGACTGGTAAAATGTTTATCCTGCATGAAGACCTGTTGCACAACCATTTTGAGTGACCTCTCCCTTGGGCGACCTCTTTCTAGGACGACCACCTGTCTTGGTTGTCCACAATGGCACAATCCTAGTCTCGGACTGTTTCTAACACTATTGTATCTGTCATGGATTGTCTGTACTTGAAATTCTATAATGCCAGATAATTGTATTTGAGATTGTTTGACCCCAGACGTGGTGTGGCGATGTGTTATACAGGGGGGCATGCGGCGAGGTCAAACTAGCTTTTGAGAAAGGCAACTGTAAGAAGGTTGCCGTGAAGATTATACAGAAAAAGAAATTTTCCGCTGGAGGCAAACATGAGGTGGACGTAGGTGTTATGTAAAGTTTTTGTCTGATTTATCCTTCATGTATCATACGTTGTTGCTACTGTCTGTATATTACTAATGTTGGGAATCAGTTTGATTTTCATAAACGACCATTGGTTTGGCCGAGCTGATCAATGATAATATAATTGATATGTTTGTGGTTATTCTGAGAAAAGTTTTATTCCTAGGTAATGGCAGTATTAGTGTGACGCATTGGTGACGGTTGACGTAAACATACGATATATCTGTTCATATTAATCAGCAGAGGAAAGTTATTGAATGTGGCACTGCAAGGTTTATACATTTGATGTGTTGTGCCTTCGTATAATTAATGTGCCACTTTTGAATGATGTCAGTGGCACATTTTTCAAAAAATTAAAATGAGTTTTGGTCATTTGGTGATCGTACATATTTTTTCTTCACTCAAAACTCATTTTTATATTTAGTCAAAATGATCATCAATCACACAAAATAGTATCATAAGCAGGAATCAACTAATCATCAACATAATTGATAAATTGGAAATGTGTAGTTTTTTCATACAATGTACCTTTGCCAAACATATCCTTTTGTTCAGATGTTCATGTAATGTTTGTGAAACATGTCCCAGTAAAATGTGGTTATTTACCATGTACTGGTAACTTGTTCGTCCGCTATTTGAAATGATATCATCAAACATATGGGTATACTGCCGAGAGTTGTCTTGCAATGTTCTGCTACATAAATTTCCCAAGTCTGACAGGCATTGAGACCAAAATTTACAAATCAAAATTTCTTCAGTTTCCTTCAACCACAGACTATACAAATCTTAAATTATTGATGTTTTTCTTAGATCAGTCTTGATGTGATTACTTTGTGTAAGGAGGTGGATTTTTATGTTAGAAAACAAAAATATAGTTATTTCATATGTTGAATTTTAGTACTGAGTATTATGATATACCAAACGTAGATGATATTACTTCAGAAGTGTAACATTTGACCATTTTATGTCTTTTTCAGAAGGTTTCCAGACAAGTAATGACTGAAGTAAACATTCTGAAGTCACTCAAACATGTAAGGTTTTTACTGATATATAAATAGTAGAAATGGTTCTATTTATTTCTGTATATCATTCAGCGGTACAGTAGTATTTTATAAAAAAAATGCCTTCACCAAATAGTTGAAATGTATAAAGGAAATGGGTGGCATTCCAAAAACTAATGACATGATGCAGTGTAAACTATGATTATAAGTGTAAATTTGAACTGAAATTATGATACATTATTTAGGAGTATTTGTTGAAAAAAATTTACTTTAAGAGAATCAAAATGTTGATTTATCTAAACTAATTTATATTTGCAGGTGCCTACAATAAACTTGGATTCTTATTGTTTTAGCCCTGCATCATCCAGTTTGAGAACTTGATAGACACAAATGAAACTCTCTACATAGTGCTAGAGTTGTAAGTATGAAACTTCATAGAAGGTGTGCCATGGTCAGACTGCACGATTTCTTCGCACTCCTCGATTTGGGGGTGAGAATGTAAGAGAAATGCTCTGAAAGGTCCCGTGTTTTTGCTGAAGTGAACAAGGTCGACTAGTGGACACTCAGGAACGCGGTGGGTGTTAAATTGTGATATTTTCTTGAGCTTGCACGCCGGTAAAATATATCGGATCGTGTAACAACCATATTGTCGCCCACGACACGCTCAAAACCGCCAACGTTTGCTGCTTAGCCTGTGATTAGACCCTACTATTGCGTAACAGACAACCACCAGCAACAATGAGCAAGAAGAGACCGACCTCGACCACCGTTGAACTTGTAGAACAAATCAAGCTAGCGCTAAGTGACGATGACGTAATCGCGGCCCTTGCTACCCGGATTGCTACAATAGTTGCTGACAAAATAAATAGAAGGCTCGAAAATCTTGAAAAGGAGTTGACAGACAAGGATGCACGAATTGAACAACTTGAGCAAGCTGTTGATAATCTGGAGCAGTACAGCCGTCGGTCCTCGGTACGCATTACAGGAATAGTTGAAAACAAAGACGGTGAACAAATTGATAAGATTATCACTGACTTGTTTAACGATATGGACATGCCATTAAAAATGGACCATATCAACAGGGCCCATAGGATTGGGCCAAGAAAATCCGCCACAAACAAAAACCACTCGCGCCAAATAATAGTCCAGTTCAAAGACTATAAATCGAAGAATGACTTCATTAAAGCTCGAAAACGGCTACGCACTAAACGATCAAATGTCTACATATCGGAAGATCTCACCCAGAAGAGAGCAAGACTACTGTTCTTGTGCCGGACATTAAAGAAACAGCACAAGATTCTCGACTGTTGGTCGTATGATGGAAGGATTGTCATAAAGGACCTAAAGGGAACAATCAAAACCGTCAGTCGAGATGATGAACTAAATGCACTGTAATTGCGTTGGACATTGGCCCAAGTCACGGTGGATATTTTGTATCTCTAGTCGGCCTATCATGGTGCTTGTTCACATAGGGACTGTACCATTCATGGACTCATTCATGGACACCTTCGTATTCTACATATGGTTCGTGTCTTATTTAATTACTCATATATACTTTATTACTATATGTTATCGATACATATCATGTATTCTAACTAACCTACTACAACTTAACAGATGTCACATAACGTTGTTTTTTATAAAACGGTCTGTAAATGTTATATGCAGCTATAGAAGCATTATTGTGTACCGTGTGAATATGTATGTATATACTGCATTTCATTGCTATGAGCCAATTACGTAATACTACCTTAGGTGATGTACAAGATTATGAAACTGGCAATGCTGCAATGCGGAATATAGATCCCGATTGTAATTTACTCACAACAGATAGCTTTGTAAATACTAAATATTATCTTGAGGATGATATAAATGAAGTTATAACAAGAAATAATATCTCTGATGAAGAGTTTTCACTTATGCATTTAAATATCCGTAGCTTGCCAAAGAACATTAGCAAATTGGGTGATTTCTTGTCACTGATCGATAACAGGTTCTCGGTCATCGGTCTAAGCGAAACTTGGTTACATAATGACAATCTTGATCTGTATGAATTGCCAGAGTACAAAAGTATACATTTGACTAGGCCCTCCAAGAAGGGAGGTGGTGTATCCTTATATGTTCGTAATTCCCTTGAGTGTACTGAATTACCAGAGATGAGTGTCATAACTGAATATCTGGAATGCGTTTTTATTGAAATCAAGACTCGGTCTAAGACATGCAATAACAAAACAACTGTAGGTGTTGTCTATCGACCACCTAATACAAACATTACTGCTTTCACAGAACATGTTATCAATATTATACAAACTCTCAAGGTTGATAATAAACAGTGTTACATAATGGGTGACTTTAACATTAATCTACTTAATTATGGTAGTCACACGGAAACTCAAGATTACATAGATGCAATGTTCCAACAGGCATTTATACCCCTTATCAGCAAGCCTACTAGAATAACAGCAACAACTGCCACTGTCATCGATAATATATACAGCAATGATTTAATTGGTGCAAATTATCAATTGCATGGAATAATATATACAGATATTTCTGACCACCTACCAATATTTTTGCTCACTAAACATACTGATAGCACAAAGGTAGAAATGACAATAGCGACTAGAATATATAATGCGCAGACTACTGCTACATTCAAAGAGAGTATAGATAAAATATGCTGGGATGACGTTTATGCATGCAGAGATCCACAAGAATGTTATTCTGTATTCATTAATGAGATATTAGTTGTATACAATAATTCATTTCCGTTAGCTAACACAACTATTAGGAAAAGAAAACATAAACCGTGGATTACTATGGGACTCCGACACTCCATTAGAACTAAAAACAAATTGTATGTGTATTACTTGAAAAAACCGACTGTCTTCAATGAAACTAATTATAAAATATATAGAAATAAAATAAATTGTCTTATTACTGTAGCAGAAAGAGAATACTATCGACATGAGCTTCAACAGCACAAGGGTAATTTAAAAAAAACCTGGATAGTCTTAAAGAGTATTATAGGAAGGAAGGAAGCATTTTTATCTAATGACAAATTACTAATTGACGGTAAATTAACAAAAAAAAAAATGCATAGCTGATACATTTAATGAATATTTTACAAGTATAGGTCCAGAACTGGCTGATAAAATACCAGTCATATCAGAGAGACCTGATGAATACCTCCAAGGAGTCTATAAAAATTCAATGTATTTGTCGCCAACCACACCAGATGAGATAAAGGGAATTATTAAGAATTTAAAAAACTCTAGTCCTGGATGGGATGGCATAAAACCTATTATTGTCAAACAGGCCTTCTCCAACCTACTTGATCCTTTAAGTTACATTGTAAATTTATCATTTGATCAAGGATATGTTCCTGATCAACTAAAAATAGCTGATATAGTTCCTGTTTTTAAAAATGGCGATACATCATTAATTAATAATTACAGGCCTATTTCTGTCTTGCCTGTATTTTCAAAGGTTTTTGAAAGATTAATGTACAATAGATTAATGAATTACATAATGAAACATAACATCTTGTCTAATTCCCAATTTGGATTTAGGAAAGGATATTCTACTGATATGGCTATTTCACTGCTAATTGACAAAATTAGTAAGGCAATTGATACCAAAGAGCACGTAATTGGGTTATTTCTGGATTTAGCCAAAGCCTTTGATACCGTTAATCATAATATATTATTGAGAAAATTAACACATTATGGAATCAGAGGAAATATACTCCAATGGATTCGTAACTTTTTAAGTAACAGACAACAACGAGTAAAATTCTATGGAACAAAATCTTCCCTTAAAAACATAACATGTGGTGTTCCGCAGGGTTCAATTCTGGGACCTTTACTCTTTCTTATCTATATAAATGATTTATCTACTTTATCTGACACAACGTTTACCATTATGTTTGCTGATGACACGAGCATCTTTATACAAGGCAACAATATAGATGAAATGGAAAATGTTTTGAACTCTGAAATAAAAAAACTATCTTTATGGCTTAACATTAATAAACTTTCTTTGAATATACAGAAAACTCACACAGTGACCTTTAGTAATACGATCAGTATAAGAGAGAGGTGTAATAACATTTGCATAGACGGCATACAAATTAACACTGTACATGAGATAAAGTTTTTGGGTTTGCTTATAAATAATACATTGAATTGGAGCACACACATTAAATATATATCAAATAAAATTTCTAAGAATATTGGTATTATAAAAAAGGTGACAAACAAATTAGATAACAAATCATTGTTAAACCTGTATTACATGTTTATATACCCATATATTACTTATTGTAATGTCGTCTGGGGAAGGGCCCCGAATATATACCTTGCTAAAATTCATTTACTCCAAAAACGAGTTTTTTTGATTTATTGAACATACGCAGCCTTTATTTACATCTTATCAAATAATGAATATTTATGACGTAAATAAATATTTATGCTGTATTCTAATGTACAAGCATAATAGGGGTATGTTGCCAGATATATATCATGATGTATTTGTCCTGCAAATATCCACACATAAATATAATACAAGACAGGAAGTAACATATAAAATACCATACTGCAAGACTAATTGTAGACAACTGTCTTTGGCTTATGTTGGTCCTAAAATCTGGAATACATTTATTACAAATAACTATTTACAATATTGTACATCTATTCATATGTTCAAACAAAGGACCAAGCGTCTAATTCTAGCAAACATATGCTAAATGCTGCTTTAATGTAATTTTGTCATGTTAAGATGTACCCTGTGTTCAGTGTTAGGTACTCGTATAATGTTGTCGTGTTAAGATGTACCTGGTGTTCAGTGTTACGGTACTCGTGTAATGTTGTCATGTTAAGATGTACCTGATGTTCAGTGTTACGGTACTCGCATAATGATGTCATGTTAAGATGTACCTGATGTTCAGACTTACGGTACTCGTATAATGCATTATTAAATAAATTGTTAGTTTATTATGAAGATGTTTTTTTGTTTTTTTTACACGAATCATAGATTTCATTGCATATATGACATGAATAAGGAACACAAGCAATGTGTTGCTTCGTTCCATTTGATACGTAATGTATACATGTTTCATATTACTGCTACATCTGTGATATACTTAACATTATGTATCAATAAAGATTATTATTATTATTATTATTATTATTATATATACGTATATATATATATATAATACATATATATTATATGTGTGTGTGCGCGTACGTGCGTATGCGCGTGTGTGCGTGCTGCATGAATCTGTGTGGAATTTGATTTCATTTAAAACAGAAAGCAAGTGCTGTGAATGCTTCGATATATGAAAATGATATTTCTTCATCGATTTCCCAAATACAAATACTTCTGTTTTCACAAGTATGCCCATTATGTATGAAGTCTCGCGCCTTGTAATTGTAGAGGTCTTACTTGTATCTTCATCACATTCTCCCATAGTATCGTATTCTTTCGGTAGCAATATCCCTGCCACGCCTGCTCGCTCCATCGCCTGTTCAAAGGACAAACATATTATTGTTACACTATCGCATAGCCACAGGGATGCTCCAAACACATTATAATATTGTATTATTGCATGTAACATGTTTAGTTTTAGTCATAGCATCTGTTCTTTGGCGAGTAACACTTAATATATCATTTAATGAAAGTCGTACATGTCTAGATGGCTAATGAAGTTATCTTAGATCCTGTTAAACAGGTGGACTCCCAGCTGGCACAACTTACCTTTTTCACTTCGAGTGACCAGTCAATTTGTGCGGTAACAAACATAATTACACAGCCCTGCATCACCAGGCTTCCAACCACGGCCCACCAGAAAGCTGTCAACACAAAACTCGTGTGAGCAATAAAGCTAGCTGTCGATTTCAATACAACTATTGCCAAGGGTATCCACCGAACTTGGTTATACTTAAACTAATTACTCGCAAGAGTAAATTATATTGTACCGTACCTTCGGTGCGCAAGCTCGTGAGAAACATCAGCGGAATTCCAATGGGCATAGCGATGCAGACGTCACACACAACCATCAGCACTAGGGCGTATACCTGTCGACCGATGCCACAGAGAATCGCTTTCCCCGCCATCTGGAAACGGACATGTTGGTTCAAAACACTGTATATTTGTTGTAGTCAGACACCCGAATAATACAAATGAAGGAATTAAATTACCTTGACGGGATATCGAACACGAATTCAGTTCTGCCAGTAATTAATTTCTTTTATCTTTTGATGTTCTGTGCTTCATGTGTGTATGCACCCAGGGTGTTAACACGTTAAACCAACGTTTCCAGTTATCCATGACACGTTATATTGTTGTTACATAACAATAGGTGAGCTAACGTTAGTTACTCACAATGCACGCGAAGAATTAAACTATAAATATCTTGAAATTTAATCGGTAATATAGTTATTGGATTTAAATTATTATATTATTAATCCGGAATAAAAGAACAGGAATTATTTTAATGTAATGGTTACAGTTTGTAGTGTTTGTGTTATGTTGTAATAAGTTTTATATTTATTTAAACTTTAGTTTTGGTATTAGATAGTTTAATTGTTAATGATGGCACCAAGGTAGTTCGATAATCCTATACACAAGGAGCGGCATTGTTGTTTTTATGTATTATGTATTATCATTACCAAGATGTTGGTGATTTGTAGGTAGTTAGGTAGATATGTATGAGGTGTGTAACAGGTGGAATTAACCGAGTGTCAGGAACTGGTTTACTAAGGTATTCGTCTGGATATTGAAAACAAGACATTGTAGAGTTGATAGAGACCTCGGAGAAAGACAACAGAGAACATCAAGTTGAGGGAGTGACAATGACGAGTTGTAATTGCCAATATTGCCGCCAGTTACCACTGAGGCTTATGTGAAACAGAAACGTGGAGCGACAAGATAACTTTAAGAACAATTATGTATATAGACCCACTGTTACCCCACGCAGCAGCACATGCAAAACCAATATAAAAAAAACACATAATAATTGTTAAAATTATGTTTGCCCTTTGGATGCTGACCACTATTTCCAATACCTACACTAATACTTGATTTATATTATTTCACTTCACGTCCCGGTGGGTGAGAAATCATCGAAACTGTCTTAATTGCTAAAATAACATGTTATATTATGTTTACTTGAGAAGAGCAAGGTTAGATATGTGACTGTTGGTGAATGGATAAAACTATGTTTCCTGTTATCCGTGATAACGAATGACTAGGGTAAGAGCCTGTCATTTAGCAAGCGAATAATATATATTACTTAGCAAGATAAATAATATCCAGGCGAATATAGCGAGTCGAGGATTATTTGGTTTATTATTTTGGTTTATTTTTCTCTGTAACTTTTCATGTATCAGCTATGTATTGATTTGTTTATTTGTAGTACTCACGAGTAATCCGTCAAACAACATATAGAATGACATGATTGTAAACAGTTTGGTCGCCAAGACGACCACTTCCCTGAAAAACAAATACAACAAAGGTCAATCAGTGACGTGTTCGTCCAATCTTATCAACACGTGTGGCAATCTTGCTGTGAACATAGTAACAGTGTCCATTTTAGAAATGTGTGCAATGTTTACTCGGTGTAACGGTGTGTGAGTGAGTCTGAGATTTTGTGAATGAGTTTGTCAGTGTGTGAATGTGTTAAAGGAAATAAAAACAAGGCATTAGCTAAAATCCGTTTTCCTTGTGTACACAGAGTTTAACATTGTATGTAACATTCGAGAACATTAAAAAATACATAAAAATACATTTGTAGCATAAATTCGATTTTAAACCCGTCTGTGTAGCGATTCCCGCAGAAAAAAATTAATGAGCTAGGCGAGCACGTGGTATCTAAGCGTCACATATGACTCACACTCGCAGAAGGTCGACCCTTTCTACGCATTCAGAGCATGTTTACATGGATAGTTTTGGGGTCGAAACGAGCGTCAAAATGAGTTATTGTGCAATATTCCGATGTAATACAAACACTAGTCATCATAAAGGAACAAGCAGTTATCTTACGGTTCCACATGAATTCAATTTTATTCAAAACAATGAATGCGAATGAGCCTACAAGTCGACTAGGACTAGGTATCGCCGAGCTTGGGCTCGTTTTCATAATAATTATATCGAATGCAACCAACGGGAGATAAAGTACACCGATGTACATACATAGCAAACGTATATCGTATCCAGCTACAGAAAGTAACGTGTATAATCTCATAATATCACTAGAATATCGATGAATGAAGGAGGAGTTGTACAATTTATCATAACAACTTAAATCAGTCAACGAATTTCTGTCGGTCCTGCTAGCTAAGTTGGTAAACGCGTTGGTTCCTTGGCAGTTATTTTGCAATCGGGCGACGCCGGTTCAGTCCCGACACCAAACCATTTATTTTTGTTGTTTATGTTTTCACGAAGTAATATAAACTAAATCATTTTTATACTATGATGCACTGTTTGTAAATATTTTGTAGTAATTATTTATTCGCCACAAAAACGAAAATATGGTAATTATATATAACGATGTTTCTACATTTTATTTATTCAGAGAGATCACCATTTGTTTTCACATATATAATTACAATATATCACCGTACAATATATATATATATATATATATAGTTAATCAATTCTATATATTTTACATTATATATGTTTGGATAAATAAAATTTAGAAACATCGTTATATAATTCCCATATTTAAATTTGTGTGGCGAATAAATAATTACTATCAAAACATTTATATTTACAAACAGTGCATCATAGTATAAAAATGATTTGGTTTATATTACTTCGTGAAAACTTCAACAGAAAAAGTATTTTTTTTAAATCAATGGTTTGGTGTCGGGATTGAACCGGCGTCGCCCGATTGCAAAATAACTGCCATGGAACCAACGCGTTTACCAACCCAGCTAGCAGGACCAACAGCAATTCGCTGACTGATTTAAGTTGTTATGATAAATTGTACAAATCCTCCTTCATACATCGATATTCTAGTGATATTATAAGATTATACACGCTACTTTCTGTAGCTGGATACCATATATGTTTCTTATGTATGTTTATCGGTGTAGATTATCTCCCTTTGGTTGCATCCGATATATTTATTCTAAAAACGAGCCAAAGCTCGGTGAAACCTAGTCGAGTTGTAAGCTCATTCGCATTCATTGTTTTGAATAAAATTGGATTCATGTGGAACCATAAGATAACTGCTTGTTTCTCTATGATGACTAGTGTTTGTATTACATCGGAATATCGCATAATAACTCATTTTGACGTTCGTTTCGATCCGAAAGCTAACCTTGTAAACATGCTCTGAATGCGTGGAAAGGGTCGGCCTGATGCGACTATGGGTCATATGTGACGTCACATCTTGGCATCCCGAAAAGCGCGCCAAAAATATGCACATTCGAAAATGTCCGGATGCACAGCATAAACTGTGGAATTTATAATTCATTGAATTTTTGTTTTGGCTTGGTGGGCATGGAAATAGATAGCAGGATGTAATATAATATGAATTCAAGCCATATATGTTTTTATTCCCTTTAATGTGTCTTTGTTCTGTCTATGTGTCTCTGTGTGCATGTGTGTGTGCATGCGTGCGTGCGTGCGTGTGTGTGGTATTTGTGTGTGTGTTTGTTGTGTGTGTGTGTGTGTGCGTGCGTGCGTGCGTGTGTGCGTGCGTGCGTGCGTGCGTGCGTGCGTGCGTGCGTGTGTGTGTGTGCGTGTGCGTGTGTGTGTGTTTGCATGCGAGTACGACGTATGTGCGCCCTCGAGCAAATGTAAGCATGCATGTACTAGTAGAAATGTAGAAATGCACGTAGACTTTGACATGTAGGGATAAAATTGTACACGTTAGCTGCTCTAAAAATAAGTGTTAAAACTACACCTTACTTGACGTTTGTGATGATATGAGGCAGCAGGTTCTTCAGCATCATAAACAAAGTCAGCGGGATGATAGATGCCATCACTGTAACAAGATGTAACAAAGGAAGGTCAACGGGTTCCTGTTAACTCTATGTTTACAATATTATGTTTAATTATATATTGCAATACGAATGTTTCCTAAAGATTGGCTACTGCGCTATTTAAGAACGTACCTTTTTGCTATGTTCGATGACAAAGCTCAATAAAATGTCATCATTAATTATTAAAATTCAAACAGTTTTTTCTGTAATATAAAATACACTAATTATATATATATATATATATATATATATATATATGTCCCTCAAATCGTAGATGTACAATATCATGAATTCCACAATTAAATAATTATATAGTTGTTTTAACATTTATAATATTGCTGTTACTAACCCATCACAACGATAGTAAGTCTAGCCACTGTCCTTGCTTCGCACTCGTCTTGTGAACCCACCAGCTGTCCAATCCGAATAGCTGATGCTATCTCCATCCCAAGAACCAACTGCAAAATAGGAAATATGTATCCAAATGTGACTATTTGCGGGCCTACCCAAACATAGGCGGACTTATCCTATATGTAGCCACGTACATTGGGCCGGGACACAGAAAAGCAACAAACAAGACATGAAACAAAACCACACAACTGTTGGTACTTCTCCTAGAAAACAGTGTAATCAAATCGATATGGTTACGTCCCTGATACTAGAAAATAACACAAAATGTAATAGATGAAAGTATTTGTGATCTCTTTGCCTTCGTCTTCTTTCTTCTCTGTCACATACTAGCCAGTGAGGCCAGTGGGTGTATTTTGTATTTTCTGTGAAGGGTTTTCGTTGCTGACGACCTTGTTGTTTCTGTTCCATTGCCGCTTCCCTGTTGTGTATGTCGATATTACCGTCTGTTTTGTTTGTTATTCCTTTCGTGGCTTCGACGGATCTGCTGCGCTCAGACTTCAAAGAGACTGGCATCAGATTGCGGCCAGACATAGACATTGACAAGCTGCGATGAGATGGCGTGAATTACGGGGGACTGATTGCTTTAAACAATTACTGTCGCAGGAAAAGTAACGTGGTAAGTCGCAAGACGCGTTACGCTGCCGTGATGGCGCCACAGTTGATTGATGTAGTGGATATTCGATTACGTCCATTCTGGCAAACTGACATACATCAACAAAGGAGCAAGATACATCGGTATCACCTTGATAACCGCCAACGTGAATTTTTCTTCTCATACTATGTCAATACATCATCATTCCCATTTCTTTCTGTCCGGATTACATTTTCCTTTTAACTAATTCCTAATATCAAGGAACAATTAAGGCAACTAGCGTGTCGCCGATTTGTCATCTGTTTTCAGTTACGATTGCATGGCATGCAGCGGCATGCACTATTCCTACGAGGGACACCATTAAGCGACAGTTGCGTTTGACATACCTGATACCACATCTCGTAGATTTCTAACACGACAGACATCGCGCCGAGTTCTGTCTTCCCCAGTAAACCTACAACAAGACCGGCGCATTGTTTATCTGTATCGTCTTAGGAAGATTCTGTTATTCTTTCTAAACGGGGTATGGTTTGCGCGCGCGCGCGTGTGTGTGTGTGTGTATACGCGCGCGTGTCTGTGTGTACGAACGGTTGTGTGTGTGTTGATGCGAATACGTTTGTGCATATGCATTTATTTGTGTGTGATTTGGTTGCCTGTGTATGTGCGGGCACACGATATTGTGTTTGTGTGTACGTGTGCGCCAGGGCGTATTAGTGTGCTTGTGTGCGTGTATAGTTGTGCATTTTCTTGTATATCGTACCTGCCAGAAAGGTTCCGATCTGGAAATTCCACCACTCCAAAGACACCATTAACATCCCCGAAATACAAGTGCTGGTGAATTTACCCCAATCTTGCAAACTCTCCGTTGACCAACCTACGACCAAATTACTAACATTATAATATATTACCGAGAGTAGACGAGGTGTAACAGAGGACAAACATGACAACGAACGTATGTCTGAGAGAATTGAGTAGAATATTATTCTCAGACAGCCAGTACGTGTAAAATCACATTAAACTGAATTGATAATTGTTCTGGAAGCTACAAGAAACGTATGCGACGTTCCACCTGTTTAAATCATTAGTGTAACGTTAAAGACGATTACTTTCACAAACATATGCACATACACAGGCACGCTCGCACCCATGCAAACAAGCAAGCAAGTACGCACATATACACACCCCACACGTACCAGATGCTTGACTACATATTGTTGTACTTACATAATCATTATACCAACTGAAACACTAAAAAAATTGCTTATTACCTCTATTTTTGCCTGCTCTCTAGTACTTGCCTTCCCACGTCTCTTTGTACACTTTCGACCACCAAATGTAAATTATCGTCAGACTGAACATGGTGAAGTGGGCCAAGGCCAGAGATAGCGCTGAGCCACTGAAGAAAGAATGTATAATTAGTTATTAATTGTTATTAATGCAACTAGTAGTGGTTGTAGTGGTGGTAGTGGTGGTAGTGGTCATCGTCGTGGTTGTGGTTGTGGTCGTGGTCGAGGTGGTGATGGTCGTGGTCGAGGTGGTGGTGGTGGTGGTGATCGTGGTGGTCGTCGTGATGGTAATGGTGGTCGTCGTCGTGGTCGTCGTCGTCGTGGAGGTGGTGGTGGCAGTCTTGGTTGCAGTGTTGGTGGTGGTCCTGGGAGTGGTCGTGGTTGTCGTGGTGCTGTTTGTCGTGGTGGTGGGGGTGGTAGTGGTGGTGGGGGTGGTTGTGGTGGTGGTGGTGGTGGTGGTGGTGGTGGTAGTAGTAGTAGTAGTAGCAGTAGCAGTAGCAGTAGCAGTAGCAGTAGCAGTAGCAGTAGCAGTAGCAGTAGCAGTAGCAGCAGCAGCAGCATTAGCAGTAGTAGCAGTAGTAGTACTAGTAGTAGTAGTAGTAGTAGTAGTAGTAGTAGTAGAAGAAGAAGTGGTTGTGTTGGTGGTAGTCGTGGTCGTATTGGTGGTGATCCTGGTAATGGTCGTGGTGGTAGTGGTAGTGGCAGTGGTAGTGGTAGTGGTAGTGGCAGTGGTAGTGGTAGTGGTAGTGGCAGTGGTAGTGGTCGGGGTCGTGGTCGTGGTGGTCACGTTGGTGGTTGTCGTGGTGTTGGTTGTCGTCCTGGTGGTGGTCGTGGTGGCGGAGGTCGTGTTGGTGGTGCTGGTGGTGGTACTGGTAGTGGTAGTAATAGTAGGAGTAGTAGTAGTAGTAGTATTAGTAGTAGTTGTAGTAGTAGTAGTAGTAGTAGTAGTAGTAGTAGTAGTAGCATTAGCAGTAGCAGTAGCAGTAGTAGTAGTAGTAGCAGTAACAGTAGCAGTAGCAGTAGCAGTAGTAGCAGTAGAGGTAGCAGTAGCAGCAGCAGCAGTAGCAGTAGCAGTAGTAGCAGTAGCAGTAGCAGTAGCAGTAGCAGTAGCAGCAGTAGCAGTAGCAGTAGCAGTAGCAGTAGCAGTAGCAGTAGTAGTAGCAGTAGTAGGAGTAGTAGTAGTAGTAGTAGTAGTAGTAGTAGTAGTAGTAGTAATAGTAGTAGTAGTAGTAGTAGGAGTAGTAGTAGTAGTAGTAGTAGTAGTAGTAGTAGTAGTAGTTGTAGTCGTAGTAGAAGTAGCACTACAGAAATGCCGTTTATTCGTATTTAATTAAGAGTTAGTATGCGCATTTCATGTAATTAGTCATGTTAGTAAGTAGATGTCTCGGAAGTTATATGCTTAGAAATTGTAGGTATTGCTTAACAATGCTGTTGGGGCCGGCATGCTTGCTCTGTATTGATGTATGTATATATGGTGTGGTTTTTATGTATATGTGGTGTTGTTTAATATGTGTTAGTGAATAAATGTCATTAAGTTGGCCTGTTTCAATCAACATCGGTCTTGTATCGTTGCTTTGCACAGAAAGGTGTATGTGACAGGGGCGCATACATGCCGTTTATTCGTATTTAATTAAGAGTTAGTATGCGCATTTGCTTCAAATCTACGGACGATTTGGCTCTGCTCAAATGTATTATTTTCCATTGTTTACCACACAATATTACAACATCGAAAGACTATCGTATAGCGATGGAAGCTTAACTATTTTTGTTCTGTAATTTGCTTCGAAATGTACAATTGATGCAGCTTTTGGCAAGACCAAAAGGATTTCGTATGCTGTAGATATGATATGTCGTAACCCGTTAGACGGAGACACTTGAAATATAATCTTATTTATTACAGTAGGTTGATTCGTAATGAATTGATTTAAGCTTAATTTTAAATAAAACATATGTATTTCAACAAAACTAACAAGGATTAAATGAACAAGAAGCTCATTTTAAAGCGTCTTACTATTTTCTTAACCGTACCATGCATTATAGTATCTGGTTGTACTTACTCCGTGACCCAGTGCAGCTTATACAGGAATACGTAGAGCAAGATCACATTCAACGTATTCGCCACAAATCCGATTATCACATTTGGTATGACAATGTTCTGAAAAGGTGCACTGAGTTATTAAAGGACCACATATATCGTAAAGGTCCATAAAATGTATAATAACTAATATATATATATTATAACTAATATATTAGTAAATATATATATATATAGCGTAGACTATATTTTATTTATACAATATGATTTCACTTTGACAATTATATACATCTATATTGGAATGTTCATTAAATGGCGTTGGATTGCGTTGGGCACAGGAAGTAATTTCAATATGTGCGTATGCGTGTGTGCGTGTTCGTGTGTGTGTGTGTGCGCGTGTGTGCGTGTGTGTGTGTGCGCGTGTGCGTGTGTGCGTGTGTGCGTGTGTACGTGTGTGCGTGTGTGCGTGTGTGCGTGTGTGCGTGTGTGCGTGTGTGCGTGTGTGCGTGTGTGCGTGTGTGTGTGCGTGTGTCTGTATGTGCGCGTTTCCAATTGGTTGTGTGTGCTTGTATGAGGTATGTATGTGAAATTCATCACATTTTATGTTGTAGGTCGAAATAAAACGGACACCACACTCTCCGATGGATTAAAGATTGAGTTGGTTGGTATTGAATACTCACCTGATTCTGTAAATACTTCGCCAGGATAATGTACATGAAGAAACACTGAAGAGGAAAGAAGATGACACTGTTGTGTCAGGTAAATAATAGGCTGCACATGTGTTAATCCTCATCTTATCACTACGCGTTAAGATTGTTTGAGATAGTAGACACCGTTTGTGCAAATGTTTTTAATTTCGTGAATTTTGCTAATTATTGTATAGGGATAATTCGTGATTCAGATTGAAGGAGACATACTTACAAAAGCTCCTGGTATATAGATCATCAGATAGCGTCCTGCCACACTGTGAAAGACAGCATACTACATGTATCAAAATACATAATACAAAAATAATCAATAAATTCTTTCAAAACCGTGTTTGTACTACGACATCAACAAATTATCTTAGCATATATTATCAGCTGACCAGCCTTAAAATGTGGATGGTAAAGGGGTAAAGAACATGTTATTTTAATCGCATCGCTAAAGAATCCACTTGATTTTGTGAATATTGTATTTGTAACATATAATATTGTGTAGTAACAATATTAACAATACTAATGAACTCATGCGGCGCTGTATCATTAGGAACCGGCGCCCAGAGGCGTAACATATAATAAGTATTAGGCAGAATCATAAATCTCCCTCAATAAGGAAACGAAATGTATCAACCTTGAAACTTGTCTGTTTTGTCCTATCAAAACCAGGATGCTACCGAGGTTCAGGTATACGGCGATCCACGGTATTAGGGCAAACACGAACAGGTACACAGCTGCAAAAAGATAGCAGGCGTATCGACGGGCGATTCGTGAGTTATATGACATGACATTAGAACCAGTAGGAAAA